>CM062820.1:1547010752-1547610752 GCA_031772625.1 Pinus tabuliformis
TTTACAGATCATGGATCGCATTTTCGCAATCACATGATGGTTGAATTAGCTGCCAAGCTAGGGCTATCTCACAACAGCTCTACCCCGTATTATCCACAAGCAACCAGACAAGGTCCTGAAGCGTATGTTGCAAAGGATGATCGAAGTTCACAAAAGAAGGTGGCACCTAATCCTATACTCAGCCTTGTGGGCTTACCGAACATCGGTAAGGAATGCGACCGGGTTCACACCTTTCCAACTGGTGTATGGCCTGGAAGCAGTCTTGCCAATCCAGTGTGAAATCTCGTCTCTTAAACTCGCAATTGATATCCTCCCCGGAACTTCAGAAGAAGAGGACCGTTTCTTGGAATTAATCCAATTGGATGAAACCCGTCGTGATGCCACTTTGGCTAACGAAGCCCATAATAAACGAGTCAAGGCGCAGTTCGACAAAAATGTCAAACCCCGTGTCTTCTCAGAAGGTGACTTGGTCTTGCTTTATGACCAAGAATCCGATAAATTGGGAGCAGGTAAATTTAATTCTTTATGGATGGGCCCCTATATTGTTAAACGAGTGTTACAAAAGGAGCCTACGAGTTAATGGATTATGACAGAATTCCACTGGCACAACCCGTAATGGGTTGTACCTCAAGCGTTACTATGCTTAAATAGTGACCAATATGCATGCACCTCGATTTGCGTTATTATGCTGGGGGCATGCAAAATTATCATCGAGCAGTTTTAGCACACAGTTCATGCTCGTTAAAAAATAAACGCAAGATCCGAGCAGTTTTAGCGCATAGTTCATGCTCGTTAAAAAATAAACATAAGATCGAGCAAATGTTTCCACCCGCGTTTAAGCTCGTTAAAAAATGAACTATCCCGGTAATATCATCAGCCATTAAAGCCTTGGTCGTGTTTGCACCGTCACCTCCACTTTTCCATTGGCCGATCGTTCACCTTCATATGATTGTTTACCCGTTTTGAGGAACAGCTGCGAAGAGTGATTTCACCTAGCCATCCTTGTGACACTGCCGTGATTAGAAAATTCCAACCCGTACCTGGAATCAGCTGCTAACCCATTTCATCACACGTTCCTCAAAAGACGAGTCTTCTTTAAGATATTTTCATCTGACTCATAAAATATGAAAAGATTGCCGAGTTTTGGCCTTCCAGCTCATTAAAGCAACCGGAAGAGCTATCCCTCCTCTAGATTTTAATCTTTTTGGACCTGAGGGATTATTGCACAAAAAGATCGAGCGCTTGTTTTGTTCGGCTCGTTAAAACTATCGAAAACTCATCCCTTCTGTATTTTTTTATACTTTTTCGGACTTAATGGATTAGATGACGAAAAAGGACTTCTGGAGTTGACTTTACGTACCTTTTCAGACTCTCTAAAAATGAAAAGGACCGAGTTATCCTTGTCGTTAGACTCGTTAAATGCATTAAATAGCGACAAACTTGTCTTTAGACGAGAACGAGTTTCACTATCGCTAGGCTCGTTAAA
This sequence comes from Pinus tabuliformis, assembly GCA_031772625.1. Taxonomy (NCBI): domain Eukaryota; kingdom Viridiplantae; phylum Streptophyta; class Pinopsida; order Pinales; family Pinaceae; genus Pinus; species Pinus tabuliformis. The sequence goes on from CM062820.1 coordinate 1,547,012,239, forward strand.
ACATAGCGATGGGCTTGCCCGAAGGGCAGGTTATAGAACAAGCATATGTTATCCTCCTCAAGCTTGAAAAAAATAAAGAGGTACTGGTCAGCAATGACTGGGGAAAAATTGGGAGAAACTCAAGAAAACTTTGATGGTAGCAAGTCGCTCTTGAACAGGACACTTTTCCTCCGTACCACAATCGGGTTGGGTTGTTTCATTCACCGGTCACATCACCATGGTCTCACCATACCATCCATATTTGGGGTAATGCTACCGATCCATCGCATCAGTGTCGCCATATGTTCAAGAGAAGTCGTTCAGAGAAGTCAACCGTGTCCCATCCACTGCCGTACATTATCCTTCATCCTTTCATGACCGCCACCCTGAATCATATGTCACAGATCGTTTTCACCTCCATCAAAATCATTAGCTTCGTTCTGTGTCATTGATGTGGGATTCATTAAGGTCCTCCTTTGACGGATTGTTTCTTGTCAACATCAGCTCATTATCCAAGAAGTTGATCTAGGAACAACCCCTTCAGTACTTTGAAGCTTGCATGCCTCAATGGCAAGTTTCTCACTTCCGGCGACAGGTATACATCAATGAACTTCGACCGAAAGATTTTGCGTGGTGTTCGACGCCAAGTCCTTTATTCACACCACGTGAATTGTACTGCAGTACCTTGAGGGTCATTATCATTATCGGTGATTCCTCTCGCGCTTGTTAATGGTTTACCTCATTGACCGGTAATCAAGCGATGTCTTTCCATGTTCGACTTCAGAACATTTTCTACATTACTTGACTTGTACTTAGAGTGAAGATCGAACACATTTGAAAACCCCGGATCTAGTTTCATCCATCCGGGCTGCGATATATATTCAGAAAAAATAAAGACATTGACATGTACATCATTGCTGCAGATAATCATCCTACCCCAAAGGATGATAATTTCATCAAAATTATCAGTCTACCATCAGACGATTGTCTGTTCTATGTACAGAAAAATGAATTTATAAAGCTGAGCATGGGAATGCCCGCCTCAGCTAGATCATGAAAGCAGTATGAAAAATAATGTATTGTATTGTATCTTATTACAGGTCTCCTCCCAGCATTGGATGAACTTCAGATCCTCCTGATAAAGCATTTCACCCGATAAACGACCTCATACTTTAGGGGGCAACTGTTATAGACATTTTTGTGCCTTACAGCATTGAGCATGAAATGTCCATAATCTAAGGGATCCAAAGTCCCTAAACATGTTGTTCCTACCCCTAGAGGAACAAGGATAACAAACCACAGCAATTCACAGACGTTCTCCACCAGAAACGGCTCAAAAACAAGTCAATTCAGGATCAATTCAGTGGCTCCACTAGCTGTCTGCGCTGAATGTCAAAGCCAACACTGGCTACCTGCAATGCAACGCAGGTAGAAGCACTACCAGGGCGCGCTGAGCGAGAGTTGACAAATGGCAAGTTCATTCCAAGAGGTGTCAAGACCCAGGAAGCTTCCAGAATCTTCCTCAATGACACTTGCCTCAGTGAATTCGACTAGTGATGAGTAAGAGGTTCCCAATCTCCAAGTGGAAGCAAGAACCTCCAAGTGGAATCAAGGACTGACAGAGGAGAGGACACTAGTCAGATCTCAAGCTGACTCATCCTCTCTCCAAACATCTATTTATGGATCTCTCCTCCATGAGATCTAGAGGTCTGGAATTTTGTTATTGCAAAGAATTGTTGTTGGTTTGAGATTGGAATCATTGGGTGCTTAATGCTTTGAAGGGGGTGAAGATAGGAATTCCATTTGCTGGGAAGGAGATGCTGGATTGGAGCCCTCTGGGTTGTATCTCTTCCTGAACCTTGTTATTCATCAATAAAGCTATCTTGGTTTCTCCTATATACTGATGTATCTTTGATGTATGATTGCATTAGTATGTTTAGTTTATTTCTAATCCTGAACTAGTTATGAATATGAATCCATGTCTTGTGTAGTGTTCTCTTCTTGTGATCTTGCAGAAACCTCTTGAAGCTGGGCGAGCGAGAACGCAAGTAGCTGGGAACTCTCAAAGAGAAGAGAAACTGGATCGAGGGACAAACGGAAGACACCGGTTAGTCCATCCATCTCTCTTCATTCTTAATTCATAAAGGAAGAATACTAGAATAACTGTCTCTGTTTGTTGCTAAGGCACTGTCACACCTTAGGTGGATAGGATCGTCCTGCATAGGCATTTTTCCCCACAACACTAAGGGATGTCTGATGTTGTGCCATTGGATCCCAACAAAGAAGGAAATTGAAGAGTGGCTGGACATGAAGATTCACAACTTCACGATACAGGAAAATAGAACTCCGCAAGTATCTGAGAAAAAGTGGCTGGATTGCTATGTGTATACAGAAATCCAAAAAAAATTTCTTGCATCCTTTCCATCTAAGCTATATGAGTGGATCATGAAGTTAGCCAACAGCCAGGGTAGGTGTAGGCTCGAGAAACCAATAGTGTGGACTCCGGAATTAGTGGATGGACTAGAGGCATCAGAAGATAAGATCATATGAGCTATGCACCATTGGCTCGACCAGATAATAGGGGTATTTATCACTGAGTTTGTGGTAGACATGACCGTGAGCTACAGTGAAGCAAAACGATGCTTTCTCAAGGGTCACGAGGTAAGCATATTAATTCTTTAAATACTTGGATTAAGATGCTATTGTGTGAAAAGAGGGTCATGCGAATACATTAATGTTTGGGACAACACTGAGCAAAAAGATCTAAAAAAGTAGCGAAGAGTTAGAAAAAAGTCCCTTAATTTCACCTTCGTGAGAGAGTGAGGAAGAGCTCGCTAAGGTCTCTCTGAGAAGTGTGGTCAATTTGACAAGGCAGCACATTCTACGATTACCACCTCCACCCATGCCATTGTTGAGTCATGGAAAAGGTATGCATATGCTATTTATCTAATCATTCTTTTCCTTTATTTCTATCCATTCTATATCCTAATATGTAATCTATTAAAGAATTAGGGTAAGAACAAAGAAATTATCTACAGTAACAACTTAGCTAGTTATTATCCTTATTTATGCAGAAAAATACAAAAAGAGACAATTGTTGTTCCCTAAATAAGGAATAGTAAAAAAGCAGCAAGCTAAGGATGGAGCATGGCGGTTACAAAAACGGCCAAAACATATTGGAAGGATTAGCACAAGAAGGGAAAGGGTGTCTGAAGTTAAAAAATTGTGTGAATCCCTCAGGATAGAGAGATCCTGAGGGATCACTTTTACTATTTATCTTTTTACCTCTTTCTGATTATAAAAAGCAATGATTGTAAGAAGAAAGGGGACGGGTTATTATTCTTGAAATTATAATTCTCAATTACAAATTCTTGCTGTAGCGAAGAACGTGAACACATTGTAGTGTTTTTACAATTTGATGATTAATACATAAGTGGAGTTGCTGTTCCTTTTTATCATCTGAAGTAACCAGCAGTGTATGTTGGCAGCTAAGGGCCTGACTTCCGGTGGAATTCACTACTTCACCTATGTCATATATTTTCTATTATTGCAAGTGTGATAGTGTGATAGTATTATTGCTTTATGTTATTTTATTTCCTTGCTATTCATTATTTCCTTTGACATAATAGCTCTGTTTTATAGAATTTATAGCATTGTTGTTTAATTAGTTTCCTTTTGTTTTAGATTGATTTTTCTAGATAAATATCCTGATCGATGTAATCAACTGCAACGAGTATTAACTACAGCCATTAGGATCTCATATTGATATCATCGTTGTTTTATAGTTGAATTCATTTGATTTAAATTCAAACAGTTTATAAGAGAAGAGTTATCATTGTTGCACTCTTAACTAATATTGCTGGTACTTGAATCGCATCTTGTTGTTACCTGAATTGTTATAGGATTTTGTTTCATTAAAGGATTGAGTTTTCTTTTATCTGCAATTAGAATTTACCTGCTGCATTCGTTTACTCTTGTATTAAAAGATCTATACTACAATCTATGAAGCATTACTCTCTCACTTAAATAGCAGCCACATATTGTGTACACTCTTGAAATAGACAGACTTGCTCGGATTGATAATTAATGTGAATATAATTAGGAGTTTAAAAGCCACCTTTTATCAGTAAATATTATACGCTATTGCTGAGGAGAGTGTAGCCATTTATAAAGATTGATGTATATCTGATAGCTTCCTATTGAGAGAGAACTAGGTATTAAAAATGGAAGGTAAGAACCTGTGTACGGAGCATGTAAAATGTCTGCTCCCCCACCCACTTTCCAGCAGAGTTGTTTGAAACTTAGTGTAGAGATAAGCATTTGAATTGTTTGTGTGAATGACTAGGAAGAAAAGACCATAAATCAATCCAAATCCACTACCCAAGCCCAAAAAATTTAAGGGGTTGGTGACCCTTGGACGATCGACTCTCATAGACGATGTCTTAAAGAAAGTTGAATCTCAGCCATCAGTAGGTCCTCAAAATGTTACTTCTAGAAAACCTATTATCTCCCTTCGGGCCACAGGATCACCATCTATAGCCTACACTGAGGTCCATAGAAAAACTGTAGGAACTGAGCATAGTTTTCAAGAAATTTGAAATTCACGCCCAATTTCCTCACAAGAAGGGAATTCTTGTAATATTCATGAAGGAGGAGGAGAAACAGGGGAAGAACCAAGATCCCTCAAGTAGTAATTGAGCAAGGAACACCTAGTATTATAGATAGAGGGAGTGTTGTTAAGATTATTTATACCCCTTTGCGACATCCTAGGATTAGCTATCCAGCTCCAGAAATCCTAGAAGGATACTGGCATATATTTGACCAAATGGCCAACAATCCACAAGCACCCCAAACTTCCACATTGCAGTATCCCATCGTTGACATAGCTGTCAACGCACCCATGAAAGGTATCCCTTTACAAAAATTCCCACCTTTCATGGACTTACATCAAAGGACCTAGATGCATTTCTGTTCGAATTTGATGTATTATGTCAGGGTTATGATTATACCACCGACCCCAAAAAAATAAAGCTATTTCACTCTACATTAAAAGGTGCAAACTTGCATTGGTTTATGGGGCTAGTTGGGGAACAATAAATGATTGTGATCAAATGAAAAATGCTTTCCTAAAAAAATATTGGGACTGTTGCAGATCTAGGGAATTGAAGGAAGAAATATTCCAAATGGTAGCTAGACCTAGTGAAACATTGGAAGAGTATGTAGAACACTTCCAATATAACCTCCAAAGATCCCCCTATTCAAATCTTCCTTTGCCTGATAATGTGCTAAAAACTACATTGATTAAAGGGATGAAAGAACAATCGATAGAGACATTCAATATTATGGGTAAAGGTGACATATATCAAGAAGATTATCCTGATATTATTAAATTGTGTATCAAGTGCTCAAGAGGTAGTACGAGATTGAAACCAGTAGAACACAACATGCCCACCAGGGACAGCAAAATCTCTAGCAGAACTATCACTCATATAGAAATCAGTAATATGCTAGGGGATTTTAAAACAGATATCTTAGGAACTCTGACCACGCAATTAGACATCATGTAGGCCAAGAAAAAACAGGCTGAATCAGAACAGAACCTGGTGATATTTTTCCCGAGATGTAGGAAGAAGCATAGTCACAAAGAGTGTCCGCTAGATATGGTACAACCCTGTGCCATATGTACGAAAGATCACACTACAAAAAGCTGCCCATCATTAACAGGATTGAAAGCATTCTCTAAAGTGGCAGGAGAAGAAGCAGAACCAGTCTACCTACTAAATCAACATCGCCAATGGCAACCACGACAAACAGGTACGCCTACCGACCCATCTTCTTCTTTTTAGCCCTCACAATATAATGCTCAGTAGTACAAAGGAGCTATGTGGCAAAACCAACCAACTCTTCCCAATTGGTCACAACAACCATTCTCTATGACAACTTGGACCAACCAATCAAACCAAAATAGTAGTTGACCAAATTTCCCTTGTTTCCCACCCTCCACATATCCATCCCAATGGCCACCCTCCATGTCACAAAACCAGAGTTGGTAGTCAAGCTGGCAACGACCTACAAATCAGCTGGCAGGAATAATCCCCCTACCTCAACCTACACTACCAACACCCTACACATTGCAACAGAATCCTTGACCAACCTACGACCATAGCTTCCAGCCTGGCCCAACCTGAACCCCAACGATAGACCGATCCAATCTGTGCAAATTATTGAAGGACCTGAGCCAGAAATTGAGTTAAGGGAGTGTAATGAGCTGAAATTAAGGTTTGGGAGGATAATAGAATCAGAGGGGGATAAAACCATACAAATTGAAGATCCGTTACCTGTAGAACAACCACCACAAGTGGAGAATCTGGTTAAATAGAAAACTCACGATCAAACTATCACCTCCTCTCCACCATTCGCAGAAAGACTAATTATACCCTGCTAAATTGAATATCCAGATTTTGATCTTCTGGGATAATTGAAAAATTTGTGTGTAAAAATACCTCTCCTCCGGGCTATTTAGGACATTCCAATTTATGCAAAGACTATTAAGGAATTTTGTATGAAAAAGACAAAGAGGAAGATAAAAACAACTCCATCTATCCATGTAGTCGGTACTCTGTCTAATTTATTGTCTGGCATAGAAACACCAGTAAAATATGAGGACCCAGGAAATCCTATAGTCACGATACAAATAAATGGGTGCTCCTTTTCCAATGCATTAGTTGAACTAGGAGCAACAATCAATATTCTGACAACAACAACCTATCAAAAGCTTGGCATTACATCCTTAGACCCAACCACGACCCTCTTGGAACTTGCTAACCGATTAGTTGTTAAACCAGAGGGGACATTACAAGATGTAAAGGTGTTTGTAGATTCATGGGAATACCCAGTAGATTTTCTGGTCATCAATGCTAGAAATCAACTAGATGGACATACCCTAATTCTAGGAAGACCTTGGCTAGCAATCGCAGATGCTTACATAAGCTGTCGAACAGGCAACATGACTATAGCAAGAGGAAGAGATGTGAAGAATTTAGCCTTATATCCTTCATCTCAGCTAAGTCTAACACTAATAAAAACAAGAAAACAACCTGTATCATATTTAACTGAAAACATTAGATCACCACTAACTATAGAATATTCTCTTGAATTCAAGGATCAAACAAAAGATGACATCATTAACACTTATATTAACCTGCCAAATGTCGTACCCCATGAAAAATGTCACATGATCAAAGCAGCCCTGGATAATGAAATCAAAGAGGATCCCTTAAAAGATATTAGCGACTAGTTAATCCCAACAACTTCTATTTATAATAGCAAAACCATAGAAATTGAGCCAGGGAAAACCTTAAATAACAATAAAAACCTAACTGCAGACTAGGAGCACATGCTTGTTTCACCTGTGAGAAAATATAAAGAAGCCTTCGCTTGGGATTACCCGGACATGAAAGGAATTGATCCCCAGCTATGCATGCACCACATCTATACAGAGAAATATGTGAGGCCCATTAGACAACCTCAACGGAGGTTAAACTCTCATCTTAAAGACGTTGTCAAAGATGAATTACAAAAACTGATAGATGTAAATTTCATCTACCTAATCTCTGATAGTAAGTGGGTCTCCACATCAGTAGTGGTGCCTAAAAAGAATGGAAAGTGGCGTATATGTTTTGACTATAGAGAGCTTAATAAAGAAACCCAAAAATATCATTTTCCCCTCCCCTTCATTGGCAAGGTCTTGGACACATTAGCAGGAAAAAAATTATTTCTTTCCTAGACAGCTTCAGCGGCTACAACCAAATACAAATTGCCCTTGAAGACCAGGATTAAACTACCTTTACCTACCCATGAGGAAAATTTTCTTACAAGGTCTTACCTTTTGGACTGTGCAATGCACCTGCTACATTCGAGAGGGTTGTACTCAACATTTTTTCAGATTTGATAAATGAAGGGCTCAAAGTGTATATGGATGAATTTACAGCTTACGGACATGACTTCGAGGCAGCATTACAAATGCTAGAGAAATTTATGCAAAGATGCATTGCTATCAGGCTTTGTTTAAGCCATGAAAAATGCCACATGATGATGACTGAAGGCCTCATCCTGGGCCACTATATTTCAGTAGCTAGAATCTAGGTAGATCCAACAAAAATTTAGATAATTCTTTTAATACCTACTCCTACCGCACAAACTAAGGTACACAGTTTCTTGGGATTTTCTAGATATTATAGGAGATTTATAAAGAATTTATCTCAAATTGCTGCACCCTTATATGCATTAACATGAAATATTGATTTCATTTGGACTGATAAATGTGACAGTGCTTTTGAAGATTTAAAACAGCTTGTATCAACATCCCCAGTATTAAGGGGCCCAAACTAGGATTTTCCATTTCAGATCTCATCCGATGTATTAGATATGGCTATTCGTGTAGTTCTTGGCCAGGAGGAAGATAAGAAGCAATATGAGATATACTACATTAGCAAAAATCTATCTCATGCTGAATTGAACTATACAGTGACTAAAAAAGAATTTCTGGTTGTAATCTATGCTATTAATAAATTCAAACATTATATAACAGGATACCCTGTAGTTTTATACACTAATCACTCTACTATTAAATATCTAGCTAATAAACCTGTTACAAATGGAAGAGTGACAAGATGGTTGATTCTTTTGCAGGAATTCCACATAACAATCAAAGATCGACCAAGAAAGGAGAATCTAGTAGCAGACTTCCTTTCACGAATGCCAAAGACAGATGACTTGGCAGCAGTAGAAGACTAGTTCCCTAACGAACATTTATTTTTTGTAACCGTGAAAACACCATGGTACGCAGATGTCACAGATTACTTAGCAGTGGGAAAATTACCCAAACACCTAACACCTAATGAAAGAAAACAAATAGTATAGTGCAGTACGCGGTTCTCTTGGATTGGAGGCTATTTATTTCATACAGGAGCCGAAATGCACATTAGAAGATGCGTAAGGGAAGATGAGATCTTCAACATCCTGAAAGATTGCCATGATGGGCCTTGCAGCAGACATTTTGCAGATTGCAGGACTGGTCACAAGGTCTTCCAAATGAGCTATTATTGGCCCACCATTTTTAAAGATGCCAAGAAGTTTGTCCAGGCCTGTGACAGTTGCCAAAGAATGGGACGCCCTGGGCAGTCTGATGAGATGCCTCTGCACCCGCAGATAGTTATTGAACCTTTTGAGCGATGGGCCTTAGATTTCATTGGTCCAATAAACCCATCATCTAATCAAAAGACATATATATTAGTTGCAATAGAGTATGTGACTAAATGGGTGGAGGCAGAGGCACTACCAAGGGCAACGGAGGACTCGGTAATCCACTTTCTTTTCCAACTCTTCGTGCGATATGGCTTGCCGAGAGAAATAATCACAGATGGAGGGCCACAGTTTATAGGCCATAAGATTGCTGCAACATTAAAGAATCACCATATCTTGCACAGGATCACAACTCCATACCATCTGCAGGCAAATGGCCAGGTAGAAAGCACCAATAAAGTAATCGAGGCAATACTCACAAAAAAAGTCGCATCACATAGACGTGACTGGGATACCCGATTGCTAGAAGCCCTGTGGGCATATCGCATGACATGGAGAAATACCACGGGATATTCCCCATATCAGCTAGTGTTTGGCAAAGAGCCTATCTTCCCAATAGAATTTGAAATTCAGACATTAAGGATAGCTCAAGAAGTAGGCTTGGATCTAAATGAAGCATAGATTAACAGGCTACATCAAATCAATGAATTGGATGAAATTTGCCTTTCAGCTCTTCAGCACACTGCATTGATCCAACAACAAAGAGTGAAATGGCATGATGCCCTCATCAAGAAGAAGACATTCCACGAAGGTGATTGGGCACTTCTATATGATTCTAGGTTCTAGGATTTCCCAGGAAAACTCTAGACCAGATGGTTAGGCCCCTATGAGATACAACAGGTGCATGACAATGGCACCCTCACATTAGCCACCATTGATGGGTTTGGATACTCTTTCAAAGTGAATGGACATCGATTATGCCTCTATCACAAACCACTTACCAGGGAGTCCTTTTGCCAAAAACTACGGGAAGATTTCACTATGTAAATTCTTGTTGAAGAGGGCAACCTGCCCACAACATCGGTCCAGTGAAGAATCTAATTGCTTTTTAAAATTGTACATAAATTTTTCCTTTCTGTATGATTGAATTTGCTTGTATATAAGTTTTTTTTCTATTTTTCTTTTGTTGTTCCCTTTAAGGAACAATTGCTATTCCCTCTAAGGAACAACTATTGTTCCCTCTAAGGAACAACAAAATTTCGTGTGAATTTTCTTTTTGTTGTTCCCTCTAAGGAACAACAAACGTTTGTGTGAATTTTCTTTTTGTTGTTCCATTTAAGGAACCACTATTGTTCCCTCTAAGGAACAACTGTTGTTCCCTCTAAGGAACAACTGTTGTTCCCTCTAAGGAACAACAAAAGTTCATGTCAATTTTCTTTTTTGCTGTTACCTTTAAGAAATAGCTACCGTTCCCTCTAAGGAACAGATGTTGTTCCCTCTAAGGAACAACCATTGTTCCCTCTAAGGAACAACCATTTTGCGTGCAAATTTCTTTTCTTGTTGTTCCCTATAAGGAATAGTTGTTGTTCCCTCTAAGGAACAACCGATGTTCCCTCTTAGGAATAACAATTCTGTGTGAAATTTTTTCTTCTTTTTGTTCCCTCTAAGGAACAACTGTTTTTCCCTCCAAGGAACAACAATTTTGCATGCAAGTTTTTCTATTTTCTTGTTGTTCCCTTTAAGGAACAACTGTTGTTCCCTTCAAAGAGCAGCCGTTGTTCCCTCTAAGGAACAACAATTCCAAGTGTAATATTTTATTCTCTTTGTTTTCTATTCCCTCTAAGCAACAACAATTTCTTGTATGACTTTTTCTTCTTCTGTTGTTCCCTCTAAGGAACAACTGTTATTCCCTCTAAGGAACAACAATTTCATGTGTGATTTTTTCTTCTTTTGTTGTTCCCTCTAAGGAATAGCAATTTTGCATGCCATTTTTTCTGCTTTTGTTGTTCCCTCTAAGGAACAGTTGTTGTTCCCTATAAGGAATAGCCGTTGTTCCCTCTATGGAACAACAGTTTTCGCGTGTAGTTTTATCTTGTTTTTCCCTATAAGGAACAACTGTTGTTCCCTCTAAGGAACAACTGATGTTCCCTCTAAGGAAAAACTGTTGTTCCCTCTAAGGAACAACATTTTTGGAGTGTTTTTTTCTTTTCACTATCCCCTCTAAGGAACAACAATTTCGCATCCAGCTTTCTAGATGTTCCCTCTAAGGAATAGTCGTTGTTCCCTCTAAGGAACAACAGTTTCGGTGTGTAGTTTATCTTGTTGTTTCCTCTAAGGAACAACAATTTTCATATGCGTTTTCTTTACTTTTCCCTACAGGGAACAGTTGATGTTCCCTCTAAGGAAAATCACCCATTTTGTGTGTTTTTCATTGCTGTTCCCTATAAGGAACAACACTTTTTTGTGAGGTTTGTTGTTTTCCTTTAGGAAAATAGCACTTTGTGAATACTTGTGTGAGAACACCTTTATTTCCTTTGCCCACTTTTTATGATCCTCTATAAGGCACAAGGGTACAAATATATATGAAAGGATACAAATCTGAGGATTACTAGAACAAGAAAATATTGAATATTATCATATTTAAACAAGATTTCTTTGTATTGATCGAAAAAGAAAGGACACAACCATCCATATCACTACATTGTCCTCATTTCCATTATAAATCAAATTGATTGATTATCTGTACCATGTTGGTTCTTCCCTAAACCCTATAACCCTCCTGTTCATTATCGTCAAATAAGGTTAAGGGCATACTTTCTTCTATTTGATATGTTTAGACTTCTTCCGCCATTCCTACTCCTAAGGAGTGTTGAGCCACCCTCTATGTATAAATAGGAAGTGCTGTTCTAAAAAAAATAATAATAATATACATATGTTTACTAACAATTGTATGATTTTGTTACAGATGGAGGATAGGGGGTCTCATCATGAGCCAGCCTACCATGATCATAAGGAAGCAGCAAAGTGGCATTCCCACTATGGCCACCACACCAGGGATATGATCCAATGGATGAATCAAGAAATAAAAAATCCTTGGAACAGGAGGTCTCATCACGAGCCAGCCTGCCCACCTTTTGCTCCTTCTTAGTGAATGAGAATGTGTTTATCTAGTGACCAAGCAAGCACATTGGTCTCCACTTTGATATCATAATGCACTTTCCCTATTATACATAAAGGACCATGGTTCCAAAGGGTTAGAAAGCAACTTTGTCGAGGCTATAGACACCTGCAGGAAATAGAAGCTCTGCTTATGGTATTGAAGTCATATTTCCAACATCAATAGTTATTATAAGTCCCTTTCCTTATTTTGTATCCTTGCTACAGAGCGATTATGTTCCTAATTTATTTTGAACCTTTATGCATGGATATCTTCGAAAAAAAATCAATCATAATAGCTTTAAGTGGAATGATGAGGTAAAGTATCTTTTTTGCGTCAGATACCTTTTTCCCTTTTTGAAATCACCTCATGGCATCTCCTTACTAACTGATAATTATCATATATGCATTGATTTCAGCACTCCGATATCTCTTGCGATCCTTTCATAAATAGGCATACCTTACCACTTCCATCATCCCTGTACATTGCCGCCAGCATGATTTTCGTTCATTCATTCGGTCGAAGGCGACCTATCATTTCAAAGGGGGGTGAGGGTGACTCCCAAAGTACTTATGCATCGTGTCAATCCTTTATTTGGTTATGTAGGACAATATGACATTCCATAATAGCAAGTCTTTAATGGTATTTATGCTGAAAAAGTATCATCCGATATAACAATTATAACAACTTGCTGTTCCATCGCTGGCTCTGTCTATTGCAGTGTTACTTGTGCTAGCTAACAGTGTGTAGAATTCAGGCAATATGGGAGGAAAAACAGTGCATAGGGAGACGCTGATAGTGGCTATTTTTGATGCCGCCAGAGAAATTCTAGTCCAAGCCGGGTGGGTAGCATATTTCAAACGATTTCAGCAACCCAACGAAACAATCGCCATTGAATTCCTACAAAATTTACAAAAAAGCTAGTCTATGGTGAGGGGCAGACAAATCACAGTATCATATGTCATGATTGCAGAATTTTCTGGATTGTCATGTGGAAAGAGTCAATTTTGCGGACAAAACCGACCTCCCTAGAAGCTAAGGCTTTCTAGTGACAAACAAAACAATCAAGCACTATCTTTCCCTAAATATGAATTTAAAATAAAAGCAACCAGGCGTTTAAGGCTTACCTTTAGTTCAACGCTGTTTGTAGCAGCCATGTTGTGGGGAAAAATGCCTATGCAGGACGATCCTATCCACCTAAGGTGTGACAGCGCCTTAGCAACAAACGAATACAGCTATTATGATTTCTTCCTTTATGAAATATGAAAGAGGGGAGATCGGCAGACTTACCGTTGTCTTCCGGTTGTCCGTCGATCTAGATCCTCTTCTCTTTGTGTGTCCACAGCTACTTGTCTCCTCGCTTGCTCAAGAGAACAGCTACTTGAATCCCACGAGATCACAAGAGAATAGCTACCTGTGACAAGAGAACAGCTACTTGCGACAAGAGAAGAACACAATACAAAGGCAAATATACATATTCATAAATGATTCAGGATTAGAAGCAAATCAAATATACTAATGCAATCATACAAAATACACCAGCATATAGGAAAGAATCAAGATAGCTTTATTAATAAGTAACAGGGTTCAGGAAGGGATACAACCCATGGGGCTCCAATCCAGCATCTCCTTCCCAGCAGAATGGAATTCCTTCTTCAGCTCCCTTCAAAGCATTAAGCACCCAATGTTTCCAGCCACAAACCAACAACAATTCTTTGCAATCACCAAATTCCAGCCCCTAGATCCCATGGAGGAGAGATCCATATATAGATATTTGGAGAGAGGATGAGTCAGCTTGAGATCTGACTAGTGTCCTCTCCCTCTCTCAGTTCTTGAGTCCACTTGGAGGTTCTTGCTTCCACTTGGGGATTTGGAACCTCTTACTCATCACCAGTCGAACTCCTTGATGCAAGTGCCATTTTGGAAGCTTCCTGGGCATTGACACCTTGAGGAATGACTCTGCCACATGTCCAAACTCGCTCAGCGCAGGTAGCTAGTGTTGGAGTTGACATTCAACGCAGGTAGCCAGTGTAGCAGTTGACATTCAGCGCAGATGCTCAGTGGGGCGGATGACATGATCCAGAATTGGCTTGTTTTTGAGTGTTTTCAGGTGGAGAACTTCTGTGAATTGCTGTGGTTAGTTTGCCTTGTTCCTCTAGGGGTAGGAACAACATGTTTAGGGACTTTGGATCCCTTAGTTTATGGACATTTCATGCTCAATGCTGTAAGGCACAAAAATGTCTATAACAGTTGCCCCCTAAAGTATTAGGTCGTTTATCGGGTGAAATGCTTTATCCAGGAGGGTCCGAAGTTCATCCATCTGTTGGGAGGAGACCTGTAATAAAATACAATACAATACATTATGATTCATACTGCTTTCATGATCTAGCTGAGGCGGGCATTCCCATGCTCAGCTTTATAAATTCATTTTTGTACATAGAACAGACGATCGTCTGATGGTAGACTGATAATTTTGGCGAAATTATCATCCTTTGAGTAGGATGATCATCTGCTGCAATGATGTACATGTCAAATGTCTTTATTTTTCCTGAATATATATCGCAGCCCGGATGGGTGAAACTAGATCCAGGGTCTTCAAACTCGTTCGATCTTCACTCTAAGTACAAGTCGATCCATGTGAGAATCGCGCTGAAGTCGAACATGGAAAGACATCGCTTGATTACTGGTCAATGATGTAAACCGTTAACAAGCGCGAGAGGAATCACCGATAATGATAATGACCCTCAAGGTACTGCAGTACAATTCACGTGGCGTGAATAAAGGACTTGGCGTCGAACACCACGCAAAATCTTCTGGTCGAAGGTCATTGATGTATACCTGTCGCCGGAAGTGAGAAACTTGCCATTGAGGCATGCAAGCTTCAAAGTACTGAAGGGGTTGTTCCTAGATCAACTTCTTGGATAATGAGCTGATGTCGACAAGAGGTGATCCATCACAGGAGGGCCTTAATGAATCCCACATCAGTGACACGGAACGGAGCTAATGATTTTAATGGAGGTGAAAACGATCTGTGACATATGATTCAGGGTGGCGGTCATGAATGGATGAAGGATAATGTATGGCAGTGGATGGGACCCGGTTGACTCTTTCTGAACGACTTCTCTTGAACATATGGCGACACTGATGCGATGGATTGGTAGCATTACCCAAATATGGATGGTATGGCGAGACCATGGTGATGTGACCGGTGAATGAAACAACCCAACCCGAATGTGGTACGGAGGAAAAGTGTCATGTTCAAGAGCGACCTGCTACCATCAAAGTTTTCTTGATTTTTCCCAATTTTTCCCCAGTCATTGCTGACCAGTACCTCTTTATTTTTGTCAAGCTTGAGGAGGATAACATATGCTTGTTCTATAACCTGCCCTTCGGCAAGCCCATCGCTATGTTTTAACGAGCTTAGCGATAGTGAAACTCGTTCTCGTCTAAAGACAAGTTTGTCACTATTTAATAATTTTAACGAGTCTAACGACAAGGATAACTCGGTCCTTTTCATTTTTAGAGAGTCTGAAAAGGTACATAAAGTTAACTCCAAAATTCCTTTTTCGTCATTTAATCCCTTAAGTCCGAAAAAGTATAAAGCAATACAGAAGGGATGAGTTTTCGATAATTTTAACGAGCCGAATAAAACAAGCGCTCTAATCCCTCACGTCCAAAAAGATTAAAATCTAGAGGAGGGATAGCTCTTCCTGTCCTTTAACGAGCTGGAAGGCCAAAACTCGGCAATCTTTTCATATTTTACGAGTCAATTGAAAAAAGCTTAAAGAAGACTCGTCTTTTGAGGAACGAGTGATAGACAGGGATAGCAACTGATTCCAAGTACAGGTTGGAATTTTCCAATCACGGCAGTGTCACAAGGATGGCTAGGTGAAATCACTCTTTGCAGCTGTTCCTCAAAATGGGTAAACAATCATATGGAGGTGAATGATCGGCCAAATGAAAAGTGGAGGTGGCAGGTGCAAACACAACCAAGGCTTTAACGGCTGATAAATTACATTCGCGGTGGTTATTTACCAAGGATAGGTTCATTTTTTAATGAGCTTGAACTCTGGAGGAAACTCTTGCTCACAACCGCTTTTCTATTTTTTAACGAGCATAAATTCCGCGTTAAAACTGCTCGACCTTGCGTTTATTTTTTAACGAGCATGAACTTTATGCTAAAACTGCTCGATTACCCAGTCATTTGATAAGAGTGTCTCATCAAGATTCTATTTTTTATGGAGCTTCATCTCACTAAGCTTTGCTCCCCATCCTTTCTTTATGCAAGTTCGGAAACGGCTAATCCTACGAGTTTAAAGGGTTAGACCTACAGGTTTAAAGGCAGGACCTAAAAATTTAAAAAATAAATAGTCGCCCCTTGCTTGCACTCCAAAAGGTTTGCATGCCCCCAGGTATAAAACAGATTTTCAAGGTTACCTCTACTTACCCTCCGCCAAAACATTTGTTTTAATCGAGAGAGGCTTACCTCTTTCAGGTTACCCAAAGATTGTCTCGTTACTCTTTCAAACAAAACACTTCCTCGGCAATGTCTACCGAAATAGACAAGGGTGAATGACTCTGGTGCCAAACACGTAACTTTGACAAAAGAATCCTATTCTAGAACAACCCCTCTTCCAACCACGGACGGGGTACGGACTAGTCATATTCTCCTGCGGAAACCTACCCTATACCCAAAGTTTTCCCGCCGAAGCAGGCCAGGATGCATGCCCCCTGGGTTCCAGTCATATCCTTCCGGATTACTCGCGCTCATCAGGAGGACGGACCGTGGGTTGAGACAATTCTTGCATGAATAGACCATTTAGGGATGGTACATGACTATTTGCGATGTGTGATCCGGGAAACGAAATTTGGTCCACGAGCTTGACCATTCTTCCTTCATGCGGAAAACACATTACTCTAAAGAGTGAGGAGACTACAGCTCCCATGCAATATATATAGTCTCGTCCAAGGAGTAGGTTATAATCCAAGGGTCCTTGAACGACCATCACGTTCATTTGAATGGTCTTCCCTTTCAATGTTATAGGCACATTAGGGAGGATCCCTAAAGGTCGACTGGTTCCTTTATCAAAACCTGATAGATTTCTCATCTCAGGTAAAAGCGCTGGCGAACCAAGCACTTTCCAAGAAATAGAGGAAAGGATACTCACAGATGCCCCCTCATCAATGATAGTGCCAGTCATTACCATTCTGTATATTTGACAAATAATTCTGAATGGTATACTGGCTGGCAACCGGGGTCTGCCTAGTTGGTTCCAATCAAAGGACACAACCAGGTTGCTTGGTGGTGGGACCGAATATACGGCCGGATAGCGCTCTGATGAACTTCCTTCCTGCGACAAAGTAATGGTGGCATTGCCCCCTTGATCATCAGAGTCAGTGCTGATGAAGAGAATCTGGACGGTGTCGTCTTTATTCTCCTCTGTGATGGTGTCATTCGAAGATGGAGTCTCTGAAGGCAAAACCGGGTCAACTGCCGTATCAACCTTTTGACTTTCGTCAGGCATGGATCCAGACGGTTCTTCTTCAATGACAGGTGCTTCGGCTGACCACTTAAGTGGCTCGGCCGGATTCTCAACTAGTGAGGGACTTGGCAGGAGTCTTTGATATCCAGGAGGGAGATGCGCTCGTAAAATCGGGCGATCTTCCAGAACTCTTTTTGCCTCGTCTAAGAAGGGACAACGGTGGATGGCATGATCGCCCTCACACAGTCTGCAGGGAAATTTAGCTCTCCCGTTCTGTCCTGGAGCTTCACTCCCACTAGTTGACGGTGAGCAGTCGACATGGCTATCAGAGGTTGATGCTACCGAATTGTGCAAATGGGGGGACCAGTCTCTTAGTATCCGCGGGATACAGGGACAATCTCTATGGAAGTGGTCTCCCCTGCATATGACACATGGCGATTTAGGCCTTACGAGTGCGGTGTGTGGATTTTTGTTAGATGAAACTTGTTTTCCCCCAGTCACCTTAGGCTCCTTCTTCTTCTTTTCTTTCTTCTTCTTCTCCTTCTTCTCCTTAGGAACCTGGTTTTTAATTCGACCAGTTCCATCAAGCGAAGAGGAAGGAGGGGAGGAAGATGAAGTTGAAGGCTGGGAGGCAACTCTTGTCTGATCTAACTGTTGACTCGACTGTTCAGGAATGGTGGTATTCTGAACGACATTGGTTGAAAAGAGCCAAACTGGTAGGCCAATTGTCAGTCCTGGAAGCGACAATGTGGCCATGTGGGGCGCACCAACATCTCCCCAAGAGGAGAAGGGACTAGGATTTCCACCCAAGGGAACTCCTTGGTTGGTGTGCTCCATCTTTTCAACCTAAAGATCAACGCAAGATTAAAGGGTGATTGTTCCGTTTAAAATAAATTGTTAACGACGCTTTTAGACACAACTTGCTTTTTCAGTTTTAAAGAGTCGAGAAAAAGCTAAAGATGACTCTAGTCTCCTTCGATGTTTTAACGAGCCCGAAGTGACAAATGCTCGGATGGAATTTTTCTGTTATAGAGTCTGAAAAAGGCCAAAAGAAACTGCTCTGGAGTTCTAGGCAGAGGGTGTGCCAAACTTTTCGCAAAACTGCAAAATACATTTTAGGGTACGGGCGGTCGATCTTCGTGAATGCTTTGCTCACTGCATTGCGATCAGTAGGGTGGCCGACACGGCTTCCTAAGGATAAAAGATATATGCCTATAGGGGTCTCCCAATATATACATGATGGTACGTGGGAGCACAATCCGTACTAGCGCTATCGTCTCTTAGGAGGAATCACCCACCTTCTTTGAGATCGACAGTCACTAGGCTTAACGACGCCGGAACACGTCTCTAGCCTAGACCTTTATGTTGTGCGTTATGTTACAAAGCGTTGTTAGGTTCATTCAGTTTATTTTAGGTTGATCTTTTTAAAGTTTGCCTTTCAAGGTTCACCACGAGATGTATGATACAAATTCCTAAATGCAGTCTAAGATGATAAGTAAGCTTTATTATCTTTTCAACTTTGAAAATCCTAGCTACTAAGGGAAAAGAATAACACTATCTTTTCTCAAAGAGCAATCAACACACTCTAATGCACTTTCCCTAAATCCAACATGCAAACTATCAAATGCAAAATGCACAATGCAGGTGTTTGTTTTCCACTTTCTTAGTATAAATGCCTACAAAGAAAGCTTTTTGCACAACTTTGAATTTGCTTTTAAGATAATCAATACAAACAAGTTCACTTTCTTCGAAATCAACAAGGGTAGAAGAGATTACAATCACTTTGCGATTTTCGAAATAAAGACTTGTTTTGACACTTTGAAAGAGACAAATTCAAACCAATAAGCAAAAGTAAATCTATAATTAATCTGAAAACAGCCAATGAACTCTCTTCTAAGATCACTATCAATCAGATCTGAATCAAAGGCTACAGGATGACTACTTTACTCATGCAAAGGAGAACTGTAAATGACACCGCAAACACATAAAAACATTCACAGTCTTTTGTACAAAAATGAGGCGGAATTCAAGCAAAGAAAAAGGTTTGTCAGACTGGTACCTATGCTAGTTAAAGGCTGCAAAAAACAGAGATCAAAACAGGGCAAAAGACAACAGAGAACCCCAGCTGCATAAGGCTAAACTGGTTCAGCGCAAGTCCAACACTGTGGGTTTGACATTCAGCGCAGGTAACCTTCACGGGACCTGCGTTGAAATGCAAACTGCCTTCACATTGTCTGCGCTGAAGGAGAAACTCTCGTTTCCCCTGGGTTCTGGGTCATAAAATGCTCAAAAATCAACTGTTTCAGGCCAAATCAGAAACACAAGCAAGGTATAAACAGAGGGATGCTTTGAGAGGGTACTAAAGACTATCACAAGGATCATCAAATCATTTGTGGATCTAGTTTAGATCATAGACAAGTCCAACAACTGGATCAAAGCAACAACTTTCTACTTTGCATCCGGGAAAGATGCAGTTCAATAGTTGCTGTCAAGTCTATGAAGTAAACAAATGACGGAAACACAAATGAAATGAATAAACAAGTTCTTCCCCAGTGGAGTCGCCAATTTGTTGTGGGGAAAAATGCCTATGCAGGACGATCCTATCCACCTAAGGTGTGACAGCGCCTTAGCAACAAACGAATACAGTTATTATGATTTCTTCCTTTATGAAATATGAAAGAGGGGAGATCGGCAGACTTACTGTTGTCTTTCAGTTGTCCCTCGATCTAGATCCTCTTCTCTTTGTGTGTCCACAACTACTTGTCTCCTCGCTTGCTCAAGAGAACAAGTACTTGAATCCCACGAGATCACAAGAGAACAACTACCTGTGACAAGAGAACAGCTACTTGCGACAAGAGAAGAACACAATACAAAGGCAAATATACATATTCATAAATGATTCAGGATTAGAAGAAAATCAAATATACTAATGCAATCATACAAAATACACCAGCATATAGGAAAGAATCAAGATAGCTTTATTAATAAGTAACAGGGTTCAGGAAGGGATACAACCCATGGGGCTCCAATCCAGCATCTCCTTCCCAACAGAATGGAATTCCTTCTTCAGCTCCCTTCAAAGCATTAAGCACCCAATGTTTCCAGCCACAAACCAACAAAAATTCTTTGCAATCACCAAATTCCAGCCCCTAGATCCCATGGAGGAGAGATCCATATATAGATATTTGGAGAGAGGATGAGTCAGCTTGAGATCTGACTAGTGTCCTCTCCCTCTCTCAGTTCTTGAGTCCACTTGGAGGTTCTTGCTTCCACTTGGAGATTTGGAACCTCTTACTCATCACCAGTCGAATTCCTTGATGCAAGTGTCATTTTGGAAGCTTCCTGGGCATTGACACCTTGAGGAATGACTCTGCCACATGTCCAAACTCGCTCAGCGCAGGTAGCTAGTGTTGGAGTTGACATTCAACGCAGGTAGCCAGTGTAGCAGTTGACATTCAGCGCAGATGCTCAGTGGGGCAGTTGACATGATCCAGAATTGGCTTGTTTTTGAGTGTTTTCAGGTGGAGAACTTCTGTGAATTGCTGTGGTTAGTTTGCCTTGTTCCTCTAGGGGTAGGAAAAACATGTTTAGGGACTTTGGATCCCTTAGTTTATGGACATTTCATGCTCAATGCTGTAAGGAACAAAAATGTCTATAACAAGCCAAGCCTCTCCGACCCAGATGAGCTCCTTCTCCTTGAAGCCTGCATTCACTAACAAGCGAACGATTACATAGCACCTGAATAACTCATATAATAAAACGTATTCATCATAAAGACCAAGGAGTTTATGAAACAAATTATATATAACAACTTGTTGAGAAAAATGAACTTAATTGTATTAATTGGAAACAAAAGAAACCTTACAACCAGTGCCTTGGTGTTGTGCAGGTCCCTCCCAGGGTCCAGCAAGAGTTCTCCTCTACTTTGATCAGCTCACCCACTTCCAAATGAAGCTAAGAAAGGATTGGAATCTCTCCTCTCAAGCTCTATAAGGGAGTCCTAATTTCAGCGGCATCTACCCTTAGGAATGTTCAGCTTTCAACCTCCCCTCCCTCTGGCCCAATGCTTGTATTTATAATTCTTTGGAGGAAGTTAAACAGGTCCACCATCAATGGGATAAGCTCCTCTTTCAAAGGGATAGCTCCCCTCTTCATGGGATAAGTTCCTCTTTCATTGGGATGCATGAACCATCTGGAGGCGCTCAATCCACGTCAAACCATCTTCTAGAATGCTCTAGAATCGACCACAAGTAAGTTTTTTGGAGTAAAACTTGCGCCTTTTGACCTTTACAGGAGTACGCACCCACCCCTTTACAGACAGAGCGTACAAGTACGCAGGTATTATGAACTTGGGGTGCGTACACGCAGGTAAGAGTAAGAGAAACTGCGTAACCATAGTTATATTGACTTTTAAAGGCTTTCTCTCTTTTTTGGAGTTTGACATGAGGAGCAGAGGTATAAGACATGCCAAGGAGGATAGTACGGTTGTTGATGGAGCCATACTGACTGCAAATAGTCATGGTGACAAATTTTAGTGTAACAGATTGCCCCCTAAAGTGCGAAGTTTGTAGTAGATTAGGGTTTCATATCATCTAGGAAGGGTGAAGCACTTTATCATTTCGAGGATTATCTTGTGGAGAGCCCAGTTGGAACCTGCAAATATTCAACACAAAATACATATATGAGATCATATCATCGCTGAGGTAGGCATTCCCATACTCAGATCAAAAACTTAACTAACAAACTAACTACTGCTCTGATACAGGAATGATTTCGCAGTACATCATAATCATAGACTCATGTAGACACAGTATGGACGCAACCATTTGTTTATAATTAGTCTACTATATAATGAATACAAAACTCCTCGCAGCCTGGATGGCAGAAAGTAGATCCAGGGTCTTCATTTCTACTTACCGAAATAGTACGATTCTATCCATGCGAATAAATGAGTTGATGTCGAACATGGTAGAAACCACTTGATTACCAGTCAATGATGTAAACTGTTAACAAGTGTGAGAGAGACCACCAGTGATGTCAATGGTTCTCAAAGTACCCAGTACAATCCGTGAGATGTGAATGAATGTGTTGATGTCGAACATGTCACAGAATCCCTTGATCGAAGGTCGTTGATGTAAATTGTCGTCAAAGGCCAGAAACTTGCCATTGAGGCATGCAGATTTCAAGGTACTGACGATTCCTAGATCATATTTCTAGATAATGTGCTGATGTCGATAGAAAGCAATCCGTTGCAGGCAAGCCCACAACACGAAATCATAAATCAAGTTGAAGAAATGTAGCTGTAAGGACTGACTCAGGGATGGTCAAGATGGATGACAGATATTTTGCAGATGAATGGTTTATTTGAAGTGACCTCTTGAACACATAACGACACAACAGATGGCTTGGTGACAAGTGACCCAAAGTTAATACCCAGAAATCGGCTGAAGACTTTCAATGTGGTTTGATCAACTGTTAGGCAAAGGATTTCCCAACCCAGGTGAATGAAAAGTGTCGTGTTCAAGAGTGGTGATAAGGTTTTTTCCGAGACAAAGGATAACAAATAGGCTCATTTTTCTCTTTTTTCCCCCACCATTTCTGGCAAGTACCTATTTATTTTTTACAAGCTTGAGGAGGATAACATTTGCTTGATTATAAGCTCATCCTTCGGATGAGTCCAACTTAGTTTAGATTCGAATCCTAAGAAGGAGTGGTCCGTTCCTGTTTGTAATCGAACAGGTCCTTTACTGTGAAATTTTAATGAGTCCAGTATAGGAGAAACTCGGTGTTTTTCAATTTTAGAGAGTCTGAAAAAACTTAAGAAGACTCCAGGGTTGACCATTTTCGTAAATTTGTGTCTCCCAAGCCTGAAAAAGTATAAAATAATACTTGAGAGAACCGCTTGATCTTTACGACCAAGGATTAGTTTCATGATTAGTGTATCTGATCTGAAAAGTAAAAAGCGATCAAGGACATGTCGTTTTATTTCCAATATCGAATTTGAAACGACAAAAATCCGGCAATCTTTTCATGTTTTTACGGTCAGAAAAGGGCTGTAAGAGGACCTTTTTTTAATTCTGTTTTAACGAGTGTAAAAGAAACGCTCGGCAATCTTTTCATGTTTTAGGAGTCAAAAAAGGGCTTAAATATGACTTTGATGTTTTTGTTTGTAAAAAATGACAATTTTCCGTGAAAATCCTTTATCTTGCACAAAAACCAACACATTACTCGTACCTGTTGAAGATAGATAAAAATACTTTGAAAAATACCTTTTCATGGTGAAAAATAAACAAATTTACCATTTATTTACCCAAAAAAACTATAAAAAGGGCTTTTACCAATTCATTTTTACCATTTTACTGTTGAGGAGAGAAAAAGGGCTTTTGGCAAGAAACTTCCCGTGGACATTGCGGAGAATCCGACCGTCGAAACCGAACGCCGTCTCTTCCAGGTAATTTTCAACATCCTCCTCTTCAATTTCATCCATTTAGAATTCTTTTTTAGGCCCTAGATTTCATTTTTTGGAGGCTTTGGGGTTTCAAAGACCGCCTCTCGGGGTACGCAGGCACCACACTAGGGACCCGCGTACCCCGACATTTTCTCAGTTGGAAAAATGTCGGGAGTACGCACCTTGCCTTCAGGGACCCTGCGTATCCACGCTCTGTTCCTAAAGGCGGGGTGCATACTCCGCGCAACAAGTTTTTAAACCCTAAATTCTCCAAAAAGGACCAATTTTTTTTTATTTTATGGACTCTAATGGATGTTATATGGTGTGTAGATTGTTCACCATGCTTGATTGGCGTGAGAGAGAGCACGAAGATGTTGATTTGGTTGCCATTAATCATCACCCGTCAATTGATGCTTTGAAGGCATGCGGCCTTTATAAATATTGGGCCATACCTGGCATGAGGGCCCAAGTGAGCTTTCTAGAGTGGCTGGTAGAAAGATAGAGCGTTCAAGACTAGTGTTTTTATATTGGAGGGCACCAGCTCGAGATGGAGCCCGCAGATATCTATTTTCTCACTGGTTTGCCCAAGAAAGGCGAACACTTGACTCTATTCGGGACTAGGCCGGGTGGCCAGTCCATCGCTAGTCTCCGACTAGAGTGGTGTAACACTCAGTCTCAGGAGAAGGGGATAGAGATCAAAACTATATCCCGTCCTGAACTTAAGGTAATTGCCTTTACAGTTACCAGACTTTGCGGGGCTGCCGCTTTACACATTGCTACTGGATCCCAGATGTGGATGGCTATTGATTGCTATCGAGGTACCATTTTCAACTGGTGTGATGCTGTGTTGGCCAATATAAAAGGCCAACTGACTAGAACCAAAAACGGATAGCTAAAGACTTTTGGTTATGGGCCTTTAGTTGTGAGTTTTGGCTTAGAGAGGGTTTCGATGCTGATCCCACAGCAGCTCACTGTTGGGGCTGGGCTTCCTCGAGAGCCCAAATTGATGCGATGGGTTGCGGTTATGGCCTGTCATCCTGATGAGGGAACGGAGGTTGTCCGATTTACTCCGGAGTACTTTCGCTGGTTAGAAGACCAGGTCTTTTCTATACAGGATTTTCCTTATGCCGGAGTTGATTTTCGTGGAGATCCGGACATGGTTCTTCCACAGGGAGAACAATGGGATGATACAGGTAACTTCATTTTTCACAAGTTTTTTAAACTATCTATTTTTTTGTTTGTTTTATATCGTCTCAAAACTGATAGTAATAATTTTCAAAATGTAGATGTAGGCCCACGTCGTCCAGCCAATCTTCGGCCTTACGAGAGGAGACTACCAGTTGCAGCGGCACCGACCCCACAGGACGAGGCCACAGAGACTTTGGCTGAGTTGGAAAGTGACCTGGAGCGTCTTACAGTAGATATACCGGAGACTACCATAGATGACATTCCAATCCGGCTTCAGCGCTATGTAGTCGGGGTCCCAGGACCTTTTAGGAGGTTCTTGTGTAGGGTGGCCCGTGCAGTGGTGTCATATAGAGATCATCACCAGTGATTGGATGGTCGTTTTGTAAACACATGTGACATTTTGGTTTTTTGTACTTATCATTTTTGCCGATCATAAGGTGTTTTTCAACCTATGATTGAAGACGATGTATTTTTTGACACACTCCTATCTATATATATCATTATTACCGGCTTATCTTGTAAATCATGTTATGGAATGGTTTTAAATTTACATGTATGATTATTGCAAATGTCTATTTAACATTTGAGAAGCAATTGCATTTGCTAATGTATTTAAAGACCTTGGAATATGTTGATATTCAATGTAATCAAACTCACGTTCCAAGAGACGCACTCTCAAAAATAACCTTAATAAAACTGGATTTCTAATGGCATACACTCTATTAAGTTGTAATACAACGAGTTCAGAATCTAAACTCACTCTCAAACTCTAAATCCCAAACGAAATAGATTCAGACAATAACTCAATCACTGCACTGTACTCCACAATGTTGTTTGTTGTTTGACTGAGGCTTACCCATGCATAGAAACTAACTCGTCAGAGGGTGAATAGATAACCCAAGTTGCGGAAGAGATATTCCGTGTACTACGACAAGCACCATCGGCGAAACCAATGTATGTTTGGAGAGGCATCGACATCTGCAAACATCAAGAGTAAAACAAAGATAAGCAGCATAACGACAAAAAACACACTCTCTAAGCTAGGCACACTGTCTAAACTAACAAACACACTTGCTAGAAAGAAAAAACTAACCTAACTAAAAATCTCCATACCCATCTTTTAAGCATAATACCTCTTCAAGTAAAGACCATTTCTGGGTTTACCTAAAGAGTCCCCGTCAAAGTCTACCAACTCATAGGCCCCTTTTTCTAGCTTTCGCTTGACATATAGGGCCCATGCCACATAGGAACGAATTTTCCAGCACCTAATTTATCATTAGCTTGATCATATAATAACACTAGGTCTCCTTTCGAAAAATTTCGAGGGGTCACATTTCGATCATACTGAGCTTTCATACGTTTTGCGTGAGTCTCGATCGCTAATGCAACATCACGTTGATTCTCATATAATTGAGCTAAGTATAATAAACGCTTTTCCTCTTCGGAAGTAGCTGGAAGTAACTCGATGGCCATTTGCAGTGACGGGATTTCGCATTCAATGGGTAGCACAGCTTCCAAACCATAAACTAGTTGGAAAGGACTGAACCCTGTTGATGTTTTCACTGAGGTTCGGTATGCCTAAAGCGCTGAAAATAACATGTTGTGCCAATTCGACCGATGAATATCAATGATTCGTCGGATCATGATAACTAAAACTTTGTTTATGGACTCAATCAGACCATTCGCTTGTGGATAATAAGGAGTTGAACTATCATGACGCAAACCAAGCTAGCCTGTAAGTTCTGTCATCATAATGTTTCGAAAATGGCGCCCATGGTCAGTGATTATCGCTTGTGGGACACCAAACCTAGCAATTATATGATTGAACACGAAAATTGCACCTATCTTGCCGTCTGCCTTGAATGTAGGCATCGCCTCGGCCCACTTAGTAAAATAATCTACCGCAAGGATGATATACGCATGCCCCCCGGCCGAGTGAGGGTTACATGTAATAAAATCGATACCCCATTTGGCAAAAGGACCAACAGCAATTATAGGGTGGAGAGGAGCAGGAGGAGCACGCATCTTTTGATCAAACACTTGACAGTTGTGGCATTTTCGGACCGCAGTAATACAATCTTTAAACAAGGACGGCCAGAAGTAGCCAGCGCGCAATATCTTTTGGGCTGTGGCATACCCAAACATATGACCGCCACACGCTCCATAGTGACAGTCATTTAGAACTCTTTCAGCCTCTTCATGTGTTAAACGTCGAAAAACCAAGTCCGCCCCACGGCGATAAAGAGTATCTCCAATAATTTTGTAATATTGGGACTGGAATCGAATTTTCCGACGTTCCGACTTTGAAACTTCGGGCTGAAAGGATTGGGTCTGGAGATAGACGATGATATCCCCATACCACGGATCTAAAGTGCTGATTAGAAACAAAGATTCGTCCGCAATGGGCTCCTCTGCCACAGTTTCCGTGTCAGCACGCGGGAAGTCACACATTAACTCTGCAAAAACTAAAGATTTCTTAGACTTAGATTTCTCAAACTCCAAGTCGAACTCCTGCAGGATAACAATCCATTTATAGTGCTTGCCCCCTAGCAATTTTTTGGTCAAAATATAGATCATAGGGTTGCAATCGGAAATGACTGTACTTTTACGGAGTAAAATGTAGTGACGAAAACGTTGGACAACTTGAACGGCTACCAATGCCAATTTCTCCACATGTGAGTATTTTAGCTCAGTTGGGTTTAACGTCCGACTAAGATAATATATTAAATGTTCTGTTCCGAATTCATCTTCATGAACTAAGACCATTCCAATGGTGGAATGGGAGGCGGCGAGATACAAAAAGTAATCCTGGTTGTAGTTGGGAGGATGCAGCAACAGTGCATGGGTCAACGCGTGTTTGAGTGCATCAAAAGATTTCTGAGCTATCTCATCCCAAGAGAATTGAGCGTTCTGTTTCAAAAACCGTGTAAAACCCTTTTTAACCTCGGCGTAGTTAGGAATGAATCATCGTAAAAAGTTTGCTTTCCCTTGCAAACTTTGGAGTTGGCGAAGACTCGAAGGAGGAGGCAATTTGATGATAGCTTCGACCTTCGAGGGATCGACGCGAATGCCGGCTTTCGAAACTACAAATCCCAGTAATCAACCCATTTCTATACAGAAGACACATTTGTGTGGGTTCAACCGAATATGATAATGCCTACACCTCATGAAGATTGCTCGTAAATGGACAAGGTGATCAGCTCGATGTAATGAATGAGCAGGCAAATCATCGAGATACGGTTGCACAATGTGTTTGATGTCATGAAACGCATAAGACATCGCCCTTTGAAAAGTTGCTCCGGCATTCTTGAGCCCAAAAGATAATTTGCAATAAGCAAATGTCCCCCATGGACAAATGAAAGCCGTTTTTGGTTGATCGGCAGGTAGAATGTTGATTTGATTGTAACCGGAAAAACCGTCCATAAAGGAAAATATTTCGCTGCCGGCACAATCATCAATTATTTGATCGATATAGGGAGTTGGGTAGTTGTATTTTGGACAAGCTCGATTAATGTCCCTATAGTCGATGCATATTCTTATTGTTCCCTGCTTTTTGTTAACCGGAACAATATTCGATACCCAATCCGTTAACGGGATCGGATAAATGAAACCTGCTTTCAACAGTTTTTCAACTTCTGCCTTAATTGCAGCAGATTTTCGTGGGTGAATCTGACGCAAACGTTGCTGGACGGGTTTAGCATCCGGGTAAGTCTTGATCTCATGAACAACAATCGCAGGATCAATTCCTGGCATTTCCTCATAGGACCAGGCAAACACGTCGTGAAATTCTTGAAATAGGGCCTTGTATGTCTGAATTTCATCATCTGTACACGAGGCACCTATATGAATGTTCTCAACAATTCCAGGCTTGACCAAAATGTCAATGGGAATAGTTCGAGAGATGTTTCCCAAATTCAGCTCTGAATCAGGATGTTTCATGGGATTCTGAGCTTCCTTGACATATTCAGCTGTAAAAATTGATGAGAAATCATTTTCAAAATGATCATCCTGGGGTAAAAACGAAGATCTGTGATGGAGATCTTCCCATGGTAAATCGTCTACACACAGGATTTCACGAAGTTGCTCGTCAGATGAAACAACTTCGGGAAACGCTATTAACTCCGAGGTTGATGTGAAAAGTGATTCCTCACAGACCACATTCATTAGGTCTTTTTCGGTCGAACACGGGTCGGTAAAAGACTGCATAGCTTCATAGGAAATTTCATATGGACTCAAAGGCATAGCATCACCAAATGAGTCTATCTCAGATTCAGAAGGAACGATCCAAGGATCATCATAAACAATGGTGTCTGATGTAATCATATGAATGGATGCAAACGAAGACAATGCGTTGATTGGAGGAAAAGGAAAAGTTCCCAGTAAACCGGCATCTTTAACTAATCCTACTCCAACATCCTTATATGGGATAGTCGTTTTACCAACATGCTGAATACTCTCTGAAGAGGCTGGGTCGGATGAAAAGTAAGCCAGCTGGTCTATTGTTACGATCTTTCCATTATGTGGGAACTTTATTACTCGGAAGACCGATGAAACGACCGCTGTCATAGCGTAAGACCAACTTCAACCCAAGAGAAGGTTGTAGTCTAGAGGGGCATCAACCACCTCCACATCTAGACTAACGGTTTTTCCTTCAACCCCTATAGGCAAATCCTGTAGAATGCCAAAAGGATGAAACCCACGGCCATCAAAGGCCTTAAGAATTATCGGGGATTGATTTAGTGAAGGAGAACCAAGCGATCTCCAACACTGTATCGACATAATACACGTTGAAGCTCCCTCATCAATTACAGTCTGATGAATAGGCCTGTTTTTGACTATCACTGGGATATGGAAAGCCATTTGATGAGGCAAAAGCGGTGTACTATTTTCTAGATCAAAGATTATTAGGTTCGGGTCCTGAACATCAACAGCTCCTATAGCCGACAAAAGTAATTTGCGTTGTGCTGGGCATGATTGCAACACTTCCAAAGCCAACATTGCTGAGGGTGAAACAGCTAAGTCCTCAACAATGTTATAATTCTGGGCCGATCTCGCATGTGGATTGAAAGCAGACTTTCGAAGTATACCTTTGGCGGGCGGTTTGATTACTAAGTCTGGATTAGGTTTCTCGATCTGTAGCGGATCGGAACCGGGAGCTGAGGTTGATGGATTAGAATGAGAAGATTCTGCTTCTTTGCCATCAACAGGACTTTTACTACCATAATCTTGCGATCGAGTCGCAATCCTTACATGGGACATCATCAATATGGGTTCTTCACTGGCACTCGAGGAAGAACCTATCATCTTACTATCCTTCTTTGGAAATGGATCCTTCAAAACAGCAGGAGTTTGGGAACCTTTGACGATTTTTGCAACCTCTGCTCGATGAGGGCAGTCTCTTGTAAAGTGTTCCTCTTCACAAATAAGACATGGATAACGAGGTTTGCGCTTTTCGTCATTGGATTTCGCCTTTTCAGTTTTCTCTTTTGAATTTTTGTCTGCTTTATTCTTCTTCTTCCCTTTCTTTTTCCCACCAGATTTTGATTTAGTCGTAGATGACTCTACAACGTGAATATCAGCGGAAACCTCAGCAGAAGAATCTCCTGTCGGGGAATCAGGCAAGTTTATAATAGGAAAATAATTCTTGGAAGACTTCTTCTTACTTTTAGTGTTCACCATACCAATCATGCCATCAGCAGCATGAGATCCCAAAGGAGCAACAACGATTTGATTTGACTTAGGAAGATCTGGGATCTTTTCGTGAAACGTACCTGACTGAGTGTAAACTAAGTCAAGGTACCGCGCTTGAGCAATCACTTGCTCCTCAGTAACTACTCCGGCCTTAGCTACGTCTTCAGTAATCTTTGGTAACAATGATTTAACAAACCACTCAGCTAAGATCTGGTCCGGGATAAAAACTTTCACTAACCGCCTTCGACGTCTCCATTCATGAATATGATCGGAAATATAAGTGGACGTCGATTGCTTTAATGAAGTTAGTAACTCTGTGCCATTATCATATTTGACCGGCAACTGAAAATGAGTTAAAAATGAGGTAGCTAACTGGCTAAAATTATAAAAAGAGGCCCGTGGTAACTCAATGTACCACTTGGTCGCAAGACCAATGAGAGTGCACTGGAAAAGACGTAAGCGGATCGAATCATTCGAGATGGAATTAGAGGCACACCAAAGGTGGTAAGTCATCACATGATTCGACGGGTCCTCTCCAGACTTACCCTCGAACTTGGGAATGTCACTGGGCAACTTATTCGGCATTGGCAGCCAAAACAAAAGATAATTTATTGGATCATTCGTTAGGCGCGACAAGTCTGGTAAATCCAAAGTTGCGATAAACGGTAGCTGCCGATTAGGATCCCTAAAACTCTGGTTCATTATACTAGCCCCAGGAGGAGGATATCCAGGATAACTAGGAATGGGAATCACGTTCGGGATATTATATCCTCCTGGAAAACCAGGATTAACCGGACCGTACTGTGGTTGTTGATAAGTGTACCCAGGATACGGTTGATACTGGTAAACTGGCTGCTGGACAGCAGGACCGAATTGGTACTGTCCCTGGTACGGTTGATAAGTGAATTGTGGTTGACTAGTGACAACCGTACTTAAACGAGGTTGGCCTACAGGCATCTGAACCGTAGTTTGAATCATGGATCTAGACGATGGTAAAGATGTTTGAGGAGTAGATACAGGAACAGTAGAAACCGGAGCTGTCGATACTCCAGAAGTAAGTGGGGTAGACTGAACAGATGTTGTGGCAGTTGCAGCAGTCGTTTCAGATGGAGTACGAGGCGAAATAGGCCCAGACTGAGAAACTACCGAAGGTACAGAAGTTTGAATATTAGACTGGACTGGTTGCTGGGGTGAACCAGAAACTAAGGGTTGTCCAGTTTGAGATGACAACTGTACATTTGGCTGCAACACCTGTTGAATTTGCGATGGATCCCACACTATGTTCATTCTGGGGTATTGACCCATAATAGGTTGAGGATATTGAGATCCATAACCAGGTTGAGGGTAGGAATGATAATTGAAAGGTACATTTCTCGTACCTTGAACATAAGATTGAGCTTTGGGTGGTTGGAAACCTTGATTCAAGTATTGACCTTGGGGTAGATACGCTTGAGGCATGTACTGATACTGGGGTTGACCTTGAGGTATAAATTGATACTGGGGTTGACCTTGGGGTACATATTGAGTTTGGGGTTGACCTTGAGGAATGTATTGTACCGTAGGCACATACTGTCCTTGAGGTTTCCTCCCAGATGCAAATTGTGTACCTTGAGGTTGCCCCCCAGGCGTTAATTGAGGCTGCCCCCCAGGCGGTAACTAGCCACCTTGAGGTTGAGAATTGGGAATAGAACCTGACATCATAAGAATGCCTTCTACGCTCAACGGCTTTGCACCATTGCTTCTAGTGAATAACCCTTGTTCAATGGGTTGAGGAGATGCTCTCGAAAAAGTACCAAAAAGTGACTGATACCCAAAGGGAACAGAAGGACCGCCGTACAAAAAAGATTCAGGCGATTGAGTAAACATGGACGACTGACCTGACATATTTACGGGAGTATAAATACCCCTAGGTGGATAAGGAGCACGAGGTGGTGAAAAACTTAACCCTGAGTTGTCCAAATAATTAGTTAAAGAAAGATACCAAGTAGTACTTCTAGGTGGACTGTAAAAAATTGATTCACGCTCCCTTAGATCAATAGTAGGTTGATTTTCAGGGATAGGGATGCCTATTTCTTCTTCCGGAGCAAGTTCTTCAATAGCTATCAAACCAGAAGGAAGATTTTCGATGATTAGTCTTTCTACCCTATGTGAATCAGGAGCACTAGAAGTTGGAGAGACTAACCCCGATGTTGGAGTAACAGGTTCAGATATCTCAGGTTCTTCGCCTATATCACTAGTAGATGAAAAGCTACCAGCAAGTTCGGAAACTGAAATAGCTTCAGGATTATAACCTGTTTCTAGAGTTTGGTAATCAGGATGAACTACCAACGAAGACTCTCCTTCTTCAGGTGACCCTACTTTACTGCCACTAGGAGTTACGAGGACTTTCAAACCTTCGTAATGACCCGGGACGTCTTCAAGAGGTTGGCCCCAAAGTCTACGGGACTTCTTCAACAAATCGGCCATGGTTACAACCTCAGGAGACTGACCCCGAAGTCTACGGGACTGTCTCGGTAATTCAGCCACAGCTAAAAACTTTTAACTATTGCACATGCAAACAAAGTAAAATCTCAAAGCAAACCACCTATAGTCTCTAAAGAACCAAACAAATTTGAATCATACGCCTAAAGAATCTAGGGCGTCAAACCACACACAAACAGTAACATTCCGGACCGAAAACACTAGTTGGTGATGAAATCCAACATCGCAGAATTCAGTACAGAAATGGCGGGTGGAACAGTTACCCCAGCAACCTGCTTAATGAATAGACTGGACCAAGTTCCTCCACTTTAACTGTCTCGAGTGAAGTGAACCCTCCAGAAAATCCAAGTGAGTCTAGCCGACGTCTGCTCCAGGTACAGTGGGATCTTCCCTCCACCGTCACCTTAGGTAGAATCCTAAAGATAATAGTCACTAAGGTCACCAACAACAACAAATATACCTGGGGGAATAGTCTACGATCCGATACACACGCAAGGGCAGAGTAACAAGCTCAATCCCCTTGCCAGCTCCTTGACAATAATCCAAGGTTTACCGACAAGTGACCCCAGGCTCCTCGACAATGGTTAATCCGAGGTTTACCGTTTGTAGTACGTGCATATCTGGCGTCGTTCCCAATCAAGGAGGATTGATCCCCTCACTAGTTCGGACACGATCTCATGCTTCTCCTTTAAGAGGAGCTTTCCCAGAGCATAAATGTAACTATTGGATTTATCCTACCACAAGATAAGCTACTTATTTGGTTTTGCTGTCTTGGAGAGTTAATTACTCTCCTACTCCAAGACACTAGCCTGATCTATATTGGTGTATCAGAGCCCTAGTAAATAAAAAGTTACTAAGTTAATTTTACTTTAAGCGTTAGTTTTTATGGCTTTTCTTTAGGACAAAAGGTAGCGGAGATGAAACTTATGATGTGTAGACTCGACTCAAATCCACTAAAAAGATGCACCTAAGATGATTTAAACTATCTTTCCTTTTCAATGAATTCCCTAGCTAAGAGAGTTGGAGAATGCAAAATTTATAAAGACAACTTTCTTAACAATGAAAATCAAAGAAAAAATCTCTTTAACTTTTCCAAAGCACACAACACATGACCACTAATTATTGCACGAAAACTTCCTTTCTCTTTTCAAAGACTTCAAATGCTACTAAAACAAACTTTCCTCAAAAGAGATTTTGTATTTTTTCCTACTTTAACAAAGCATGTAAAACTACCTAACAAAAAATCAATTTTAAGATCTATGAAAATCTAAGACCTATTTACCTAAAAGAAAATCTAATAGAAATTTACCTAAAAGCAAATCTAAGAGAAATTTACCTAAAAGAAAATCTAATGAGGTAAAAGCCTACAAAATACAATTCCAGGTTGTTTTACTCGGTTACAATTCAACCAAGGACTAATTCATGCAGAATCATAAATCAGTCAAAAAAAAAAATAAAAAGCTTTTGTTCTTTTTCTTAAGAATGAAATTCACAGCTTAAGAAACAAGCCTTCTCGAAATTCCGCAAAGAGACAACACAACGGTAGGTTTCTCAAGCAAAGGTGGATTTTACGAATGGTCTAACTCCTAAGAAGACTGAAAAGACCAGGGATATCCAAGGTTTTTACAACTTCTAAAGCCAGAATCACTACAAGACCAATACAAAAATCAAACCTAGGGCTAGAATTTCTATGAACTTCACTAAAACCCTTGATGCTAATGAAACAAGCTTAGATGAAAACTTCTGACAGGTAACTAGTGGATGTGGGCAGCAATAAATAAACTATAAACAAAATCTAATAGGCAAAAAGGAAAAAATGGAAATTTTCCAAACTTTTGACAGGGTACGCAAGCAGCCTGTTTGCATAGGTGTGGCCACGCTCTGTGTACAAAGCAGAAGTGCATACAGGTACGCACTGTGCTTAACGCAGAGGGTGCGTACTGCTCTCAAAAACAAGAAAAATAAAAAACTAACTCAATCCTAAGCTATTCCACCCAAATTCATAGTCAATCAGTCAAAAACTAGAAAGAAATCAACTTTTCTCAAATCAAAGTATCAATCAAAAGATAAATCAATCAAATCCATGGATTCCCCAGTATGGTTGCCATTTTTTCATGCGGAAAGAGTCAATTTTGCGGACAAAACCGACCTCCCTAGAAGCTAAGGCTTTCTAGTGACAAACAAAACAATCAAGCACTATCTTTCCCTAAATATGCATTTAAAATAAAAGCAACCAGGTGTTTAAGGCTTACCTTTAGTTCAACGTTGTTTGTAGCAGCCAAGCCTCTTCGATCTAGATGAGCTCCTTCTCCTTGAAGCCTGCATTCACTAACAAGAAAACGATTACATAGCACCTGAATAACTCATATAATAAAACATATTCATCATAAAGACAAAGGAGTTTATGAAACAAATTATATATAACAACTTGTTGAGAAAAATGAACTTAATTGTATTAATTGGAAACAAAAGAAACCTTAAAACCAGTGCCTTGGTGTTGCGCAGGTCCCTTCCAGGGTCCAGCAAGAGTTCTCCTCTACTTTGATCAGCTCACCCACTTCCAAATGAAGCTAAGAAGGGATTGGAATCGCTCCTCTCAAGCTCTATAAGGGAGTCCTAATTTCAGCAGCATCTACCCTTAGGAATGTTCAGCTTTCAACCTCCCCTCCCTCTGGCCCAATGCCTGTATTTATAATGCTTTGGAGGAAGTTAAACAGGTCCACCATCAATTGGATAAGCTCCTCTTTCAAAGGGATAGCTCCCCTCTTCATGGGATAAGTTCCTCTTTCATAGGGATGCATGAACCATCTGGAGGCGCTCAATCCATGTCAAACCATCTTCTAGAATGCTCTAGAATCGACCACAAGTAAGTTTTTTGGAGTAAAACTTGTGCCTTTTGACCTTTACAGGAGTACGCACCCACCCCTTTACAGACAGAGCGTACAAGTACACAGGTATTATGAACTTGGGGTGCGTACACGCAGGTAAGAGTAAGAGAAACTGTGTAACCAGAGTTATATTGACTTTTAAAGGCTTTCTCTCTTTTTTGGAGTTTGACATGAGGAGTAGAGGTATAAGACTTGCCAAGGAGGACAGTACGGTTGTTGATGGAGCCATACTGACTGCAAATAGTCATGGTGACAAATTTTAGTGTAACATGGATTACCAGCTGAAGGACCCGTGTGGACGAATAAATGACTGAAGTTGTAGGATGCCATTGAAGCCTTTAAAGATGAAGGGAAGGAGCTTACTATGAAAGGAAATGGAGTCCGACCATCATCTCTTGGAGAACCATGGAGAGAACTAGCCGGAGTCATCCAGAATTTCATTACATGTGATGGGTGAAAAGACGTGGTAAGGACGCGTCAACTTAAACTGTTAGCAGTTTTGAAACAAAAATGTTCAGTAAATCTACCTGCATATTTTAATTTCCTACTGCATGATTCTGCTGAAAGAATAAGAAAATCCTGACACATAGAAATAGTCGTAAGTCATCATTA
Organism: Pinus tabuliformis; assembly: GCA_031772625.1. Classification (NCBI taxonomy): domain Eukaryota; kingdom Viridiplantae; phylum Streptophyta; class Pinopsida; order Pinales; family Pinaceae; genus Pinus; species Pinus tabuliformis. Next base: position 1,547,049,250 of record CM062820.1, read on the forward strand.
TTTAATTAGGCTAATAGTTAGCTACAACCTTGTCCAGCAGCAAAAAAGTTGGGAAGAATTAATATCTACCATAGAAGGGGGTTTAGCTTTGCCTGCTCCTAACCGTATTCCAAAAAGGAAGAGGACTACCTGCACAAAAAACATTCCACAAAAACGCAAACATTCTGCAAAAATAAGGACAAGCTTGGGAATAGCTGAAAATCCCCATGGTAGTAGCAGCCAACCCATAAAACTATCTAGTCCATAAAATGAGCAATATTTACAATTGGAAGGACGGGATGACCCGGAGTCAGAACATGACGAGGAAATAGAGCACTCCGATGAAGAGGAAAGAAATGAAACAAAACTCCCCTCAACACCAATTACAAGTCCCCCACAAGAATTATTACATGATATCGAATTGGCCTAGATTCTGGCCAATATGAATGAATTTATATAGCCCGAAAGCCCGCTCAACTTTAACATTGGAGCAACCCAATCGGAAGAAAACTCTAGCCACATCAGGAGCATAGCAGAAAATGTAAGCTGTGAAATAGAAAGAGGGGCAGAAGCCACTCAAGAAGAGGTGGACCAACCTGGTGATATACCTCCAGAAGAACCTAGCCAGGCAGGCATATATATAGAAAATATAGACCAAACAGAGGACATGGAGATAGACTAAGAAGATGACAATCAATTTGGGGAAATAGTCCTTTTAGAGTAGAGTTAAGAAGAGCAACCGGGCTTGTTGGGAGCAGAAACGACCAATAGAATAGTTGCTCCCCCTAAAATGAACAAAGCCACAATTAAAAAGCTCAAGAAGGAATAGCAGAGGCTGTGGAAAATAATGAAGATGCTCAAACGAAAAATAAGGGAGTTATCAGCAGGGAAAGTCCCATACAAAACCCTAGAGATAATAAACACTGCAGTACAAACTAGAGATGATGAAAGAAGAGCTGCAGGGACTCAAACGGAGCCCATACTTACTCAACCTGTTAAGGGATAGCAAGAAATTTTTGCAGAGGTAGCCACCCAAATAGAAGTTGTACCCTCTTATGACTTAGCTATTCAGATGGAGATGGTACCCTCCTCTAGCATGGCTACGTAGACGAAGGCTCAAACCTCCCATAATAAAGGAACTCAGACAGTAAGCATTTCTTCTTACAGCAGGGATATGCAGACAACCATTCAGGCTCAAGATGTTATGACAAGCAATGACATTTCATGTGATTTTCGCCGAAAAATCTTTTGTAAACTTGATATGGATCACAGAAGCCTAAACTCTATAAGGGAAGGAGTCATCAAAATTTTGGGACCCATTCAAAAAGAGATTGTACAAAAGGGAGTAGAATACTTCCTCTCTATTCAAGAAATCTCCTTAGCTGTATCCAAGCTCAGGTGAACAGTTTCCACTAGCAATGTACAAAATAGGGAGCCATTTAATTATAAAAAATTTAAGCTAGCTACAGAACGTTTTGTCACTTACAACAACCTCATCTTAAGGGAAGGTCCTTATTGGCTAGGCTGTCGGTTCGGTAGCCCTATTGTTTGGTATCCTACCGAAGGTTATAAATCTATATATGAATTGCCTAAAGGGAAAACATGGCCCATCCTAGAGCTCTTAGCCAAAAACCATTTCTTTAGACCACTTTACGACATTCTTTCTCCAGCTTATTCCTTCACTTCTCTGCATACAAATTACTTGCTTTTCATGAGGACATGAAAAAGGGTAAGAAGGGGAGTATGTTGAGTCGTGGAAAAGGTATGCATATGCTATTTATCTGATCATACTTTTCCTTTATTTCTATCCTTTCTATATCCTAATATGTCAATCTATCGAAGAATTAGGGTAAGAATGAAGAAATTATCTATAGTAAAAACTTAGCTAATTATTATCCTTCTTTATGTAGGAAAATACAAAAAGAGACAACTTTTGTTCCCTAACTAAGGAACAACAAAAAAGAAATAAGCTAAGGAAGGAGTGTGGTGGTTATAGATACGGCCAAAACAAATTAGAAGGATCAACGGGAGAAGGGAAAGGGTGTATGAAGTTAGAAAATTGTGTGAATCTTTTTATCTCTTTCTGATTATAGAAAGCAATGATTGTAAGTGGAAAGGGGACGGGTTATTATTCTTGAAATTGTAATTCTCAATTACAGACTCTCGTTGTAGCAAAGAATGTGAACATATTGTTATGTTTTTACAGTTTGATGATTAATACATAAGTGGAGTTGTTGTTCCTTTTTATCATCTAAAGTAACCAGCAGTGTACGCTGGTGGCTAAGGGCCTAGCTTCCGGTGGAATTCGTTGCTTCACCTGTGTCATATATTTTCTATTATCGCAAGTGTGATAGTGTGATAGTTTTATTGCTTTATGTTATTTTATTTCCTTGTTGTTCATTATTTCCTTGCGTTGACAGAATAGCCATGTTTTATAGAATTTACAGCATTGTTGTTTAATTAGTTTCCTTTCATTTTAGATTGAGTTTCCTAGATAAATATCTTGCTCGATGTAATCAACTGTAATAAGTATTAACTACTACTGTTAGGCTCTCAGATTGATATCATCATTGTTTTACAATCGAATGTGTTTGATTTAAATTCAATCAGTTTCTAAGAGAAGAGTTATCACTGTTGTACTCTTAACTGATATTGCTGTTACTTGAATCACATCTTGTTGTTACATGAATTGTTATAGGATTTCATTTCATTAAAGGATTGAGTTTTCTTTTAATTGCAATTAGAGTTTACTTGCTACATCTGTTTACTCTTGTACTAAAAGATCTATACTACAACCTATGAAGCATTACTCTCTGAATTAAATAGTAGCCACATACTGTGTACACTCTTGAAATAGACAGACTTGGCCAGATTGATAATTAATGTGAAGATATTTAGGAGTTTAAAACACACCTTTTATCAATCAATAGCCACCACCAGCTTCACCTCCCTCACCTCCATCTCCACCCACTCCACCTCCACCACCTCCATAGTTCAGTATGGCGAGCACGATCAAACTACCAGTATTCAAAGGGGTAGGAAATGAAGATCTAGACCGATTCTAGTTTGTGGTAAGAGTAGTATGGGAAGCGCAAGGTGTCACAGATGACAATATTAAGAAGGCTACATTGGTAAGCACGCTGGAGGATTGCGCATTGACATGGTATATCAAGCACTCTAACGACCACCCAAACGTAGGGATAATAGAAATATAGATCGCGTTGTATATGGAATTTAGCAGGCCATAGTTAGAAACACAATCAATCATCAGATTTAAAGAAATTGCGATGTTCCTGGGTGAGACTCCCTGGGATCTAGATCAGTGACTGAAGAGTATGATCCGTGAAGCCAATATTACGCTGATGGATGGACAACATTGCGCATGGTTTGTGGCATCTCTGACACCGCACTTGAGGACAGGGCTGTCACAATAGAAACTTTCCACCCAGGCCGAAGTGTTGGAAATGGCGATGAGGTTGCATGAGACCCTGATACAAGACCCTGGGTTGGAAGTTCAACAAATCCATGCGCAACTACAAAATCTATGCCTGGAAATGCAAAGTTTGAAGCAGGATAGGGCATCGTGGCCAGAGGCACGCGAGGAGGTATGGTGCATAACATGAAAAGGCAAGGGCCATGACAAGGATCACTTTCCAGTGTTCGCAAACTACTTGGTAGGAGGAGGGCCCATGCCTTGAAGACAAGAGGCATAGGCAGGGCCGAGTGTGACACCCACGTTATGGTGCGCGATCTGTCAAATAGGAGGGAAACACATGACAGATAATTGTCATTTGTTGTAGAAGTATACACAAACTCCCCAATAGTTGTTTTGTAATTTCTGCAGGTTGGTAGGCCACGACAAACGCACTTTTCATAGCTACCAGCTAATGATGGATCGGACCCCAACTTATAGGATGCAGACAGAAATGCGAGCCCTCGACCTAGCTGCGAGGATAGCGCATGCTAGATTTCAGGAGAGAGGTTGAGGACGAGGACGAATGGGACTAGGAAGGGGCTGCGGACAATTAATTTGTTACAATTGCAGAGTGTCAGGGCACTATACCCGCGATTGCACCAACCCGACGAGGATATTCTATTCGTATTGTGCTCAGTTTGATCATGAAACAATAGATTGTCCTATGTTGATCACACAAATGCGTGAAAAAGGGGTATTCCAGCCTCCTTCGACTCAGGATATACAAATGATGAGGTCTGAACCGCGTGAAGAAGACCCGAATGTAAACATGATGCTCAGAAGCGGTGCGACCATGGGAGAGGATAAGGGGAAGTAGCCAGAGAAAGATACATGGGTTCTCAAGGCTCCTGCAATGGAACCTGAGTTTGACTTAGAATGAGGAAAGGAGACGTTCATGGAAGCTAAGAAGAGATTCACAGAGGCCCCACTTCAGGTAGTAAGGATCAACTAGAGCCAGGAATGGATCCTTCAATGCTTACTACCTTTCTGGAGACATGCATGAAACTGTTGTGCAACCACAAGGCAATTAAGGGACTACAGGAGCTGATCACCAAGTGTGTGGGGTCAGGAGAACCACGCATAGTCTGGAAATTAGGGAAGCATGCATTGCACACTGGGAGGGAAATGAGATTGACCGTGCAGATTGGTCAGTATGAAATGGATGAGGTAATCCTAGATCTGGGTTCGGACACGAATGTGATACCGAAGCAAACATGGGAACGCATGGGCAGAGCCACGTTACAATGGTCCTCTATTCAAATACAAATGGGGAACCAACATAAGGTTTTTCCCATGGGGAGGTCGCAAGGAGTAATAGTTGATATTGAAGGCATGAGCACACAGATGGATTTTGAAGTGATAGAGATTGTCGATGACAACAATTCCTATCCCGTAATGTTAGGAATAGACTGGGCCACTGATATGAATAGATTCATCAATCTAAAGAAGCGTAAGATGATATTTGAGAAAAAGTCGCTACGTGTAGTAATCCCACTAGACCCAGTCGAAGGAGCACGCTACACTGAACCAGTGTGCGACGATGAGCTGGATTGTATGTACAAGATAACTACACGATACCAAGATTGGGTGAATCCGACTACAGATGGGAGAATCTCATGGGAGTGCAAAAGCTCCTGCACTTCGGATTCAGACAAAGAAGTAGAGCGTAGGCAGAATTGGTTGCACGAAGTGACAATGCTGAATTGTAACATGATGATTAGATCACTGCGTTGTGTGAAAATAGAGGCATGAGAGATTACGACATAAGATGGATTGATAGCGGTGGATGAATTCTTGAGCAAATTTGAAAGCACACTACCAAAACAGTAGCAGTTCGACGCGTTGAAATGGGCACTGCGTGCCACACCCGTACAATGGTGGAGTACACATCAAGGCAAGTTTGAGGAGTAGCGTGGATGTAGAAGGTTGATACACCTATGGTTTACAAGCTCCCGACCTCAAATAAGAGTCAGTCAGCCAGGGTCGAGCAGCTTGCGCGCCCACCTATCTCAATGGCTACGGACATGCACACACGCACAACCTGAACTCAGGACTGAAAATTGGAACACGATGCAACAACAAGAAAGGTAACGCACACCACAAATGTTCCATGCGGAAGCATTCTAGAAGGTATGTGGGATCCTGAATAGAGTTCGCCAAGCGCGATGATATGATTGGGACCTGCGCATACCAGCAGTCTGATGAGCCTGTAGGGCCATGTACAAAAACCTGAGTGTCGAAATGATTCCGAAGTTGAGGAGTAGAGCCAAGACCATAGTTTTGGAATGAAGGAATCCTCGCAGTAGCTCCCATAGCTGGGACAGTATGCGAGGACCCAGACGAAGGAATTAAGAAATTACAGGAAGCCATTTAGTGAGGGGAACTTAAACTTCACAAACTCAGAGAAGATCAGGTACGGATGAGGAGGAAAAGCATGTTAATGGACATAGAAATCAACAAAATGGAAACCGAAATCATGCAAACAGGTTGTGCCGAGAAGCTAAGAATGACAAGGCAAGACATACACAGCCATATTATTGCATTAGAAGATTTCTGCCACTAATTTGTGGCTCAACTACCATGGATGTGATTGCACCTTACCAAACAAAGTAACCATGGGAGCGCACGACATAAGGTAGAACACACGGCGCTGACTGTTGTGAGGGTAATTGAGGAGTGCCCATTGACTAGACTGAAAAGTGCATTAAAGCCTCACACAGGTGGTGTGACCACCTAACTATCCATAGGGAGCACAACCTCAGTGCTCCAAGCAGTTTGAAAGAGAGCATGGGACTATAAAAGAGTCTATATGGAAGTCGTGTGATAAGGTGGTTTCATGCAGGATCAGCATGTCACAAGGGTCACGGCTGCGCAGAGGGGGCTGCGTTGCCGCGCAGATAGGCTGGGCAGTGACTGTTGGTGGCACTGTTCATGACAAGATGTCCAATTTAAGGCAAAGAGGAGTGGGTGGCAGGCAATTAAGACATGAGTTAAGAGCTAGATTTGAGGTGATCTACCGTCAAGAAGGCATTAATGACTTAGAAGTGGGGGGAAGGGTCAGATTCAAATTTAAAATATGCTATAAAACCCCTAGGGCTATCTACAAGGCAACACTTGGTTGTGTGAGAATTACGTAGTTACAGAGCAGTAAGCGTTGTGTACTCTTACCACCTTTGACTATAGACACAATGATAGCTACTAGAATAAGAGCGCGATTCGCTGAAGTTACCATTGAGCCCCATATGGCCCATGAGAAGCCTAGAGAGGTGGCAACTATGCCAGCAGTTCCAAAATCACCACAAACACCATGGCTACAGAAATATAAGCAGACTATGGGCCCAGTCCATGTATCCCCAAGAAACCCATGATTTGGCAAATTGTTAATGGCAGAAAAGAGAAAAGTCATCACTGTTGAATCGGACGAGGAGGAGGAAAACTTGCAAGCTCTAATTGCTCAAATTGAGGTGCAAGATGATAACATAGAGGATGTCTCACTAACGGTTTCCACAACAAAGTTACCTACGTATGTCCCTCCGTGGAAAGGGAATGCCAAGAAACTGAAAGACCTGGAGGCCATGAATAGTGCACTCCAGACCCCACTCCTCCCAGACGGTATAATGTTTGAAGGTCCACCTTTGGGAGGAATACCGACCATGAAGTTCAAGGATTGCAACCTTGTGGACAGTGAGAAGTTCCCACACTTGGTCATGAAAAAGTTAATGAAGCAGAAATGGTTGCGTGGTGTGGAGAATGTTGGGTTACTCCATCTGCGATGGATACCCCACTACCACAACGTGCCCATCACCATTTTCGTCATAAGGTAGCTACTATTCCTGGTGCATGATGGGTGTCTCTGGCTGGAGGAGCTTATTCCCATCACGGCCGACCTAATTCATAGAATTTATCACCTTCCTTTCAAAGGACACGACCCCACGACAATAGCGGGTAAAAGTAGTGACTTGGACCTCGCAAAAGCTATGAAGACTAAGTACAAACTAGAGAAGAAAAATAGGGGGTACGCAATCACAAGCATTAAGGACAAAGGGGTGCACATAGCCACCCAACTATTGGCCAACAAACTGATGACAAAATGCCATGTTGATGAAGTACCAATGCCTGTGATTGCATTGATAGAGCAATGCACAGAGGGGGTCCAGTTGAACTAGGTGCAATTCCTCTGCGAGGAGCTTTTGTCTAACTACAAGGAGGCCTAGGAGCAGGGTAAGACCTTCCACTACACGTGTTTTCTCTTAGCCATCATGTTAGTTGCAGGGGAGCTACCATAGGATAGCTAGTTCCCTAGTATTGAGGGTGATCTACCCGAAGCCGCGAGGTATGCCCTCAATCTGGGCTACAAAAGACATGAAGAGGATTGATGAGATGAATGTGTTCTGGGTGTTTATGGAGGTGAGCATCTGAATTTGGATCAACCAAAGGTCGGGCCTGTCTCCTATGGTTCATAATGGCTTGTAGAGCGTGGCAGAGTTCAAGGCAGACATGCATAACATGTATATCAGGGCGCCCGAGGATCCAGCGTAGAAATGGGTGAAGCTTCCATTCATCGCAACGGATGATGCTATCTTTGCAGTAATGGAGTCGTGGCCTCTAGAGTGGTGCACCCCAGACTTGGAAGAAATGGAGAAGGTGGTAGCCCAGCAAAGAAAGGACACCAAGTTGTGCATCACGCAGCTGGCTGAAATGAGGGGCCAGGAATAAGAAGTATCCACATAGCAGAAGATGACTAACGTAGCAGCAGTGGTGCAAATGGAAAAAACCACAACAGCACCAGCAAGAGAGCTAGAGGAGGGCCAGGAGATATCCACAGGGTAGTAGACCAGGGAAGTGGATAGGAAAAAAGAATGCATAGACCTCGGTTCCGCATCGACCCAACTCAAGCAGCCACGTGGCCCCGATAAAAAATCTCCCACGAGGAAGGTAAAAGCGACAAAGACATTCATCGACCTGATCACGCTCATAGAAGGTGATCAGTTTGACATCAGTGAAATGATTCGCGAGGACATGAAGGACACGCTCCAGGAACTGAGGATGGAACAGAACACTGTGTTGGGGGCGCTCAGCGCGTAGTTACAAGGCTTACAGGTACAGTCGCCCCAAACAGGTACAATGACTCAGTATGTCGCAGAAGGAATCGCCAAGGCTGAACAGACGTTGTGCGCCCGTATCGACATCCCTTTCGTATTGCCCAAAGGCGTGCTAGTAGCAGCAAGCGAGGGTGACCGAGCTGTGATGATCAGCATGAAAGGCATCGAATTGAACTTGGTCACCCTGTCACATGAAATTATATACCAACTTCAGGATGGGGTCATCGCAGAGCTCCACACCTAGGAAGGTCGTGCGATCCAAGTCCTGAACGAGTTGAAAATCAACATGGGCTAGCTCAGCCTCCAACGTGATTAGTTGGTTGCGCAGGCTCACGGACTGGAGCAAGTGGTAGAGGATGCATGTAGGAGCATCCCAAATTTGGTCGTGCTGGTAGAGCTACTAGCAGCAGAGCGGGTCCATAGATTGGTAGCCGGATTCTGCGAGGCTAGGGAGGAAATGACAAAGGTTCAGTTGGAGTTGAACCTGCAGATCATCAAGCTGCGATTGAAGGTGCAGCCCTCCATGCCCTCAAAAGTCTAAGAGAAGCATACCCATGCTATCCAGATGGGGATGGACAAAATTGGACAGGAAAAACAGGATTGCACCAGGATGTTGGAGCAAACAGTAACCATGCTTACACACCTGCAGGAAGACTTGAATCTATAGCGCCTAGAGACAGAGGTGTGCAATTTGTAGTAGGACTACGATAGTGTCCGGGGCACTGTGCAGATGATTGTCCTTACTCAACGACTCACCAGACTACAATAGGCAAGGGCACTAAAGGACCAATTAGATGCCACACGCCAAAAAGAAGAACTGCTTAAAGCACGCATCCAACCATGGATGGATGAAGCTTTCACAATTACCGCTACCATTGAAGGGAAGTTGGCACAGATGAAAGAACTTTATGTGGTCGGATAGAAATGTGACCCTGCCCATGAAGGTTCAGATATACGTGTGAAACAATTACAACAGATAGTTGAACAGTGTATTGCGGACACCCAAGCTGCGCGAGACCTACCGGATGGACTTCATGCAAAGATCGCCACACTAGCAAACTGACTCGGGACGAGTCACGATGATTGTGTTGGGGTTGTGTTAGGCACTGGATCCCCCACATCATATTTTTGTGCTTAAATCCCAAGTTTTGGTCAATGTCATGTAAAGACCCCGCAAAGTATGAGCGTGGAGTGTGAAATTATAGGATGAGTCATAGGGTTGTTGCCCTAAAATAATGTAGTTTAATGTAAAGTTGAGTAGGCCTACCCATGCTCTACGGATCATGGGATTGTATAAATAGAGCGAGGCTCAGTAAGTTTTTAAAGAAGGAAGCAAGTAGATAGATGCGAAGGAATGGTTAGAGGATAGAAGTGGATCTGAAATGTATTGGGTCGTAGTAGTAGGATGAGGCTCTGTAGCTAAGTGCACAGAGGCTTAGTAGAGTCCACAGCTAAGTGTGCGGACCCCTACAGCTAAGTGCACAAGGCAGAGTCAAGTCTATACTTGGATGGAACTTGAAAGGAATTATTAATGAAGATAAGTTGGAACAAGAATATTACGCATCTGGTCATGAATCTATATTTCTAATATTATGCATTAATTTTTATTTGGTTATTTATATGCTCACACTTGATAAACACTTGTATGAATATTTATGTATGAAAATATTTGAAGTACTTAGCGAACATAACCTAATTAAGGAACACTTGGATAATTAACACCAGTCGTGCTATGGTTAGAGCTGCACGAAGGCAGTAACATAGGATGCAATGCATTGTGTGTGTAGCTCAGTAAGCGCTAAGGTTGGATCACGCCCCTATTGCCACATAATAGACATCCCCAGGGTGCGAAAACCTGGTTCTACCAACCTCCCATACTACTTCGGGTGAGACCTTAGTTTGCACTATGTGGACTGTTGCCAAAAGGGCCAGTAGTACCGGGATTTGCTTGGCTAAATCACTTTTGAACCTGGGTCAGGCCCCACTAAGACAAAGCTTCCCATACAGCCCTTACAACAAACTAGAATTGGTCCGGATCCTCATTTCTCAAACCTTTGAACATAGGCAACTTCACTGTGTTTTCCATATTGAATTGCGGTGGTGGTGGAGTTGGTACGGGTGAAGATGGAGGTGATGGTAGTGAAGCTGGTGGTGGTGTAGGTGGGGGTGGTATTCACGGAATTCCTTGTCTTATAATATGAATAGCACTTCATGCAGAGACCTTCACAAGCTCTTCCTTGTCCCCTCACAGAGGTGAAATCAAGGGGCTATTTTCTGAACCCTTATTTCCTTCGTTCCTGTAAACCTTTCTGGTTCGTGTAGCTCCGAACATCAAGGTAATTGCATAACCCACTTTTCACACAACAACATTTTAATCCAAGTATTCAAAGATTTTACGTACTTACCTCGCAGTCCTTTGAGAAAGCATCGCTCTACCTCGCTGTAGCTGACTGAGGTGTCAACCGCGAACTCAGTAACAAATCCTCCTATAATGTGATCAAGCCAATGATTGACGGTGCATGCAATCTTATCCTCCAATGCTTCCAACCTTCACACTAACTCTGGGGTCCACACAATAGGACCGTCAAGCTTCCACCTTCCTTGGCTATCTGCTAGCTTCACGATCCACTCGTATAGCTCAGTAGGGAAGGACGCAAAAAATATTTCATGGATCTCCATATACAGGTAGCTGTCTAGCCACTCTTCTTTTTACAGTCACGGGTTTTTGTTCTCCTGCGTCATGAACTCGTGAATTCTTCTGTCCAACTAGCCTTCGATTTCCTTCTTAGTTGGATTCCAATGATACAACATCACACATCTCTCATGTAGATTTTGGTTCCGGCAATGGAACCATTTGTTGGCTCATGGGGGCCTAACCCAAGTTCAAAGTTATTTAGCCAAACAAATCCCTACACTACTAGACCTTTCGGTATCAGCCCGCAGACCATGGGCTGAAGTCTCACCCGAAGCAGTATGGGGGGATGCGGGAACGAAGTTTCTACACTCTTGAGATGGCTATGATGTTGGTTTATTCCAACTATACCTCCCTTCACACAGGTTGCTTCATACTCTATTCCACCCTTCACTACCCTTGTGAAGTGTTACAATCAGCCTTTGTGCAGCCCTAACCAGGGGCTGAGATGATTTCGCACTACTATGGTAGCAAACTAGGCTATTTCCGAACTAGACTAAGTATCTTACTTATCTTATTATCAAATCTTAGCTATCTTCATTTAAACAAATATTCTTACTTGTGTTCACTTAAACAATACAATTATACACATTCGCGCATCATATAAGCATTAGAAGTGAAATTCATACCCAATATAATAGATGCATCAAACAGGAAATAAATATGCAAAATTGATAGAAATTTCTCTTTATTAATACTCCTAGATAATTACAGACTCGACTCACCCTCCACACTCAGTTGTGGACTACTAGGCCTCTGTGCACTTAGCTACAGAGCCTTTACCTATGCTACGACCCAAACTTAGACTTCTACTCCACATATATGACTCAATTCTTCATCATTGATTGATTCCATGCATGCCTTAACTACTTAGAGTTTTGCTATATTTATACAATCCCATGGCCCACAGACCATGGGTAGATCTACTATAGCTGACATTACATTATCAAAATAATGGCAAACAACCCTATGACTCTTTAACAACTACACGCTCTGGGCCCAAAAAATGCAGAGTCTTTACATTGGAATCACAAAACTGGACCAAAGTCTGAGCTTTAAGCTTCAAAACTTCCCTTGGGGGATCCCACACCCAACAAAAACTATTTCTCATCCTCTGAGAAACCTAGTGATCTATATCTATATCCTTCATAGCCCTCGCGGCCTCTTTGAGATCCCAAGATTCTATGGATGGTGTCTCTTGCTAGGTATAGAAGCCTACATTTTTCTCTATCTCTTCCCACTACTTTCTTTCCTCTTCTTCATTCCTACCTTCCAGCAAACCCAACAGCAAAGGTGGAGTGATCTTAAGTCCAATCCAATTGATCTTAACTGTTTGAATGGCCTATTTATACAAGGGTGTTCTCTCCAATGCATTCCTCAATCTATGAGGAGAGTGATACTCCCTCATCCAAAGACTATGTGTTAGGTTATTCCATATTCTCTAACATTCTTGTTGGCTCTAAGTTCCCAATGGTCTGAGAGTGTCCTCAAAATGGGAGATGGATTTTTCTTGGGTAGCCAAGTATCTTGGTTCAAGTTGAGCATCATTGGAAATGATGCTGTAGTTACTGATTACAACCATTGAATTTATTTTCTCTGCCCTGATGTAGAGGGGTTCTTTTTCCTCTTTTTCTACTATTCTTTTCACCTCCTTAGCCATATTCTCCTCATGACTCATCCATGATGCAAGGGACATCAACTGCAAGTCTCCCAACTTTGCATTGGGGTCCCAAACATTCATGTATGTTAAGGCAAGGTTGTGCAAGTAGAATTCAAATAATTTGGGCTTGTATTCAAGGGTACTTTTGTCTCACAAATCGATGAATTTCATGTAATCCTAGAATGGCATGGTCCCATGTTGTGCTAATGTCTTAATTTGGAAATTTGTCCATTGGTCCACGAGGTAAAGAGCATAGCATTTGGATGGCAGTTTGCATTGAAGTGCCTCCATGTAGTGGCTTGCCATGTTGGCCAATTGGGTTTCCTTTTCTTGCAATTTTCTCCTCAGCCATGTGTTTTCTACCTACAACTCTATTCTTATGGTGTATTCTCTATCTCTCAACCCACTCAACCCCTTTCCCATATATAGGATTTTTTATTCCATAAGGCCCACATCTTCTACTTTCTTCAACTTAGTAATCTACATCCACTGATGTGTCTTTCCTCTTTCTTTTTCAAGTTCAAAGAAGAGAGGGATTCAAAATTTATATGGGATCACTTTAGCTCCGTCAATGAACTTGCAGTAGGAGCTCAGGTTGGGTTATGGTCTAGGCTCCTGTAGCTCTATAGAATCTCCCTCAACTATCTTTGGAGAAGCTTCCCCCTCCTGTACCTGTGATGTTCCTTCTTGGCTTCTTTTTTTCCCTTGCTTCTCTTCTTGTAGCACTTTATGCCTTTCTTGTAGCACTGTCAGTGTTTCTTGTAGCACTATTTGGGGATCTTGTAGTAGGCATTTTCATTTCTATTGGAGTGCTATAGGTGCCTTGGGCTATTTAGATTAGGTTTACTTGGTGACAATCTTTCTAAAATAGGTAATGGTAGCCTTTGGGGTTGCTCTTGGTGATGTGACTTTCTCAAATTTCATTCCCATGGATTCTAGCTCCTCCAGTTTATTTGGTGATTCTTCCATTATAATAGGGGATTTTATGGGGGTTTGGGACTTTCCCTTCTTAATCCTATTGCTTCTTGTTTTGAAATATAGGGGAGTTTGTCTCTACATTTTTTTCGTGAATTTGATGGGTGTGATCAAAGAAATGAAGGTAGCAACTACCTCCTTTTCAGTGGGTTCTAGAGACACCCTTCCCTGATCTGGGGGTATCTCCTCCCCTTCAAGTGCAGTGGTTTTCTCAATGATGGTCTTTTTTTACTGCTCCTATTCTTCTTTCTTTTATTCTTCCTCTGTTTTTTCTGTCTCTTCTTCTTCTTCTTCTTCTTCTTCTTCTTCTTCTTCTTCTTCTTCTTCTTCTTCTTCTCCTCCTCCTCCTTATTATTATTTATCACTTGATGTTGGGTTCTCACCAAGTGTTATAGACATTTTTGTGCCTTACAGCATGAAGCATGAAATGTCCATAATCTAAGGGATCCAAAGTCCGTAAACATGTTGTTCCTACCCCTAGAGGAACAAGGTCAGCAAACCACAGCACTGAATAAAAGTTCTCCACCTGAAAACACTCAAAAACAAGACAATTCTGGATCATGTCAACTGCTCCACTGAGCATCTGCGCTGAATGTCAACTGATCCACTGTCTACCTACATTGAATGTCAACTGCAAAGAAGGCTACCTGCGCTAGGCAAGTTTGGACATGTGGCACAATCATTCCTCAAGGTGTCAATGCCCAGGAAGCTTCCAAAATGACACTTGGATCAGGGAATTCGACTGGTGATGAGTAAGAGGTTCTAGATCTCCAAGTGGAAGCAAGAACCTCCAAGTGGACTCAAGAACTAAAGAACAACTGAAGTGAGAGAGGACACTAGTCAGCTCTCAAGCTGACTCATCCTTTCTCCAAAACTCCTATATATAGATCTCTCTCATGAGGTCTAGGGAGGCTGGAATCTTGTGAATGTAAGGAAGTGCTGTTGGTTTGAGTTTAGAACTATTGGGTGATTTGCTTTGAAGGAGGTGAAGAGGAGATTGCTTTCTACTGGGAAGGTGATGCTGGATTGGGCCTTTTATGGTTGTATCACTTCCTGAACCTTACTTCTTCCATTAATAAAGCATTTGAGGTTCTTCTATATGCATGTGTCTCAATGGTGTGTTGTTATACTTGTGCATTTGATTTATTCTAATCCTTGAATCAATTATGAATGTATGCTTCTTGTAGTTCCCCTCTCTTGCCATTTTGCATGATCTTGGTGTAGCTGGGCCAGTGAAAGAGCAAGGAGCTGGGGGCAAGCAGCAAGGAGAGAAAATTGGATCAACCATTAGCGAAAGACATCGGTTAGTGGATCTCTTTCTCCCCTCTTTTACATCTCATAAAGAAGTAATCTCAGATAGCTTTGCTTTGATTGTTGCTAAGGAACTATCACCCTTAGAGTGGGATAGGGTCATTCCGTATTGGATACTTTTCCCAACAACAAATTGGCGACTCCGCTGGGGATCGTATCTTGTTGGTTGTTTGTGTTTTTGATATTCATTTCTTAAACACAGGGAGTACCGAATCAAAATGCATTTGAATCTTTCAAATGCAAAGTAGAGGGCAGCTACTCTAGCTCAGTTTCTGGGCATGTTTATGATTTGAAGAGCTGATCCACAAGGACTCTGAACAGCTCTTAGTGATAGCTTTTCATCCTCCTTTTCATCCTTTAGTGTGTACTTGATTGATAGCTTTGATTTGGCCAAAAACTGTTGATTTCTGGGCAATCTGTAACCCGGAAACCAAGAGAAACGAGAGTTTCTCTCTTCATTGCAGGCACTGTGAAGGCAGTCTGCATTTCATCGCAGGTCCCGAAGGGGCTACCTGTGCTGAATGTCAAACTGACAGTGTTCTACCTACGCTGAACCAGTTTTGCCTTGTGCAGCTGGGGTTCTCTGCTTTTTGTTGCCCTGTTTTCATCCCTGTTTTTGCAGCCTGTTATCAGTCAATGTACTTATCTGAAACCACCTTTCTTTGCCACTATTCCGCCTCGGTTGTATAAAGAAACTGTATTTGTTCTTTGTGTATTTCTTATATCATTTGCAGTTTCCCATAACGAAAGTGAACTAGTCTTGCTGTGGCCTCTTAGATCTAGACCTGTGATAAGTGTCGTTCTGATCTTAAGAGTTAGTTTGTTTGCTGTTCATAGATGATTGAACTTTTGCTTTCGTCATATGGTTTGAATTTATGTATTTCTAGTGTTGAAACAAGTAAATCTTAAGGTGTCTTTTGATTTTGGACAAAAGCGTGTTTGCTTTCACTTGAAATTGAATTCAAAGTTATACAACAGATTTCTTTTTGTAGTACACCAACATTAAGAAAGAGAAAAGAAATACCTGCATTGTGCATGTGCATTTTGACAGCTTGCATGTTGATTTAGGAAAAAGTGCATTAGTGTGTGCTCTATGATCTGTGTGAAAAGATGATGTCTTTCTTTTCCCTCAGTAGTTAAGATTTTCAAAGTTGAAAGATTGAAAAGCTTGCTTATCATCTTAGACTGCATTTAGGAGTTGTACCATACATCTCGTGGTGATCCATAAAGGCAAACTGCTAAACAAGATCAACTTAAAATAAATTGAATTTACATAACAACGCATTGAAACATAACGCAAACACATAGAGGTCTAAGCTAGAGACGTGTTCCGGCGTCGTTAAACGTGATATCTTAGCATTGAGTGGTTGGGTGATTCCTCCACGGTGAAGCGATAAGTATCAATAGGGACTTGTGCTCCCACGTACCGTCGCGTAAATATTGGGAGACCCCTATAGGAACAAAGCCTTTATCCATAGGAAGCCGTGTCGGCCGCCTACTGATCGCAATGTAGTGAACACAGCATTCACGAAGATCGACCACCTGTACCGTAAAACGTATTCTGTGGTTTTGCGAAAAGTTTGGCACACCCTCTGCCTAGATCTCCAGAGTAGTTTCTTTTGGCCTTTTTCAAACTCTATAACTGAAAAAGTCCATCCGAGCATTTGTCACTTCGGGCTCGTTAAAACATCGAAGGAGACTAGAGTCATCTTTAGCTTTTTCTCGACTCTTAAAAAGTGAAAAAGCAAGTTGTGTCTAAAGCGTCGTTATAAAATTTATTTTAAACGGAACATAATCACCTCCTATTCCTGCGTTAATCTGTAGGTTGAGAATATGGAACGCCCCAACAAAGGAATTCCCCATGATGGAAATCCTAGTCCTTTCTCCTCTTGGGGAGAAGTTGGTGCGCCCCACATGGCCACATTGTCGCTTCCAGGACTGACAATTGGCCTACCAATTTGGCTATTCTCAACCAATGTAGTTCAGAACACCATGGTTCCTGAACAGTCGAGTCAACAGTTAGATCAGTCTAGAGCTGCCCACCAGCCTTCTACTTCCTATAACTCTTCCTCCAATCCTTCATCTTCGCAAGGTAGAGCCGGCAAAAGCCAAGCTCCCATGGAGAAGAAGGAGAAGAAGAAGAGAGAGAAGAAGAAGAAGAAGCCTAAGGCGACTGGGGGCAAGCAAAAGACATCTCACAAAAATCCACACACAGCACAGACCGGGCCTAAATCGCCATGTGTCATATGTAGAGGAGACCACTTCCATAGAGATTGTCCCTGTATTCCCCGGATACTAAGGGACTGGTCCCCTCGTTTGCACAGTTCGGGAGCATCAACCTCTGATAGCCATGTTGAATGCTTACCGTCAACTAGCGAAAGTGAAGGTTCAAGACAAAGAGGGGGAGCAAGATCCCCCTGCAGACTGTGTGAAGGCGATCACGCCATCCACCGTTGTCCCTTCTTAGACGAAGCGAAGAGAGTTTTGGAAGATCGTCCCGTTTCACCGTTGAGACTTCCTCCTGGATACAAAAAACTCGTGCCAAGTCCTTGGTTGGTTGAGAATACAGCTAGCCCGCTCAAGTGGTCAGCTGAAGCGTCAGTCATTGAATATGAACCTACTGAATCCAGACCGGACGAAAGTCCAAAGGTCGAAACGGCAGTTGACCCGGTTCTCCCTCCAGAAGTTTCATCTTCAAATGACACCGTCACTGAAGATTCATCTTCAAATGACACCCTCACTGAAGAGAATAAGGATGACACCATCCAGATTCTTTTCATCAACACAGACTCTGACAAGAATCAGGGCAATGCGCCCATTCCTTTATCGCAGGAAGGAACATCGTCAGGTTCATATCCGGCCGTGTATTCGGTCCCACCACCAAGCAACCTGGTTGTGTCCTTTGATTGGAACCAACTAGGCAGACCCCGGTTGCCAGCCAGTATACCATTCAGAATCATAGTCCAAATATACAGAATGGTAATGGCTGGCACTATCATTGATGAAGGGGCATCTGTGAGTATCCTTTCCTCTGTTGCTTGGAAAGCACTGGGTTCCCCGGCGCTTTTGCCTGAGATAAGAAATCTCTCAGGTTTCGATAAAGGAACCAGTCGACCATTAGGGATCCTCCCCAATGTGCCTATTACATTGAAAGGGAAGGCTGTTCAAATGAACGTGATGGTCGTTCAAGGACCCTTGGATTATAACCTACTCCTTGGACGAGACTATATATATTGCATGGGAGCAATAGTCTCCTCACTCTTTAGAGTAATGTGTTTTCCACACGAAGGAAGAATGGTCAAGCTCGTAGACCAACTTTCATTTCTGGGATCACGCATCGCAAATAGTCACATACCAACCCTGAATGGTCTATTCAATCAAGAAATGTCTCCACCCCAAGTCCTTCTTCCCGATGAGTGCGAGTGATTCGGAAAGATGGGACTGGAACCCAGGGGGCATGCATCCTGGTCTGCTTCGGGCAGAGGAAACCTTGGGTATAAGGTAGAATTTCCGCGAGATAATATGACTAGTCCGTACCCCGTCCGTGGATGGAAGAGGGGTTGTTCTGGAATAGGATTCTTTTGTCAAAGTTACGTGTTTGACAAGAGTCATTCACCCTTGTCTATTTCGGTAGACAGTGCCGAGGAAGTGTTTTGTTTGAAAGATTAACGAAACAATCTTTGGGTAACCAGAAAGAGGTAAGTCTCCCTCAATAACACAAATGTTTTATCTTTGAGTAGTGTTCTTCTCTTGTCGCAAGTAGCTGCTCTCTTGTCGCAAGTAGCTGTTCTCTTGCGATCTTGCGAAAGATCTGTTAAAAGTTGGGCTGACGAGAAGACAAGTATCGCATAAGACCCGTTAAAAATAACGAGAAGACAAGTATCGTTAACATTAGACTGGCAAGACGACAAGTAGCTGTGAACACCCAAAGAAAAGCAGAGGTGGGAAGGAGGAGGGGTAACCTTGAAATTGTATTTTATACCTGGGGGCATGCAACCTTTTGGAGTGCAAGCAAGGGGCGACTATTTATTTTTTTAAATTTTTAGGTCCTCCCTTTAAACCTGTAGGTCTAACCCTTTAAACTCGTAGGATTAGCTGTTTCCGAACTTGCATAAAGAAAGGAGAGTGAGCATAGCTTTGGTAAGGCGCAAGCTCTATAAAAAATGGGATCTTTCAGGAGACATTCTTATCTTATGACTGGTAATTTGAGCAGTTTTAGCATAAAGTTCATGCTCGTTAAAAAATAAATAAAAGCAGTGAGCAATGTTTCCTCCAGAGTTTAAGCTCATTTTTAAATAAAAAATGAACCTATCCCGGTAAATAACAGCTGTGATCGTAAATTTATCAGCCATAAAAGCCTTGGTCGTGTTTGCACCTGCCACCTCCACCGTCATTTGGCCGATCGCTCACATCCATATGATTGTTTACCTATTTTGAGGAGCAGCTGCGAAGAGTGATTTCACCTAGCCATCCTTGTGACACTGCCGTGATTGGAAAATTCCAACCTGTACCTGGAATCAGTTGCTATCCCTGTTTATCACTCGTTCCTCAAAAGACGAGTCTTCTTTAAGCTCTTTTCAACTGACTCGTAAAATATGAAAAGTTTGCTGAGTTTTGGCCTTCCAGCTTGTTAAAAGGACCGGAAGAGCTATCCCTCCTCTAGATTTTAATCTTTTTGGACCTGAGGGATTATTGCACAAAAAGGTCGAGCGCTTGTTTTATTCGGCTCGTTAAAGTTATCGAAAACTCATCCCTTCTGTATTGTTTTATACTTTTTCGGACTTAAGGGATTAGATGACGAAAAAGGAATCTTGGAGTTAACTTTCTGTACCTTTTCAGACTCTCTAAAAATGAAAAGGACCGAGTTTTCCTTGTCGTTAGACTCGTTAAAATGATTAAATAGCGACAAACTTGTCTTTAGACGAGAACGAGTTTCCCTATCGCTAGGCTCGTTAAAACATAGCGATGGGCTTGCCTGAAGGGCAGGTTATAGAACAAGCATATGTTATCCTCCTCAAGCTTGACAAAAATAAAGAGGAACTGGTCAGAAATGACTAGGGAAAAATTGGGAGAACCTCAAAGCTTTAATGGTAGCAAGTCACTCTTGAACATGACACTTTTCCTCTGTACCACATCGGGTTGGGTTGTTTCATTCACCGGTCTCATCACCATGGTCTCGCCAAACCATCCACATTTGGGGTAATGCTACTGATCCATTGCATCAGTGTCGTTATATGTTCAAGAGATGTTGTTCAGAAAGAGTCAGCCGTGTCCCATCCACTACCATACATCATCTTTCATCCTTTCATGACCGCCACCCTGAATCATATTTCACAGATCGTTTTCACCTTCATCACAATCATTAGCTCCGTTCTGTGTCACTGATGTGGGATTCATTAAGGCCATCCTTTGACGGATTGCTTCTTGTCGACTTCAACTCATTATCCAAGAAGTTGATCTAGGAACACCCCCCTCAGTACTTTGAAGCTTGCATGCCTCAATCGCAAGTTTCTCACTTCCTGCGACAGGTATACATCAATGACCTTTGACCGAAAGACTCTGCGTGGTGTTCGACGCCAAGTCATTTATTCACACTACGTGGATTGTACTACCGTACCTTGAGGGTCATCATAATTATCGGTGATTCCTCTCACGCTTGTTAACAGTTTACATCATTGACTGGTAATCAAGCAATGTCTTTCCATGTTCGACTCCAAGAAATTCTCACATGGATCGACTTGTACTTAGAGTGAAGATCAGACGAGTTTGAAGACCCCGGATCTAGTTTCATCCATCCGGGCTGCGATATATATTCAGGAAATATAAAGACATTTGACATGTACATCATTGTAGCAGATGATCATCCTACTCAAAGGATGATAATTTTCACCAAAATTATCAGTCTACCATCAGACGATCGTCTGTTCTATGTACCAAAATGAATTTATAAAGCTGAGCATGGGAATGCCCGCCTCAGCTAGATCATGAAAGCAGTATGAAAAATAATGTATTGTATTGTATTTTATTACAGGTCACCTCTCAGCGATTGAATGAACTTCGGATCCTCCTGATAAAGCATTTCACCCGATAAACGACCTCATACTTTAGGGGGCAACTGTTATAGACATTTTTGTGCCTTACAGCATGAAGCATGAAATGTCCATAATCTAAGGGATCCAAAGTCCCTAAACATGTTGTTCCTACCCCTAGAGGAACAAGGTCAGCAAACCACAGCACTGAATAAAAGTTCTCCACCTGAAAACACTCAAAAACAAGGCAATTCTGGATCATGTCAACTGCTCCACTGAGCATCTGCGCTGAATGTCAACTGCTCCACTGTCTACCTGCGTTGAATGTCAACTGCAAAGAAGGCTACCTGCATTGGGCGAGTTTGGACATGTGGCACAGTCATTCCTCAAGGTGTCAATGCCCAGGAAGCTTCCAAAATGACACTTGGATCAGGGAATTCGACTGGTGATGAGTAAGAGGTTCTAGATCTCCAAGTGGAAGCAAGAACCTCCAAGTGGACTCAAGAACTGAAGAACAACTGAAGTGAGAGAGGACACTAGTCAGCTCTCAAGCTGACTCATCCTTTCTCCAAAACTCCTATATATAGATCTCTCTCATGAGGTCTAGGGAGGCTGGAATCTTGTGAATGTAAGGAAGTGCTGTTGGTTTGAGTTTAGAACTATTGGGTGATTTGCTTTGAAGGAGGTGAAGAGGAGATTTCTTTCTGCTGGGAAGGTGATGCTGGATTGGGCCTTTTATGGTTGTATCACTTCCTGAACCTTACTTCTTCCATTAATAAAGCATTTGAGGTTCTTCTATATGCATGTGTCTCAATGGTGTGTTGTTATACTTGTGCATTTGATTTATTCTAATCCTTGAATCAATTATGAATGTATGCTTCTTGTAATTCCCCTCTCTTGCCATTTTGCAGGATCTTGGTGTAGCTGGGCCAGTGAAAGAGCAAGGAGCTGGGGGCAAGCAGCAAGGAGAGAAAATTGGATCAACCATTAGCGAAAGACATCGGTTAGTGGATCTCTTTCTCCCCTCTTTTACATCTCATAAAGAAGTAATCTCAGATAGCTTTGCTTTGATTGTTGCTAAGGAACTATCACCCTTAGAGTGGGATAGGGTCATTCCGTATTGGATACTTTTCCCAACAACACCAAGTACAAGGTCCTGGGTCTCAAGGAAGGCTTCTTTGTCCACCTCTCTAAATGTGGACCAAAGGACAGGGGCTCTTGATCTACTCAAAGTGTCCTTTATTATTAGCTTGATGAAAGAATGGTGTGCTAACTGTTGTTGCTTTCCCTCTTTCACCTTCTATCTCATGTCTATGATTGATTATAGGAGAAAATAGGGCATACTTAGTCTTTGGGCTATGGGCAGCCTAGTTAGAAATCTCAATTCATGGAGAAACCTAAACTGGTAACCATAGACTACACTCAGTCTCCCTTCACAAGAAATGAATTTAAGGATGTGGTACGCTACCCAATCCTAGGGATAGAGAAGACTCTCCTTTCTAACTCCATTTTTGTCTTCAATTGGTCTCTCATTATTGGTGAAGAAAATTTTCTTAGCAAAGGTGTTGTTGGCCTTGTCTTCTTTTCTCCATTGGACACCTATAGGAAGTGTTATCACTCTACTAGTCACGTCAGGATTGATGGTAATGGAAAACCCTCTCACCACAGTGGTAGCACTAGTTCTTGATTGAGGGTTTAGTTCCATGCCAAATGCATCAGTTATATCATCATCATATCCCTTTAGCAACTTAAAGAAGCCTAACTAATGATGCCTCTTGAAAATATCCACCATAAGGGGATGAAGGTGAATTCTTGATGTATATGTGGGCTCTCTACTATTGAATCGCCCTCCCATTTTATTCTTTGGTTTCAGCTAAGTCCAGGAGGTTTTCTAGAATAGCTTCAGTAGGATTCTCAAGGTAGCCGAGAGCTAAAGTTTTAGTTCATGACTGCAATTACTACAACTCCTTATAGCCACAATTTTTCTTTTATGTTATAGCCCTGTTGACAGTCTTGGACCTGCCAACATGTAAGGGGATTCCCTTGGTAAGAAGTCCCAATTAGACCTCAAACCATTTGGTGTAGGAGTCCCAGCAATGGGTCATAAAGCAATGTCTTGACTGTGATGTCGCACATAGGCAAGTAAGATAACTCTATTAGTAGCAAGGGTGTGACTGCTGCAGTGAGTCAAGGAAGGTGTATGAGAGGTTATAACAGAGGTGGGTTGAGATGGGGGTGAAGGTGACTTTTAGGTTGAAAGGGATTAGTCCACACTTGGCTAGGAACACATAACACATAGGACATGCATAGGTTTCGGTGGAACAGTCCACTTGGATGCAGCAGTCACAAACACATACAACACTCATGGATTAGTCTGAATGAGTGCAATGGTTGTTACAGTGAGCTTCATATGAAATCTTTGTCTGATGTCCGTCAGAGTAGTGAACATAGAAGGGACAACATTAACAACATATACAACACATTTCCATTAATAGATTATTCATTACAACAAATGAAACAGTTCAGATGTAGAACACAGGTTAAAGAAACATGCATTACAAGTGTTAAAGATAAGTCTTACAATAGATACAATACATGTGTGAAAACATGTTAATTCTTATTATATAGAGAAGTGTAAGTTCCAATCATACAATACATCCATGTAAACCCTATAGCCCCAACAGTGGAATGTTATAGCCACATTCGCCTGCTCCTCCAAAGAGATGAACTAGCTCTATGAAGTGGAGAAGCCAAGGTGCATTACAATACTATCCAAGCTCTTTCAAAGATAGTCTTATCAGAAGCTTGGCTGATGAAAAGCCCTTACAATGCTTTATGAGGGACTATTTATAGAAAAGGGTGGGGTGACCCTTGACATTTCCCTTTGTGACAGTTCAACTACCCTCATGGCTCTTCACCTACTCTATGACTGTTACATCCAAGTATTGACACTTGACTTACACTTGACATGACTTAACATTACAATGCACATGTACTCATGTGAGACAACATGGCTTGAGCAAGCCAAACAAGACATCACTGACACTTGGTCAGTTGTGATGACACCAACTATTTGAAATGCTTGTGATGGTGAAGGTGGTGAGCTGATGCCAAGCTTGGTCGTCTGTGATGATTTGCATGCAACTCATGGTGAAATCTTGCTAAAGCGAACTCTTGCCTCCATTGCAACCGGTGCATTGGTTCGACCCCTTCATCCAAATCATCTAATAACATGTGCATGGTATTCTTGGGTGCAGCTGAAATGGCAACACACTGATGCATAATTTCCATTCTAATCTTCAAGTGTGTGCTAGTGGTCATGCGCATCAACTTGTCGAAGTACATGTTCAACTTCAGTTGGACTTGCTTCTTGTCTTCTCCCTGGTGAGTGTGATGAATGCGTTGGGTTGCATGTGTGCCCATAATGACATGCATGTTGTTGAATCCCTTGGATGTGATCACCAACACTGCTCATCATGTCTACTTCGTGTTAGCTACTGGGATGGATATTTAACTTGTATGGGCACAGTTTCATCCATGAGTGCACGTTGCGCCCACTATTGTTCCTGATCCTCTACAAATCATTCGTATATATGTGCAGCTTCATGTTCTTCCTGGAGTTGCTTCTTCAACACATTAAACTACTTCTTTGTTCCATTCCATGTATTCATGTGATCTTCATGTTGCATCATCACCTCATAGCCTAAGTCTCCAAAGTTTCTTTCATCATCAGTGGATCTACTTGAGCGTGCAACTTTGTTCTGCCTCTATGTTTCCAACAACCTTCCTCTTGCATTCATTGCATCCGTTGTGTTTGCTGCATTCGGTATGATGCGTTAAACTATTTTTCATGATGTTGCTTGTTGTGATGTTGCTGCTTTCATATCTTGATGTCATTGTCTATGAACAACTTGATATCTTCGTGAGAAGGCAAGCTCATAGACATCTGAATAATTGCATCTCTAGGTGTGATTTGGATGGTGTCTTTGAATATGATCTCTTGGAAACCATTATACCTGCACTACTAAGAGTCAAATGAACACCTACAATACCTGGAGATATGGAAACACTCATGGCAAAACATCTGTCAGTCAAAAACCAAAATGAACTTGAGAATTGTCTAGGAACATACCTGTGTGACTGATTATGAAGGTCATGCAATTTTGGCCTGGAGCTCGGGAGAGCGACTACCAAGACTGCACAAGGAATAGTCTGGGCTACTAGGTGATTGACTAACTATTTGAAATGTGCAATGCACAATCCATTCTAGCTGTTGACTGCTGGGATTGCACAATGCACAATCTCAGTTGCAATGGCTACATGCTCAGTGACTGCATTGTGCAATTTTCTTGGCCAACACTCATTGTCCCTCAGGATTCCACAAAGTAGGCTTGGGGAAGAACTGCTGTGTAGGAATGTGCATTTCTGGAGAGGAAGGAAAAGTGTTCCCTCTGAGGATTGCATAATGATGTCTTGGTGAGGTTCTTGGTGAGGCAGAGTGCAGGCCAAAGCTACCCAGACTCACCAACGGGCAACTGAAAGTGAGTGCGAGTGTGAATGCATGTTGATACTGAGTGTAATCATAAGCGAATGATCATGTGTGAAAATGGTGAATGAAAGATTGAGGAAATGGAACAACATGCATGTGGGTGAGGTGAGTTGCTGAAACAATGACCGTTCGTGAAAAATAGTTTCATGCATGCAACAACAGTGAGATGTTGACGAAAATTGAAATGGTGCTACGAAAAGCTAATATACATGTAAATGACAGTAGGCGTTCAAATAAATGAAGCAAACAATACTCATACAAGTGAAGACACAAAAAGAGATAGAAATGCAACACAAGGCATCGGAAGCAGGCTTACCCCAAAATAGCTGAGCTAAATGTGCCAACTACTCCTAGATGTGATGTGTGATGTCAGAGCTACAAGGTTGATGTGAGGAATGAGCTCTACAGTGTCTAGGTGATGATTTTCGACGACGTCAAGGTTGTGACGTGCATGCCACAAATCTAGGGAAATCAAAATTTGTTGTAGGGCTTCTGAAATGATCCTTGCATGTAACCTCCAACTGCTGAACGTAGATCCCTGAAACAAGGGATGCCTTTGCATGATGCCTTCAGAGAAGCAACCTATGCATGAAAGTCAATTTTTCTCAGTCCTAGAAGGGACCGGTCAACTCAGTTGCACATGCAAGAGACTGCTTGACTGCTTGAAGGAAATGCACATTTCTGGGCAGAGCAGGTGACTGCTGCCTAGATTTGCACAAATTCTGGGTTGAGCAGCCCTACTAGGGAAAATTGTGCAATTCCTGTTAGGAGTGTTAACTGGCAGAATTGTGAAATCTTGGAGCCCATCAGGCTGCTAGACAAGATTACGCAATTTCTGGAGGGAAGGTTGGTTGCCCTCTGGAAATGCACTATTTTCTTGGGGAAGTTGCTCACCCTGTAGTTGGACCAAGTCTGGGTGAATAGCTTATGAGGGGAATGGATCAAGCTATGATGAACAGTCTGCCTTTGTGCAAGAGAGACATTGAAGCTTGTGAACATGATGAAGCAAGGAAAGTTGTTGTGAAGGTTGGAAGGGAGGCTCCAAAATGAAGCTAAGGAAAATTTTGGGAGGGTGGTTGTAGCTGCTACAACACTTGGCGACACACTGGTAGAACTCTAGCACTCTGAATGGACCTTGCTCATGAAAAGCAATTCTAACACCTCCATAAGTATTGTTTACTTCTCAACTCCTCTTCATTTCCACACCAGCTTGATTGTAAGATGAAGTGTGCACCAAGATCCTGGTAGATTGTCACACATTCCAATCCAAGGCACCACATTTGTTTTGATTGGGGTTGAGGGGTGTATTGGTGCCCAAGTAGTATAATCGTCAGAGTCTTAGTTTCATCTCTGGTGTTGATCCGCTGCCAGCAGGCCTAGACAGTACCCCGACAGAGTCATATAGGAACAAAAGCATGGATTCGCTATCAGCGAGCCTGGTCAGTACACTAGCAGAGTTACTTGCATCACCTCTCTGTGCAGGAAGCCTTTCTCTTCTTTCGCCTTATTCATTTTTCATGTTTTCAAACTTTTTTCATTTTTTTCATTTTTGTAACTGTGCATAGCACTCATTTATTTCAAAGGTGAAAGAGGGATCCTGAATTATTGTGAGCAAAAGAGGTTGTTCCAATAGAGAAGTAGTTTATTATCCCTCTGACATGCTTGTTAAGGTTTTCCCCTTACCTTACTCTACTTCACTGAGATGACAAGGGTTAACCCAGAAAAACCGACTAGAGTAGGTGATATGATCTGGATTTAAACAGGAATGCAACAAATTATAGATATAACCATACATATAGAGATGCAACAGAAATAATACTTCATTTCATTATTGTAAAATATTGAAATATGCTTACAAACAAAATGGAAACAAACTAGCTATGGTGATGATAGCTTATCTCTGAGAAGAGATGTGGCAGATACATGCCCCTGCACTGTGTTACAATGAGTCTCAAAGGACTATTTATTATTGAGAAACAATGGAAAACCCTAAACATCCAAAAACCTAACCCTAGAAGATGAAATGCCAAACTGTGGGCCCCATTTGGGTAAATTGGTACATCAACTTCTCAGAGTTGTAACTTTGGCATACGATCTTCGTTTGATGCGCACAATATCTCATTAGAAATATCTATCCAAGAAATAAAACTTTGGGAAGAGAAACACCGGTCCATGGACCCATGTTGCTCCAAGTTTTCCTAAAAAACATCATTTAGGGCCTCAAAATGGCTCTAGAAGTTCAAGACCTGAAACACTGCTAAAAATAATAAACTATGCTACAATTAAGGAAAATGAAAAGCTGAAGGAAATAATGGTGGGGGTCCAAGTGGACTTGGCAGGTGGCCACCAATATCCACCTAGATTATTCCCTCCCCTTTAGGAAGTAATGGTCCCCATTGCATTGAGTTTCTCTATGAGATGAGAAAACTTCTGTTAAACTTGCTCCCTGGTGAACCACTTGCCTTGGTGAAGGAGTTGGCTTAATTTGACAACTCGATATAGTTGGATATTCTACTGGTGAGTGTGCTTGATCTGTATGTCCATGATCTAATGAGTTGTAGCTTGTTCCATGCAATCTAGATTTAACTATGTGGGTGTGAGTTGTTATGCAATGTTGGATGTGTCTAGTAATTGTGGAAAGTTTGGCCAAAGGCGGTCCACATTGAAGACTGGGTGTAGGCCAAGAAATGGGGGAATGCTGAGAAATTCATTGTCTCCCATAGCCTTGGTAATGGTGTAAGGACCATATCAGAGTGGTCGGAGTTTCTGATAGGCTCGGGTAAGGCATTCCTTTTGCAAATGTAACCAAACACTATCGCCCACCTGAAACTTGTGTGGCACCCGATGTTGATCATGTTGCTGCTTGTACTTGGCATTTGATTTCTCCATAATGTCATGGACCTTCTCATGAATATGTTGGATTTTCTCAATGAAGCTATTTGCCTTATCTATTTCCGACTGGACATGAGCCAAATTTGTGTGAGTAGCTGCAAATGGCATGGCCAATTAATGGGACATAGTGGCTGGAATCCCAAGCCCACCTGAAAATGGTGTCAAGCTGTGAAGAGCCAGGTTGTAGCTATGATGAATATTGGGGAGGCTCTCATCCCATGTGCATGGATGCTTTGAGTTTTACATGCACAGAATGTGTACGATCATCCTGTTGACAACCTCTGTCTGGCCATCAGTTTGACGATGGAAGGATGTGGACTTAGTGAGTTTGGTGTCTAGCATCAATCAGAGACTGGACCAAAATGTACTGAGGAACCTGTTGTCCCGATTTGAGATGATAGACTATGGGATCCCAAAGTGTACCCACAATTGTTCAAAGAAGAGTTTTTAGTAGTGGCTTCTGTTGTGATTTTCTTCTTGCAGGCCGCCATAATGGCCCCTTGTTGACGACCACAAAAACACATTCGTTTCCATGCTTAGTAGAAGGAAGGATCGGCATGTAATCCATGGAGATGGATTCCCAAGGTCAAATAGGGGTAGGCAATGGGGTATAGAGGCCTTGCTTCTTGATGGTCGGTTTGGCAATGGCATAGGCAATGCATGATCTGATGTACTTCCCGACATCCTGTTGAAGATTCGGTCAATAAAAATACTTCTACAGTACTACCACTATTTTCTCGAACCCGAAATGCCCAACAACCCGACTGTAGTGTGATTCCCAAATCATCTTGGCACGCTCACTTGAAGGAACACAAAGGTGACCCAGGTGTCATAATAAGGAATCATGGAGGTGAAAATTTGGAACATGTTGACCCTCCAAGAGTGTTTGGTATGTGTGGCCGAATTCTAGGTCAGTTTTGTAGAGAAGTGGCTAATGAGAAATCTCGTGCCCACAAGAGTTGAGCACGACGGTTAATGCCATGATCGGTGGTAGACTGAAGCAATCTGAAACATTATTGGTGTTGCCTTTCTTATACTTGATATTCAAATGGAACCATTGCAGGTATGTGGACCACTTCTGATGGCTATCATTCTTCAATTTCCCTTTGGTCTGTATGAACTACAGGGGTTGCTGGCCTGTGTGGATGATCGTTTCCTTCCCCAAACTGTAATGCTTCCATTTTCGGCAGGCCTACACAATGGAATACATCTCCTTGTCATAAGTGGGATACTTGCGGACTGTGTCTGAAAGTGTGTCACTGTGATATGCCACTGGATGCCCATGTTGAGTAAGGACTACCCCAATAGCATAGTCAAAGGCATCTGTCTCGACCTCAAATGGTTATTGCAAGTCTGGTATTGTGAGCACTCGTGCTAAGTAGAGGTGATCTTTCAACTCTATGAATTCCTTTTGTTGAGATTCAGACCAAAAGAATTTTTCTTTCACTCCTCCGTTGGTGACTTGACTCAAAGGCCAAGTGATATGAGAAAGTCCCAACATGAACCTCCGGTAGAAGATGGTAAGTCCTAGAAAGCTGTGGAGCTCTATCAGATTGGTTAGAGATGGCCAATCTTGAATGACTTGGATCTTGGCTGGATCCACATGCACCCCCCATTCATCAATAATTTATCCCAGGTACTGAACCTGGGTCATGCAAAAAGTGAATTTCTCCAAATTGGCACATAACTTGTGTTGCCGCAGTGTTTGAAGAACCTCTCAAATGTGGTGGAGGTTCTATTCCCAACTCTGGCTGAAGATCAGGATGTCATCCAAGATTAGCACTACAAATCAATTAGTGAATGGGCACGAGATGTCATCCATTAGCCTCATAAAGGTTGGAGGAGAATTCATCAATTCGAAAGGCATAAACAACCATTCAAAAAGGCCCTCCTTGGCTTTGAAGGTAGTCTTCCACACATTGGAGGGTTAAATTGGTACCTGGTGATATCTTGACTTCAAATCAATCTTGTTGAAATATTATGCCCCCTTTAGTTGGTCCAAGAGGTCATCAATCCTTGGGATTGGGTACCTATTATAGACAGTGATCTTGTTCAGCACCTGATAGTCAATACAGATTCTCCAAGTCCCATCCTTCTTCTGTACCAACATGATCGGGCTCCCACAAGGCGATAAACTCAGATGGATGTGACCTTTCTATAGTAGCTCCTAAATCTACCTCTTGATTTCATCATTCTCCAGAAGGGAGTGCCGATAGATTGGTCCATTGGGTAGCGGTGCACCTGGGGTCAAATTGATGGAGTGCTTGACCTAACAGTGTAGAGGAACCCCAGTGGGGTAGGTGAAGATGTCCATCTATAGTTGTCATGTGAAGGGGCCCTGTCTAGAGGTTGTGGCCACCGTCTTCTTCTTTTCTTGAGGGTGTATCATTAGGAAAACAAATTTCTTGGTTTTGAAAATGAGCTTACTGCATTGTTTTGCAGTAACCAAAGAGATGGCGGTTGGCGGTGCTACCTTCAGTATCCTGTACATCTTATTTCCCAAAGTAATAATAATAACACGGGGCGTTGATTCTTACACAACATGTCACTTTCACAAGTATGGTTGTCCTAATAATATATCAAAAACATCAATGGGAGCAACGTCACACAATACCTCATCCGTGAAGGGCTTGATGTTGTATGGAAGGCAACGTTGTTGGCTCACGTGAAGATCCCATCCTTGGTGAAGCCACTCGATGGTGTACGGTTGTGGATGTGTTGTGGTTGGTAAGCTGAGCCGCTTCACGACCTCTACCGAAATGAGGTTCTTTTGGCTCCCGCTGTCAACAATGAACTATAGCGGGGAGCCCATTACCCACATCTAGGAGTGGTAGAGACGCTCCTCCTCCTCTAGATCTTCGGGTTCCTCCATCTAGATCTTCGTGGTGGCAACGATGTCGTTGAGCTCCACATCGATAATCTGCTTCCCTTTTTCATTCCCCTTGTTAGGTTCTGACTCACAGTTGGAACATGCATTTGATTCTAAAACCTTTAGCTCGTCTACGAGTGACTGCATGGCCCGACACTCACTTGTGTTGTGAGTGGATCTCTTATGGAACTCACACCACTTTTCTGTGTCTTGTTATGGCTTCATGGCACTGTTCTTTGCTTGCTTCTTTGGTGTGTTGTCTTGGGTCACCCCTCCTTGGTTTTGTCCCTTGTTCTCACCTTTCCCTTGCTTCAAATTTGCAGATCCAAATTCTCGCTTCTTCTATTTAAGCTTTTGCTCGATCTTGACGGAATATCGATATGCCATTCCATGCGAGGAGATGTTCAGGAATTCTATTTCTTCCTAGATGTATTTGTGTAGGCAGCTATGGTAATTGAGTAACAAATGCTTCTCTGAGTCCTTGATACCCAACTTTTTGCGAAGGGTATGGAAAATATTGGTAAACACTGACAAATCTTAGTCCCTTCCGTGCCGCAATGTGGTCCACTTTATCTATTGGTCCTCATAGCTTCCGGCAAGGTAGTACTCCTCCTTGATGGTAGTCCAAAATGAATTCCAAGTGGGTGCGACTAAAAATAGTGAGGTCGGACTTTCATCCTTCTACTTTTAGTAGGTTTCCCACTAATCCTTGACGTGGGGAGTGGCTTTGAGAAGAGAGAATGTAATCTTTTCCCACCCAGAAAAATCATGAGCAGAAAAATGCCCTTATAGCAAATTTAACCATTTATCTATGGCGTTTGCATCTATCTAACCCTCAAATATGGGAATGTGGAAGTTAAATTGTACCTTAAAGGGTGTGGCACTTCCAGCGTAGCTCCTGGAAGTAGATGTGTCACCCCTGGGTAGCCGCTGAAGGATCTGGGAAAAGTTGTCCATCATCACGTTCCTTTGTTGCTCAAGAGCCTCTTCGATCAAGATTTTGATAGGATCTCCTACCCCTTCATCTTTCATTTCATCCACCATGGGAGGCTGTTGGGATTTGCGAGGCTGGTCTTGCAAAGGTTTGACCAGTTCAAGCCCTAAATCCTTATATCCCGACCTCGGTGGGGACAAGCAAAGAAAGACAGAGAAAGAGTAGATCGCGCTGATACTACTGACCTAAATTTAAATAGGAACACAAAAATTATAGATATAACCATACGTATGGAGATGCAACAGAAATAATACTTCATT
Source organism: Pinus tabuliformis (assembly GCA_031772625.1). Classification (NCBI taxonomy): domain Eukaryota; kingdom Viridiplantae; phylum Streptophyta; class Pinopsida; order Pinales; family Pinaceae; genus Pinus; species Pinus tabuliformis. The sequence goes on from CM062820.1 coordinate 1,547,082,037, forward strand.
TCATTATTGTAAAATACTGAAATATGATTACAAAAAAAAATGGAAATAGACTAGCTAGGGTGATGGTAGCTTATCTCTAAGAAGAGATGTGGTGGCTACATGCCCCTGCACTGTGTTACAATGAGGCTCGAAGGCCTATTTATTGTTGAGAAATAATGGAAAACCCTAAACATCAAAAAACTTAACCCTAGAAGATGAGATGCCAAACTATGGGCCACGTTTGGGTAAATTGGTACATCAACCTCCCGGGGTTGTAACTTTGGCATACAATCTCCATTTGACGCGCACAATATCTTGTTAGAAAGATCTATCTGAGAAATACAACTTTGGGAAGAGCAACACCAGTCCATGGACCCATGCTGCTCCCAGTTTTCCCAAAAAGCGTCGTTTAGGGCCTCAAAATAGCTCGGGAAGTTCAGGACCCAAAAAAATACTAAAAATAGTAAACTGTGCTACAATTAAGGAAACTAAAAAGCTGAAAAAAATAGTGGTGGGGGTCTAAGTGGACTTGGCGAGTGGCCACCGATATCGACCTAGATCATGGCACTAGTTAGTGTGCAAGCATTGTGTTTTCACCAAGGTTCACTTCGGATAGTACTTATTTTCCATCGTTGTATCATGGACTGAAAGTAACAAGTTCTTCATACAAGGGCAGGATGACAGATAACCAAGTAGTGATAGCAACACAAGGCCTCTTGTACTTTACCCAGCTTGCTTCAAGAGGCATACATGGTTTCATGCAAAACTATCCTACGAAATGAAACAAGCGAACTAACAAACAACAAATCAAAGCAAGAGTGGAAGCAAAAGTGAAAGAAAGGCAAGTAAGAAAACAAGCAAGTAGACAAACAAACAAGCAAAGCATGTAAGAAAACAAGCACATAGGCAAAGAACTCAAAAAGAAAACACTACTACTCCTAAGCTAACAGTGCATGGGTCATCTAACATGAAGTGATAATTCCGATGTATCCACCGACGCATTGGTTGGCCCATGTTGGTGAAGGCATAGTTCACTAACAAGATAGTTGTGCGAACTAGAAAACAAGAAAGATGTAGCAGTGAAGACAAATGCACTTTGAGCTTACAAGTGACCCTAGAACAAAGATGAGTGAAAGTTCATGCCATGCATTCTGTGGAGCTGCCATGATGTTGTGCTAAACTATGTGCAGATGTTGAATATATGCATTCTCTTGACTATGACATGCGAGAGAACGTAAGAAAGGTAGACCACTTGTGTTGTGCATGTGTGATTTCTATGTAAGATTCCTCCAATGCATGAGCAATGGGGTCGTGTAGTTCAAGTGGAGGAAATGAAATCTAGGTGTTTGGTTGATATTCAATGCAAAGAAGAGAGTGATTAGGAGCCTTGTGCGTTTCAATAGTTTCGTGACCGGAGATGAAACCAACCTCAGGACAATGAGGGCCTAATATAACCATCAACTCGTGCTGAAGTGCCTCAATAGTGTGGGGGGTTTCAACCTCATGGACAGATAGATCATCGTAGACCAGTGTCTTGGATAGATTAACAATGGTTGAATCAACATCATGATAGGATGATGAAGTGAATAGATCACCACAACCAAGATCAAAAAATTCGTGATGTTTGTCAGCATCCTCATGATTTGATGAATCAGGCAGAGGGGTAGATGAGAAGCAAAGATTTTCACCCTCTATGTTTTCAAGAAAGATAAATGACAAATTGAATGGATTTTCCAAGGAAGATGTGTCCTCTCCACACTGTAATGAGAGGCTGACACCCAAGGTGTCTTGTGAATGATCATAAGTAGAAGCATCTCGAAATGAGTTTTCACAGGAGAAACCCATAGTGGAAGAATCACAAGGGATGTTAGGATGAAGCGGATGAGGCATGACTTGAAGGGAGTCATCCTTCACCATGGGCTCTTCTTTATATTCTTGGACACACTCATCATGAATGATGGTGCAGGTTGGTTGCATAACAACAAATCTGTCGACAACTTGATCCTCATACACAAGAGGTGAGGAGTCTGGAATGGGAGAACACAAGACAGTACAATCTGGAGGATCAATAGAATGTGAGGACAGAGGTTGAGGGAAAGAGTCCACATGAAAACCAATAGGACTGCAAGCCAAATCTATGCAAATCTCAAGAGTAGGTGGGGTGGGAGAGTGTGATAGCTCAATATAGGCATGTGCATGATCTCCCACATCACTCTACGGCGGTGGAGATATTTGACGAGGTGAAGGCCAACTGTCACTTGTGACAACAATTGTGCCTACCTATGATTGTGTAGCTCCATCATCGAAGTGTGTTGAGCGGGGTTCGGATATGTGAAGAAGATACTCAAATCTTCCATAAAGAAATTCCCAATCAATTTCATCTTTAGGAAATCGGTATGAAAGATTACAAAAGCGTGTGTAAAACTGATCAATGGATTCATCGGGTGCTTTTCGTAATTTCATAATTTGTTGATCAAGCACTTCATTATCAAAGTGTTTGAAAGCACAGTCTATCTCTCTGAATAGATGAACAAGAGAATGAATAGATTTTTCGGGCAGTGTGGCACACTAGTGCATTAGGTTCCCTTGAAGTGTGTAGATGAACAATGCGTAGCTCATGTATTCCTCAAAGAGTCCATTTCTTTGGTGTTGGCTTGTTGGAGCCTGACCAGGTTCAGAGTTAGTTAGCCAAAAAAATCCCGGTACTACTGGCCCTTTCGGTAATAATTTGCGGAGTGCGAACTGAGGTCTCACCTGAAGTAGTATGGGAGGGTGCTAGAACCAGGTTTCCACACCCTAGGGATGTCTGATGAGTTCTGCTAGTCCGCGGTTTGACACTACACATAGGTTGCCTCCTGCAATTTCCCGTACCTCGCAGCCTGATATACTACCTTTGTGCAGCCGTACCCAAGGGTTGAACGCCACGCTCTGCATTATTACCTTAGATCTTACTTGTACTCCAACTTTAGTTAATTATTTTTTACTACTTGAGTGCTCTAAGTTATACTTAACAACATAAACCATTCATACAGATGCGCATAGTAAATAAACAATATAGTTGTATATTATATCAATCATGTATTAACCTAAGAATAGATACACATAATTATACCACAACATCTCTTTATTAATTCATTCCTCGGTTATAGACTCTACTCTGCCCTTCATACTCAACTATAGGGGTCCGCACAATTAGCTGTAGACTACTAGGCCTCTGCGCACTTAGCCTTAGAGCCTTCTCCTACTCTATGACCCAAAAGACACACTTCAGCCTGTGACTCAATCAGTTAGACTTCTCATTCTTTCTATTCAATTACATTACATTCAATTCCTTAACTACTTAGAGCCTCTCTCTATTTATACAATCCCATGGTCCGCGGACCAAGGGTAGGTCTAACCAACTGACATTACATTACAAAACTAGGGTGGATGACCTTGTGCCTCTATCATACTTTCGTGCCCAGGGCCCGCAATTTGTGAATCTTTGTACAAAAGACTTGGTAAAAACATGGGCTTTAAGCCCAAAAACATGCCTTGGGGGGATTCCATTCCCAATAGGCCCCCAACACAAACATCGTGACTCGCCCTCGAGTCACTCTATCGGCGTAATGATCTTTGCACAGAGTCCTGCCGACTGTTCTTGAACTGCACGGAGGTCAGCAACGCACTGAGATGCTACTTGCCGGATCTATTACATTTGTTGTTCTGAGACGTCTATGTCGGGAGTGCTTCTTTGTAGTAATGTGTGCATCCCCTGCATGTGTACAAGCTCACCTTCAATATATGTCGTGATTATGAAGGCCTCTTCAATCCAAGGCTAGATGCATGCCTTTAGGATTTCTTCCTTATGTTGTGTCTCATCCACCTGCTCCTTCAGTGCTTTAGCCTGCTGCATCCGTGGAAGCCACTGAGTGAGGACCACCATCTACGTGGTTCCTTAAACATTATCATACTGTTGTTGGAGTTTGTGTGCCTTGGTCTCTAAGTGCTCGATGTTGGGGTCCTCCTGTAGAGTTGTGAGGACTTTAAGTGATTCTTCCAACATGCCAGTGCAGTATTGCACTGCACCTCCAAGTTCCTCCAATCCCACTCTAATAGCGCTAGTGCATTGCTCTCTGACTTCCGGGAGAGTGGATGGCTGCGCCTTTAACCATAGCTCGGAAATTTGAAGGTTCAGCTCCAGCTGAACCTTTTTTGCTTCTTCCTTCGCCTTGCGAACCCCTGTTTCTAACTTGTGGATCCGCAACTCCGTTGCTATGTCTACTGGGATGGCCAGCCCCGGGACACTTCAGCAAGCATCGTCTATCACCTGTGCCAGCTGTTGATTCTATGACACCACTTCATCATGCTGCAAGCTTAGTTGTTCCATATTTATTTTATGTTCAATCAGAACTTGGAGCATGCGGCTATCCCTCGCTTGCAGCTCTGCAGTTATCCCATCCTGTAGCACATATAAGGCCTCACATGAGAGTGCAGCTAGGTTGATACCGAGGCCTTTCAATGCACTAACCGAAGGCCTATTTTCCTCATTCGATGGCACTAGTGCTCCTTCTAATAGCACTATGGTGTTCATCATTCATGTGCGCAACATCTGTTTTGCTGTTGTTGAGCTGACTATGATGCTGGTTGAGGGGGTACCAACCTGAGGAGGATGCACCTGTAATTCCTATTACTATGCTCTGAGGGCTCTTGCATGAAATCTTGGAGAGCCTCAGAGGTGACATCACATACTGTCTCACCGATGTCATGTAGATCACCCTTAGTTAAGGTGATCGGGTTGATGGCTAATTTTGAAGCCTTGATCTTTTTACGCGACCCTGCCCACTCTGTTGGTTGTTGGTGCTTCAACTGTGTCAATGTAATTTGTGGGTCCACGCTGCCCTCTTCAGTCTCTGCTTCCTCTACTTCCTGTCCCTATGTTGTTTGGTCCTTGCCCACCTTCGCAGCTACCTCCTATGCTACTGCTGCTGCTGCAACCTTCTCCTATTCGGCTACTCTCTGTGTTGCATCGTCCGCTGCCTGCACTTCTACCGCCACTGTATCCTTCCTTCGTTTTACGGTGATCTGTGCAATACACATCTTGGCCTCATCCTTCTTTATTTGCAACGCTAACTTCTTGATCTTTGTGATGTCTGGGGCGTGCCACTCGGGCAGCCATGCCTCCAGGACATTGAAAATGGCATCGTCGGTGGCTACAAAGGGATGCTTTGTCCACTATTTTGTCAGGTCCTTGCATGCCCTGATATAGATGTTATGCATGTCAGCCTTAAATTCTACAAAGCTCTATAGACTGTTGTAAATCGTGGGTAATAACCATGGCTTCCAGCTGATCCCCATTCTGAGGTTCATATCCATGAACACCCAGAAGATCTTGGTGTCATGTATCCTCTTTGCATCCTTCATGCCCTAGAGCGAAGCGTACTTTGTGGCCTCTGGTAAATATCTGTCAATTATGGGGAATTGACTATCCTGCGGAAATTCCCCAGCTACGAGCACTATGGATAGCAACAACCATGCATAGTGGAATGTTTTTCCCTCCTCGTTGGCTTCGCGGTAACTCTCTAAAAATTTTGTACAAAGGAATGTAGACCAGTTACACTGGACCCCCTCCGTGCACTGCTCGGCCAGTGCGACCACCGATGTAGGTACCTCATCTACACAGCACCTTCAAATAACCTTTCCTGCCAGGATTTGGCTTGCCATGCTTACTGCTTCATCCTTGATGCTGGAGATGGCGTAGCCCTTCTTCTTCTTTTCCAGATTTTACTTTTTCTTCATCGCCTTCGCGATGGCCAAATCACTACCCTTCCCTTTTGATATGGTTGCAGGGTCCCTCCTTTGTACGGAAACTAGGAGACGCAATGAATCAAGTCTGCCGTGATGGGGATGGGCTCTTCTAGCCATAAACACCCATCATGCACTAGGCAGAGCAGTTTCCTGATGATGAAAATGGTTATTGGGGTGCAGTGGAAGTGCGACACCCTAAGTAAGTTCAGCAGGCTATCCTTTTCCACTCTGTGCAACCACTTCTGTGGCTATAATTCTGTCATCCCCCCATGGTGTTTTGCTTAATGAGGTTTCCAGTCTCCAGGTGAGGGAACTTGTCGTGGTCAGTGAGGTCCCAATCTTCGAATTTCAGGCTCGGCACGTGGCCTAGGTGTGTTCCTTCAAACATAATGTCATCTAAGAGGAGCGGGGTCTGGAGCGAGGTCTTGGTCTCGTCTAGGTCCTTGGGCACTTTCGCCTTCCCTTTCTGCAGTGGGACATAGGTGGGTAGTTTTGTGCTAGAGTGTGTAGGCTAGGTATCCTCCTCCATGCCTTCCTCCTCTTCTTCTGTGAGGATAAGATCTTGCAGCTCTTCTTATTCTTCGTTTGTTTCTATTGTGATGTCTTTCCCCTTCTCCTCCATTGACAGCTTGGTGCGCAGCGTGTTCCGCGGGGACATACATGTATGAACCATTGCTTGTTTGTCTTTCTTGGGTCTTGGCATACGTGGTGATTTAGGAATCTCTGCCATAATTCCAGCACCTTCCAGAGTGTCCCCTATAGTCAGGGCCTGCACAACCTTCTCAACAGTCATTTCTGTTATCTCCATAACCTCCTTAGCTGTTGCCATCATATTCGTTCAGAAATCTCTTACTTGCAAACTCAAGGGCTCAATCAACGCTCAGCTCACAATAATCAGGTCTTGGCTAAATCGCTCAATTCGCAAATGATCAAGTGTTGTTTGTTGGGCAGCCCTTGGTATTTTATAGCACTTTTTGAATTTGAATTCGACCGTTCCCCCCAAATCCGGTCCATTAATGCCCCCTTGGTGGCATATTTTCCTAGATTTTTCCCATAAGTCATGTCTTAAATGCTTGCCGCCCACTCCATTTGGCCTCAAGTTGAGAATCCCGTTGTGAATAGTGACTTCAATGGTCACTTTCTGGCCAACCTGCATGGTAGTTCTGCCTCCCATGCACGGTCGTAGACCTTGTGACTCTTTTCTTATGCACTCACCTCCATTATCACGCAACTCCTTGGAAGAATACTTTATAGTCCCGCACTCCCTTCCAACTACTTGGAACACTAAGATTGTCCTCCCCTCAGCTAGTCAGGTGGTCACATCACCAGCGAACAATTTCATCCTATCATTTATCATATTTCTTGGTGAATCCCCACCTTTTATTGGTATGGTAGGCATCACGCACTTTATTATTTGCAACACGCTACTCTGGTCTCTATGCTTAGCAATATGCAGTCTAATCCAAGGCATCATAATGATCAATTCATGGCAATAGGGCTTAACACTGTCATCATGATTGTATGCACCCTCCCTTACCCTTCTAGTCTTGTTGCCGAGGAAATATTTCTTTATTTCATCCTCCATCTTCTTGACTTCCATGTCCGCTATAGCACTTTTATTTTGTAACTGTAGACTTTCTTTTTCTAGTTTGTGGAGTCTAAGTTTTTCCCATTGGATTTCTTCCTAAAGTCCCATACATGCAGCTTCCTGCAGCTGCGTGATTCCTTTCTTCCAAACTCCACGAACCATCGTATCTGCTGGTGCTACTATACGTGGACTAGACTTGTCATGCTTCCTAGGGATTATAGCCTTCGGGTCATACTTCAGCTTTGGAGGTGACCGTGCGGTCAGGGTTTTGCACATGGTCCTATATGCCTAGAGAACCGTTGGTTTGTGCAGCTCCCAGTCAGCCCGTTTCACATGGTGGACCATGTTCAGAGCTTCGTGTACTTTGTCAAAAGATTCTGTGTGAATGCTTCCACACACTTAGTATTACCATACTTCTTGATTCCAAATAGAGGGGTTGTTTGTGCCATTTCCTTTCCCACTCATACTTATTGGTCATGTTTCCTATCGCAAGGACGGCATGCCTTCTCGCAGGTTGCGTAGCATATGCCTGTACCCATCTGGAAAGGTGGGCACGTGGGCTGTTTTGTCCATCATACTCGGCATCCATTCGTATCTGAAGCTTTCCAAACCACATGCACATCATCCTTTTGCATTCCCACTAGTATTCAAAACTTCTTCGGTGCATACCCCACCATCTTGCGGGCATAGCATGCAATAGCCATTTCAGAGTGTCGAAATGTTGTTGTTGTAGTACTTTCTTTTAAAATTTGTTCAGGAAATCATCCACCTCACTCAACACGTCATATGTAGGCAGACCTCTTACAGCCATTGCCATGCAGTGCAGTGACCTTATCATCATGTTACAGTTTAGCGTGGTTGCCTCGTGTAACCAGTTTTTCCATCATTCTATTTCCTCGTCTGAATCGGAGTTGCAGGAGCTTTCACGCTCCTGCGAGATTCTGTCATCTGCGGTTGGATTTACCCAGTCCTTCTCCCACACAGTTATCTTGTAGATACAGTCTAGATCCTCGTCGTTTTCATAGTCGTGCATTGGCTTCATGTAGCACAATCCTTCTGCAGGGTCTAAAGGTACCACTACGCGTAGTGGCTTTTTCTCAAAAATCATCTTGCACTTCTTTAGATTTATCACTCCATTCATGTCAGTGGCCCAATCTATTCCCAATAGCATGGGATAAGGAATTCTATCATCAACAATCTCTATCACTTCGAAATATGCAAGCGTGTTCGCTCCTTCGATATCCAATGTGATTCCCTGCAATCTCCCCATAGGTAGGGTCTTTTTCTGGTTCGCCATTCGCAGTTGGATAGGTGACCATTACAGTGTAGGCCTGTCCATGCGCTCCCATGTCTTCTTTGGCAATACATTCCCATCCAACCCTAGATCCCAAATCACTTGATCCATTTCATATTCCCTGATCTATGCAGTCAATCTCATCTCCCTTCTTGTTCGCATTGTGTGCTTCCTGAGCTTTCAGACTATGCGCGGTTCTCTTGGCGCAGTCCCAGAACATCTAGTGATGAGTTCTTGCAGCCCCTTCACAACCTTGCTGTCACGCAGAAACTTCATGCATGTCTCCAAGAATGTAGTGAGCATTGATGGGTCCATTTCCGATTCCAGCCTGTCTTTACTTCCTGAAGTGGAGGCATCTACGAAGCTCTTCTTAGCTTCCATGAATGTCTCCTTAACACACTCCAAATCAAATTTTGGTTCCTGTGTTGGAGACTTGTGAACCTAGGCACTCTCTTCAGGCTAATTTCCTTTGTCATCTCCTTTTGTGATACCACTCCAGAGCACGATATTCAAATTGGGGTCTTCCTCACGCGGCTCAAACCTCATCATTAGCAAGTTCTGAGTCAGGGGAGGTTGGAGTGCTTCTTTATCATGAAACCTTGCTAATAATGTGGGATAGTCCAACATCTCGTGATCAAAATGTATACAATATAAGAATGAGGGTCTCATTCGATTTGTACAATCATGGGAATAATGCCATGGCCCTCCGCAATTGTAACATATCAACTGTTCGTGCCCCCTTCCTGGTCCCATTCCTCCTCGGTCTCGTCCACGCCCTTGAAATCTAGTGTGCGCCACTCCTATATTTTGATCGAGGGTCTGTGTTTCGGTATAAACTCTGTAGGTATGAGTTTGATCCATCATCAGTTCATAACTTCTATAGGTGCGCTCATCGTGGCCTACTGACCTGCAAAAATTACAAAACAACTGCTGGGAATTTTGTGTATACTTCTGTAATAGATGGAAGTTGTTTATATCATGCTTCCCTCCTATCTAACAAATCACACACCATAATGAAGGCACTATGCTAAGTCCTACTTGTGCCTCTAGCCTCAATGGAATTGTTCCTCCTCTCGCCAGGTAATTCACAAACACTAGACAATGGTCCTTGTCATGTCCCTGGCCTTTGCATTTTATGCACCACACCTATTCGTGCGCTTTTGGAGAAGTTGTCCTGTCTTGTTTCAAACTCTGCATCTCAAGGCACAAGTTTTGCAACTGCACATGGATCTGTTGAAATCCCAAGTTAGGATCTTGTATCAAGGTTTCATGCAGTCTCATTTCAATCTCCAAGGCCTTGGCTTAAGTGGTTAGTTTCTGTTGCGACAACGCGGTCCTTAGATGCAGCATTAGTGATGCTACAGACCATGCGCAGTGTTTCCCATCTATCAAAGTCATATTGGCTTCTCGTATTTTACTCTTCCGTCTCTAATCTAGTTCCCATGGGGTCTCACCTGGAAGCATCACGATTTCCTTAAATCTAATGATCAACCATGTCTCTGATTTTGGCCTACTAAATTCTTTATCCAGCGCAGCTTGGATATCCGTGATCCTTGCATTCAGATTGTCATTGGAATGCTTAATTTACCACGTGAGTGTGCAATCCTATAGAGCACTAACTAGCGTTGCTTTCTTTATATTTTCATTCGTGACTCCTTGTGCTTCCCATGCAGCCTTTATCACGAACCAAAATTGGTATGGATCTTCATTTCCTACTCCCTTGAATGTTGGCAACTTTATCACACTTGCCATATTGAACTGTGGTGGTGGCGGAGGTGGTGTGGGTGAAGACGGGTTTGAAGATGATGAAGTTGGTAGTGGTGTAGGTGGGAGCAGTATGTGCAAAATTTGCTGCTTTATCAAGTTAATCACACTTCTGGGTGAGACCTTCATGAGCTCTTCCTCGCTTTCTCATGGAGGTGAAATCAAGGGGCTAGTTTCTAGTTCTGCGCTACCTTCATTTCTATAGATCCTTCAACTCCGCGTAGCCCCAAACATCAATTTATCCACAAAACCTGCTTTTCACATAATAGCATTTTAATCCAAGTGTTAAAAGATCTAACTTACTTACCTTGTGGCCCTTTGAGGAAGAGTCATTCCCCCTCACTATATCTGACTGAAGTATCTACCAAGAACTCGGAGATAAATCCTCCTATAATCCAATCAAGCCAGTGATCCATAGCATGTGCGATATTATCTTCTGATGCTTCTAGCCTGCACACCAACTTTGGAGTCCACACAATAGGTTTATTGAGTCTACTCCTTCCTTGACTATCTGCTAGCTTTGCTATCCACTCGTAAAACTCAATGGGGATGGATGCAAAGAAAATTTCATGGATGTTTGTATACAAGTAGCAATCTAGCCACTCTTCCTTTGATAGTCACGGATTCCTATTTTCTTGTGCCGTGAAATCGTGAATTTTTTTGTCCAGCCAATCTTAAATTTCCTTCTTTGTCAAATTCCAGTGATGTGACATCAGACATCTCTATGTAGATCCCAGTCCCGGCAATGGAACCATTTGTTGGCTTGTTGGGTCCTGGCCTAGGTTAAGAGTTAATTAACTAAACAAATCTCACTACTACTGGCCCTTTCGGCAACAGTCCGCAAAGCACAGACTGATTTCTCACCTGAAGTAGTATGGGAGGGTGCTATAACGAGGTTTCCACACCCTAGGGATGTCTGATGAGTTCTACTAGTCCGAGGTTTGACCCTGCATGTAGGTTGCCTCGCGCACTTTCCTGCACCTCACATTCTGATATACTACCTTCGCACAGCCCTACCCAAGAGCTGAACACTACACTCTGCGTTATTAGATTAGACATTACTTGTGCTCCAATGTTAGTTAATTAGTTTTTCCTGCTTGAGTGCTCTAACTTATACTTAACAACATAAACCATTCATACAGATTCGCGTAGTAAATAAACAATATAGTTGTATATTATATCAATCATGCATTAACCCAAGAAAATATACACAAAATTATACCAAAACTTCTCTTTATTAATTCCTTCCTTGGTTACAGACTCGACTCTACCCTGCGCACTTAGCTGCAGGGGTCCGCGCACTTAGCTATGAACTACTAGGCCTCTGAGCACCCAACTGGAGAACCTTCTCCTACTTTATGACCCAAAAGAAACACTTTAGCCTGTGACTCAATCACTTATACTTCTCATTCTTTCTATTCAATTACATTACATTTGATTCCTTAACTACTTAGAGCCTCGCTCTATTTATACAATCCCATGGTCTGTGGATGAGGGTAGGTCTTGTTAGTCCTTATAATCTCTTATGCTAAAAAGGAAATCGACAAGCATAACCTCAAACCACTTTAGCTTAGTAGCTATCCCTACTGAGCATGAGAGATATCTCTCTAGGTCTCTTATCAGTGATATGACTTTAAAGCAAATGAATTTTAGGCTAGATACGTGAATTTGTTTCTGAAAATTTGGTTTTTTAAGGATTTGCTGAACTTAGGGTTTGGAGCCACAAGTAGGTCTAGGATGTGGGAATAAAGGAGCAAACATAAGAAGGAGCTAGATGTCAGAAGCCATGGTGTAATTTGAGAATTTTCCAATGTAGTATAGATGATATAGTGTGGAAGGAACTAATGAGAATAAATAAACATGATTTCATTAGCTTAGGAAGACAAAACACATGACTATGAAAACCAGACAACAGATTTTGAAAAACAAGAATTCTGAGTATTTTATCACAAGGAATTCGTATAAAGAAGAGATATAATGTAGATAAATATGTTTATACCATGAGAAAACAAAAATAATGAAGTACAAGCACCTTGAACTCACTCGGCTAGAGTTCCTTGAAAATAGTTGCAACCTCTATTTGTATTAGCTGAAAGACGATTACAATGCAAGCTTCCTTCACAAAAAGTTCAACCCTATTCTCCTAAACTGAAATGATACTTATAGACTCTCCTGGACAACTTACCCACCTTCAGGAGTCGAATTCCTTGGTGGAGGAACAGACTCCAAGATTCTCTCAACCAACAGGTGAGAGTGAGAAGGTGCAACTCAAACACTTCATGAAGAGTTTGTATAGGAGTTTGCTTCTTTTATGAGGCCTAATAAACATCAAAAACAACCTATTATGTACATTTATTCATGCCTACATCACCTAGCCTCGTAAATAGTGCCATTATATAGATAATCTTGACTTTGACCGAGTCAGATTAGAAACTAGAAATTTTACACAGTGAAATTTTCCAAATAAAAACATAGAAAGTGGATAAGTGTAGCGCCGAATTTGAGCTGATTTTCAGGTGCCTTCTAGGGGTCAAAATAAAACTATGACAGAACGGTCAACTAGCCCTTCAAGTCTAGTTTCCAGAAAAGTTTCAATTTGTAAATTTGGAGCACAGGAAGACCTTCAAAAATTTAATCTCCCAAGGTCGCTCTAGAAGCATAGCGCCTGTCAAAAAATGGTCCAGAATGCTATTTTTTGCCACTTTTTTGAATTTTTCTTCAAAACTAAGCAACCTATAAAAACTATGGGAATTTTATTTTTTTAGATGAAGGAAATATCTTTCCAAAAATGTAGACTTTTCCTCAAATGGAGGCCTGAGTTGGCGTTGCTCTTCTAGAGTAGTTGAATTTCTAAACTTAGACCAAACATTCTCAAAAAACTCAAAATGCTCAGAATTTGCTCAATATTGGAGGGAAGGTGTAAAAATATGTTTTTTATAGCTTCATGGATCCTTCAATAAGCATCTCCAAGTTTCCCTCATCCTTTTGGTCTTTTTTGGCCTCCTTGAGCTTGTTTTCAAGTTGTTTTACCTTGACATTGGCAATCATGTTTTGAGCTTGACAGTGATGTGCCATGTGTCTGAGCAACTAATTGTCTCTATTTTCCTTCTCAAGGAGCTTCTCCAAGTGTTCATTCACCCTATTTAGCCAATATTACTTATCTTTATGAATCTCTATGGTGCTCCTATCTTCCAGGTCAAGATCTTTGTTAAGCAAAATTTCTTCTTGTTCCTCTTGCAAAGCTTTCTTGAGGCCTCTTGTTCTTGGTATTTTCCTTTTCCCTTTCACCTCTGATGCTTCAGGCTTGCTTGATGTCATTATCTCCTTACCTTTGCTGACATGCTGCAATAACTTGGCTTTTTCCTTTTTCCATGATTAGCTGTTTAGTCTTAAGCTGACTATTTTCCTGCTCAAGGAAGCAAATGATGAAATGAGGGAGTTAGGGAAGGGAGATGATGATAGAGGAATTTTTGGAGACGGATATGGGTGGTAGAAAACTTAGGAAGCTTAAATGGAGTGAAATGAGGGAAATAAATGATTAGGAGAAATTGTAAAACAGAGCTGCTAGGAAATCTACTCAAAATGCCAGGTATGAGCTAGGGTGTAGGTGAGGGTGAGGAAATCTAATGAGTGATAAGTTATTTAGTGAATCAAAAGGCATTTTAAACATGTACATAGGTGTGAGGTGGAATATTTACATGTTTCCAATATCGAAACTAACCAAACTATCAGTTACACTAGTGCTTGCAGCATGAAAATTTCACCTAAACCCTAGATGAGAACTTACATTTGCATTCATCTTGCCAAAGGAAAAAGGTGAGAAAAAGACTTATAATTACCTATGAGAAAGCTTAGAATAGAAATAAATAGGTTTTCAAGCTTCAAAATCAAAATTTGGGTGAGTTTGGATGAGTTTTGGGCTGCTCTGGCACAACCACAGTGCAGTTCACAAAAGTGTAGCACCATATTACAAACCACTTTTGGGGGCCTTAAACTACTCCAAATTGAGAGCTGGATAACTCGTTCGAAAGCTATTGAATTCAGCCATAATATGGAGGCTTAAATAATGTAATTTTGACACTCCTTGAGGGAGACAAACTGATTTTCCCAAAGTCATTCCAAAAACTCAGGGTTTCTCTAACAAGAGCGGAGCACCAACTTGCAGAGTACTTTTGGATGCCTTCTACTAATACAAATAACAAGTGGAAGGTACCATTGGAAATATTAGGATGTATGCTACATAATAGAGTCCTTAAGAACTACCACTACCTGTTCTAAAACCTTGAAAAACTCTCTTGAAGTCAAACTGTCCATAAGTGCAACAACTCTCCCATAGCAAGTGTATTTTGGGAATTTCTTTCAAATCATAACACCTGTGCATAAAATGGAGATTTTTGTTCCTTATACTATAATGGACACAAACCTCTTTCACATTTGTACAATTCTTCTCCATCTGGTTTGAAACATATTTTGAAGAAAACATGTCCCTATGAGAAATGATGAGGCGAGGTAGTGTACTGCAACATTGTCTTATTTGAAATAAAACATTACCTTTACCTTTATTTTGCCTTCCCTAAGTTGCTAACTCCCTTTACCCACTTAATCACATGATGGACATATTTTTGGCAACATATGGTATCGTGATGACACATGAAGTGAAACCCTAGACCATGAACTAAAATGAGGAATTTAACCATTTCATGACCCAAGACATTTAAATGAAGATATGATACCTCGAAGAAGACAATGACCATGATGAGTGATGAAGACCATGAGTACGTGAAGGGAGTAGAAGTGACCTAGACACGATAACCAGTGACCAAATTTTTATTGGAAGACTTACTGAAATTACAAAAGTTTGACTGGACACCCTAACAACACCTTGTAAGAACATATTTGATCACTGGTGATAGGCTGAACTGACTAACACTAACATAGGCTCCAACTGGGGATAGCAGCTCCTTGGAGGTGTAAAGAACACTATAGACCAAGTAGCCTTATCCATTGGGCAATGGAGTCATAATGCAAAGACTAAACTCAAACTGAAAACTGACTGACTAACCAACTAACTTGACTATAAAAAACATATTCACTGAACTTACTTATGGTAGCAGACCATCGAGATCTTAAGGCCTTCACCTCGGGCTTCAAATCCTAATGATAACCACCCACTTTCTGAAGATTTATTTGTTGGGTGTGGAGCCTGATTATCTTCTATATACCAAGGTATCGCCACATAGGACGCCAGTTCGAAATGGGGGCGGCAACGCCGCCCATAAAATATTCGCTGCAGGGGGGGTCCAAGAGGGGCGGCTGCGACCTTTGGGAGCCCCCCCCTGGCGGGGGGTTTCGGGGGCAGCACCCTCGAAGCTAAAAACAGCTGTAAAATTGCCTTGTAAAAGTATAGTAATTTCTAGTCAATCTGGGCCGTTCATTAGGCGGATGATCTGACGGTAGAACTTATGTTTAGCTTAGGGTTTTTTGCCCTAGAAGGCAACCCCTCTCTTTGTATGAGGGTATTGTATTTTGAGGCTGTGTGATAGATGTGTATTCTGTGAGCGAGAAATAGAGAGGTGAGACTGTGAGAGAAAACAGAGGATATTACAGCTGATTTGCTGTAGGTTGTGTCTCTTCATTTTGCTGGATAATAGAAAGGAAGGACTGGCTGTTCGGGGTGGACGTAGCCCAAACTGGGTGAACCACCTATATCTGTGTCTCTCTTGTTTTGTGCATTTTCTTTGTTTATATTTCTGCAATATTTTATGTGTTCCATTGCTCTGTAATATATAATTTTCTAACAGCATGTACAATCATGTGTAATGATCCCTCTAGTGTAACCAATCCAACAGGTGGCTACTTACTTGAATGCTGCTTGTACTTTCCTTGAGTAGGTAGAAAAAAAAAGGCTAGGGAACTCCAAGTGCCCACTAGATATGTGCTTACGATCCATTAATACAAGAAAATTCATCTTTCCAAATGGCTACAACAAATTGGCAATAGGTTCTATAATAATCTGGAACATTAGCATATCTTGAAAGTCAGAAGAAATACAATCACACTCTTCGTTTCCTGAATCTAGAGGAAGACCATCATGTGAAAGTGCATTTAAAAAAACCTCTTCTTTATCGCTACTCTCCTCTTCATAATTTTCTTGTAGTGTTTGATGATTATTCTCTGCCATAATTACATTGTTTGAAACCTTCACACATGCCAATTTAAAAAAATTATTTGCATGAATCTGCCCTTGAAATAGTGCTTCAAAAAATGGATGAACTGGAGAGACATATGAGTGGTGAGTGTCTAGAGATTCTTGTTCATACATTTCATCAAAAACCTCATCTTGGTCTTCACGAACTTGATCTGAAATAAAACCTCAGAGAAAGAACAATATGAAAGAACAAGTGAATGACTATCTTCATACCTCTGATCCAAAAGACAGGGTTTTGGATGCTCATGGAAAACATTAAATGCAACAACAACTTCAAGTATATTTGATTCCTCATGTGCTTCAACAGGAAGAATATCAATTTGAATGCCACAAGAATAAATGGAAACAACTTCTTGTTCACTATTTCCTTGCAAAAGTAGATGATCATTGTCATTAGATGGTTCACTTCTTAAGTTTTTTGTACATGCAATTTCAAAATTCTCACTTGGACCAATTTATTCTTGACTGTTAGGATGCAGATCTATTTCATCTTCAAGCAATGAAGGAGTTGATGTGTGTTGTGAATGATCCTTTGTACCAAAGCATCTAATATCTGTTATTTTTTGTTGGGAAGAATATTCATAAAAGGCCTCTATGATCTCATAATCTAGACATTCTTCATCACCAAAAGTTTCTTCAAGGTATTGAATGAAGTTTTCATAGGATTCACAACAATCTTCAAACAACAAGAATGAATGATGATACTTTCCATAAAACTTAAAGAATGTTGTGTGGAATTCTTTAAGAGAGAATAAGCTACATGGCTTCAATCCTTCATACCATGATGTTGCTTTTCCTTCTAGGGTAGCCATAAACATTTTCATCAAGCAATCCTCATGAAACCTAATCTGGAGCTTATGTATATGCCAATGAAATTTGATTAGATGTAGAATAGCCTCATCCTCATTTCCATTTATGAATTTGGGAAAATTAGTCTGCCAATCTATGCAAGGAATTTGATTTGGAAAACCAGGAATATGAGCTCGATTCATAGGAGCATACCTCTAAGAAATTGAATCCATTTTGAAAATAGTTATGTCACCAATAAGTTCTTCAAACTACTAGTTTTTAACAACAAAGTCGCCATGAAAATTCTGAAGCTTTGGATTCTTTGACATTGGAGTCACCAGGTGAAAGATGCACAACCTTTCTTGTGTCTGATCACTGTTCACCATCAGCAATCAAATCTGATCCTTGTCGTTCTTTCCCAGGGAAGATATGATCTTTCATTCCCCGGCAACGGCGCCAAAAATGTTAGTCCTTACAATCTCCTAAGCTGAAAATGAAATCGACAAGGGTAACCCCAAACCACTTCAGCTCAATAGCTAGCCCTACTGAGCATGAGATGGATCTCTCTAAGTATCTTATTAGTGATATGACTTTGAAGGAAATGAATTTCAGGCTAGATACGTGTGTTTTTTGTGAAAATTTGGTTTTTTAAGGATTTGCTGAACTTAGGGTTTGGAGCCACAAGTAGGTCAAAGTTGTGGGAATACAAGAGAAAACATAAGAAGGAGCTAGATGTCAGAAGCCATGGTGTAATTTGAGTATTTTCTAGTGTAGTATAGATGATATAGTGTGGAAGAAACTAATGAGCATAAATAAACATGATTTCATTAGCTTAGGAAGACAAAACACATGACTATGAAAACTAGATAACATAGCTTGAAAAACAAGAATTCTGAGTATTTTATCAGAAAGCATTTATAGAAAGAAGAGATATAATGTAGATAAATATGTTTAGACCATGAGAAAAGAAAAACAATGAAGTACAAGAACCTTGAAGTCACTGGGCTAGAGTTCCTTGAAAATAGCTGCAACCTGTATCTGTATTAGCTGAAAGATGATTACAATGCAAGCCCCCTTCACAAAAAGTTCAACCCTGTTCTCCTGAAGTGAAATGATACTTATAGAATCTCCTAGACCACTTACCCACCTTTAGGAGTAAAATTCCTTGGTGGAGTAACAGACTCCAAGATTCTCTCAACCAACAAGTGAGAGTGACAAGGTGCAACTCAAACACTTCATGAAGAGTTTGTTTAGGGGTTTGCTTCTTTTATGAGACCTAATAAACATCAAAAACAACCTATGATGTAAATTTATTCATTTTACATCACCTAGACTTGTAACTAGTGCCATTACATAGAGAATCTTAACTTTGACCAAGGTAGATTAGAAACTAGAAATTTTACACACTGAAGTTTTCCAGATAAAAACACAGAAAGTGCAGAAGCGCAACGCCGACTTTAAGTTGTGTTTTAGGTGCCTTTTAGGGGTCAAAATAAAACTCTGAGAGAATGGTCAACTAGCCCTTCAAGTCCAGTTTTGATAACGGTTTAATTTCTGAATTTGTAGCATGGGAAGACCTCCGAAAATTCATTCTCCCAATGTCGCTCCAGAAGCGCAGCGCCTGTCAAAAAATGGTCCAGAATGCTAGTTTTTTCCCACTTTTTTGCATTTTCTCCAAAACTAAGCCACCTTTGCAAAATGTGAGGAAATGGGTTTTTATATGATGGAAATACCTTTCCAAAAATGTAGAATTTTTCTCAAATGGAGGCCTGAGGAAAAAGCGCAGCACCTTCTGGAGCAGTTGAATTTCTGAACTTAGACAAAAAATTCTCAAAAAACTCAAAATGCTCAAAATTTTCTAAAAATTGGAGGGAATGTGTAAAAATAGGTTTGTTATAGCTTCATGGATGCTTCAGTAAGCATCTCCATGTTTCCCTCATCCTTTTGGTCTTTTTTAGCCTCCTTGAACTTGTTTTCAAGTTGTTTTACCTTGACATTGGAGATCATGTTTTGAGCTTCATAGTGATGTGCCATGTGTCTGAGCAACTGATTGTCTTTGTTTGCCTTCTCAAGGAGCTTCTCTGAGTGTTCATTCACCCTATTAAGCCAATATTCCTTATCTTGATGGACATGTAGGGCGATCCTATCTTCTAGGTCAAGATCCTCATTAAGCAGAATTTTTTGTTGTTCCTCTTGCAAAGCTTTCTTGAGGCCTCTTGTTCTTGTTCTTTTCCTTTTCCCTTTCAACTATGATGCTTCAGGATCACTTGATGTCATTATCTCCTTACCTTTTTCGACTTGCTGCAATAACTTGGCTTTTTCCTTTTTCCATGATTAGCTATTTAGTCTTAAGCTAACTATTTTCTTGCTCAAGGAAGCAAATGATGAAATGAGGGAGTTAGGGAAGGGAGATGATGATAGGGAAATTTTTGGAGATGGATATGGGTGGTAGAAAACTTAGGAATCTTAAATGGAGTGAAATGAGGGAAATAAATGATTAGGAGAAATTGAAAAATAGAGCTGCCAGGAAATCCACTCAAAATGCTAGGTATGAGCTAGGGTTTAGGTAAGGGTGAGAAAATCTGATGATTGATAAGCTATTTATTGAATAAAAAGACATTTCAAACATGTATAAAGTTGTGAGGTGGAATATTTACATGTTTCCAATATCGAAACTAACCAAACTATTAGTTACACTAGTGCTTGCAGCATGACAATTTCCCCTAAACCCTAGATGAAGAGAACTTGCATTTGCATTCATCTTGCCAAAGGAAAAAGGTGAGAAAAAGACTTATAATTACTTGTGAGAAATCTTAGAATAGCAATAAATATGATTTCAAGCTTCAAAATCAATATTTGGGTGAGTTTGGATGAGTTTTGGGCTGCTCTGGCACAAGCGCAACGTAGTTCACAGAAGTGTATTCCCATCATCCAAACCACTTTTGGGGGCCTTAAACTACTCCAAATTGAGAACCAGATAGCTCATTTAAAATCTCTTGAATTTGGCCATAATATGGAGGCCTAAAGCATGTAATTTGGACACTCCATGAGGGAGACAAACTAATTTTCCCAAAGTCAGTCCAAAAACTCAGGGTTTCTCTGACAAGAGCGTAGTGCCAACTTGCAGAGTACTTTTGGATGCCTTCTACTAATCCAAATAACAAGCGGAAGGTACCATTGGAAATCTTAGATGTCTGCTACAGAATAGAGTCCTTAAGAACTACCACCATTTGTTCCAAACCCCTGAAAATCTGTCTTGACGTCAAGCTGTCCAAAAGTGTAGCAACTCTCCCGTAGCGAGTGTATTTTGGGAATTTATTTCAAATCATAAAACATATTTATAAAATGAAGGAGGTTGTTGTTCCTTGCACTGTAATGGACACAAACCTCTTTCAATTTAGTACAATGCTTCTCCATTTGGTTGGAAACATATTTTGAAGAAAACATGTCCCTATGAGAAATGATGAGGCGAAGTAGTGTACTACAACATTGTCTTATTTGAAATAAAAAATTACCTTTACCTTTATTTTGCCTTCCTTAAGATGCTAACTCCCTTTACCCACTTAATCACATGATGGACATATTTTTGGCAACATACGGTATCATGATGACATATGAAGTGAAACCCTAGACCATGACCTAAAATGAGGAATTTAACCATTTCATGACCCAAGCCATTTAAATGAAGATATGATACCTCAAAGAACACAATAACCATGATGAGTGATGAAGATCATGAGTAAGTGAAGGGAGCAGAAGTGACCTAGCCATGATAACCAGTGACCAAATTTTTATTGGAAGACCCACTGAAATGACAAAAAATTGACTTGACACCCTAATAACACCTTGTAAGAGCATATTTGATCACTAGTCATAGGCTAAACTGATTGAAACTAACAGGGCTAACCAGTTGACATTACATTACAAAACTAGGGTGGACAACCATGTGACTCTATCATACTTTCGCGCCTCTTGCCCACAATTAGTGGATATTTTTACAAAAGACCTTGTCAGAAGTTGGGCTTTAAGCGCCATAACATGCCTTGGGGGGATTCCATGCCCAAAAGTTCACATGAGCCTATAATGTCGAATGCGAGCCTAACCAATGCTACATAGCCTCCACCATCATATTTTTTATGAGACAAGTTATTCGAGAGCTTTTCCAAGATAATGAAGTCATTTCCATAGGACATGAACTCTGGAAGAGCAACTTGATAGGTAGTCATCATAGATGTGTAGATATTCAAAACAGATGTGAGGACTCATCTTGTCATCTAGCCCTCCTTCTAGCGCCAAAATGGTGATGGTGATGGATTCGCCAACATGTAAGGGAATCTCCTTGGTAAGAAGTCCCAATTAGACCTCATGCTGTTTAGTGTAGGAGTCCAACAGTGGGTTGTAAAACAATGCCTTGACCGTGATGTCGCACAAAGGCAAGTAAGATAACTCTGTCAGTAGCAAGGGTGTGACTGTTGCAGTGAGTCAAGGAAGGTGTAAGAGAGGTTCTAACATAGGTCGATTGAGATGGGGGTGAAGGTGAGTTCCAGGTTGAAAGGGATAAGTCTCAACTTGGTTAGGAACACACAACACACTAGACATGCACAACCTCCAGTGGAGCAGTCCACGTGGATGTGATAGTCACAACATAGAAGGTAAGATAACACATTCAACAATCTCAGATAAGTCAGAATGAGTGAAATGATTGTTACAACGAGCTTCATATGAAAGGTTTGTCTCATGTATGGCAGAGCAGTCGACATGGATGGGACAACACTAACAATATATACAACACATTTCCATTAATAGATTATGCATTACAACAAATCAAATAGTTTGGATGTAGAACACAGGTTAAAGAAACATGCATTACAAGTGTTAAAGATCAGTCTTACAATAGATACAATACATGTGTGAAAATTTGTTAACTCTTATTATATAGAGAAGTGTAAGTTCCAATCATACAATACATCCATGTAAACCTGCTAGCCCCAATAGTGGAACGTTACAACCACATTTGCCTGCTCCTCCAAAGAGATGAACTAGCTCCATGCAGTGGAGAAGCCAAGGAACATTGCAATACTATCCAAGCTCTTTCCAAGATAGTCTTATCAAAAGCTTGGCTGACCAAAAGCCCTTACAATGAGTTATGAGGGACTATTTATAGAAAAGGGTGGGGTGACCCTTGACATTCCGCTTTGTGACAGTTCAACTACCCTCATGACTCTTTAGCTACTCTATGACTGTTACATCCAACTATTGACACTTAACTTACACTTGACATGACTCAACATTACAATGCCATGTACTCATGTGAGACAGCATGGCTTGAGCAAGCCAAGAAAGATATCACTTACACTCGGTCAGCTGTGGTGAGACCAACTCTTTGACATGATCATGATGGTGAAGGTGGTGAGATGATGCCAAGCTTGGTCGTCTGTGATGGTGTGTATGCACCTCATGGTGACATCTTACTGAAGCAAACTCTTGCTTCCATTGCAACCGATGCATTGGTTCGGCCCCTTCATCCAGCTCATCTGCTAACATGCGCATGGTCTTCTTGGGTGCAGCTAAACTGACAACACACTGATGCATAATGTTGGGCATGGAATCCCCCCAAGGCATGTTTTGGGGCTCAAAGCCCAAGTTTTGACCGAATATTGTTGTAAAGCTCCGCGTATTGCAGGCGCGGGGCACGAAAGTATGATAGAGTCACAGGGTTTTGCAACCTATTTTTGTAATGTAATGTTGGCTGGATAGACATACCCATGGTCCGCGGTCCATGGGATTGTATAAATAGAGTGAGGCTCTAAGTGTAAAAGGGAGAATAGAAAAATAGAAGAGAAGCATGAGACTAAGTGATTGAGTCATAGTGAAAAGTGTGTCTATGGGTCATAGAGTAGGAGAAGGGTCTGCAGATGTGTGCGCAGAGGCCTAGCAGTCCGCAACTGAGTGTGCGGACCCCTACAGTTGAGTGCACAGGGCGAGTCGAGTCTGTAACCAGGGAAAGAATCAATAAAGAGACGTTTTGTTATAATTCTATGTATCTGTTCTTGGGTTAATGCATGATTGATATAATTTGCAAATGTCCTGTTTATTTACTGTGCACACCTGTATGAATGGTTTATGTTGTTAAGTATAACTTAAATCACTCAAGCAGGCAGAGATAATCAACTAGCATTGGAATACCAACAAGTTCTTGGGTAATAACGCAGAGCGCGGCACTTAGCCCCAAGATAGGGTTGGATGAAGGTAGTATATCGGCTACAAGGAATGGGAAAGTGCATGAAGCAACCTGTGCGCAGGGTCAAAAGGTGGACCAGTCAAACTCATCAGACATCTCTAGGGTACGGAAACCTGGTTCTGGCACCCTCCCATACTACTTCGGCTGAGACCTCAATCTGCACTCCATGGACTGTTGCCAAAAGGGCCAGTAGTACCAGGATTTGTTTGGCTAATTAATTCTCAACCTGGATTAGGCCCCAACAAGCTGACAAATGGTTTCATTGATGGGACCGGGATCTTCATAGAGATGTCTTATGTCGTATCACTAGAATTTGAAAAAGAAAGGAATTGAAGACTGGTTGGACATAAAAACTCATGAGTTCGCGGCGGGAAAATAGGAATCCATGACTATCAAAGGAAGAGTGGTTAGATTGCTACTTGTATATAGAAATCTATGAATTTTTCTTTGCATCCTGCCCCACTAACTTGTACTTCCATGCAAAGTTAGAAGATAGTCAAGGAAGGTGTAGACTCGACAAACGTATTGTGTGGACACCAAAATTGGTGCGTAGACTGGAAGCATTATAGGATAGGATCACGCACGTTGTGGATCACTGGCTCGATTGAATTATTGGAGGATTTATCACCTAGCTCGCCGTAGATACTTCAGTCATCTATAGCAAGGCAAAACGACACTTCCTCAAAGGACCGCAAAGTAAGTACGTTAAATATTTGAACACTTGGATTAAAATGTTACTCTGTGAAAAATGGGTTATGTGAAAAAATTGATGTTTGGGGCTACATGGAGTGGGAGGATCTACAAAAACGAAGGTAGCGCAGAACTAGAAACTAGCCCCTTGAATTCACCTCCACAAGAAAGTGAGGGAGAGATCGTGAAGGTTTCACCTAGAAGTGTGATTAACTTGATAAAGCAGCAAATTCTGTGCATACTGCTCCCACCTACACCACTATCAATTTCACCATCTTCAAACCCGTCTTTGCCCATACCACCTGTGCCACCACCATAGTTCAATATGGCAAGTGCGATAAAGTTGCCAGCCTTCAAGGGAGTAGGAAATGAAGATCCAAACCAGTTTTGGTTTGTGATAAAAGTTGTATGGGAAGCATAGGGAATCACGAATGACAATATAAAGAAAGCAACACTAGTCAGCGCTTTGTAGGATTGCGCATTGACATGGTACATTAAGCATCCCAATGACAATCCGAACACAGGGATCACGAATATCCAAGCTGCACTAGACAAAGAATTTAGTAGGCCAAAATCAGAGACACAGTCAATAATTGGATTTAAGGAAATCGCGATGCTTCCAGGCGAGACCCCCTGGAAACTAGATTAGAGACTAAAGAGTAAAATCCAACAAGCCAATATGACTTTGACAGATGGGCAACATCACACATGATTTGTAGCATCGCTAATGCTACATCTAAGGACCACGTTGTCGCAACAAAAGCTAACCACTCAGGCCGAGGCCTTGGAGATTGCAATGAGAATGCACGAAACCCCGATACAAGATCCTAACTTAGGATTTAAACAGATCCATGCATAGTTGCAAAACTTGTTCCTTGAGATGCAGAGTTTGAAACAAGACATGACAGCTCATCTAGAAGTGCGCAAGTAGGTGTGGTGTGTAAAATGTAAAGGCCAGGAACATGACAAGGGCCATTTTCTAGTGTTCGCGAATTACCTGGTGGAAGGAGGACTAGTGCCATTGAGACCGATGGCACAAGTAGCACCAAGCGTGGTGCCTGCATTATGGTGTGCAATTTTTCAGATAGGAGGGAAGCATGCTATAGATAAATGCCATCTATTACAGAAGTATACGCAGAATTTCGAGCAGTTGTTCTATAATTTTTGCAGGTCAGTGGGCCACGACGAGTGCACCTGTAGAAGTTATGAACTGATGATGAATTGGACTCCTACCTAAATAGTACAGACCGAAACATGGGTTGTCGATCAAAATGTAGGAATGGCATGCATTGGATTTCATGGGCACGGATGGGGCTGAGGTGGAATGGGATCAAGAAAAGGTTGCGGACAGCTGATATGTTACAATTGTAGAGGGCCAAGGCATTATTCCCGTGATTTTACAAATCCAACGAGACCATCATGCTTGTATTGTATGTAGTTTGATCATGATACAGAGGATTGTCCCACACTAATAGTGAGATTGCACAATAAATGAGTAGTCCAACCTCCCCTGACTCAAAACCTACAAATGATGAGGTCTGAGCCATGCGAGGAAGACCATAATGTGAATATCGTGCTTCGGAGTGGGATTATGATAGGGGATGACAAAGGAAAGCAACCTAAAGAAAGTACTTGGGTTCACAAGGCTCCAACAAAGGAACCTGAATTTGATTTGGAGCACGCTAAGGAGACATTTATGGAAGCTAAGAGGAGCTTCGTGGGTGCCTCCACTTCAGGAAGTAAAGACAGACTGGAGTTGGAAATGGACCCATTGATGCTCACTACATTCTTGGAGACATGCATGAAGCTATTGCACGATAGAAAGGCTGTGAAGGGGCTACAATAACACATAACTAGATGTGTTGGGACTGTGCCAGGAGAACCACACGTAGTCCGAAAGCTCGGGAAGCACACCATGCGAACAGGAAGGGAGATGAGATTGACCATGTAGATCAGGAAATATGAAATGGATCAAGTGATTCTAGATCTAGGATTGGACGCGAACATCCTGCTAAGGCAAACATGGGAGCACATGGGTAGGACTACACTGCAATGATCACCTATCCATCTATGAATGGCGAACTAGAAAAAGATCATACCTATGGGGAGATTGTAGGGAATCATAGTAGATATTGAAGGAGCGAGCACGCTTGCAGAATTCGAAGTGATAGAGATTATTCATGACAACAATCCCTATCCCACACTATTGGGAATAGATTGGGCTACTAACATGAATATAGTGATAAATCTAAATAAGCGCATGATGGTTTTTGAGAAAACGTCACTGTGCGTAGTGGTACCTTTAGACCCTGCAAAAGGATCGTGCTACATAGAGCCAATGCGTGACTACGACAACGATGACGATCTAGACTGTATTTACAAGATAACCACGTGGGAGGAGGACTGGGTAAACCCAACCGTGGATGGCATAATTTGATGGGAATGGGAAAACTCCTACACCTCAGATTTGGACGAGGAGATAGAATGATGGAAGAACCAGTTACACGAAGTAATCATGCTCAACTGTAACATGATGACAAGGTCGCTGCACTGCGTGGCAATAGAGGTAAGAGACCTGCCTATGTATGATGGGTTGAGCAAGGTGGATGACCTCCTGAACAAATTTGAAAGAGAAGTATCGGAACGACATTGTTTTGATGCTCTAAAATGGGTATTGTGCGCTATGCCCACAAGATGGTGGGGTACACACCAAAGAATTTTTGAGGACTGGCATGAATGCAAAAGGATGATGCTCATGTGGTTTGGGAAGCCTCGGGTGCAATTGAAAGATAAGCATGACCGATGAGCCAGCCCACGCACCAATCTACCTAGCCGGATACAAGCATATGGTGCGATACCTACACAAAGGCATACCATCGTCATGATAGGAGACACGATTAGTAAGTAGTAACAGGTAAGGCAATGGCATGAAAGGTTGGGACCATGAAGTAGGGAAAGGCCAAGGGAACAGAAGAATATACACACGGAAGCATTTAGAAAATTATGCGGTGCATTGAACAAGGTCCACCATGTGAAGCAAACTTACTGGGACCTGTGCATACCAATGGTTCTCTAAGATTATAGGACCGCGTGCAAAAGCTTAACTACACAAGCATTGCTAAGGCTGGAGTATCAAGAAACCACAATAAACCTGATAGTACTTGAGGAACTTAGACTATGCCTGATAGCACTGATAGATACGACAGTTCATGGAACCATGGAAGTGAAAATCCAACGGTGAAATCTTAGACTCGAAGAAGCTGAAAAAGAAAGGGTATGGTTAAGGAAGAAAAGTGCTCTGGCAGACACGGAAGTTAAGAAGATGGAGGAAAAAATAAAGGAAGTTTTTCTCACCAAAAATACTAGGATGGAAAGGAAAGATATGTACGATCATGATGTCAGGTTTAAGGCCTATGGCCGCGAATTGATCAGTCTAAAGCCTTGGCTTGGGCTGCACATTGCTAAGCATAGTGACCAGGGTACCACGTTGCAAATGGTAAAGTGCGGGATGAATACCGTAACAATGAAAGGTGGGGATTCTCTTGGAGACATGATGAACGATAGGATGAAGCTTTTCTTGGGTGGTGCGACCACCTAACTAGCTGAGGGAAGGACAGTCTTAGCACTCCAGGTAGTTTAAAGGGAGCATGGGACTATAAATTATTCTGCCCGGGAGTTGCACGATGTTGCAATTGCTCACAGAAGAAAAGAGTCACAAGTTTTGCGACCGTGCATGGGGGGTTGTGCTGCCTCGCGGGTTGACTAGAAGGTGACCGTTCAAGTCACTATTCATGATGGGATGTTCGATGTGAGGCCAAATGGAGTGGGCAACAGGCCTTTAAGACGCAATTTATGGGAGAGATTTTGGAAAATCTGCTGCCAAGGGAGCATTAATGGATCACATATGGGGGGAACAGCCGAGTTCAAATTCAAAAAGCACTATAAAGTACAAGGTGTTTCCCAACAAACAACACTTGGTCATTTACAAATTGAGCAATTTAGCCGAGCCTTGATTGTTGTGAGCCGAGTGTTGATTGAGCCCCCAAGTTCACAAGTGCTAGATTTCTGAACAAGTATAATGGCAATAGATGAGGAGGTTATGGAGATAACCAAATGACCGCTGGAGAGGCCGCACAAGCCCTAATAGTGGGAGATGCTCCGTAAGGAGACGGGATTGTGGCAGAAATCCCAAAATCACTACGCACGCCCAGGCCCAAGAAGGACAAACAAGAAATGATCCCTGTCCTTGTGTCCCCGCGGAACCTATTACATAGCAAGATATCAAAGGAGGAGAAGGTGAAAGTCGTCACCATAAAAACCGATGAACAAGAAGAAAACTTGGAGGACCTGCTCATTGTAGAAGATGAGGAAGAAGGCATGGAGGCCGAAGTTGAGCCTGCGCACCCCTCCCTAACAATGCTTCCCACCTATATTTCCCTGCGAGAAGGAAAATCTAGAGTGCCGAAGGAATTTGATGAGATTAAGAGCTCGCTCTAGACCCCGCTCCTTCCAGACAACATTATCTTTGAGGGCACGCACCTGGGGCCGGTGTCGAGCTTGAAATTTGAAGATTGGGATGTCACTGACTATGAGAAGTTCCCTCAACTTGTGACCTTGAATCTTATGAAGCCTAAGTAGAACACCGTGGTGGGGGTGATAGAATTAGAGCCACATAAGTGGTTTCGGAGAGTGGAAAAGGCTTGGTTACTGAATCTACTATGGCTTCTGCACTTCCACCACAAACCAATAATCATTTTCATCATCAGGAAGCTTCTTTTCCAGGTGCACGATGGGTGTTTGTAGCTAGAGGAGCCTATCCCAATCATGGAAGACTTGATTCACCGAGTTTCCCGGCACCTGTGCAAAGGAGAGGACCCCTCGGACATATCGGAAGGAAAGAGTAGTGACTTGGCCATCATGGAGGCCATGAAGAAAAGGTACAAGTTGGAAAAGAAGAAAAGGGGTTACACCATATCCAACATCAAGGACAAAGAAATACGTGTGGCAACCCCAATCCTGGCAGGAAAGGTTATGCGCAAGTGCTGTGCAGACGAGGTACTTACGCCGATGGTCGCACTGGCTGAGCAGTGCGTGGAGGGGGTCCAGTTTAACTAGTCCGAGTTCCTCTACATAGAATTTTTAGAGAATTGTTGTGAAGCCTACGAATAGGGCAAAACGTTCCACTATGCATGGCTTCTACTGTTCATAGTGCTTGTGGCAGGGAAACTGCCGGAGGATAGTCAATCCCAAAAATTGACATAGATTTACTAGAGGCCGCGAAGTACTCTTCGCTCTGGGCCGCCAAGGATGCCTCTAGGATCCATGACAACAAAATATTCTAGGTGCTCATGCAGATGAACCTTAGAATGGGGAACAATCGCAAGTCGCGGTTGTCGCCCACTGTCTACAATAGTCTTCAGGGTTTTGCAGAATTCAAAGCGGACATGCATAACATTTACATCATAGCACACAAGGACCAGGCTAAATAATGGAGGAAACTACCCTTTGTAGCCACCAATGATGTCATATTTAACATCCTGAAGACATGGCCACCAGAGTGGCACACCCCAGACATCATGGAGATTGAGAAGTTGGAAAAGAGAAGGGAGGCAGCAGTGGCAGCAGAAGTACATGTAGCGTGAGACACAGCACAAAAAGTAGCCGAGCAGGAAAAGGCCGTAGCAGCAGCAGCACAGGAGTGCTCTAGGTTATACTTAACAACATAAACCATTCATACAGATCCGCGTAGTAAATAAAAAATATAGTTGTATATTATATCAATCATGCATTAACCCAAGAACAGATACACAGAATTATACCAAAAATTATATTTATTAATTCCTTCCTCAGTTACAGACTTGACTCCGCTCTGTGCACTCAGCTGCAGGGGTCTGTTCACTCAGTTTCGAACTACTAGGCCTCTACGCACTCAACTGCAGAGCCTTCTCCTACTCTATGACCCAAAAGACACACTTCAGCCTATGACTCAATCACTTAGAATTCTCATTCTTTATATTCAACTACATTACATTCGATTCCTTAACTATTTAGAGCCTCGCTCTATTTATACAATCCCATGGTCCCCGAACGAAGGGTAGGTCTAACCAGCTGACATTACATTACAAAACTAGGGTGGAAAACTTGGGTTTTAAGCCCCAAAACATGCCTTGGGGGGATTCCATGCCCAAAATTTCACATGAGCCTATAATGCCGACTGCTAGCCTAACCAAGGCTACGTAGCCTCCACCATCATATGTTTTATGAGACAAGTTATCCGAGAGCTTTTCGAAGATGATGAAGTCATTTCCATAGGACATGCACTCTGGAAGAGCAACTTCGTAGGTAGTCGTGATAGATGTGTAGATATTCAAAACAGATGGGAGGACTCATCCTATCATCTAGCCCTCCTTCTAGTGCCAAAATGTTGATGGTTTTGGACCTGCCAAGATTTAAGGGGATCTCCCCAGTAAGAAGTTCCAATTACACCTCAAACTGTTTGCTGTAGGAGCCCCAACAGTGGGTTTTAAAACAATGCCTTGACCACGATGTCGCAGAAAGGAAAGTAAGATAACTCTCTCAGTAGCAAGGGTGTGACTGCTGCAGTGAGTCAAGGAAGGTGTAACAGAGGTTCTAAGATAGGTGGGTTGAGATGGGGGTGAAGGTGAGTTCTAGGTTGAAAGGGATAAGTCCCAACTTGGCTAGGAACACACAACACACTAGACATGCACAACTTCTGGTGGAGCAGTCCAATCAGATGCATCATTCACAACATACAAGGTAAGATAACATGTACAACAGTCACAGATCAATCAGAATGAGTGCAATGATTGTTACAACGAGCTTCATATGAAAGGTTTTTCTCATGTCCGACACTGAAGTAGACATGAACAGGACAACATTAATAACATATACAACACATTTCCATTAATAAATTATGCATTACAACAAATCAAATAGTTTGGATGTAGAACACAGGTTAAAGAAACATGCATTACAAGTGTTAAAGATTATTCTTACAACAAATACAATACATGTGTGAAAATTTGTTAACTCTTATTATATAGAGAAGTGTAAGTTCCAATCATACAATACATCCATGTAAATCCACTAGCCCCAATAGTGGAATGTTACAGCCACATCTACCTACTCCTCCAAAGATATGAACTAGCTCTGTGCAGTGGAGAAGCCAAGTCACGCTACAATACTGTCTAATCTCTTTCCAGGATAGTTTTATCAGAAGCTTGGCTGACCAAAAACCCTTACAATGAGTTATGAGGGACTATTTATAGCAAAGGGTGGGGTGACCCTTGACATTCCCCTTTGTGATAGTTCAACTACCCTCATGACTGTTCACCTACTCTATGACTGTTACATCACTTGACATGACTCAACATTACAATGCACATGTACTCATGTGAGACAGCATGGCTTGAGCAAGCTAAGCAAGATATCACTTACACTCGGTCAGCTGTGATGAGACCAACTCTTTGACATGATCATGATGGTGAAGGTCATGTGCTGATTCCAAGCTTGGTTGTCTGTGATAGTGTGCATGCACCTCATGGTGACATCTTGCTGCAGTGAACTCTTGCCTCTATTGCAACCGATGCATTGGTTCAACCCCTTCATCTAGCTTGTCTACTAACATACGCATGGTCTTTTGCGTGCAACTAAATCAACAACACACTAATGCATAATGTTGGGCATGGAATCCCCCCAAGGCATGTTTTGGGCTCCAAGCCCAAGTTTTGATGGAATCTTGTTGTAAAGCTCCATGAATTGCAGGTGTGGGGCATGAAAGTATGATAGATTCACAGGGTTTTCCACCCTAGTTTTGTAATGTAATGTCAGATGGATAGACGTACCCATGGTCCATGGACCATGGGATTGTATAAATAGAGTGAGGCTCTAAGTGTAAAAAGGAGAATAGAAATATGGAAGAGATGCATGAGAGGGCTAAGTGATTGAGTCATAGTGAAATGTGTGTCTGTGGGTCGTAGAGTAGGAGAGGCTCCACAGCTATGTGCGGAGAGGCCTAGTAGTCCGTAGCTGAGTGTGCGGACCCCTGCAACTGAGTGAATAGTGCAAGTCGAGTCTGTAACTAAGGAGAGAATCAATAAAGAGAAGTTTTGTTATAATTTTGTGTATCTATTCTTGGGTTAATGCATGATTGATATTATTTTCAAATGTATTGTTCATTTACTGCGCGCACTTGTATGAATGGTTTATGTTCTTAAGTATAACTTAAAGCACTCAAGTAGGAAAAGATAATCAACTAGCATTAGAATACCAGCAAGGTCTTGGGTAATAACACCGAGCGCGACACTCAGCCATGGGGTAGGGCTGCATAAAGGCAGTATATCAGGCTATCAGGAACGGGAAAGTGCACGAAGCAACCTGCATGTAGGGTCAAACCACGGACTAGTCGAACTCATCGTACATATCTAGGGTTTGGAAACCTGGTTCTAACACCCTCCCATACTACTTGGGGTGAGATCTTAGTTCGCTCTCTGTAGACTGTTGCCGAAAGGGCTAGTAGTACTGGGATTTGCTTGGCTAATTAATTCCAAACTTGGGTCAGGGCCCAACAAGCCAACACATAATGTCCATGTTGATCTTCAAGTGTGTGCTTATGGTCATGCACATCAACATACTGAAGTACAAGTTCAACTTTAGTTGGACTTGCTTCTTGTCTTCGCCTTGGTGAGTGTGCTAAATGGGTTGAGTTGCATGTGTGTGTACAACGACATGCATGCTACTGAATCCATTGCATGCGATCATCAACACTACTCACCATGTCTTCTTCGTGTTAGCTGCTGGGATGGATATTTAACATATATGGGTGCAGTTTCATCTATGAGTGCAAATTGCACCCACTATTGTTCCTGACCCTTCTACAACTCGTTCATCTAGGTGTGCAACTTCATGTTCTTCCTGGAGTTGCTACTTCAACACATGTAATTCCTTCTTTGTTCCATTCCCTCTCTTCGCGTGATCTTCATGTCACATTGTCACCACATAGCCTAAGTCTTCAACGTTTCTCCTTGAGCTTGCAACTTTGTTTTGCCTCTGTGTTGTCAACAACCTTCCTCTTGCATTCATTACATCCACTGCTTTTGTTGCATTCATTGTGTTCACTGCATCCAGTATGCTGTCTTCAGCTATTGTTCATGATGCTTCTTTATGTGATGTTGTTGCTGTCATATCTTGATGTCCTTGTCTACCAACAACTTGATATCTTCGTGAGAAGGCAAGCTCATAGAAATCTGATCGATTGCATGTCCAGGTGTGCTTTGGACGGTGTCTTCAACTCTGCTCTCTTGGAAACCATTGTACATGACCTACTGAGAGGCATATGAACACCTACAATACCCGGAGACATGGAAACACTCATGGAAAGAAATCTGTTAGTCGAAAACAAAAATGAACTTGAGAACTGACTGGAAACATACTTGTGTGACTGATCATGAAGGTTTCACAATTTCAGCTGGGATGTTGGGAGATCGACTGCCAAGACTACAAAAAGCATAGTCTGGGCTATTGGGACACTGACTGACTGCTGGAACTATGTAATGCACAATCCATCTAGTTGTTGACTATTGGGATTGTGTAATGCGCAATCTCAGTTGGCAATGGTTGTAGGCTAAGTGAATGCATTGTGCAATTTTCTTAGCCAACAGTCAATGTCCCTCAGGATTTTGCAAAGCAGGCCTGGGGAATAGCTGTTGGGTAGAAATGCGCATTTTTGGAGAGGAAGGCAGAGCCTTCCCTCTCAATATTGTGCAATTCTGATTTGGGGAGGCTCTTGGTGAGGTAGCGTCTGGGCCAAGGCTTCCCAGACGCAACGAGAGGAAACTGAAAGTGAATGTGAGTGTGAATTCATGCCGATACTATGTGTAATCATAAGTGAATGATCATGCATGAAAATGGTGAATGAAATATTCAGAAATTGGAACAACCATTCACGAAAAATAGTTTCATGCATGCGATAGTAGTGAAATGTTGACGAAAACTAAAATGGTGTTAGGAAAAGCTAATATACATGTAAATGATAGTAGGAATTCAAAGAAATCAAGCAAACAGTACTCATACAAGCGAAAACACAAAATGTGGCAGTAATACAACACAAGGCATGGGAAGCGGGCTTACCCCAAAAAAATTGAGCTGAATGTGCGAATTGTTCCTAGTTGTGATATGGGATGTTAGAGCTACAAGAGTGATGTGAGGAAGGAGTTCAGAAGCATCTAGTTGATGAGTTTCGATAACATTGAGGTTGTGATGTGCATGCCATAAATCTAGGGAAGGCGACACTTGGTGGGAGGTTTCTGAAATGATCCTTGCATGTAACGTCAAACTGTTGAACATATATCCCTGAAACAAGGGATTCCTTTGGATGTTTCCTTTCGAGAAGCAGCCTATGCATGCATGTCAGTTTTTCTAAGTCATGGAGGGGACCGGTCAACTCAGCTACACATGCAAGAGACTACTCGACTGCTTGAAGGAAATGCACATTTCTAGTTGGGAGGTGGGCTCACTGCCTATGAGATTTGTGTAATTTCTGGGCAGAGCAGATGACTGCTACCCAAATTTTCACAGATTCTGGGCTGAGCAGCCCTACTGGGGAAAATTGCACAATTCCTGCCGGGAGTGTTGACTGCCAAAATTACACAATCTTGGAGCCCAGCAGGCTGCCAAACATGATTGTGCAATTTCTGGATGGAAGGCTAGTTTCCATATAGAAATGCAAAATTTTCTTGGGGACACTACTCAACCTGCAGCTTGACCAGGTCCAGGTGAACAACTTGTGAGGGGAATGGCTCAAGCTTTGAATGACAGGCTTCCTTTGTGCAAGAAAGACACTGAAGCTTGTGAACTTGACGAAGCATGCCAAGATGTTGTGAAGGTTGGAATGGAGCCTCCAAAATGAAGCTAAGGCAAAATTTTGGAGGGTGGTTGTAGCCACTACAACATGCCCTAGGCTCTTTTTAATTCATAGGCTGACTGTAATTACTTACATAGTTTAGAGTG
The DNA here is from genome assembly GCA_031772625.1 of Pinus tabuliformis. Taxonomy (NCBI): domain Eukaryota; kingdom Viridiplantae; phylum Streptophyta; class Pinopsida; order Pinales; family Pinaceae; genus Pinus; species Pinus tabuliformis. The sequence continues at coordinate 1,547,117,405 of CM062820.1, forward strand.
TATCAATGATGCAAACCATATACAGAAGAGAGATATACCACTTACTTCTCACTGTAATGTCTTGGATTATGACAATTAAGGACTGAGTTGACCCTAGGCACAACCTTATAGACTTCCTGTGGAATTTCAATGTTTCTTGTAGCTTCCTGTAGCCTTTTATGCTTCCTGTAGCTATTTCTTGTAACTGCCTCTTGTAGGATTTCCAGAGCAAGGTTCAAAGTTTGTGATGGCTTCCTAACCTAGTCCCGATCTCCTTGATTTTGAAATGTGTGAAAAATGCATGAAATTTTGGGGTTTTATGCTATTTATGGTCAAGGCTCAGAGCGTTTTGTTGGCTTGTCGTGGTATGAGTTTTCCTAATTTGGAATGTTTCCCATCGTTGATTATCATTCACTTGCTCCTTGTAATCATCACCCACTCCCTATTAACTAATTCAACCACCCTTTCAACTGATTCTCATTTATGTGACATCCTGATGTAGCATGCTGACTGAAAGATCACTTTTTGATCATGAGTTGAGGGTGGACAAGTTAACTGGCCACCTCCACCTTATAAAAATACCTTTCTTTGACATTCATACATTTTTCATCATATCATACCTAGGGAAGAGTTTATTAATTTAACATACTTGTGCCTACCTTTTGATGATTGGTGCATGTTGGAGTATTTGACTTATGTGTTATTGCTCAGGGAAGTGCCTCCTTGCTCTTTTTCTGTGTATTACTTTTTTCTCCTGTATGGCAGACAATTTGTTCTATTCATGTGTGCATGCGCTTGATATCTCTTTGTTGATGTTGCTATTGTGGAGTCTTTCTAGGAAGATAAAGGAATCCATGGATGATGTTACTCCTCCTCACTCTGGTGGGTAGACAAACTAAGTTTTAGATTGGTTGCAGTAGTGGCACAAGCTACTACAGGAGATCCTGTAGTTGCTATAGGAGATCCTGTAGTAGCCATGTTTTCTCCCTTTTAAGGGTATTTTTATTTAGATGGATTATGGGAAGTAGTGTAGGGTTGGAGGATGATAGTAGAGCCTTGATGAAGTAGTGAAGGGTTGTGCCAATGGAGGACATGTCCTCAGTTTTTTTTTATTATTTTCATTGAATTTTGTTTGTATTTTTTGGAATGAGACAGAGCTAGGCATGTGTATGGTAATTTGAATTAGGGATGCATGGATGATGGGTGGGTGGTTTGATGACATGTAGGTTCCCTAATCAACCTAGAATAGAAAAGCATGATGATTTTTTTCATCGGGTCCCCTTTCCTATAGCGTTTTAGGACGCCCTGTAGTGCTAAAGGATCTTCCTGTAGTACCTATAGGACACCCTGTAGAAAACCAGAAAAATTCTTAAAATTTGATTTTTAAGGCCTGACAATGGATATGAGTGGTAGGGACATGGTTGACCTTGATCAGATGGAGTGTATGGAGGGAGAAATGGAATGAAAATAGAAAATGTTATCCTTGTATGTTTTCATTTTTCACTGTCTTCAAAAACCTACAACATGATAGAGTTTATTAATGGACATGTTGGAGTTCCCTGTCATGGTATTATTTTTGTTTTTTTTTTCTTTTCTATTTTTTATTTTTTGAGGGACACACAAGTTGTCTTAAGAGAGGTTTTCGACCTGCCTTACTTCCATCGGCACCTCATTGCAGGTTTTCACCTAGGGATCTCTTATTCTTCTTTTATCTCTTTTTTTCCAAGGCTACCTCAAGGAGGTTTTCAACCAAGGAGTTGGCCTCAGATGCCCCATGGAGGTTTTCATCTAGGCCTGGTTGTTTGAGGGGGATTGACTCAAGTTCAGGGTGTTCTACACATAAACAAAACCCCCAACTATTGGCCCTTTCGACAATGACCTTCAAGCAGATCACAATCTCACCCGAAGCAGTTATGGGAGGCTACAGAACCAGGCTTCTACAACCAAAGGGATATCCAGGCGGTGGCACCGTGTGTTTATTTCTACTCTATATTTTGTATAACTTTCCATGCATAAGAACTTCTTGCAGATGATTATTTTAAGATAATCACATTAAACCCATAAAATCTAACAAATAAAAATATATCCTATATTTATTAACAAAATTCAGTGAAAAAATTTCATAACGATACAAACAACAAAAAAGACTAAACACAAAGAGATATACAATTATTTGCCAAAAATTCTTCTTTATTAATATAATTCTTTCAATACATCTACATCTTCAACCTGCGCACCTAGTTGTAGGTGGTCTATGCACTCAGCTCTAGACACTTCCAGGACTTTGCAGACTCAGTTGTGGAGCCTTCCCCAAACTACAGATTGCTGAGATTTAATTCACTTATGATATTTCATTACATTCCATCTTCATTTCGCTAAGTTATTACACATCCTTAAATACATTTCATCATTACAAAAACCAAGGTCCACATTCCATGGATCCAAAAAACAAGGACTAATACCTAATATCCATTACAAAATCAAGGCTTTATCCCATCCCTAAAGCCCTAAAAGTTTGTGTGATGAATATATCTTCACCAGCTCCATGCAGTCTTCTCCTTCTTCCATGAGGTCTTTTACCTAAAACTTTGACCAAGTTGGGCCATGCCTAACATGCCCCCAAAACTCACCTATGACTCATCCCATGTCACTCTGCTTCGATGCCCTTGATCTCCGCTACAATCCCATTTTACACTACATTGTAATGCTGGAGTGTTTCTACCATCAATTTTTCTTCCTATTGTGCATCCTTCAACAAAGATTTTGTAGTACGGCCATGGTCTTCTACATTAGCTCCGCTTCCCTTTTCTTCAATTCCCTCAGCCATTCATCTACATCCTGCGAAAGTTGCAGGGCTTCCTCCTCCCATGACTGAGACTTTTCCTGTAGAATCTATGCTTTCCTCCATAGACGATCCATTTTCACCTTGAGGTTCTTCCCTTAAAAAATGATGGAAAACTACTGCGAGATTGGTAAGGTCTTCACAATTGCCAGGATCTCATCGCGGCGCTTCTCCTTGGCCTATAGTTCCTCCTCAATCTTCATGATGTTTTGATCCTACTGCAGTGAGGTCCAAATATGCATCGTATCATTGAGAAACTTTCCACAACCTGTCAGCGTATCAGATATGCCTTCCAATGTTGCATTAAAGTCCCTTTGTCTCTGCTCCTAAACCTCTGGTGGCTTGCTTGGCTATAAAATTATTTTCAGCTATGATATCTTCACTTCATAATCAAATTTCATCTTAGTTATAACATTATTTGATTCTTTCATTGTGAGGGCGAGCTTCGCGACATTTTCTGCTACTACTTCATCCTCACGAGCCTGAACCTCTGGAAATTTTTTGCAAGTCTCAGCAATGGTCTTCTTGTGTTGTTCTCATTGTTGTCTTGCTTCCCCCTTATCCTTGGCCAATTGATTCAGTTCCTTCTGCATCGTTGCTTTCTCTGACTTCACCTTTTCTTTTAATAATGACACATGCTTCTCTCGTTCTTGTAGTTAAGCAGTGATGCTTTCATGAAATTCATGCAACATCTAGAGGGGTAGCACAACTACATTTATCTGGACACTACGCCATTCTTTAGCTTGCTCTCCATCTGTTGCTCCTTCAAATTTTAATTCCCCAACTAGCACGTGCAACATGCTAACTCCATAGGTTGTTGTTTCCAGTATTTGTTCTAGATGCAACGATTGTGTTACCTTCTTTGGTTTCCTTACTGCCTGTTGTAATGCCCTTAGTGTCATAATGCCCTACTATACCTCATCCAATATTAACTTGCAGCGGTCATCAATTTTGTCCTATGTTTCGATGTTGATCTCCTGGATCTTTCTATTTCGTCGATCTCCCCATCAGTGAGGACAAGCGAGACTGTTAGATTATTATTATCCACCTTATGCTTCTTTCTTGGCCACATTTTCACCACAAAGGGAGAATATTCTGATAACTTTGCATCACTAAGGTGTTCTTCGTGTTCCTTTCCTCACCCTGTTTCTTCTTTCTCTTCATCAACATCCTTCCTACTCATACCTGCACCCTACGAAGTACCATTCTCTATCCCAACAGCTCCAACATTTCTACTGGGTGGAGTCATCCATTCCTCTGACCAATTTGACACTACGGCGAGGATATCATATTCTATTACCAAGTATGGCAATGGATGACATATCCATTGGATCGTTCCTCACTTTCACATACACCTTGTGAAAGTCTGCCTTGAACTCTGCAATGTGACAATATTGTTTTTATAAGCTCGATGATAGTTGTTGGGCTATGGAAAAGGTATGTTTTATCCTCATATTATCTTAATTAATCATTCATACTTATGTGTTTATCTTCATTTTATGAATAAATATAGAGGAAACAATCACAGAAGCAGGATAAAATTGATCATTAACAAATTGGGTAAATCTAGGCATGAAAAACTAACTTCGCTATCTTTATATGCAAGAACATGAATTGAACGATTATTGTTCAAACAATAGAAAAGTAGTGACCAAGAAAGGAAAAAGACAACGTCTCGATTACAAAGGATAGCGGAAGACTAGGAGGATTAATTCTATTCTGTGATGAAATCGGATTGTCGGTTACGAAATCCTTAGGATCTCCAAATCTTGAGGATTCACTTTTATCCATTTATCTTACCAAGGTTATATAAAGCCATCTAGCGAAATGAACAACTAGTTAGAAGTTTTAAGATTATAACTATTAATTTTCAACATAGAGTACTTTCATTACCGTGACACTATAAATCTATTATCAAGTTTAATGAAGAAGTCTATGTTTTACCTATAATCGTATTTTGAGTGTATTTTGACAGTGACTTTTGGAGACTTTGCACCTAGTCGATAGGAGATTTACTACTTTGATTTTGTCATATTTATTTCTTCTTATTCTTATAATAATTTATTATTATTAGTTTGTGAAATTAGAACTATTCTAATTGCTGTGAGCATTGATGATCATTATTTGCTTTTGTCATTCAAACTAGATTCTAGATCTTGTTGTGTTTTATATCTATGTGTTAATATTTACCGAATTGATTAGGTTGATTTAAGTATTCGTTTGTTGTTCATTTTGAAGTAGTGTTACCACAGATCTCAAGCTTATAGTTGATTTCTTTCCATGAGATGTTTGCATAGTTACTTGTTGTTCAATTGATATAGCTTTCCTTCATGCTAAACGAATTATTTCCAATACCAGTTAGATTTGTTGAGAGTGATTCCTTTTATTTTCATTCCGATTCAATTCTTTTCATACTAGATTAAAGTAGATTTGAAAATGATTTAAATATTTCTTTCAGAATTTTTTTGGTTTGAACTTTGAAAATTATATATTAATCATTACAACGATTCTAAATCATTTCATTATGAATTAACCTCTGAATTCACTTGCATAGACAATTTTGAACACTCTTGAAATTGATAGACTTACCATGGGATGATGATTAATGTAGGTATTAAGATTTCTTTTAAAATCCATCTTAGTGCACTGACATTTTGGCGTCGTTTCTGGGAAGGGTGTTTCAAAGTGATTTCTTTCTTATTTTTGATGTAAAAGAATTGGGTTTTAAAAATAGGAGGTAAGAACCTGTGTAACCAGCAAGTAAAGTGCTTGCTCATCATCCCGCCTTTCAGCAAATGCATAGAGGTCAAATAGGAGTATGGTTTTTTTAATTATGAATGAATTGCAATAAAAAGATAGAAAAATATCAGAACCCCCCACCTAAATCCACAAAACCCAAGGGATCAATGAACCTTGGGAGATCAACTTTTATAGATGAAATCGTAAGAAAATCAAAGTCTCAGACATCAGTAAGACCCCAGACTATATCTGGAGAAAGCCCTACTCTAATCCCTTAGGCAGCATGCTCACCATCCGAAGCCTACGTTGAGATTCATAGCCAAATTGGAGGATCTGAATAGAGCTTTATGTTACAGAAAATTTACATTTTGATCCTTTACAAGAGGGAAAATCGTGTAATTTAAGAGAATGAGAGGGAGTAACCAGTGGAACTACTAAGGCAGAGCCACAATTTTCTGAACTAGGACCTCCTGTGATCCCATATCTGGGTAGTTCCGCAAAACCATCTTGGGTTGAGAATACTTCACTTACTCAAATGTCACCCCATGAAGTCCTTGAAGGATATAGACACATTTTTTACCAAATGGAAAATCAACCTCAAGGTCAGACCTCGACATTGGAATATCCCATAGTTGACATAGTAGCCAATGCCCCGATGAAAGCTATTCCATTGAAAATCTCCCAACCTTTCATGGGATGACCACAGAGGATCCATATGCCTTCTTATTCAAGTTTGATGTCCTCTGCATAGGATAAGATTATACCACCAACCCTAAAAAACTGACGTTGTTCCCTTCTACCCTAAAAGGAGCGGCTTTGAGGTGGTTCATGGGTTTAGGTGGATGCACTATTAACTCTTGGGATGATATGAAAATTTCTTTTCTCACAAAATATCAGGACTGCTGTAGGACTAGGGAATTAAAAAATCAAATCTTTAATATGTCTGCAAAGGATAATGAAACTCTAGAAGAACATGTTGAATAGTTTCACTACAATTTGCAGAGATTCCCTCACTCCACATTACCAAAAGAAGTCCTGAAAGCCAGATTAATTATGGGAATGAAAGAGGAATGGATTGAAACTCTAAATTTGATGGGGAAGGGAGACATTTCTCAATAGGATTATGATGAAATCATTCACTTGTGCATCAGGTGTTCCCGAGGTAGTACACACATCAGGTCAGGAAATCGAGATCTTATGACTAGAGGAAGAAACCATCACAGTGGAGGTGTAATAAGAATGGAAATCGGTAACCTCCTAGAGGAATTCAAGATGGACATCCTGGGCATGCTTATAATGTAGTTGGATGTATTTTAGGGCAAACAGAAATAAGCCTTAGCAGAACAAAACTTGGTTGTTTTTTTCCCACACTGCCGAAAGAAGCACAACCAATGCGAGTGTCCATTGGACATGGTCCAAACATGAAATATCTACACCAAGGACCATGCCACTGAGCAATGTCCATCACTTCCAGGGCTGAAAGTAATTTGTAAAGAAGCAGAAGAAGAGATAGATCCTATATACCTAATGAATCAATGTCGATAGTGGCAAGGTCGACCCATAGGTATGTCAGAAGACACATCTTAGTTCTTTCCTTCTTAGTCATTTAATCAACAGCAAAATTTTGAAGCAACATGGCAAGTTCAATCACCTTTATTGAATTGGAAGTCCCAACCATTTCCTATGTCACCTTGGCCAACTTAGTCCTTTCCGGGTAATGGTTGGCCAAATTCCCCTTTTACTCCTTTTTGGCAAAGTAATCCATATCCATCCCAGTGGCCTACCTCTACTTCAAAAAATTTGAACTGGTGTTTGAATTGTCAACGACCTATGGGGATAACTAATATGCCTATGGGGACAATCCCTCAACCTTAACCTACATTATCAACCCCATATCCATTACAACAAAATCCTTATCCCCTTCTGCGTCCCCAACTACCACCTTATTCGAATCCAAACCCCAATAATAGGCCGGTTCAGCTGATACAAATTGTTGAAAACTCAAACTATGAGATGAAAAAAAGGAATGCAGTGAACTGAGACTGAGGTCAGGACACATTATCACTCCTAAGGAAGATAGGGACCAACCACCAATTGAGTTAGAAACCCCACCTATACATATACCATTGATTGTGACAGGCATAGAAATAAAATAGGGAGAAGATACAATTGAGCACAAAGATCCTGAAAAACTCGTAGTTACTTCTCCCTCATTCCCTAAAAGATTAAAAATACCTAAACCAGTTGTTTATCCAGACATTGATCTCGTAGGGGAACTGAAAAAATTTCGCATTAAAATTCCTCTCCTCCAGGCCATCCAAGATATTCCTTTTTATGCTAAAACAAATTAAATAACTATGTGTGAAAAATCCTGTGAGGAAAGTAAAATCTCCACCCACTATTCATGTTGTAGGGACCCTGTCTGATTTTCTCTTGGGTAGGGAAACACCGATAAAATATGAAGATCCTAGGAATTCCATAGTTATAGTCCAAATATATGGCCTCTCCTTTCCAAACACATTAGTTGACTTGGGTGCAGCCATTAACATATTAACAACAAAAACCTGTAAGACACTTGGTATCATAACTCTAGAACCAACCACCACCCTACTAGAACTTGCTAATCATTTAGTGGTAAGACTACAGGGAACTTTACATGATATTACAATTTCTCTTGAGTCATGGGAATACCCAGTAGATTTTTTGATCATAAACCCAAAAAGTCGATTAGATGGGCACCCTTTAATTTTGGGCCGAACTTGGATGGCAACAACTGATGCTTCCATAGGTTTCCAAGAGGGCAGCATGATCATTGCTAAGGGGGACATTGTAAAAAATATTTTTTTATATCCTCCTGCCAAACCAAGTCCACCCATTGTAAAAATACATAAAAAACCACCCTCATACTTGGAAGAAAGCATTTGTTCATCGCTTACAATAGTAGAGGTGCTTGAGTTTAAGAATCATACTGAAGATGATGTAATCAATGACTTTATTAATCAGCCAGCCACTATGAATAATTTAAAATGTCAAATGTTAAAATAAATTATTGAATGAATCCTTGGAAGACCCTTTGAAAGATACTGATGATCATCATATTCAGATAACTTTCGTTCATAACAGAAAGTGTGTTAAAATTGAACCAGGCAAGATTTTAAACATTAATGATAGGTTGGACAGTGACCAACAACAAAATCTCATACAAGTTCTGCAAAAATATAAAGGGGATTTTTCTTAGGATTATCCAAACATGAAGGACATAGATGCATAGTTATATACGCATCACATCTACACTAAAAAGGATGCTTGTCCTATTTGGCAACCTCAGTGGACATTGAATCCGCATCTCAAAGATATTGTAAAAGAAAAGCTACAAAAGTTATTGGATGTGAATTTCATTTATCCCATTTCAAATAGCAAGTGGGTCTCTCCACTGGTAGTTGTTCCCAATAAAAATGGGAAGTGGTTGTTGGAAATAATACTGAGAGGGGGGGTGAATCAGTATTATCAGATCAATAAAACTTTTTCAATGCTCAAAAACATATACGCTACTTCAGTTAAGTGAACCAGCGTGTACACGCTACTGTGTCTAAAGAAACCAATGTATAACCATAAATCTTATAATTCAGTTAATTTATCTTCAGTTAAATGCATTAGGACATTATTCATCATATTAAGAGTAAACAGATGCAGTATAGCAGAACAGATCATCACACAAAAGCCACACACATGAACACCATGATATAAGGTGGAAACCCAATGTGGGTGAAAACCACCTGCTGCAAGTCGTCTCTATCTTTCTTTAATAAGAACTTTAGTTTACAATCTTTTGTACTGGTGCAGCCTTATACCAGTACGCAGGCTACAACCTGCAGAAGGCTTCAACCTTCTCTCGTTCTCCAAACTTCCTTGCAAGGGAGCTCCAACCCCCTTTGCTCTTGTACTAGTTAAGATACTAGTACGTAGGTGCTGGCCTACAATCTTCTTTCCTTCAGGTACCAATTTTTATCAATTTTCAGACTTGATACTCCTGAAGCACAACATTACAATCTGAAGACCATGATTCATTCATAAATCATTGAAGCATAAAACAACCAAAACTAGCATCATCAATCTTTGAATCACTGAACCATAGAAACCCTGTCAAACCCAGTCGCCAGAACACAGATCAGACTACAGAACTCTGCAATAACAGTCAGATCCAGCTGCAACCGAAAAATCAAGCTCCAAAAGATATACGCTACGCCTACTACAATGAAGGCAACCCGCGTATACACGCGGTTTTACCGAAGACAACCTGCGTACAGATCTAAAAATAATTTTTCATAACTTGCAGCTGTACCAGATTTCAGTTATACCCAGAACATAGCATTGCGTCAGTATGCAGATCTAGAAATACGAATAATCAACCATATAAAGATAGTTCATTTCAAATCATTTGATCCCGATCTCTCCTTAGATCTTGTTCTCCATTAACCGGTGAGATCTCTCCTTAGCTCAGATCAAGCAATGCATCATCAACCCATAACCTGCATACTGGATCTAATACTTCATCAGATATTCAAGACATTTTTGGATACCCTTGCCTAATGATCTTCTTCTCCTTATATAGCCTTAGGCCTTGCTCAATACCACGGGCCAAAACCATAGAAATCCAATACCCTTAACTTCAAAACTAGGGATCAACACGTCCGTCGAGACACCAAGGTCCAAAACTATAGGCACAACTTCCAAGGAATAACCACCATGGACCAAAGATAAGTTTTCCACATACACGCACTTTTACTGAAGCCAACCAGCGTGTACACGCGACTTGATATATAGCGAACCTGCGTATATGCGACTTGGTATATAGTGAACCTGCTTGTATACGCGACTTGGTATATAGTGAACCAGCGTGTATATATTTTTCTTCATACATGTAGAATGATCATCAATTCCTTGCTGCTATCCTTTTGCACTATGATTTGTTATCAGTGTGATTTGCCATCAAGGACAATACTTGTCTCATAATTCCAACAATCTCCCCCTTTGGACTTGATGGCAACAACACCAAATCAAATCACTCTCCCCCTTTGTCATCAAGGGCAAAGGGCTGTGCTCCCCCTGAGTACATGCTGATATCTTTGCTTGGCTGTGCTGAAACATGCTCCCCTTGACTGTAGGCAAGATCTGCAAAAGATGTTCTTTAAAAGAACCAAGACTGATACATCATAAGGGACCTTCCTATCACCAACCAAGAGGGGATACATTAGAACCAACCAATTATATTACATCATTCATCCCAGGCATAGTGGGGAAACCAACATAGGCCGTTACATGACCTTGACACCATAAAAGAGATATCACAGAAGAGATACATGACATAGAGACAACAAATCTAGACCAAGACTTATGAAAGTCACAAGCAGCATCTGATACACATCTTTTAGATCAGCAACCAAGATTTCCTTCTGAGCTCCTTCTCCTGAAACGAACAATAGTTGTGTACTAGAACCAAAAGCATCTAAATGCCAACAATGCTTTATGAGACTTTAAGCTGCTCCCCCTGAACCTGTGCCTGCTGCACCCCCTGAAACTGTGCCTGAAGAATTCTGACATACCCATCTCAGACCTTCTCCAACCGGAGTCTGCCCTTGCTGTTCAGAACTCCATATATGCGACTTCTCCTGCATAAAACAGCGTATGCATGCGGATATGCTTTCTGCAACACGCGTACACCATACACGCGACTTTCCCAGCATAAATCGACATATATACCCAGATATTCCTTACGTAACTTGCGTATACCAACTTTTCTGTAGAACAGACAAGCTTCAACAGCAGGATGAAGCATCAACTACTCCCAGTTTTTGTCTGAGATATTCAAAAGTTTCCCTGGGCAGTGGTTTTGTGAGAATATCAGCAACTTGTTCCTTAGAAGGAACATACTCCAACTTGACCTTCTGCTCAAGCACTTGTTCCCGAAGAAAATGGTACTTGATTGGTATATGCTTGGTCTTTGAGTGCATGACTGGATTCTTTGAAATGCTGATTGCACTTGTATTATCACATAAGATAGAGACTGGTGGAGTGCAAGTGATTTGAAAATCCTGCAAGGTCTGCATCATCCAAAGAAGTTGTGTGCAGCAAGATGCTGCAGCCACATATTCTGCTTCAGCTGTAGATAAGGCAATCGAACTCTGTTTCTTGCTGAACCAAGATACTAATCTGGAACCCATGAAGAAAGCACCACCACTTGTGCTTTTTCTATCATCCACACTTCCGGCCCAATCTGCATCTGTGTAAGCATGAAGAGTGAGATCTGTATCTCTAGGATACCATAAGCCATAGTTTTGGGTCCCCTGAAGATACTTGAAGATTCTTTTGACTGCCTGAAGATGAGTTTCCTTTGGGTTGGCTTGAAATCTTCCAACAATTCCTACTGCATGCATAATATCTGGTCGGGTACCTGTCAAATAAAGCAAACTCCCAATCATGGATCTATAAGTGGGTTGGTGAACTGCTGTTGATTCGTCATTTGTACTGAGGTTGCATCCTGTAACCATGGGGGTACAAACTGGCTTTGAATCTTCCATGCCATATTTCTTCAAGATCTGCTTGAGGTACTTGGTTTGAGACAAGAAAATACCTCCTTCATTTTGTTGGATTTTCAATCCAAGAAAGTATGTCAATTCTCCAAGTAATGACATTTCAAATTATTTCTGCATAACCAAGGCAAAGTTCTGACTCATAGCCTCTTCATTGCTACCAAAGATAATATCATCTACATACACAACAAGTATTAGCAATCTGTTATTTTCAACTTTCATATAGAGATTGCTATCTGCTGATCCTTTTGAAAAACCTTGTTTGTGAAGATATTTGTCCAACCGATAGTACCAAGCCCTTGGAGCTTGTTTGAGACCATAGAGAGCCTTTTTCAATCTGCATACAAGGTTTGGATCGTTCCCAAGAATGAAACCATCTGGCTACTCAATATATAATTCTTCTTCTAAGTCTCCATTCAGAAAGGCTGATTTCACGTCCATTTGGAATACCTTGAAGTTTTGAAAGCTTGAGAGAGCAAGGAACATTCGGATGGCCTCAAGTCTTGCAACAGGAGCAAAGGTCTCTTCAAAATCTATTCCTTCTTGCTGCGCATACCCTTTACAAACAAGTCTGGCCTTGTTTCTAATTACTTCTCCATTTTCATTCAATTTATTTTTGAAGACCCATTTAGTCCCTATGACATTTTTATCTTTTGGTCTAGGAACCAATTCCCAAGTATTGTTCTTTTCGATCTGCTCAAGTTCTTCATCCATTGCTTTGACCCAACATTCATCTTTGCATGCCTCTTTCACATTTTGTGGTTCAGTGGAAGAGAGTAATGCCAAATAGCTTGAAGCTTCTGCAATTCTTCTTCTTGTTTGTAATCCTGCTTCTTTCTGCCCCACAATCTGAGATTCTGGATGATTCTTTTGAACATATCTGGATGGATTCTTCTCTTCTATTCTTCTCTGCTCCTCTGGTTCTTCTTGAGGTTCTTCTTCTTCATCATTCTGCCTTTGAGGGTAGCCTTCATCTTCTTCAATGTCTTCATGATGAACTTGCCTAGGAATATATCCCTTCTCATCAACCACTACATCAATGCTGTCAACAATTCTGCCAAGTCTTTTGTTGTAGCACTTGTAAGCTTTGCTATGTGGAGAATAACCAAGAAGAATGCCTTCATCTGCTCTTGGTTCAAGTTTTCCAAGTTGCTCATCAGTATTCTTAATATAACATTTGCTCCCAAAGATTTTGAAATGCTTCACTGAAGGAGTCTCACCACTCCAGAGCTCATGAGGTGTTTGAGTGTTGTTTACTCGGACATTTGTTTTGTTAAGAATAATAACCACAACATGTGCAGCCTCTCCCCAGAAATTTGCAGGAGTACCTGATTCATCAAGCATAGCACGAGCCATTTGTTGGATTGTTCTGTTCATTCTTTCCACAACCCCATTTTGCTGAGGAGTTCTAGCTGTAGATAATTCTCTTCTTATCCCATGTTCTTCACAGAAATCAAAAAATTCGTTTGAGGTAAACTCCCCACCTCTGTCAGATATGAGGCACTTAATTTTGTGTCCTGATTCATTTTCAACCAAGGCTTTGAAGGATTTGAATTTTTCGAATGCTTCATCCTTGTGCTTCATAAGTGTTGTTGGGAAAAGTATCCAATACGGAATGACCCTATCCCACTCTAAGGGTGATAGTACCTCAGCAACAACTGAATACAAAGCTATTCAAGATTACTTCTTTATGAGATGGGAGAGAGAAGAGAAGGATGATCTACTAACCGTTATCTTGCGCTAATATTCGATCCAATACTCACTCTTTGCTGCTTGCTCCTAGCTCCTTGCTCTTTCACTGGCCCAGCTACACAAAGATCTTGTAAAAGCACAAGAAAAGGAAACTACAAGAAGCATACATCCATAACTGATTCAAGGATTAGCATAAATCAAATATACAAGCATCAATTCGCCATAGAGACACATGCATATAGAAGAACCTCAAATACTTTATTAATGGAAGAAGTAAAGTTCTGAGAGTGTTACAACCATAATAGGCCCAATCCAGCAACACCTCCCAGCAGAAAGAAATCTCCTCTTCACCTCCTTCAAAGCAATCACCCAATAGTTCTATACACAAACCAACAGCACTTCCTTACTTGCACAAAATTCCAGCCTCCCTAGACCTCATGAGAGAGCTCTATATATAGGGTTTTGGAGAAAGGATGAGTCATCTTGAGACTGGCATGAAGCTGACTAGTGTCCTCTCCCACTTTAGTTAATCTTCAGTTCTTGAGTCCACTTGGAGAATCTTGCTTCCACTTGGAGATCAAGACCCTCTTACTCATCACAAGGCGAATTCCTTGACCCAAGTGTCAGTTTGGAAGCTTCCTGGGTAGTTGACACCTTGCAGAATGACTGTGCCACTTGGCCAATCTCGCCCAGCGCAGGTAGCCTTCATTGCTTTTGACATTCAGCGCAGGTACAGAGTGGAGCAGTTGACATTCAGTGCAGATGCTCAGTGGAGCAGCTGACATGATCCAGAAATAGCCTGTTTTTGAGTGTATTCAGGTGGAGAACTGATTTTCAGTGCTGTGGTTTGCTGACCTTGTTCCTCTAAGGGTAAGAACAACATGTTTAGGGACTTTGGATCCCTCAGATTATTGACATTTCATGCTCCATGCTGTTAGGCACAAAAATGTCTATAACAGTTGCCCCCTAAAGTATGAGGTCGTTTATCGGGTCAAATGCTTTATCAGGAGGATCCGAAGTTCATTCAATCGCTGAGAGGTGCCCTGTAATAAAATACAATACAATACATTATTTTTCATTCTGCTTTCATGATCTAGCTGAGGCGGGCATTCCCATGCTCAGCTTTATAAATTCATTTTGGTACATAGAACAGACGATCGTCTGATGGTAGACTGATAATTCTCTGCTGAAATTATCATCCTTTGAGTAGGATGATCATCTGTTGCAATGATATACATAACAAATGTCTTTATATCCTGAATATATATCGCAGCCCGGATGGATGAAACTAGATCCGGGGTCTTCAATCTCGTTCGATCTTCACTCTAAGTACAAGTCGATCCATGTGAGAATTACGCTGAAGTCGAACATGGAAAGACATCGCTTGATTACCAGTCAATAATGTAAACCGTTAACAAGCGCGAGAGGAATCACCAATAATGACAATGACCCTCAAGGTACTGCAGTACAATTCACGTGGTGTGAATAAAATACTTGGCGTCGAACACCACGCAAAATCTTCTGGTCGAAGGTCATTGATGTATACCTGTCGCCGGAAGTGAGAAACTTGCCATTGAGGCATGCAAGCTTCAAAGTACTGGGGGGGGTGTTCCTAGATCAACTTCTTGGATAATGAGCTGAAGTCGACAAGAAGTGATCCACCAAAGGAGGGCCTTAATGAATCCCACATCAGTGACACGGAACGGAGCTAATGATTTTAGTGGGGTGGAAACAATCTGTGAAATATGATTCAGGGTGGCGATCATGGGTGGATGAAAGATAATGTATGGCAGTGGATGGGACACGGTTGACTCTTTCTGAACACATCTCTTGAACATATAACGACACTGATGTGATGGATCGGTAGCATTACCCCAAATGTGGATGGTTTGGCAAGGACCATGGTGATGAGACCGGTGAATGAAACAACCCAACCCGATGTGATACAGAGGACAAAGTGTCATGTTCAAGAGCGACTTGCTACCATTAAAGCTTTGAGGTTCTCCCAATTTGTCCCCAGTCATTTCTGACCAGTACCTCTTTTTTTGTCAAGCTTGAGGAGGATAACATATGCTTGTTCTATAACCTGCCCTTCGGGCAAGCCCATCGCTATATTTTAACGAGCTTAGCGATAGGGAAACTCGTTCTCGTCTAAAGACAAGTTTGTCGCTATTTAATCATTTTAACGAGTCTAACGACAAGGAAAACTCGGTCCTTTTCATTTTTAGAGAGTCTGAAAAGGTACAGAAAGTTAACTCCAAAATTCCTTTTTCGTCATCTAATCCCTTAAGTCCGAAAAAGTATAAAACAATACAGAAGGGATGATTTTTCGATAATTTTAACGAGCCGAATAAAACAAGAGCTCGACCTTTTTGTGCAATAATCCCTCAAGTCCAAAAAGATTAAAATCTAGAGGAGGGATAGCTCTTCCGGTCAACTTTAACGAGCTGGAAGGCCAAAACTCGGCAAAACTTTTCATATTTTACGAGTCAAATGAAAAGAGCTCAAAGAAGACTCGTCTTTTGAGGAACGAGTGATAAACAGGGATAGCAGCAAATTCCAGGTACAGGTTGGAATTTTCCAATCACGGCAGTGTCACAAGGATGGCTAAGTGAAATCACTCTTCGCAGCTGTTCCTCAAAATGGGTAAACAATCATATGGAGGTGAACGATTGGCCAAAT
Organism: Pinus tabuliformis; assembly: GCA_031772625.1. Taxonomy (NCBI): domain Eukaryota; kingdom Viridiplantae; phylum Streptophyta; class Pinopsida; order Pinales; family Pinaceae; genus Pinus; species Pinus tabuliformis. The sequence goes on from CM062820.1 coordinate 1,547,133,929, forward strand.
GAAATGGAGGTGGCGGGTGCAAACACGACCAAGGATTTTATGGCTAATAAATTTACGATCACAATGGTTATTTACCGGAATAGGTTCATTTTTTAATGAGCTTGAACTCTGGAGGAAACTCTTGCTCAAAAGCTTATGTTTATTTTTTAACGAGCATGAACTATGACGCTAAAACTGCTCGGATCTCGCTTTTCTATTTTTTAACAAGCATAAATTCCGCGGTAAAACTGCTCAATATACCAGTCATAAGATAAGAAATGTCCTCCTGCAAGATTCCAATTTTTATAGAGCTTGCACCTCACATAAGCTATGCTCTAAATTCGGCAATTTTTGACCTTTGCCCCCCCATCCTTTCTTCATGTAAGTTAGGAAACGATCAATGACCGCTCTTTGCTTACACTCCAAAAGGTTTGCATGCCCCCAGGTATAAAATACAATTTCAAGGCTGCCCCTACTTATCCTTCAAAACATTTGTTTTGATGGGTGAGGCTTGCCTCTTTCAGGTTATCCAAAAAATGGTTTCATTTTCTGCCGCAAATGAAACTCTTTCTTCGGCGATGTCTATCATTAGGTTACTCAAAGATGGTTACTACTTGTTGCAGCAAAGGAATCTCTTTCTTTGGAGGCTGCCCCTACTTATCCTCTAAAACATTAGTTTTAATGGGTGAGGCTTGCTTTTACCCAAAGATGGTTACAATTTGCTGCCGCAATAGAATCTCTTTCCTTGGTAGCCTACCTATTTAGACAAAGGTGAATGACTAGAAATCATCAAACACATAACTTTGACAAAAGAATCTTGTTCCAGAACAACCCCTCTTCCTTCTTTCGGACGGGGTATGGACTAGTCATATTCTTCCACGGAAATTCTACTTTATACCCAAGGTTTCCTCTGCCCGAAGCAGACCAGGATGCATGCCCCCTGGGTTCCAGTCCTATCTTTCCGAATCACTCGCATTCATCGGGAAGGAGGACTGGGGGTGGAGACATTTCTTGGGTGAATAGACCATTGAGGGTTGGTATTTGACTATTTGCGATGCGTGATCCCGGAAATGAAAGTTGGTCTACGAGCTTGACCATTCTTCCTTCGTGTGGAAAACACATTACTCTAAAGAGTGAGGAGACTATAGCTCCCATGCAATATATATAGTCTCGTCCAAGGAGTAGGTTATAATCCAAGGGTCCTTGAACGACCATCACGTTCATTTGAACGGTCTTCCCTTTCAATGTAACAGGTACATTGGGGAGGATCCCTAATGGTCGACTGGTTCCTTTATCAAAACCCGAGAGATTTCTTATCTCAGGTAAAAGCTCTGGGGAACCCAGTGCTTTCCAAGCAATAGAGGAAAGGATACTCACAGATGCCCCTTCATCAATGATAGTTCCAGCCATTACCATTCTGTAGATTTGGACTATGATTCTGAATGGTATACTGGCTGGTAACCGGGGTCTGCCTAGTTGGTTCCAATCAAAGGACACAACCAGGTTGCTTGGTGGTGGGACCGAATACACGGCCGGATACGATCGTGACGATGTTCCTTCCTGCGATAAAGGAATGGGCGCATTGCCCTGATGCTCATCAGAATCTGTGTTGATGAAAAGAATCTGGATGGTGTCATCCTTATTCTCTTCAGTGAGGGTGTCATTTGAAGATGAATCTTCAGTGACGGTGTCATTTGAGGATGAAACCTCTGAAGGAAGAATCGGGTCAACTGCCGTATCGACCTTTAGACTTTCGTCTGGTCTGGATTCAGTAGGTTCATTTTCAATGACTGACGCTTCAGCTGACCATTTGAGCAGGCCAGCTGTGTTTTCAACCAACGAAGGACTTGGCACGAGTTTTTTGTATCCAGGAGGAAGTGTTACCGGTGAAACCGGACGATCTTCCAAAACTCTCTTCGCTTCGTCTAAAAAGGGACAACGGTAGATGGCGTGACCGCCTTCACACAGACTGTAGGGGGATCTTGCTCCCCCTCTTCGTCTTGAACCTTCACTTTCGCTGGTTGACGGTAAGCAATCAACATGGCTATCAGAGGTTGATGCTCCCGAATTGTGCAACCGAGGGGACCAGTCCCTTAGTATCCGGGGAATACAGGGACAATCTCTATGGAAGTGGTCTCCTCTACATATGACACATGGCGATTTAGGCCCGGTCTGTGCTGTGTGTGGGTTTTTGTCAGATGTCTTTTGCTTGCCCCCAGTCGCCTTAGGCTCCTTCTTCTTCTTCTCCTTCTTCTTCTTCTCCTTCTTCTCCATGGGAGCTTGGCTTTTGCCAGCCCTACCTTGTGAAGATGAAGGATTAGAGGAAGAGTTATAAGAAGTAGAAGGCTGGTGGGCAGCTCTAGACTGATCTAACTGTTGACTCGACTGCTCAGGAACCATGGTGGTCTGAACTACATTAGTTGAGAATAGCCAAATAGGCAGGCCAATTGTCAGTCCTGGAAGCGACAATGTGGCCATGTGGGGCGCACCAACTTCTCCCCAAGAGGAGAATGGACTAGGATTTCCATCATGTGGAGTTCCTTGGTTGGGGCGTTCCATGTTCTCAACTTAAGATCAACGCGGGAATAGGAGGTGATTATGTTCCGTTTAAAATAAATTTTATAACGACGCTTAGACACAACTTGCTTTTTCACTTTTTAAGAGTCGAGAAAAAGCTAAAGATGACTCTAGTCTCCTTCGATGTTTTAACGAGCCCGAAGTGACAAATGCTCGGGTGGACTTTTTCAGTTATAGAGTTTGAAAAAGGCCAAAAGAAACTGCTCTGGAGATCTAGGCAGAGGGTGTGCCAAACCTTTCGCAAAACCACAGAATACGTTTTACGGTACGAGTGGTCGATCTTCGTGAATGCTGTGTTCACTGCATTGCGATCAGTAGGGCGGCCGACACGGTTCCCTATTGGATAAAGGCTTTGTTCCTATAGGGGTCTCCCAATATATACGCGACGGTACGTGGGAGCACAAGTCCGTATTGATACTTATCGCTTCACCGTGGAGGAATCACCCAACCACTCAACGCTAAGATATCACGTTTAACGACGCCGGAACATGTCTCTAGCTTAGACCTCTATGTTTTTGCGTTATGTTTCAATGCGTTGTTATGTAAATTCAATTTATTTTAAGGTTGATCTTGTTTAGCAGTTTGCCTTTATGGATCACCACGAGATGTATGATAACACTCCTAAATGCAGTCTAAGATGATAAGCAAACTTTTCAATCTTTCAATTTTGAAAACCTTAACTACTGAGGGAAAAGAAAGATAACACCTTTTCACACAGATCATAGAGCACACACTAATGCATTTTCCTAAATCAACATGCAATCTGTCATAATGTACATGCACAATGCAAGTATTTCTTTTCTCTTTCTTAATGTTGGCGTAATGCAAGAAGAAAGCTGTTGTATAATTTTGAATTCAATTTCAAGTGAAAGCAAACAAGCTTGTCCAAAATCAAAAGACACCTTAAGATTTACTTGTTTCGACACTAGAAATATATAAACTCAAACCAAATGACGAAAGAAAAAGCTCAATCAGCTATGAACAACAAACAAACTAACTCTTAAGATCAAAACGACACTTTATCACAGGTCTAGATCTAAGAGGCCACAGCAAGACTAGTTCACTTTCGTTATGGAAACTGTAAATGTACAAGAAATACACAAAGAACAAACACAGTTTCTTTATACAACTGAGGCGGAATAGTGACAAGGAAAGTTGGTTTCAGATAGGCCTACTGACTAGTAACAAACAGCAAAAACAAGAGTGAAAACAAGGCAAGAACCAGCAAGAAACCCCAGCAGCACAAGGCAGGACTGGTCCAGTGCAGGTGGAACACTGCTTGTTTGACCTTCAGCGCAGGTAGCCCCTTCGGGAACTGCGCTGAAATGCAAACAGCCTTTGTACAGCCTGCACTGAAGAACGAAACTTTCATTTCTGGTGGTTTCCGGGTCACAGATTGCTCAAAAATTCACAGTTTTTGCTCAAATCAGAAGCTATCAGTCAAGGACACACTAAGGGATGACAAGGAGGATGAAAAGCTATCACTAAGAGCTTATTAGAGTCCTTGTGGATCAGCTCTTCAAATCATAAACTTGCCCAGAAACTGAGCTAGAGTAGCTGCCCTCTACTTTGTATTTGAAAGATTCAAACACAGTTCGATTCGGTACTCCCTTTGTTTATGAAATGAATAGCAAAAACACAAGTAACCAACAAGATACGATCCCCAGTGGAGTCGCCAATTTGTTGTTGGGAAAAGTATCCAATACGGAATGACCCTATCCCACTCTAAGGGTGATAGTACCTCAGCAACAACTGAATACAAAGCTATTCAAGATTACTTCTTTATGAGATGGGAGAGAGAAGAGAAGGATGATCTACTAACCGTTATCTTGCGCTAATAGTCGATCCAATCCTCACTCTTTGCTGCTTGCTCCTAGCTCCTTGCTCTTTCACTGGCCCAGCTACACAAAGATCCTGTAAAAGCACAAGAAAAGGAAACTACAAGAAGCATACATCCATAACTGATTCAAGGATTAGCATAAATCAAATATACAAGCATCAATTCGCCATAGAGACACATGCATATAGAAGAACCTCAAATACTTTTTTAATGGAAGAAGTAAAGTTCTGAGAGTGTTACAACCATAATAGGCCCAATCCAGCAACACCTCCCAGCAGAAAGAAATCTCCTCTTCACCTCCTTCAAAGCAATCACCCAATAGTTCTATACACAAACCAACAACACTTCCTTACTTGCACAAAATTCCAGCCTCCCTAGACCTCATGAGAGAGCTCTATATATAGGGTTTTGGAGAAAGGATGAGTCATCTTGAGATTGGCATGAAGCTGACTAGTGTCCTCTCCCACTTTAGTTAATCTTCAGTTCTTGAGTCCACTTGGAGAATCTTGCTTCCACTTGGAGATCAAGACCCTCTTACTCATCACAAGGCGAATTCCTTGACCCAAGTGTCAGTTTGGAAGCTTCCTGGGCAGTTGACACCTTGCAGAATGACTGTGCCACTTGGCCAATCTCGCCCAGCGCAGGTAGCCTTCATTGCTTTTGACATTCAGCGCAGGTACAGAGTGGAGCAGTTGACATTCAGTGCAGATGCTCAGTGGAGCAGCTGACATGATCCAGAAATAGCCTGTTTTGAGTGTATTCAGGTGGAGAACTGATTTTCAGTGTTGTGGTTTGCTGACCTTGTTCCTCTAAGGGTAAGAACAACATGTTTAGGGACTTTGGATCCCTCAGATTATTGACATTTCATGCTCCATGCTGTTAGGCACAAAAATGTCTATAACAATAAGCCCTAACCAGACAAACCTGGAGAAATCGTCAATGAATAATATCAAATATTCTTCTCCTCGAGGTGTCCTTTTCCTAAATGGACCACATACATCTGTATGGACTAGCTCAAGAGGTATGATGTCTGATCCTTCCTTCTCTGGAAAGTTAGTTCTGGTTTGCTTTCCAAACTGACAAGATTTGCATATAGTGTTGTCTGGAATTTTGATATCTGGAAGACCACGAACTGCCTGATATTTGCATGCTTTCCTTATTTGTGAAAAGCTTAGATGCCCCAACCTTCGATGCCATAGCCAGTGTTCATCATCCTTGCTCAAATAGCATTGTTGTGGTCCTTCTTCAAATATGTATAGATTATTTGGAGTCCTTCTTCCTTTGATCACTGTTTTACCTATATCAAGGTCACAAACACAACATCCATTTGATCTGAATATTACTTCTGTTCCTTGATCGCACATCTGACTGACACTCAGAAGATTATGCTTCAATCCATCAACATACAAAACATTTCCAGCTTTGACCTTCTCTTTCAATGGAGCAACACCTTTTCCTTTTATGGCTACAGAGATATCGTTTCCAAAAGAAACTTTCTTCCCCTTTTCTAATGCGGTATATGACTCAAGCTTTTCTTTGTCCCCTGTCATATGCTTCGAACATCCGCTGTCAATGTACCATAGACTTTCTTGACCTTCTGCATAAAAGGCTATCCCACATCTTTCTGGTTGCGGTTCCTTTATTCTCCATGTTCTGACATTTGAGGTTTGTTCCTTCTGAGTTGTCTTCCGGAACCTGCTCCTGCATTCAGAGTCTTCATGACCAAAGTTATTACAAATAGAGCATTCAACTTCATTTTCAAGAACCGAAAAGTTGTTATAGGTCCTTTTCATGGTTCCAGTCATTCTCCCTTGCTTTTGAGCTTCTCTAGTCATGATTGTCTTGTAGGCAACACATTGAGCTGCTTTGTGACCGAAGTTATGGCAAGAAAAGCATTGGCCATTAAAGAAACTTCTGCGATAATCAGATCTATCATCCAACCGATTGTAGCTTCTATTCACATTCATTCTTGGAGCAAATTGGGAAGATTTTACCTGAGGCTGATTGTAGCTTTTGTTTGTCCTTAAGGCAGTTTTTCCCCGAATTTCTTGATGGTCTTTATTTGTTCTTGAGGTAAACTGTCCCTGATTCACCTGATGACTTTTATTTGGCCTTTGCTCGCTTTTCCTTGCTGCATCAAGATAGCTTTTAGAGGTAGAGGCTTGAGATGTTTCTCCATTATATCCAAGACCTGTCTTGATCAGAGGAGATCGCTGCACATTGATAATCTCATCCAAGGTTTCAGATCCTTTAACAAATTTAAGATTAATCACTTTTGTTTTCTCAATCTCCTTTCTAAGACAAACAATCTCACATTCCAATTTTTCAAGATGTTTTTCCTTTTCAGCTAGTTGACATTGTAGAGAATCAATAATAGCACTCTTCTCTTCTAAGCAAACTTTGAGATCTTTCATTTCTTCACAAAAGCCTTCTACATCTATGGCATCCATATAGTCATCATCTTCAAAAGCCATTAACAATTTATATCTATTACCTTGTTCATCTTCATCACTATTTGAAAGACCATCACTATCTTCATGAGTGTAATAGCTTTTCTTCTTTTCATTTTGTTTCTTGTTCCATTTAACATGTTCCTTTCCCTTGTCATTCTTATTTTTGTGAGGACATCTGGCAGCATAATGACCTACTCTTCCACAAGTAAAGCATTTAAAAGGTAACTTACCTCTGAACCTTCCAGAACCCCTTTGAAGATTTCTGACAAAATTTGATTCTTCTTCTTCATCTTCTGGCACGTGACTTGCTTCATAATACTCTTCTTTGCCTGAAGCCTTGAATGCAGCTTCTCTTCTGTCTGATGGACCTCCCTTTCTCATTTCATAAGCGGTTAGAATCCCGTGAAGCTGAGACATAGTAAGAATTTGAAGATTTTCCTTTTCTTCTATGGCAGACACTTTAGATTCTAACTTGGGGGACAAAGATCTTAGAACCTTTTCAACCACAATAGCCTCTTTTATTTCTTCACCCAAGTTTTTCATGCAATTAACAATCTCATCTACCCTAAGGAAATAGTTAGCCACACTTTCATCATTATACATTCTGAGAGTCTCATACTTAATCCTGAGAGTTTGAAGTTTAGCACGCTTTACCTGTTCGTCTCCTTCATAGCTCATGACAATTTTGTCCCATATTTCTTTTGCAGATTTATAGTTCATTACCTTCATGAATTCTGATTGAGATATACATCCCAATAGAGTATTGACTGCTTTTGCATTTGTTTCATATTTCTTTTTCTCGGCTGCATCTGTAGGAGTAGCTGAAGGAAAGGTGTAGCCTGTCTCTATGATGTCCCAAACTTCTGTACCAAGAGATTGAAGATAGGCAGTAACTCTTACCTTCCAATAATTGAAGTTTGTCCCATCAAAAACCGGTGGCCTGATTGATGCTTCTCTCTCGTAGTTGCTCATGATGAACGATCTACCTTCAAGCGATCAAGCTTCTCTGAAGGACCTGCTCTGATACTAATTGTTGGAAATAATACTGAGAGGGGGGGTGAATCAGTATTATCAGATCAATAAAACTTTTTTAATGCTCAGAAACATATACGTTACTTCAGTTAAGTGAACCAGCGTGTACACGCTACTGTGTCTAAAGAAACCAGCGTATAACCATAAATCTTATAATTCAGTTAATTTATCTTCAGTTAAATGCATCAGGACATTATTCATCATATTAAGAGTAAACAGATGCAGTATAGCAGAACAGATCATCACACAAAAGCCACACACATGAACACCATGATATAAGGTGGAAACCCAATGTGGGTGAAAACCACCTGCTACAAGTCGTCTCTATCTTTCTTTAATAAGAACTTCAGTTTACAATCTTTTGTACTGGTGCAGCCTTATACCAGTACGCAGGCTACAACCTGCAGAAGGCTTCAACCTTCTCTCATTCTCCAAACTTCCTTGGAAGGGAGCTCCAACCCCCTTTGCTCTTGTACTAGCTAAGATACTAGTACGTAGGTGCTGGCCTACAATCTTCTTTCCTTCAGGTACCAATTTTTATCAATTTTCAGACTTGATACTCCTGAAGCACAACATTACAATCTGAAGACCATGATTCATTCATAAATCATTGAATCATAAAACAACCAAAACTAGCATCATCAATCTTTGAATCACTGAACCACGAAAACCCTGTCAAACCCAGTCGCTAGAACACAGAGCAGACTACAGAACTCTGCAATAACAGTCAGATCCAGCTGCAACCCAAAAATCAAGCTCCAAAAGATATACGCTACTACAATGAAGGCAACCCGCGTATACACGCGGTTTTACCGAAGACAACCTGCGTACAGATCTAAAAATAATTTTTCATAACTTGCAGCTGTACCAGATTTCAGTTATACCCAGAACATAGCATTGCGTCAGTATGCAGATCTAGAAATACGAATAATCAACCATATAAAGATAGTTCATTTCAAATCATTTGATCCCGATCTCTCCTTAGATCTTGTTCTCCATCAACCAGTGAGATCTCTCCTTAGCTCAGATCAAGCAATGCATCATCAACCCATAACCTGCATACTGGATCTAATACTTCATCAGATATTCAAGACATTTTTGGATCCCCTTGCCTAATGATCTTCTTCTCCTTATATAGCCTTAGGCCTTGCTCAATACCATGGGCCAAAACCATAGAAATCCAATACCCTTAACATCAAAACTAGGGATCAACACGTCCGTCGAGACACCAAGGTCCAAAACCATAGGCACAACTTCCAAGGAATAACCGCCATGGACCAAAGATATGTTTTCCACATACACGCGCTTTTACTGAAGCCAACCAGCATGTACACGCGACTTGATATATAGCGAACCTGCGTATATGCGACTTGGTATATAGTGAACCTGCTTGTATACGCGACTTGGTATATAGTGAACCAGCGTGTATATATTTTTCTTCATGCATGTAGATTGATCATCAATTCCTTGCTGCTATGCTTCTGCACTATGATTTGTTATCAGTGTGATTTGCCATCAAGGACAATACTTGTCTCATAATTCCAACAGTGGTGAATCTATGAGGATTATCAGGAATAAAACAAGGCCGCATAGAAAGATCACTTTCCACTTCCATTTATTGATCATGTCGTTGATACACTGGCAAGAAAAAAATTCCTTTCCTTTCTGGATGGCTTCAACAGCTACAATCAGATCCAAATTACCACTGAAGACCCAAAAAACCACCTTTACCTGCCTGTAGGGTACATTCATTTATAGAGTGTTACAGTTTGGCTTACGTAATGCCCCAGCTATGTTTTAGAGGGCCATATTCAGTATTTTCATTGATCTAAAAAATGAAGGACTTGAAGTTTATATGGATGAATTTACCCCATATAGGGATCAATTTGATCAAGTGCTATAGACATTAGAGAAGGTCCTGGAAAGATGCATCGCCGCCAAGCGATGCTTAAGCAATGTCAAGTGTTACATGATGATGACAGAAGGTGTAATCCTAGGACACTGCATTTCTACCTCCAAGATACAGGTAGATCTAGCAAAGATACAAGTAATTCTTCTACTACCTACACCCTGTACTCAGACAAAGATACATAGATTCCTTGGATATGTAGGTTATTATCACAGGTTTATCAAGAAAAAATCACAAATTGTTGTGCCTTTGTATGCTTTAATAGGAAATGTTGAATTTAAATGGTCTAATAAATGTAACACAACTTTTATAGATTTGAAGAAATTAGTTTCGACAACACCAGTATTGCATGGACCCAACTGAGAGCTGCCCTTTCACATCCCTATGGATGCATCAGATGTAGAAATAGTCATTTTCCTCAGCCAAGAGGAGGAAAAAAATCCTTATGATATTTATTATATCAACAAAAATCTTACTGCTGCTGAACTTAATTATACAGTAACAGAAAAGGAATTCTTAGCTTTCATTTATGCCATAAAAAAATTTGGACATTATATAACTGGCTATCAAGTTTGTTTGTATACCGATCATTTTGCCATTAGATACTTAGCTAACAAATCCATTACAAATGGTCGAGTGACTTATTGGTTGTTACTTTTTCAAGAGTTTGATATCACCATTAAAGATTGTCCACGGAAGGAAAACCTAGCCACTAATTTTCTATCACTTCCAAAGATAAATGATCCATTGGTAGTAGATGACCAGTTTCTAGACGAACATTTGTTTGCCATAATAGTCAAAATTCCATGGTATCCATATGTGGAAAAATATCTTGCAGTAGGCATGCTTATCTTGCAGTAGGCACGTCGCCCATACACTTGACAGTAAGGGAGAGGAAACATATTTTCCAATGCAGTGCCCCATTTTCTTGGATTGGCGGATACCATTTTCATACAGGATATGATATGTGCATACACAGATGCATTTGTGAAGATAAAGTCTATGACATCTTGAAGGCTTTCCATGATGAGCCTTGCGGAGGACACTTCGAAGATCATAAAATGGGGCATAAGGTATTATAGATGGGCTATTATTGGACCAGTATTTGTAAAGACGCTAAGAAATATGCCCAGGCTTGCGATAGCTACCAAAGGACGAGCCATCCTGGTCAATCTCATGAAATGATGTTGCATCCCTAATTGGTAATAGAATTGTTCGAACGATGGGCATTGGATTTTTTAGCCCATTTCATCCACCATCAAACCAAAAGGCCTACATACTGGTTGCTACAGATTATGTAATGAAATGGGTAGAAATAATAGATTTTCCAAGAGCTACAAAAGAAGTTGTAATCAATTTCCTTTTTCGGTTATTTATGTGGTATGGTTTACCTAGGGAAGTGATAACAGATGGAGGACGACAATTTGTAGGACATAAGATTAAAACCACTCTATAGAACCACCACATCACACATAAAGTGTATCACCAACAGGTTGAAAGCACCAACAATGTCATCGAAGCAACTATGACCAAGACAGTTTCGACACATTGATGGGATTGGGTTGCTATACTACCAAAGGCATTGTGGGCCTATCACACACCATGGTAAAATACCATTGGATATTCTCCATATCAACTTGTATTTGGTAAAGAACCTGTCTTTCCTATTGAATTTGAAATAAAGTCTCTCAGAACAACCGAGGAAGTGGGATTGGATCTTACGAGGCCCAAACTAAATGACTTCAAAAAATAAATGAATTGGATGAGGCTTGAATACTTTCTCTACAATGCACCACAATTATTCAACAGCAAATGGAAAAGTGGCATGAAAATCTGTTGGGCAGCGGACCCCCCCATAGTATGGTTTTGGCGCTTGAAGCCTAGATTTTGCTCAAGTGTAATGTAAAGACCCCACGAAATTTGGGTGTGGAGCATGAGAGTCTAGGGTTGTCCACCCTAAGATAATGTAATTTAATGTACAGCGTGTCAGCCTACCCATGGTCCGTGGACCATGGGATTGTATAAATAGAGTGAGGCTCCAAGTGTAAATTAAGTCTGGGTCTTAAGCCTTATCTTCTTCTGGATGATGAATTCACTCTGAGTCTGTAAGTCTGAGTCTTGGGTTGTAGTTGTAAGAAGAGGCTTTGTAGCTGTGTGCGTAGAGGCCTGGTAGAGTCCATAACTATGTGAGTGGATCCCTGCAGCTGAGTGAGCAGGGTGGAGTTGGGATTGTATCTGAATAGAGGATTAATATAAGATAAGTTGATTCTAAAATACTGTGTGTTCATGCTTCTGTTATGTTTATGCATCTCTTTACAGTTTTATGATTGTGCGCACTTGCTATAAATGTTGAATGATTAATGAGGATATTGGGTACACACAATTAAGCTAAGATCTATAATAATAGCATAGTAAGGATAAAGGATCTAGACAACACCTCTTCACACTCTTTACAGAGCTACATGGACGTAGTTGGACAAGCTGCGAAGGATAGACAACTGTGCGGATTAGTGCAGACGCATGGGTTCGGTTTCCAAACTTCCTAGACTTCATTAAGACATCCCCAGGGTGTGGAAACTTGGTTCCAGCACCCTCCCATACTACCTCAGGTGAGACCTCAGTCCACGCACCATGGACTGTTGCCGAAAGGGCCGGTAGTTTCAGGATTTGTTTGGCTAAATCACTTTTGAACCTAGGTCAGGCCCTAACAAGCCAACAATTGGTTCCATTGTCGGGACAGAGATCTACCTAAGGGATTTCTGATGTCGTGCCATTAGAACCCTACAAAGGAGGAAATTGAAGAGTGGTTAGACAAGAAGCTTCACGAGTTTGTGACACAGGAAAAAAGAACTTCGTAGATATTTGAGAAGAGGTGGTTGGGTCGCTACGTATATACAGAAATCCACAAGATCTTCTTCGCGTCCTTCCCTTCTAAACTATAGGAGTGGATCACGAGGTTAGTCGATAGCCAGGGAAGGTATAAGCTTGATCAAACGACAGTGTGGACTCTAGAATTAGTTTGCAGACTAGAGACATTAGAAGATAATATCGCATGAGCTATGGACCATTGGCTCAACTGGATAATAGGGGGATTTATCACAGAGTTTACGATAGACACAACCGTGAGCTACAACGAAGCAGAGTGATGTTTCTTCAAGGGACTGCGATGTAGGTACATTAAATCCCTGAATACCTAGATTAAGATGTTGTTATGTGAAAAACGAGTGATGTGAATACTTTAATGTTTGGAATGATGCGGATCAGAAGGATCATCTACAAAGGTAGTGGGGAATTAGGAAACAACCCCTTGATTTCACCTTCGCGAGAGAGTGAGGAAGAGCTCGCTCTGGTCTCTCTGAGAAGTGTGGTCATTTTTATAAGGCAGCGCATTCCGTAGCTACCAACTCCACTTATGCCACCACCCACTTCACCTGCTTCAACTCCATCTTCACCCACCCCACCTCCACCAAACCCACAGTTTAGTATGGCGAGCGCGATCAAGCTACCCGTATTCAGAGGAGTAGGGAATGAGGATCTGGATCAGTTTTGGTTCGTAGTAAGAGCAGTGTGGGAAGCACAAGGGGTCATGGATGACAACATTAAGAAGGCCACATTGGTGAGCACGCTGCAAGATCACTTTCTAACATGGTATATCAAGCACTCTAATGATCACCCAAATACAAGAATAGCGGAGATCCAGAATGCGTTGAACAGAGAATTTAGCCAGCCGAAATCAGAGACACAGTCAATCATCAGATTTAAAGAAATCGTGATGCTTCCAAGCAAGACCCACTGAGATCTAGATTAGAGGCTGAAGAGTATGATCCATGAGGCTAATATGATGCTAACAGATGCACAACACCACACATCGTTTTTGGCATCTTTGACACCACACCTAAGGATGGCATTGTCACAGCAGAATCTTTCAACCCAGGCCGAAGGGTTGGAAATGGCGATGAGGTTGCATGAAACACCCATACAGCATCCGGGGCTGGGAGTTCAACAAATCCACGTGGAACTATAAAATCTCTGCCTAGAAATGCAGAGCTTGAAGCAGGATAGGGCACCACGGCCAGAGGCATGCGAGGAAGTGTGGTGCATAAAATGCATAGGCCAGGGCTACGACAAAGGCCATTGTCTAGTATTTTCGAACTATTTGGTAGGAGGGGGACCAATGTCGTTAAGATCAAAGGCACAGGCAGGGCCGAGTGCAGCACCCGAGCTATGGTGTGCGATCTTTCAGATAGGGGGAAAGCACACGATGGATAACTGTCATCTGTTACAGAAGTATACACAGACTCCCCAACAGTTGTTTTGTAATTTCTACAGGTCAGTAGGCCACAACGAGTGTACTTGTCGCAGCTACAAGTTAATGATGGATCGAACCCCAGCCTATAGAATGCAGACAGAAACGCGAGGCCTCGATCCAGCCACGAGGATGGCATGCACTGGATTTCAGGGGCGAGGTCAAGGATGAGGAGGAATGGGGCCAGGGAGGGGATGCAGATAGTTAATTTGCTACAATTGCAGAGGACTAGGGCACTACTCGATTGTACCAACCCAATGAGAATATCATGTTCATAATGTGCTCCGTTTGATCATGAAATGGTAGATTGTCCCATGTTGATCACACAAATGCATGAGAAAGGGGCACTCCAGCCTACTCCGACTCAGAATATCCAAATGATGAGGTCTGAACCGCATGAAGAAGACCCAAGTGTGAATATGGTGCTCAGAAGCGGTGTGACCACAAGGGAAGATAAGGGGAAGTAGCCCAAGGAAGATACATGGGTTCACAAGGCTCCTACCAAGGAACTTGAGTTTGACTTAGAACACGTAATGGAGAAATTTATGGAAGCTAAGAAGAGCTTCGTGGAGGCCTCCACTTCAAGTAGTAAGGATCAACCAGAGCCAGGGACAGATCATTCTATGCTTACTACCTTTTTGGAGACGTGCATGAAAGTACTGCATGAAAATAAGGTAGTTAAGGGACTACAGGAGTTGGTCACTAGGTGCGTGGGGTTGGGAGAGCTACGCGTAGCCCAAAAAATGGGAAAGCATACGTTGCGCACTAGGAGGGAAATGAGATTGAAGGTGCAGATTGGGGAATTTGAAATGGAGGAGGTAATCCTGGACCTGGGGTCGGACGCGAATGTGTTACCTAAGAAAACTTGGGAATGCATGGGTAGGCCCACGTTGTAGTGGTATCCTATTCAATTACGCATGGTGAACCAACAGAATATTGTGCCCATGGGGAGACTGCAAGGCGTAACAGTTGATATCGAAAGCACGATCACACAGACGGACTTTGAAGTAATAGAGACTGTCGGTGACAACAATCCTTATCCCACGTTGTTAGAAATAGACTGGGCAACTGATATGAATGGAGTCATCAACCTGAAGAAGTGGAAGATGATATTCGAAAAGAAGTCATTATGTGTAGTAATCTCGCTAGACCTAGTTGAAGGAACACGTTACAGTGAACCGGTGCATGACGATGACAGTGACAATGAGATAGATTGCATTTACCAGATAACGGCAAGACTAGGATCAGGTGAACCCGACTGCAGATGGGAAAATCTCGTGGGAGTGCGACAGTTCTTGTACTTTAGATTCAGATGAAGAACTAGAACACTGACAAAACTGGTTGCACGAAGTGACAATGTTGAATTGCAATATGGTGATCTGATCACTGCATTGCGTGACGACAGAGGTAAGGGAACTACCAACATATGATGGAGTAACAGTGGTGGATGAATTCCTTGACACATTTGAAAGCGTAGTACCGAAACAGCTGGTGGGCTCCAGTATTGTAGCAATAATGCTACAACTCCTGGAGCTTCCTATCTCTAATTTTATCAACCCGGTAGTTCGTAAAAAACTTGGAAGCGACGGTGCTGTATGCACAAGTACTAGCTCTTGTCGCAGCTGTCACTTGGTCAGCTGGCACAAGTCCGCTAGGGCTCAAGCCAACTTCTATATGTTCTCAGAAGAAGCTTTCTAGATGATGAACGAAGGCTATCTTAAAGGAAATTAACCTACTTTGCAAGAATGAACTGAAAGCCAACCAAACATGGAAACCCTAGTAAACCCTAATCTGACTAGTTTAATCTCTATGATGCAATGGTGGGAGTGCAAACTTCTAGAAATGATGCCATTACTTCTAGTGATATGAGATGCATGAATTTAAACTACTTCCATTGAAAAGAACACATTTTTGTATTTTTGCTTAAGTGGTTGGAGTTATTATGACTTTGTTTCTTATTAGGTTTTGACTGTGCAGGGGTAGTTCGGAGGGAAGGAAGGCTGGAAAAAGGTCATGAAGGCTAGGAGAGGTTCCAGGGGATCTCTAACATCATTCCACAGAAGTCCACAACGTTCAAGTGCTTGGCAACCGAGTTTGCAGGCTTCTACAGGATGTCTGCAGGGGATCCTACAGGAAACTCGGGATTTCTACAGGAAGTCTGCTAACTTCTACAGGATGTTCTGCGGTTGGAGTTTTTGGTGATGGAGGAGTGTAGGAGCGGTATGGGTGGATAGGTAGGATGAAAAGGGAGCTAGTGATGGCTCAGGGACAGAGAGATGGGATGGAGAGAGAGTGGGTAAAGTTGGTTGGTGGATAGAAGGGTGGAAGCAATGAAAAGTCAAAAAGATGGAGCTACGTGAACAGTAGAAGGGTTGGAAGGCAAACGAGCTGAACAGAGGTTAAGCAGGTGGCTTAGGCGCGGTTGAGAAGAAGAAGAAGATAATAGAACAGTGCTGCGCAGTGTAAATGGAACAAATCCTCTATGTCTTGCACAAAACCGAGAATTCCATCAACCTATTTTAACTGTGTTATTAAACCAACGAACAGCAATGTAAACTTCAGAGAGAAATCGTGCATGGTGTTGGAACGAAGAAGTACTGCTCAAGATCAGAATGCATGGACGGTTCTATGACTGAAATGATTGTGTTGCAGCTTACATGAACGTATAAGACTGCGTTTTTTTGGTGGTTGGTACGGTCTACACCCCCAATCTCTAAACAGAGATGGCAGTGAGTGCACTATCAACCTTTTCTTGGAGCTCTAATGAATGCTAATCCTCCTACTCTAATCTAAGCTGCTGGAAGCACTTTAACCATAAACTAATCCTACTCAATCATATTAAAGAAATTAAATCAGCAGACTTTGTTTTTCAAATGCATGTCAAAGCAAAGAAATGAAGTGCTGAAAGGAAAGACAAGTAACAATACAAGGAAAAGGAGGTCTATTGCTCTCAGGTTGGGCCCTAACCTGAGAGCTATAGCTCCCTTAAGAACTCAGAATTGAATCCAAAGTTGCCTGCCTTTATTAAATAATCATGAGTCTAACAACATGCCAAAACTGGCTTACAAAAAGCAAAAACCGAGCTGTAGCTCGTGCTTAGAAATTGCAACAGTAGTTCAAAAGTTCAAAAAACTCCTATCAAAGGCTACGCCCTCAATATTTATACATGATGAGGATCAAGCTGGCTTCCTCAATTAGAGGAGCTTGGCTATCCAACTGAAAGTGAACTGTTGTTCCTGTAGAATCCGTTGGCTGCCTTTCAGCTTGGTGGGGATAACTGTTGGAGCTCGTAGTTGGGGTGGAGATCATGAGGGAGGTCATTCAAGACTGTGGACAACCTCCCTATAAACCCGCAATGCCACCTTTGTTGTTTCCTTGTCCCCATTTGCGTGGTCTTTGCTCCATTTAATGCCAAAAAACCTGAAATCATCATGTATTAGTCACATAGGAATAATGCCTGCCCTTCTTCGTACAAATAACATGAATATACTAAGAAATGATGCATAAGTGATAAAAGATGAAGGGTTGAGCAAGGTCAGTAGGCCAAATGAGCCCAAATTGTTACCAAAAATTGGGGCTCATCATCACCCCCAGCTAAAATATCTTCTCATCCTTGAGCAACTTTTCCCCAGCTCCTTGTCCTTGGCCGAGAACTAGGCTCCGGAATACGCTCTTTCTTTCCTACTCTTGGTGGCTCTGCCTGTTCGGCCCTTGGTGGCGATGAGGGTGCCGCTCCTTCCCTCTTCTCTGTTTCCTTGACCTTGAGCCGGGCTTTTGAAGCCGGTTGGTCTACCCTTCCTTTCCAAGTAGTTGTTTTTTGGCTCCCCCTCTCGTAGGTGACCGATATCTTCGAGGGGGACCTCTCACTGGGTGAAGTAGGGGCATCCCCTGTAGTGATTTGGTTGTTGGATGGGGGTTGTGGCTTGCCCATCTTTATTCTCGCACTTATTCGAGCTTCAAAGTATAGAGGGGTCTCCCTCTTTCGCTTCTCTTTTGGCTTAGGTGGCGTGCTGAGAGCGGCCAACACAGCTGCTGTCTCCCTTTCATGAATATCAACCTTCTTCTCCTTGGGTTTCACTTTTTCAGGGCTTCCTGTAGAAGACCCTATTTTAGTCAATTTCGGGCTTCCTGTAGAAGACCCTGTTTTGGTAATTTTCTAGCTTCCTGTAGAAGACCCTTTTTCAATAATTTTTGGGCTTCCTGTAGAAGCATGTTTCTGTTTTCCTGTAGACATAGGTGTCACCACCTTGGCTTGCTTTGCTGCATGAGTTTTGCTTTTTGTTTTGGTTGCGGGTGCTGATGAGGTACTTTTGCTGATGCGGACCTTCTCAGCCTTGTCCACTCTGCCTTGCAACCTTTTCTCTCTTTCTGTCAAGATGGGTGTGTCATCTTTTCCTTTCTCGTCCTTTTTCTCATGCCTCTTCTTTTGCTCTTTCTTCTGTACTGTGGTTGGAGTCTTCTGGCCTGTTTCTTTCTTTCCCACGGCCATTGATTCTTTCTCCTCACTGCTGGAGGAACCACTTTCCTCGGTCAACATCCTTATGTCTCCATCTCTTGTCAAATTTCTGAATGCTTCCCATGAGAGGGGAACCTTGTATGAATGAAGCACATCCTCCACGAGAAGTTTGATCAAACCATGGTGGGCTACCTGGTCTGGTATGCCTTCTTTTAACTTTGTGGCACACTCAATTAGAGACTGTAGCAGGAAATAGGGAATGCTCAGTTTATTTTCTACAGGAAGATCAATCTGGTGCCTCAATTCAGTGAGCAACCTAAAGTGATACCTGTACACAATGCTAAAACGGCCTTCACAGGTTATATACTTCATGATCTGCAGGCTAACTTCATTCCATGGTGGCAGAAAACTGGTTCTACGCACCCCATTCTTGTCTTCCGAGAATTCCTCCTCTGGGGGAAAGAATTCTTTCTTGGCCTGTTGGCTCAACTTCCTTTCTTCCTTATCCCAGGGCAAACCCATTGGAAGTTCAGTAATTTGGCTGATATATTGCGGGGTGAGCTTGAGGCTTAGGCCCCTGAAGTTCACGGTGGCCAATGTTTTGGATTTCGGCCTCAGAGCCTGCAAAAACTCTTCTGCCACTTCGTCGTCATAACCCTGCAATTTGTCACCGAAGGATATCCATTGTGCTCGTGTGAAGAGCTCCACTACCTCAAGATTTTCCCTTAACTTTGTTGAATCAGTGGGTTCCCGTCTAATAAACCCACCTGGCATGATAAAAACTGTTGCTTTAACTAGAGGTGGCGAACACGGAAGAAATTTGGTCTACTGAGACAGAGCGTAGAATTACGCTTCTGTCATGCACATAATCCACGAAGCTTATCTCTGAGGACCTTAACACAGCTTAATTACCCTGACATCCTGTAGAACGACAGTTTATGCACAGCAGACGATAATTGCAACAATTTCCTACGACCAGACTGTAGACGACGATTCTGCCACCTTCAAAAGCCAATTGCATGGAGAGTTTAGGTTTACCTTTTTATCTGCCACCTTTTGATGTGAGGAACCCGCCTTCCTGTAGAAACAGCTTTCCTGTAGGAGCAGCGCACGATTTCTGGGAAAGACTGCAGTTCGTATGCGCTCTCGGGGTTGCTTCACAGGCGTTCTGATAGCCAAAGGCTCGGCGTATCGAACTGCAGAGGGATCCAGATGATCACTCGCATTCCAAATGGTGAATGATAAATGCATGGGGTGATCTAGCCGATTAGATTTGAATTGGCGGATTCTGTGGCGCGGGGGTGAGCTGTCCCCGCCGGACCGTTGGATGACGCCGTCCCATCATTTGCCTGCGAGTTCACTTACTGCCGCATCATCCCCCCGCAGATCCGCCGCCATCTCTTCTGCTAAATCCATTTTTCCCGACAGGATTGCTCTCACGTGTGTGCTGCCCATTCCTTTTGTCATGGTCGCCACCCAAACATCCGACTAGACCATTAACTGGTCGATGTGGCCAGTCAACTGGCCATACAGCTGCTCAACCCATTCTCTTCACTCTTTACAAACAATTCAAAGTAAAATTCATGCAATCTGACGGAAGAAAGGGTCGAGACACTTACCTGTGCAGCCGCAACACGATTTTTCGGTTTTTGGACGATGATGAGTGGATTTGGTTGCCGCTGATGAATTTGTGCAGGCCCGGAGGTTCATGTTTGCAGGCTGTCGACGATGGATTGGATGATGTGGCTGCATGGACCCGCGTTTTCATTGTATATGGCCAGCGCTGTGATTGGTGTACACTCTAGCGGGCTTAATTGTTACAGGACTCCCGCAGGATGTCTTGTAACAGTTCTTCCTCCTCGGGTGCATGCTGCACGACGAAGGATTTGGCCTCATGATCACGCTTCCTGAGCTCATGGATGGTTGGGATGGATATGGTATGGCATCTCAGCATTTTTTTATCTTAAAAATTGCTTTCTCTTTGATAACTCAACGATCTGCTTTGCTGGTGCAGGTAACTTCGTTGCATGTCGACAAGGGTGGTAGGACGAGGTGACAGCAGTGTGCAAGGGTGACAACAGTAGCTTGCATGCGTCCAAACCGATCCTTAGTCGTTAGATCTCCTCATAGAATGAATTCTGGGCCATCCTGAACTTCTATAGGAATTTTCCTGTAGAAATACAGAGCTTCCTGTAGAAATTTTGCGTTTCCTGTAGAAAGTCTGCACCTTCCTATAGAAAATTTTCATCTTCCTGTAGAAAAGTTGCATCTTCCTATAGAAATCTCAAGCCGTGATGAAATTGTGCACATACCTTGGATAAAATGAGTATTCTTGGAGGAGGTGCTGGTGAGGTCTCCTGACAGCATGATAAGGATCCTTGGCTTTGAGTTGAGAGGCTTCCTCTCCTCCATAGAACACCTGCAACCTGCATGCAATTTTACATTATGAACTTGATGTCCTTGTCTTTTGTGCTTATTGTTTTTTTTCTTTTTTTTTTCTTTGAAAGATAACAGGGGCGCCTCAGAGAGGTTTTCACTCAAGGATCTTTTTCACATCTCTTTTTTTTTTGAAAGACAATAGGGGCGCCTCAATGAGGTTTTCACCCCTACCACCTGCCTTGGGCGCCTCAGAAAGGTTTTCACCCAAGGATCTTTATTATTATTATTATTATTATTATTATTATTATTATTTTAAATCTTTCAGGGTATGCCCAAAGCAGAGGCAGAACCCTTCTCTATGACCATCACTGATTTCTCCATAGTTTTGATGAACTCTTGTCTGGAGAGAGGCTTCCTGTAGATCTTCAAGCGATGCCCATTGACAAGCATGGGGATGGCTTCCTCATCAATGGTTCGAATAAGAACAGATCCATTTTCATGACATTTTTCCACTGCATATGGCCCCAACCATCTGGTTCTCAGCTTTCCCTTGAAATCTTTGTACCTGGAGTCATACAACAGTGCCCAATCTCCTGGCTGGAATTTCTTGTCATTGAGGTGTTAGTCATGCCACACCTTTCTCTGAAGTTGAACCACTTCCGAGTGAAGGAGGGCCTGCATTCGATGCTCGTCCAGTCCATTCAGCTGCAACAACCTTTCTTGTTGTGCATGGCTGAGATCTAGGTCCAGCTGAGCTGCCATCCTCAAAGTGTTGTACTCAAATTCAATGGACAGCAAAGCTTTCTTCCCATAGACCAGCTCATAAGGTGTGAAGCCGGTGGTGGTCTTCCAGGTTGTGTTGTAAGCCCATGTGGCCTCAACTAGGCGATCTTCCCAGTCTTTTCTGCTGCTGCTCACCACCTTAGTCAAGATCCCTTCTAATGCTCTACTGGTGACTTCCACCTGCCCATTTTCTTGAGGGTGATAGGGGGTGGAAGTCTTATGCTTGATCTTGTGATGAGCTAGTAAGTCTTCAACCAAGTTGGATGTGAACTGGCTCCCTTGATCGGTGACTAGAAGATGTTTTTCTCTTAAGAACTCGACCACCTTTTCTTCTGTTGCTGCTTTGATTGCTTTAGTCTCTGCCCACTTTGTCAGGTAGTCAGTACACACAATGATGTAGGACCTTTGCCTTGAAGGAGGGTTGATTGGACCCACAAAGTCCATACCCCACTTCTCAAATGGCTCAAGAGTCACTTGAGGTTGGAGAGGCATCTCATCCCTTTGAGTCGGTTTCCCCATTCTTTGGCATTGGTCACATTGGCTGATATATCTTCTGACATCTTGATGAAGTGTGGGCCAATAGTAGCCTGCCTCCAGGATTTTGAAGGCAGTCCTCTTTGCTGCAAAATGTCCTCCACAAGGCCCATCATGACAGCTGAGGAGGATATCAAAGACTTCCTCCTCCCTTACACAACGCCTTAAGATCTGATCGGGGCCAAGCTTGAACAGATTGCCCCCGATCCAAGTAAATGAGGCACTTTTTCTGATGATTCTGCTCTTCTCTCTTGAAGATAGGTGCGGAGGGAACTGTGCTGAAACAAGGTAGTTTGCTATATCAGCAAACCATGGAGAGAGTGCTGAGATGGCAAACAGATGTTCATCTGGCATCTGGTCATCCACTGTCCCATCCTCATCTGCAGACAAATCCAATCTAGATAAAAAATCAATGACAACATTTTCTTTACCTGGTTTGTCAGCAATGGTCAAATCAAACTGCTGCAACAAAAGTAACCATCTAATAATACGAGCATTCACATCTGGTTTATTCATTAAATATCTAATTGCAGCATGGTATGTATGTACAAATGTTTGGTAGCCAGTGATATAATGTCGGAACTTGTTCAGTGCATGGACCATAGCCAAAAACTCTTTCTCAGTTACAGTGTAATTCAGTTCAGCTTTGGACAAGTTTTTGCTCAACTTGTCCTAAAGCTGCACCTATGGCTTTGTTCGAGGCATCAGTGTGGATGTGGAAAGGTAGGGCCCAGTTTGGACCTCTCAAGATTGGGGCTGACACCAACTTGTCCTTCAATTCATTCAAAGCCCTCTAACAATCTTCAGTCCATTTAAACTCCACATCTTTTGCCAACATGCCAAACAATGGCGAGGCTAGCTTGCTGAAGTCTTTAATGAATCTCCTGTAATACCCTGCTAATCCTAAGAAACTCCGAACATCCCTTACCTTTTGAGGAGGTGGAACCTTCTTGATGAGAGCAATTTTGTTAGGATCCACCTGTAACCCTTGGCAAGAAATGGTATGGCCTAGCACAGTCCCTTTAGTCATCAGGAATTCACATTTTTCAGGACTAAGGGACAGGTCCATCTCAATGCATTTGGTTAGGAACTTTCCCAGATTGGACAATGCTTCCTGGAAGTTGGACCCATAAGGAGTGAAGTCATCCATATAGATTTCCACCGCATCATGGACCAGCTCCGAGAAGATGCTCAAGACAGCTCTCTGGAAGGTAACATGAGAATTGCATAGCCCAAAGGGAAGAACTCGGTAGGAAAAGGTACCCCAAGGACAAGTGAAGGTGGTCTTGGTCTTCCGGGCTAATTTGGATTTGGTTGTACCCGCTAAACCCATCCAGGAAAGAGAAGAACTTCTTTCCTGCCAGTCCATCCAACACTTGATCTATGAAAGGTAGAGGGAAATGGTCTTTCTTGGTAGCTTTGTTCAGTTCTCGATAGTCCACACAGATTCCCCACTTCCCAATTTCTTGGGAACCAACACCAGAGGGGACACCCATTCACTATCTAAGATGGGGTAAATGAATCCAGCATCCAACAGTTTTTGCAATTCTTCCTTGACAATGTCCTTAAGGGCTGGGTTCATTCTCCTCTGAGGTTGCCTAACCGGTTACAATCCTCCTTGATGTATATGTGATGGGTACAGACCAAGGGATGGACTCCTTTCATCTCCTTATAGCTCCAAGCAAAAGCATCTAGGTGACTGGCCAACAGGCTACACAGCTCCTTTTGCTGGGAAGGAGATAGGGAGGAGCTGATCTTTAATGATCTCTCAGGGCCGAACTCCACATTCTTGACTCTGCGAGGAACAGGGTTGGTGGTACAAAGATCCACTAAGGTGCTGGCTTGGGCGTCCTCCACCAATAACTCTAAGGATAGTGCACTGGAAGGTGGATTTTGGATCAAAGTCTCAATCAAGTCATCCTCGGTTGGGGGGTCTCTTCTAGTGGTATCTAGGGTGCATAGAGGTGCTGAGTACACTTCATCCTCCTCTCCTTCCTCCAACCAAAGTGGTAAGTCATGCTCTAAGGAAGGTTGGGCAGGAGGGTATAGGACTAGTTGCTTGGACATAGGAGCGTTTTTGATGGTCATGTTTCCTGCACGGCAACTGATGTAAGCATCTGCAGTGGCTAACCAAGGCCTTCCCAAAATGAGACGATATCCAGTAAGCTTTGCCTTGGGTTGCAGAACCAAGAAATCTGCAGGGTATTCCCAAGAGTCGACAGAGACCAAGACATCCTCCACAATCCCTTCGGGAGTCACAGTGGAGCGATCTGCTAGTTGCAGTACTTTCGAGGTCTTCCTCAAGGAACCCTGAAGATTGAGTTTGAGCATGGTATCCCTGGTCAACACATTAATGGCAGCCCCAAAATCAATCAAGGTGTGAGGTATGATGGTGCCATTGATGTGGACATCTACTACAGGACTCCCAGGATCTAGATACTTTGGGCAGATGACTTTTCCTAACATAAGGTCAGACATTTGTCCTAAGACATTGATGGTTGAAGCATCTCTCTTCCGCCTGCCTGGGTGTTTGAAGCACTTTTCCTTAACCAGTTTGTTGTATATTGGCACATCCTTGATGGCTTGGAGAAGTGGTATTTTCACACACAACTGCTTGAGCTCACCCAGAAGCTCATCCTCCTCTGGGTTGGGTTGTGTGGTGGTTGTTAGTCTCTCAGGAAAGGGTGGAATAGCTTTTGGTTCACTTTCCTGTTTACCTTCCTCATCCTCTGGGGGAGGAGGTTGGCGATCCGGAAGAGTCTTTCTAGATCGAAGATTGATCTCCTGGATCTCCACAGCATAAGTAGGGCATGATGTTTCCCCAGTGTATACCTGCTGGGCCTGTCTATTGTTGGGGTTCAGGTTCGGTTGAGCAGGTATTTGAGGTTGCCTTGGAGGCGCAGGAGGTAATGGTTGAGGTTGAACTGGTGGTGGAGGAAAAATGGCGGGAGGAGTGTTGTACTGGGGCCTCCACCCCGACTGAGGTGCATTCCACTGAGGCTGTGGCTGGGCATGTGAATGATAAGAATGAGTAGTGGGTTGAGTAGGGTACTGAGGTGGATAAGACCATGGAGGAGGCATAGACCAGGAAGGATGAGCAGGGGGACCCCAGGAAGGCATAGGAGTCGATTGGTTGGGGCTGTAATAAGCTTGAGGTGCCCCTTGCATCCCCTGCTGGTAAGGTCTAGGTCCTTGTGGCCTCCTTTGGTTGAGGTAATAGAGAGGTTCAGTGGGAGCTTCTGTCCCTTGGTACATGGCTTTAAATCCAGGTAAGGTTGGACATTGATTTGTGGGATGGTCCTCCTCACAAACGAAGCACACTTCAACCGAATGCAATGGGCATTCGTTCTTAGGGTGTCTCCTTGTACATCTAGGGTAGAAGATAGCCAAGGCTCTCTCAGCTTCTTCCTTCTTCTGCTGGATCCTGAATGTGTCCAGCTGCATGGCAATGGTTTGTCCCACCTCACTCTTAAGATCTTCCAATTGATTTGCAAACTCATGTTTGGAGAAAGGGACACTAGTTGAGAGGAGGTTTCCTCTACCTCATTTCTGAGCTGCCCTGGAGTCGTTTCTAAACACAGTCTTGATGTCCTCATAAGGCAGTTGGTAAATATCCCCCCCAGCTAACATGTGAAGTATCTAAGAGGTCTTCAGGGACTCCTCGGAGCAGGACCAACTTGAGGGATTCAGGGTCAAGTGTGCACCTGGCCCGCTTATAGCTAAGTTGGAACCTCTCCTCATAATCCTCTAAGGACTCATCTTTTCCCATGGTCATCCGAAAGATTTCTCCCTTGGTTTCCTTGGACCTACAGTAGTCCCGGTACTTGGTATTGAAAGCTTGTTGCATCTGAGCCCAAGTAGTGATACTATTCCCAGGTAAGCCCATGAACCAGCGTAATGCTGCATCCTTAAGAGTTGAAGGGAAGAGTTTCAGCTTCTGCTCATCTTCAGTATAGTCATAAGTTCTACAAAGGACAACAAACTCAAACAGGAAGGTATCAGGATCTTCAGTGGTCAGTCCATGGAAGTGAGGTAAAGCGGAGGGGCTAATGTTCTTCATTTTCATCTCTCCATTGGTCTCTCGGATGGGGAAGGCAACTTCTATTCTCTCATCTTCTCTTCTATTGTCAGCCATAGCTTCAGATGGGATGGTCTCTAATTCTTCTTCTGCTATAGGATCTTCGTATATCTCAGGAGGTTCACCTATAGGTTCTTCTGGATCACTGTCACCGAAGAAGAGAGAAGGGTGACTCAGTGATGTGGTGGGGGTGTTGGGTAAGAATTTGCCTGTTTTATCTCGATTCCTACAAGGCATGAAATGGAAAGACTTTTTTTTTTGAGTGCTTTTTTTTTTCTTTGGTACCTGCAAAACTGAAACAGATTGATCTACAACTAACTATCTTACTGAAATAAAGATGCAGAATTAAATTGAAATCAGGAAAGAACTAATCTACTTTGCTCAAATGAAATTGAAGGAATGGAAATGCTAGTCTACGCTTGCAGAATTGAAAGGCTAATCTACGCTTGCAGAAACGAAATTGCAGAATTGAAATGCTAATCTATGAAAGCGAGAAATGCTAATCTATGAAAGCAGGAAATGTCTATGCTACTTTTGCAGAATGGAAATGAAATAAACTACTTGGCAGAAGGCAAGAGTAAGAAAATAGAAGAAAAGCAACAATTACTAATACTCTGACGCTTCCCCGGAAACGGCGCCAAAAATATGGTGGCCTCCAGTATTGTAGCAATAATGCTACAACTCCTAGAGCTTCCTATCTCTAATTTTATCAACCCGGTAGTTCGTAACAAACTTGGAAGCGACGGTGTTGTATGCACAAGTACTAGCTCTTGTCGCAACTGTCACTTGGTCAGCTGGCACAAGTCCGCTAGGGCTCAAGCCAACTTCTATATGTTCTCAGAAGAAGCTTTCTAGATGATGAATGAAGGCTATCTTAAAGTAAATTAACCTACTTTGCAAGAATGAACTGAAAGCCAACCAAACATGGAAACCCTAGTAAACCCTAATCTGACTAGTTCAATCTCTATGATGCAATGGTGGGAGTGCAAACTTATAGAAATGATGCCATTACTTCTAGTGATATGAGATGCATGAATTTAAACTACTTCCATTGAAAAGAACACATTTTTGTATTTTTGCTTAAGTGGTTGGAGTTATTATGACTTTGTTTCTTATTAGGTTTTGACTGTGCAGGGGTAGTTCAGAGGGAAGGAAGGCTGGAAAAAGGTCATGAATGCTAGGAGAGGTTCCAGGGGATCTCTAACATCATTCCACAGAAGTCCACAACGTTCAAGTGCTTGGCAACCGAGTTTGCAGGCTTCTACAGGATGTCTGCAGGGGATCCTACAGGAAACTCGGGATTTCTACAGGAAGTCAGCTAACTTCTACAGGATGTTCTGCGGTTGGAGTTTTTGGTGATGGAGGAGTGTAGGAGTGGTATGGGTGGATAGGTAGGATGAAAAGGGAGCTAGTGATGGCTCAGGGACAGAGAGATGGGATGGAGAGAGAGTGGGTAAAGTTGGTTGGTGGATAGAAGGGTGGAAGCAATGAAAAGTCAAAAAGATGGAGCTACGTGAACAGTAGAAGGGTTGGAAGGAAAACGAGCTGAACAGAGGTTAAGCAGGTGGCTTAGGCGCGGTTGAGAAGAAGAAGAAGATAATAGAACAGTGCTGCGCAGTGTAAATGGAACAAATCCTCTATGTCTTGCACAAAACCGAGAATTCCATCAATCTATTTTAACTGTGTTATTAAATCAACGAACAACAATGTAAACTTCAGAGAGAAATCATGCATGGTGTTGGAACGAAGAAGTACTGCTCAAGATCAGAATGCATGGATGGTTCTATGACTGAAATGATTGTGTTGCAGCTTGCATGAACGTATAAGACTGCGTTTTTTTGGTGGTTGGTACGGTCTACACCCCCAATCTCTAAATAGAGATGGCAGTGAGTGCACTATCAACCTTTTCTTGGAGCTCTAATGAATGCTAATCCTCCTACTCTAATCTAAGCTGCTGGAAGCACTTTAACCATAAACTATTCCTACTCAATCATATTAAAGAAATTAAATCAGCAGATTGTGTTTTTCAAATGCATGTCAAAGCAAAGAAATGAAGTGCTGAAAGGAAAGACAAGTAACAATACAAGGAAAAGGAGGTCTATTGCTCTCAGGTTGGGCCCTAACCTGAGAGCTATAGCTCCCTTAAGAACTCAGAATTGAATCCAAAGCTGCCTGCCTTTATTAAATAATCATGAGTCCAACAACATGCCAAAACTGGCTTACAAAAAGCAAAAACCGAGCTGTAGCTCGTGCTTAGAAATTGCAACAGTAGTTCAAAAGTTCAAAAAGCTCCTATCAAAGGCTACGACCTCAATATTTATACATGATGAGGATCAAGCTGGCTTCCTCAATTAGAGGAGCTTGGCTGTCCAACTGAAAGTGAACTGCTGTTCCTGTAGAATCCATTGGTTGCCTTTCAGCTCGGTGGGGATAGCTGTTGGAGCTCGGAGTTGGGGTGGAGATCACGAGGGAGGTCATTCAAGACTGTGGAAAACCTCCCTATAAATCCGTAATGCCACCTTTGCTATCTCCTTGTCCCCATTTGCGTGGTCTTTGCTCCATTTAATGCCAAAAAACCTGAAATCATCATGTATTAGTCACATAGGAATAATGCCTGCCCTTCTTCCTACAAATAACACGAATATACTAAGAAATGATGCATAAGTGATAAAAGATGAAGGGTTGAGCAAGGTCAGTAGGCCAAATGAGCCCAAATTGTTACCAAAAATTGGGGCTCATCAACAGCCGTGTACGGTGCGATGGAATGGGCGTTGCATGCAACACCCGCATGATGGTGGGGTACACATCAGAAGACCATTGGAAACTGGCATGAATGTAGAAGACGGATGTGCTTACAGTTTGGAATTCCCCAGTATCAAATGAGAGCCGGGAAACCAGGATGAAGCAGCTTCTGCACCCACCTGTGTCGATGGGTGTAGACAAGTGCCATGCAAGCACATCCCAAACTAAGGATCGAAAATCAAAGCCATATGCGGTAGTAGGAAAAGCGACAAATATTCCACATTAGAGTGTTCAAAGAGCTATGCAAAATCATGAACATAGTTTACCAGGCGAGATGAACTAACGGGGACCTGCGTGTACCAGCGGTTTGATGGGCCTATGTTGCCATAAGCAAAAATAGGAATGCAGAAATAACCCCAACACTGAGATGAAACCTTAGGGCAACGAAGAATCTGCATATAACAACTCCCACAGTTGGGACATCACGTGAGGACCAGAGCAAAGGGATTATGCAGTTGTGCGAGGACGAATATATGCAGATTCAAGAAACCATTTGGTGAAGGAACCTTGAGCTTTGCGAACTCGAAGAAGATCAGGTATGACTGAAGCAGGAAAGCATGTTAATGGACATGGATATCAAAAAAATGGAAACCAAAATCATGCAAGAATTACGCGTCGAAAGAAGGATAGGAAAATGTATCAACATCTCTACCACTGCACTAGAAGATGGTCACCGAGAATTTCTGGCTATACTACAGTGGCTGTGACTACACCTTATTAGACAAAGTAACCAGGGAAGCACACCGCATAAGGAAGAACAGGAGGTGCTAACTGGCGCGAGGGTAACTAAGGAAGGCCTGCAGACCAGGTTGAAAGGTGACTTGAAGGCTCACACCGGTGGTACGACCACTTGACTATCCATAGGAAGCACAATCTCTGTGCTCCAAGTAGTTGAAAGAGAGCATGAGACTATAAAATAGTCTGTATGGGAGCTACACGACATGGAAGTTGGACATAGGACTAGTATGATGCATAGGTCGCATATGCGCACAAGGGGCTGTGCTGCCGTGCAGGTAGGTTGGGAAGTGATCATTGAAGTCACTGTTCATGAGAATATGTCTAAGTTAAGGAAATGAGGAGCGGTCGACGGGAAATTAAGAAACACAATTAGAACTAGATTTGAGGCCGATTGCCACCAATATCATATTAATGAGTCGAATAAGGGTGAAACGCTCGAATTTGAATTCAAAAAAGCCTATAAATCACAGGTGGCTCTCCACTAAACAACCCTTAGAATTTTGAGAACTCAGTTGTTGCACTATCAATTCGGTATGAACCTAACAAATTTGGAGGCTGTGAGAGCAAGTCCATGGTTTGAAGCATTGTTGAAGGAGACACAGGATTACCTGATTAGAATGATGTCAACAACCAAGGGAGCTACACAGAGCTCTACACCACCGATAGGGGATGCATCGGAAATCCCTAAATCACCCCGGACACCGAGGCCCAAAAAGGATCGACAAATAGCATGACTGGTCTGTATGTCTCCGTGAAATCCGCAGTTTGGTAAATTGACTATGGAATATAAGGGAAAGACGATTAATATTAAGATATATGATGAGGAGGAGGATCTTCAGACCTTTGTATAAGAGATTGAGCCAGATGAAGAAGTGGAGGAAGACATTCAGCCAGTGCGCACTAAAACAAAACTGCCCAAATATGTCCCACCATGGAAAGGGAAAGAAAAAGTGCCCAAGGACGTGGATACCATTAAGAACGCACTCAAAACCCCACTCCTCCCAGATGAAATTTTAATTGAGGGTTCAGTACTGGGCTGTGTACCAACGATGAAATTTGAAGATTGGGACCTCATAGACAATGAAAATTTCCCACATTTGGAGACTAGTGAACTTATGAAACAAAGCAAGTAGGGGGTAGTTACCGCACTGCAGCCACGGAAATGGCTGCGCGTGTTGGAGGAGGCCAGGCTACTCCACCTACCATGGATTTTGCATTTTCACCAGGCACCAATCACAATATTCATCATCAGGTAATTGCTTTGCCTAGTGCATGAGGGATATTTGTGGCTAGAGGAGCCGATTCCCATTACGACGGATCTGATTCATAGGATTTCAAACCTTCCTTGTACGGGAAGGGATCCTGTGGAAATAGCTAGCCAAAGTGGAGACTTGGCACTTGCAGAAGCTATGAAGAAGAAATACAAGTTGGAAAGAAGCAAAGGGGCTACATGATTACTAGCATTCAAGACAAAGGGGTGTGCGTAGCCACTCAGCTACTGGCAGGAAAAGTGATGAGAAAATGTCGTGGCAATGAGGTGCCAACAATGGTCATCGTGTTGGCCGAACAATGCATCGAGGGGGTACAGTTCAACTGGGCGCAGCTCCTTTGTGAGGAATTCTTGACGAATTGCAAGGAGGCTCAGGAGCAGGGTAAGACCTTCGACTACACGTGGTTGTTTTTATCTATATTGTTGGTTGCTGGGGAATTTCCGGAGGACAGTTAGTTTCCACCCCTTGACTAGGACTTTCTAGAGGTAGCAAAATACCTGTCACTCTGGGTGATAGGGCACGCCATGCACATCCGCGAGATCAAGATCTTCTCGATACTCATGGAGGCGAGTATATGGCTGTGGATCCGCAAACGGCTGTGCCTATCCCCCATGGTATACGACAATCTGCAGAGCTTTGCAAACTTTAAGGTGGATATGCACAGTGTATATATCAAGGCATGGAAATATCCGGAGCAGAACTGGACCAAACTCTTGTTCATTGCAATTGATGACGTTGTTTTCGCAGTGCTCGGCTGATGGCCATGCAAATGGCGCACCCCAGATCTGGTAGCACGCAATGAGGTAGTGATACAACAACAGAAGGATGTCGCCAAATAGCTGGCACAAAAGAAGGGGAACGAACAGTTCACCGGGGAGGTAAGGGCTTTCTGCAAGGCAGCAAAGGCGCTCGCAGAACAGACCAACACTACTGAAAAATAGTAGCAACTGGGGCCACCACAACATAGGAGGAAAGAGGACTGGACCTGACCACAAGACATGGGATAGACGATACGACAAAAGGTGTGGAACCAAGCACCACCTCTACGCAATTGAAACGTCCGCACGGGATGGAATGAATAGGGCCACAAAAGAAGACCAAGGCTTCCAAAGTGGATGGGAAGCCTATTACATTAATAGATGGTGATCTATATGACATCAGTGACACAGCTTGCAAGATCACTAGGGAGGCGCTCCAGGAAGCAATGACGGAGTAGCAAAATGTGTTGGGGTGGTCAGGGCACAACTGTAGGGACTTTAGGTGTGACTCCCACAAGGAGGAATGGTAGCCATCTATGGTGCCACGAGAGCAGCGGCAACATAACAATTTTTGTAGGCCAAAATGGCTAACACTGTCACGCTACCGCAAGGAGCAGTGACAGTGGACAACATGGAGGATAGAGTCGTGGTAGGATGGATCAAGGGACTCGATCTGAACTTGGCTACCCTTTCGCAGGATATTTTATACTAGCTACAGGATGGAGCGATGACAAAACTCCACAATAGGGAGGGACGCATAGTGAAAATGCTAAGTGAACAACGAATCAACATCGAACAACTTACCCTACAACACAGTGAAGTGGTGACTTAGAACTAGCAGTTGGAGCAGATCGTGGAGGAAGCATGTCACTGCATCCGAGAACTAAAATTTGTGACAGGTCTGCCAGTAGGAATGTGGATCCACAAGTTGCCCAGTAGATTCCGCGAGGTGAAGGAGGAAGTTACGAGGATCCAGTTGGACCTTCACCTACAAATTCCTGAGATGCAATTGAAGGCACAACCCTCCACACCCCAAGAAGTTAGAGAGGAGGATGCCAATGATATCTAAAAAGGGTTGGAAGAAATTGAATAGGCAGTGCAGAGCTGCACCACTTTGATTGAAGAATACTTTGGGGCCCTCACAACCTTACAGGAGGACCCCACCATATAGCAGTTGGAAACCAAAGAGCAGGAGCTTCAAATATAATATGATAGCATGCGTGGGACGATGTAGGCAGTGGTCCTAACTCAGCGGCTCACAAGGATACAACAGGCTAACACATTGAAAGAGCAAGTGGACGTAGCACACCAAAAAGAGGCAGTACTTAAAGCACGTGTCCACCCTTGGATTGATGAGGCCTTTCTCATCACGACTGATATCGTAGGAAAACTCACGCAAATGAAAGCGATGCATGACTTGACACAGGGATTTGACCCTGACACTGAGCATTCGGTCGAGCAAGCAGAACCGATCCAGCGGACGGCATAGCAATGCACTACGGATCTTCACGTAGCATAGGCACAGTTGGATGGACTTCGTGCAAAGATCGCCACACCAGCAGAATGACTCGAGGATGAGTCACGATGATTGTGTTTGGGACTTGTTGGGCAGCGGATCCCCCCATAGTATGGTTTTGGGTCTTGATGCCTGGATTTTTTTCAAGTGTAATGTAAAGACCCTGCAAAATGCGGGCATGGAGCATGAGAGTCTAGGGTTGTCTGCCCTAAGATAATGTAATTTAATGTAGAGTGTGTTAGCCTATACATGGTCTGTGGACCATGGGATTGTATAAATAGAGAGAGGCTCTAAGTGTAAAGTCAGTCTGGGTCATAAGTCTTATGTTCTTCTGGATGATGAATTCGCTCTGAGTCTGTAAGTACGAGTCTTGGGTTGTAGTAGTAGGAAGAGGCTCCACAGCTATGTGCACAAAGGCCTGGTAGATTCCGCAGCTGTGTGCGCAGACCCTTGCAGTTGAGCGTGCAGGGCGAAGTTGGCATTGTATCGGAACAAAGGATTAATATAACATAAGTTGATTCTGAAATACTGTGTGTTCATGCTTCTGTTATGTTTATGCATCTCTTTACAGTTTTATGATTGCGCGCACTTGCTATAAATGTTGAATGATTAATGAGAATATTTCGTACACAAAATTAAGTTAAGATCTATAATAATAGCACAGTAAGGATAAAGGATCTAGACAACACCTCTTCGCGCTCCTTACAGAGATGCACGGACACAATTGCACAAGCTGCGAGGGATAGATAGTTGCGCGGAGCAGCGTAGGCGTGCGGGTTCAGTTTTCTAACTTCCTAGACTTCATCAAGACATCCCTAAGGTGTGAAAACTTGGTTCCAGCACGCTCCCATACTACCTCGGGTAAGACCTCAGTCCATGCACCGTGGACTGTTTCCGAAATGGCTAGTAGTTTTAGGATTTGTTTGGCTAAATCACTTCTAAACCTGGGTCAGGCTCCAACAAGCCAACACAGTCTTATTAAAAAGAAGACGTTTTAGAAAGGAGACTGGACGCTCCTCTATGATTTCAGATTCCAAGAATTTCTATGGAGGTTAGAGACAAGGTGGCTCGACCCTTATGAAATTCAAGAGGGACACAACAATGGCACTCTCACTCTAACTACCATTGATGAGTCTATCCATTCTTTCAGGGTGAGTGGACATCGAGTGCATCTTTATCATAAACCATTAAACAAAGAGTCTTTTTTCCAACAGGTACGTGATGAACTCACATGTATTTTGTTGTTCAATCAATTGAATAGTTGTTGTTCAATCAATTGAACAACTCCAATTTTTTTCTTTTTGTGTGTTTTGTTGTTCAATCAATTGAACAACCATTGTTCAATCAATTGAACAACCATTGTTTAATCAATTAAACAACACTGATTTCTTTTTGTGTGTTTTGTTTTTCAATCAATTGAACAACCACTGTTCAATCAATTGAAAAACATCGATTTCTTTTTGTGTGTTTTGCTGTCCAATCAATTGAACAACTCTGATTTCTTTTTGTGTGTTTTGTTATTCAATCAATTGAACAACATCGATTTCTTTTTGTGTGTTTGTTGTTCAATCACTCGAACAACGTCAATTATTTTTGTGTGTTTGTTGGTCAATCAATTTAACAGCTACTATTCAATCGATTGAACAACTGTTGTTTAGTAGGATGAATATCTATAATTTCTTTTTGCTGTTTTATCACCAGTCATTTTTTTTTCCATTTTCGTTCTCTTCCATGTTTTTAGTGAAACCATCTGCTTGGATTTGGAATTTGTACCTGAGATAAAAGAAAAAATAGTAATATTAATACCATTATGATTTGTAAAACATTTTATGGTCATCTTTATTTCGAAACTGACATGGTTCATCTATATAATGACTGGTTGAATATCTTCTCTTTGGACACATCATAAAATCATTTACTATACTAATACCATGTTGGTTTATCTTTCACAATTTCAATTGATAATTCCCTTTGGCATGATGATATAGGGATAAAACCATAACTTTCATTGGCATTTTTTTTACTTCTCACGCAATCCCTGACTCTGAAGGAGTAAATGAGCCTCCATCCCTTTACAATAAAAATAAGAACATATGAAAATATGAAAATGCAACACACATCTTCTTAAAGAGGATAGGAGGTCTCATCACGAGCCAACCTACCATGATCATAACAGTGTAAAAGGTGACATTCCATTATGGACACCACACCAGGGTAATGACCTTCTTGATGGTTAAAACTGTCAGAAATACAGGAGGTCTCATCATATGTCACCCTAATCACTTTGTTATATCCTGGTGAATGGCACTATGATTATCTGGTTACCGTGCCAGCATAGTGGTCTCTTTATAACAAGGAAAAGGAAAATCATCTAAATACTAAAGGAGGACTCTAGCTCATTTTTGGGTTAAAAAGCAACCCTATCGAGGCTATGAACACCTACTGGCAGTAGTGGCTCTGCTTCTGGTATTGAAGTGCTATGTTACATTGCGAAATATTATTTTTTCTATTACCCCCTATTGATTCATTTCTATAGGCAAATTTACCATTTGAACAACATTTATAAATAAATTAACCAACATGCATGGTAAACTATATATTTATATGCATTATATCATTATTGTCTGATCAATCGATACTGATAGTCATTAACATTTATCGTCAGTCATGCATTCATTACCTTTTTCACCTAAGGTAAATATCTCTTCACATAATGATCTAATCTATGTTTTATTCCTTTTACAAGCATTTCAAATCTTTTGACCTATACTTCTCTGACTGTTTTTGTCGTATTTATGCCACTTTGATGGATTGTCCATCTACATTTATGACTTTCCAAGCCCTCTACCTTTTTTCCATGCTTTGCTGGCATGGACACCCTTTTTTGATTAGAGGGGTGACAGTCTGCATTATGGAAATCATGTGTGATGATTATTAAATTACTTTCTTATTGGAGGGGGAAAGGACTGCATTATGAATGCGAATGTGTAATGATTATTAAACTATTTTATGATTGGAGGGGGGAAGGCAAGCATTATGGATAGCATGCGAATTAATTATGAAGCTACACCAAATATTGTTGATGAGACCAATACCATAATTTCCTTTGATATTAACTCTAAAACAACATCACTGCTCTATTAATAGATTTAATGTTTTACGATGTTGTTACAAACTGTGAAATTGTGATAAGAGTGCATGGAAAAATGCAAGTGAACTAGCAACTGACAACCATGGGATGAAAATCCATCCGTAGTGAATCTATAGTGCTCCAAGTATCAGAATAGGCTTGTGAAATTCTTGAGCGCATCATTTGGCCTCAATACTTGACCAAATTACAGGGATTCCATGGGGAAATAACACTTGAATTTTTGTAGAATCTATAGAATGGACGCACTATGGTGGGAGGTAGAAACATAATAGTTTCTGAGGTAGTTATAGATGAAGTCTCTGGACTTCTAGCAGAAGGAACGAGATGGACAGATAAGCATGTTCTTCTGCAGGATGTAGTTGCAATATTCCAAGACACAGATGAACAATTGGTACGCAGAGGAAAAGGAGTTCACCATACAACTTTAAGGTAGCCATGGCAGTAATTGGCAACCATTGTTCAGAAGTATGTCACTTGTGATGGACATCAAGATGTGGTAAAATCTCAACAACTCAAACTGGTAGCTATTCTGAAGCAGAAAATTACAGTTAATTTGCCATTTTATTTAAATTCTTTATTGCGTGACCTTGTGTTGTAGCGGCTACAACCACTCTCCAAAATTTTGGCCTGCACCTGATTTTTGAGCCTCCCTTGAGAGTTTTACTTGACGGCTATACACACTCGGGTTCACTCTGTGAAGTCATGTGAGTCCTTGCATCCACCTTGCTTATTCATTTAATTCAAGTTTCTGCATGCTAGTGTCTAAGTCATGATTGCGCAATGTACTGGTTATGCTCAAAGTCTTCGCTTCATATGTGCTTGTTGTGTTCGCTATGAAATCACCTGTAACACTCAAACACAAAGCCACATTCACTGTCCCGCAGTGCCAACTCGATCACTGAATAGTCAATCGTGAGTTTCATGCTTGTCACTTGCACTATTGGTTAGTCATGTTGAGCATGTGTGTCTGGATGGTTTGAGTCATTTTGTTATCGAGTCATGTGAGTGTGTGTTTGCATGACCACCTATCCATCTTTCGATGGTTCACACACTTAGTCATTTTTCTGAAGTTCTGATGACTAGAATCCCCTCTGACAGCGAGACCATCACCCCACCCTCGACTCGATTGACTGTCAACAAGAAAATTGTGGAAGCATTAAGCAATTATTTTCTAGCTGTACTACCCACAAGAAATTCAATCCACTTTCATATTGACCACCTTGACGATCGGACTTCGAAGTCACCCTGGGACTAACTCCCCCAAAAAATTGCGTAGAGGCCACTAACCTTACTTGCTCAACTAATTGAGGAAATTCTGTAGGCAAGCCAGATAGACACCAAGTTCCCATCCCTGTCTCCCTCAGCAAATTATGTAGTTTTCCCAATCAGTCATCCCAATAGTCAACCGGCTGCTCATCCAAGAAATTGCACAGTTTTCATGAGTAGGCCTTCTACTACCTAGCAGTCCTAAGAAATTTCATAGAGATGACTAGCTGGTTGGCCTCATAGCCTCAGTGCAGTTTCCTTTGCTAGTAGCTCCTAGCAGTAGACTACCAGTTCCCTCTAGGAATTGTGCAGTTTCTATTGCTAGTGACCCAGCAGCCAATTTCCAGTTCCCTCTAGGAATTGTGAAATTTTGGCTGCCAATGACCCTAGCAGTCAACTTCTAGTTCCATTTGGGAATTGTGCAATTTTGGCTTCCATTGATCCCGACAGCCAACAGCTAGTTCCTCTGGGAATTGCGCAGTTTTGGCTGCCATGCTCCCGGGAAGTTCCTCCAAAAAACTGCATAATCTCTTTCTACTGACCCTCCTTATAGCCCAGTCTGTTCCACCAGAAAATTGTTAAAATTTGGCCTTCCAGCCCCTTCTACTCGCTCATTCTGGAAACTGCGTAGATCATGCATAACTTTCCTTCCTACAGCCCAGACTATCCCTCCCAAAATTTGCACAATTTTGCCTTCGAGCTGAGCCAGACCTCATAGATAGTCATTATCGACTTCAATTTCCCATCTTCATCACTTAGTGACTCTTGTGTAATTTTCATCAGTAGTGCCCAGAGCCATCATCCCACTTCACAACCTTGTTGCCTCTCCTGGTCACCCGCATCTGAAATCATCATGTGCCATGGTAGGCTAGGATGTTTTGTATTTGAAGTCATCTTGTCATGAGTGACTGTAGGTATAGGTACATCAACAAACATGGCAAGGCTACGAATGGGATGAACGAAGGGAGCACATGTAGAAGGACAAATTCATCAACAGATGAATGAACGATGCATGTGAAGAGATGTGCTCGTGAACGGGTGATCATGCAAAGATATGTTTGTGGACGAACAGATGAGAAAACATGAAAGATGTGCTCATGAAGAAATGAATAGACGAACATGCACCTTTCACGAATAGATGAGCCTGTCAAGCCTTCTAACATGCAAGCAAGGAGCAACATGCCTAAGCATCATCAAGCGAGCTAAAGACCATCGAAGAATCCATGCACTTTGCGATGTGGAAGTGAAGTTGTGATACACCATGAAGACACCCATCACCTAGAAGCACTGTAGCTCGACATGCACTCCATCAACAGCATGAATGTAAAAGCACTATCATGTCGAGTCATGTCATGAGTCATGTCATGAGTCATGTCGCCCACATTTCCATGATGGGTTATGTTGTCAATCAATGTAATGTAATGTGGAAGTTCAAGAGACCCACTTGTTGTACAAAGAGTCACGTAAAGTGGAAAAGTCATGGAAGTCAAATAGTCATGAGGGTAGTCAAACAACCACAAGGGTAAATTTTCACCCTTGGCTATAAATACTCGCTCATTTGCACATGCAAAGGACTTTTCATATCATCTCCTCCCACATATATTTGAGAGTCTGAAATACTTTCTTTGAGGAGTAAGTAGTGGCTCCAATGCCCCGCACTCGGGATTAGTGATGTATGGTGTAATGATGTGTCTTGGAACTTTTGATTAATTCCAAAGCCTGCCAACAAGCCAACATGTTTTCACACATGTATTGTAATTTTTGTAAGACTAATCTTTAACACTTGTGATGAATGTTGCTTTAACTTGTGTTCTACATCTGAACTATTTCACTTGTTGTAATAAATAATCTATTAACAGAAATGTGTTGTATATGCTATTAATGTTGTATTGCCATGTAGACTACTCTCGTAGACACCAGAAAAACCTTTCCCATAAAACTTGATGTAACAACCGTTGCACTTGTGTGGACTAATCTGTAGAGCATTATACCTGTTATCTTCCCTTGTTTGTTGTGACTGCTGCATCCATGTGGAATGTTCCACCAGAAGCTATGAATGTCCTCTTGTGTTGTGTGTTCCTAACAGAGTTGGGACTTCTCCCAACTGACTTGGGACTCACTCCCACCCTCTCCCTCTACGATGAAAGAACCATTGACACAGGTGACACTTACACTCACTAGGCACGCGAAACTCACTTCTCGGAAGACAAATCAGACAACTCTCCTGTGCTGACAAGTAAGAGTTGAGGAAAATATTTAAGATAATGGAAGTCGGGCCATCATACCAAATGGGACTCCTACACCAAACGGTGTAAGGTCTACTTGGGACTTCATACCCGAGAGATTCCCTGATGTTGGCGAGTCCAGTACCGTCAACATTTTGGTGCTAGAAGGAGGGCTAGATGACAAATTGAGCTTATACATCTGGGTTGAATCTCTTACCGAATGAATAATACATGATTCATGCTCTTGGGGTGTTTCTCTCATTTCTCCCCTAAATATTTATTAATCCCCGATGAGCTTCTCCATCACTTGTCCTTGTTAAAGTTTGATGGTGAGGACAGAACGTTCGTAAAAGAGAACATTTTTAGTTTTCTTCATTTCTGTGAATCTCATGAAATCGATAGTGATGAGCTTGTTTTTGTACTCATCTTCCTCACCCTTGAAGGTCATGCTAATTGGTAGTGTCATACCCTACCACCTTCTTTCGTCCATTCCCTTCCCACTTTCGTTACGGAGCTCCATCAAGCCTTCAATGAGTGTGACCACCAAGATGTCTATGAAAGAGTATCCCATTTAAGAATGAATCCTAGAGAATTACTTGAGGACTCTGCTACCTGCTTCCTTCACCTATGTCACGAAATTCCAAGTAGTTTTTGGACCTTGACTTCAGGAGCCAAGAGATGAAACGCTTGGTTCATGTCTCCCAAAATGATGAATTTCCTGATTTCCCTCCTTCGTCAACTCTCGAGGATCACGAGACACCTCATGTCTCAAAGAGGGTGCCCCCTTGTAGTGGTTGCAAATATGAGAAACCTGCGCAACATGTTCCCAATCCATTTACTCAACTATCTCCCACCCCAACGGAAGACATTCCACAATGGTTAGGAAAGCATATGGCGAAAACTCATCCCGCCATTCCACAAGAGGAAACCACCATTCCTAACCCAAGTCTTGAGTCTAATCTGGATCTTTTCCATCCTCCATCATCTACAAGCCATGACTCCTTGCACCGTGACTCGCTTGAGCGATATACTTCCCAAGATAGCTGCATGCACTATCTTGATTCATGGGCTACTGGCTCAAGTTGCATTCATGAGAAAGGCAATCTCATCATAAGAGCGGAGGAGTAGGATAGTGAAGACACAATAAATTCCTCTCAAAACATTGCACTTCCATTCTTGATTGATCCTCGATCTGTGAATTTTGGTGAAACA
Organism: Pinus tabuliformis; assembly: GCA_031772625.1. Lineage (NCBI taxonomy): Eukaryota > Viridiplantae > Streptophyta > Pinopsida > Pinales > Pinaceae > Pinus > Pinus tabuliformis. Next base: position 1,547,175,194 of record CM062820.1, read on the forward strand.
TCATGCAAAATCAATTCGTTTAATCAACCTCTAGTATTGGGCTATTATCACTCCCACACTTTCGTATGTTGTGATGAATACCCAAGCACATCATATGATCTATTTTCATCTCATATACACTCTAACTCAGATCTGGAATGCACACCGGTCAAAGCAAACATCTATATCGAAGCTTCCTCTGTGCCTCACTTTCCTGTTGTCCTATCATTCACAATGCATCAACATGCAACAAAGACACTCCAAATTATATTGCTTATTCATCTTTTGAGTTATCTCCTCGATTGACACAAGGAAATGAGGTTGTCCATGATTTAAATAGTCTCAATGCATAAGACTCTTCCCACCCATCATCATCTTGTGTGTTGAATGAAGACATCTCGTGAAGTCAGCTTGCTGAAAATTTTGATGAAGCCTGTGACAGAGATGGTTGTCATCCTAAGAGAAGTTTTGAAATCAGTAAAAACTACCATCCTCAAGCCATGCATGATTTGGTTCATATCCCAAAATGCAATGTTTCAATTCTGGAAAGTTCCAGGGTGTTCCAGGGAGTCGAGGCACTTCAATGTTCGTTGATGTTTATGTCAGGACCTCGCGACTCTAGTAAGCCTGTCAAACCAAATCAGATCTTTTTTCTCACACACAATCTATTTATCTACATGGTTGCACTCAACATGGATCCCCATGTAAATAATATTTACTATTCGGGGTATGACATTTCGAAATTTCATATTTTCTCTAATGATCGAATCCACGAGTCTGTTACAACCTGTTCATCTTCGTGCACCTCTATTACATCCAATTCGGGTTGGGAGTGTTCGTCCCTCATCCAGTCATGGGACAAAGAAGTTGATGATCTAAAAGACTATATCTATCTAGAATAATACTTATAAGATGTTATCTCTTGTAATCAACTCCTTGGTCCTTTTGCAAATTTTGCACATCAAATCATCCCACTCATCACACAACGAATCTCCCTGTGTGATGATGATCGCACAAACTATCGTGTTAGTCAAGTTACTCTCATTTCGCCACACCCCAACCGGTTTCACACATTCACAATGCTCACATCCTTTCTACATTTCTATGATGACCATGATGCCTGCACACTTTTTCACTAGTTGCAGGTGGGAGTTTTATCATGCCTAGTGCACAACGAACTTGGTTCCCTCATTCAGAGCATTTGTACAATTGTTCAAAAGGTTTCTTTGTTCATCTCAAACTGGGAATCTGGCATATCAACCGACTGGTATGACTTATCTTCTATCTTGGGTGACTATCATGTAGTTTATCATTTTCCCAATAATACATCCAATGAAAGTCGCTTCGTGCACTAGGATCTTCACCAGGTAACATCTTTTTCTTAGACTTATGTCATGAAAGTGAGGCACTTTGACTTGCACTGATGGCTATGGCATGCCCTCACTGTCTTGACATAACTAATGAGAATGACCAGATCTATCTATCTATATTAGATTCCCATTGTGATCCCCTCTCTCGAATCAGGAATCCGTCTACTCAAAGATCATGAATCTTTCAGAACATCGACCATGAATTTTATGATCCAATTGATGAATGGCTAGAACAATCTTACTTGGTGAGTCACATTGCAAGTAACAAGATTTAGTCCTTCCTCGTACTTGCTAAGAAACTTGGTTCAAAACAACACACACTTGCAAGAGGCCTCTGAGGTTTGTTGAAAAATGGTAGTCACGGAAGAAGTAATCATGTGTGTTGGGTGGTTGTGTCACGTTTTTCCACCCACATGAAGACCTTCTCTCTCATGTGCAAAATTTTCAAGTTTTTTCATTTTTTGTAGAACACTATATTTTATCTATTTTAATCGCTCGTATCTTTGTGACTACAGGTCGGGTATGCATATGGTGGCTTCATTGGAAATTTAATTTCATGTAACCCTCACTGTTTAACATAGGAATAGGAGGAGTGTTTTCTTTTTCACTTTTCTTTGCTTTCTAGTTTGCATGATTGTTTTCTTGCTGACTTGGTTGCTTTGGTTGCTTGTTGTTGCTTTCACTTTGTTTTCTTTACTTACTATTTTTGTTTACATTTGTTTTGTTTTCTTGGTATATTACTATTTTTTTTTTTCTAGGAATAAGTGCTGCCAACTACTATGTTCTGGCTTTTGAATATAGTATGTGGTTGAAATTTGAAGAGACTTGTGAGACTGCAACACTTGGCCAATCTTGTGTCCATCTTCTCTATTCTTGGTTACAGCCTTTGGTTGATGAAGTCTTGACCAAAAATACGAAACGTTTGCAAGGGAAGTTTTGGTCCAACCATGGACCTGTGTCCACATTAGGAAGCCCCATGCCTATACTTAGTGTTCTGCTTTGTGTGTTCAAGATCATCCAACTAGTAGAAATAGAGAAGGGGAAACTTTAAATGAGCAAACCTATGTCAGAGTTATTACATGCTTCTCTGATGGAACAACCTCTTCTTCTCTCAATAAGTTGGGATCCCTCTACCACCACAAAAATAAATAAGTGCCTATGCACAATCCTCTTGAAAAATAAAAAGGCGAAAGAAGAGAAATGCTTCCTATGCAGAGAGGTAAAGCATGCAACTCCACCGGGTACTCTACAAGTTCATTGGCAGTGGAGCAATGTGTGTGTGTTCTTGTGCGACTCCACCAAGATACTATCCAAGCCTACTGGAAACGGAGCAACACCATAGGTGAAAACTTATACTATGAAAATATTCAACTCGCGAGCTAAACTATCGTTCCAGAATTCAAAACACTAAGATTACGCTGAACTTTTGATTGTGTTTGACTGAGTTGTTAAAGGGTGGTCTATGTATGTCCATGGGGTATGTGGGGAGGCTAAAGTAACCCACACAATGATTCAATACCCCCTGAAAGACGAAGGCCCTATGTTAGTAATGAACTAAAATAGAGAAGCTGGAGTTCTACCAGTGTTTCACCAAGTGTTGTAGTGGCTAAAACCACCCTCCAAAATTTTGGCATGCACCCAATTTTGGAGCCTCCCTTGAGAGCTTTACTTGATGACTACACACACTCAGGTACACTCCGTGAGCTCATGTGAGTCCTTACATCCACCTTGCTTTTTCATTACATTAAATTTTATGCATGTTGGTGTCTAAGTGATGCTTGTGACCATGTTCTGGTTATGCTCAAAGTCTTCGCTTCGTATGTTCATGGTGTGTTCACTATGAAAGCATCTGTCACACTCACATAGGGAGTCACATTCATTGTCGCACAAGCGTTGTCTCGATCAATGAACTGTCAATCACGAGTGTCGCATTTGTCACTTACATCGTCAATCAGTCATGTTGAACATGTTTGTCTGGATGGTTTGATTTGTTTCATCGTCAAGTCATGTGTGTGTGTGTGTTTGCATGATCACCTATGCATCTTTCACTCATTCACACACTTAGTCATTTTTGCTAAAGTTTTGACAACCAAACTCCCCTCTGACAGCTGATCCATCACGCTGCCATCGACTCGATCGAATGTAAACCAGAATAGCGCAGAAGCATTAAGGAAGTCTTTTCAAGATGCACTGCCCAGAAGCAATTCAATCCATTTTCATACTGACCACCTAGACAATCAGACCACACAATCACCCTGAGACTGACAGCACTAAAAAATCACGCAGAGGCTCCTAACCTTTCTCTCTCAGCTGACTGAGGAAATTACGCAGACAAACTCGATAGACACCAAGTGCCTGTCCCTGTTTCCCTGAGAAAATTGCACAGTTTTCCCAGTTAGTCATCCTAGAAGTCGACCGACTGCTCATCCAAGAAATAACACAACTTTCATGAGCAGTCCTTTTACTACCCAACAATCTGCTTAGCTCAGAAATTGTTCAAAGATGATTAGTAGGCTAGCCTCCCAGCCTTAGTGCAGTTTCCTCTACCAGCAGCTCCTAGTAGCAAACTTCAAGTTCCCTCTAGGAATTATGCAGTTTCTGCTACAAGTGATCCAGTAGTCAACTACCACTTCCCTCTGGGAATTGTATAGTTTTGGCTGCTAATGACCCCAACAGTCAACTGCCAGTTCCCTTTGGGAATTGCATAGTTTTGGCTACTAGTAACCCTAGCAGCCAATTACCAGTTCCATCTGGTAATTATGTAGTTTTGGCTTCTAGGCTCCCAGGAAGCTCCTCCCAAAAAATATACAATCTCTGCCTACTGGCCCTCCTTGCAGCCTGACCTTTTCCTCCAGAAAATTGTGCAAATTTGGCCTTCCAACTCCTACTACCCACTTGTTCCGGAAGCTACGCAGATCCTGCCTACCTTGCCTTCCTACTGCCCAGACTGTCCCTCCCAAAATTTGCACAATTTTGCCTTCTAGCTGAGCCAGACCTCGCAGACAGTCACTGTGGACTTGGATTTCCCATCTTCATCACATAGTGACTCTTGCATAGTTTTCATAAGCAGTGCCTGGAGCCATCATTCTACTTCACAAGCTTGCTTCCTCTCTCGGTCACCTGCATCCAAAATGATCATGTGCCATGGTAGAATAGGAGGTTTTGTATTTGATGTCTTCTTGTCATGAGTGACTATAGGTATAGGTACACAAACAAAGATGGCAAGATGAAAAATGGAATGAACAAAGGGAGAAAATGGATAAGAATAGGCTCACCAATAGATGAACGAATGATTCATGCAAAGATATGTGGTCACGAATGGATGATCATGCAAATATACGTTCGCGGACGGACGGATGAGAAAACATGCAAGATGTGATCATGAATGAAGGAACAGATGAACATGCACCTTTTGAGAACAAATGAGCGCGTTAAGCCTTCTAGGACGCAAGCAAGGAGCAACATGCCTAAGCATCATCAAGTGAAGAAAAGACCATCGAAGACTCTGCGCACTTTTCGATGCAGAGGTGACGCTGTGATGCACCATGAAGACATCCATCACTAATTGGATAGGGTCCCCTAGGGTAAATTTTAGGGCAAAAGCCTAATTTTTGGGGAAAAACCCAAGTTTTATTGTAAAATGTGTAAAGTCTCTGTAAAATGTGGTCACGGAGCATGTAGATGGTAAAGTGTCATAAAGGTTTTTACCTTTTTGTTATGTAAGTTGTGTCGGCTTGTATAGACCTACCCATGCTCCGTGGACTATGGGACTGTATAAAAAGAAGAGCCTTAGATAGTCTAAGGCATACATAGATAGATAGATAGAAACGAAGAATGAAGATGTAATGGGTCATTAGTAATAAGAGCAAATAAGTGTTAGAGTAGAAGAGAGGCTCGGCAGCTATTTGCACAGAGGCCTAGAGTAGACTCTACTGCTGAGTGCGCAATGAAGACTTGAGTCTATAAGAAGAACTAAAGTATCAATAAAGAGATTATTCTGGAAATATCTTTGCTTTTTCTATCTATTTCTGCTATGAATGAATGTGCTTTTACGCTATGATGAATGATGAGTTTCTAAATTAACAATGTATTGATGTGCAATTTTACATGGTTTTCATTATCATATGAATGCAAGTAATGATAAATGTTTACATGGAGAATATCTTATTGCATATCAAACACTTAAGTTGATCTGGACAAATACAGACTTAAGGGTAGTTATAGACATGCATAAACAGTTGATTCCGCTATTTAGGGTTTGGGAAATATAGTCGTAGACCTTTGCGGAGGTATAGAATTTGATTAACAGAAGTTATATCGATAAGCCCTTGGGGCTTATCAATTTGCGCGAAGGCAGGTTTAGGGCATAAAACAACATCATGCTCATCTCTAGTTATGGAAACTTTGTTCCAGCATCCCCCATACTACTTCGGGGAGACTTCAATCTGCACTCCATGCGTTGATGCCGAAAGGGCTAGTAGTGTAGGGATTGTTTGAGCAAACTTAACTCTACACCTTGGTCAAGACCCACTAAGCCAACAAATGGTTCCATTATCAGGACTGGGATTTGCATAAAGAGATGTGTGATTCCGCATCACTGGAATCCAACAAAGAAATAAATTTAGGAGTGGTTAGATAGAAAGATCCATGAATTCACAACGCAAGAAAACAAAAATCTATGATTGATGGAACAACAGTGGTTGGACAGGTATTTGTACACAGAGATACATGAAATTTTCTTCTGTTCCTTCCCGATCAAGTTATATTAGTGGATAGCTAAATTGGCAGACTACTAGAGAAGGTGGAGGCTTGACAGTCCAATAGTATGGACCCCAGAGTTAGTAAAAATATTGGAAGCCTCTGAAGATAAGATCACGTGCACTATCAATCACTAGCTTGATCGTGTCATCGAAGGATTTGTGACATAGTTCGTAGTCGATACCTTTGTCATCTATAATGAAGCAGAGTGACACTTCTTCAAAGGACCACAAGGTAAGTATTTAAAATCTTTGAATACTTGGATTAAAATTCTCTTATGTGAAAAGCAGGTTATGCAATCACCTTGATGTTTGGAGCTACATGAAGTGGAAAGTTATTCAGGGATAGAGGGAGAACAGGCCCTAAATACAGCTCACTGATTGAGCCTTCCTTGAGTGATGATGAAGGAGAAGCACAGGCTTCACCACAGAGCATTGTCTAGTTAATAAGGCAAGGGTTTATGCGAATACCTCACCCACCCACACCACCTCCATCTTCATCTCCACAACATACACCTTTTCCCGCACCACCACTACCTCCGCCATTGTTCAATATGGCGAATGTAGTGAAGTAGCCCATTTTCAAGGGCTTGGGAAATGAGGACCCAGACTAGTTTTGGTTCATTGCGAAGGTTGTATGGACAACCCATAATATTACAGATGATTAGATAAAGAAAGAAACATTGGTTACTACTTTACAGGATCGCACACTAACGTGGTACATTAAGTACTGCACTGATAACCTAATAGCTATGTTGGCAGACATTCAGACTGCGCTGAATAAGGAATTTAGTAGGCCCAAGTCTAAAGTGCAATCAATCATTGGATTCAAGGAAATCATGATAAATTCGGGTGAGACACCCTGGGAGCTATATCAGAGACTAAAATGCAATATCTGAGAATCTAACATGAATCGTATGGATGGCCAACACTGCGAATGGTTTATGGCTTCACTCCTGCCTCATTTAAGGGTTTCTTTGTCATAGAAAAATATTGGGACCCAGGCGGAAGCCTTGGAGATTGTGATGAGACTACATGAGACATAGATTCAAGATGTTTCTTTATGAGTTCAGCAGATTCACGTGGAGTTCCAAAATCTTTGCCTAGAGTTCTGAAGTCTGAGGAAAGATAGAGTGGCTAGGCCAAAGATGTGAAAAGAAGTTTGGTGTCCAAAATGTAAGAGTCAGGGGCATGATAAAGACCACTGCCCTTGTTCAGTCAAATTATAGCCTTATAATTTGATTAACATAAATTATCAACATAGGCAGGTAAGATTGTGATATGCATACAAAGTATATGTAGGCTTAACACTGTAAGTGCTGATTAATATAACTAGCCAATCACACAAAACCAATGACTCTTTCCTGCATCAATCACTTAGTAGCAAAGGCTATAAAGTGGATTAAACTTCCCTCCATAGCTATTCCAATTGCTTATGATGATTATGAAAAGATATGGAAATCAACTTATAGCAAATTCAGAAATTGAATCAACATTAGAAATCAAATCTTCATTAACTGAATTGCACACATGAACAAAAAACTAATTCATTTAATCCAGTGTTGCTGATATATTGGAAAGATTTCATTAACTATAAAAATAAATTATTGCTACATAACAGAAATAAAATTCATAAAGACTAAACTATGGGAGTTGTGAGAAAAGGGGGCCCTCCCTTACTCACAACCCCTTCAATTTAGAAGATCTTTCTCACTGAAATAGATAGAACATATATCTTTATATTAATCTCAAAAAGATACAGTCAAGTACAGTCTGATACACAGTCTTGTGTTGAAACCAACCTAGCAATCTAACGACCCCTATCATAGAAGCTAGGACACAATTTATACATTTACAAAGCCCATATATGGATCGAAATGAAGGAGACTACTAATCTTGGCCATTGACTAACAGAACTGTTACAAAATATCGATTTTAGCCATACTGGATCTAATCCATGACTGAAAACATGGATTAGATGAAACTCGTTACATGGCTATAGCTTTCCTCCAAACGACCAATGAGAGAAGGCTTCTGAACCTGGGTGGTGTTGTTGGCAGATCTGAAACGACCAATAGGATATCAACCATATGTGATATATTCCCCACAAAACTCACATTCCCATTTGACTTAGATGTTCATAGAACATGGCTAACTGCCAATGTGGCTGCAGGAAATTCAGACGGTTACAGGAAATCCATGACTGCAGGAAATTCAGAGTGCTTGTAGGAAATAGAATCACACAGCTGTTTGTAGGAATTATGATCCTGTATCTAAATGAAAAAAAATCTGCACAAGAACTCGAGATTAGTTGGCATGGTAATTAAATAAAGAACAGTTTTCTAAGGAATACTCAAAGTTCAGGTAAAAGATGCTTTTTAGTGTTAATTTGCATACCTTCAGCATACAACACCCTTTTGGTGAAAACATAAGTATTCTAACTGAAATAAGCATAGAGCGGGTTAAAGATAGTTCAAAATGGGAGAGGTAAAGTATGGAAAAAGGTGTCAAAATTAGGAAAATCCAAGCCCCAACATCTCCCCCACACCTAGCTCCTTGCATGCCCCTTATACAAGAAAAATTGTTGCATCTTCCCCAAAAAGAAAAAGGAAATCATTCCTTAACCTGAGCTGCAGCTACTGCAACCAACTGATCTGCCACCTCTGCCAAATGGTTACCACTAGATTCTGCAGGAATTTGTCCCTTGTACAGTTCATTCTTATTTTTAAGATGGTCAATCTTAGCCAACTTCTTTTTCATAATTTGGGTCGCTTTCTGGACCCACTCTTCATGCTTTTTCTTTATACGTAGGATATTCTCCTTCAGGGTCTCGTTTTGTTTTCTCAAGGCTCTCTCCAAAATGATGAGCTCAGTGATGATTTCTTCCAATTCCTATAGAGACCATCTCTTCTCATGGGTTACTTCCCCTTCCTGATGTCCTTAGAGATATTAATGGGACCCCAAGGTCCTCCCATGCTTTTTGTTCTGCTTTTGAGTGATTTCAGCTTCCATGCAGCAGGGAATCCTATAAGGACATCACTTCTTCACTAATAAACTCAGCTAACTTGATCTTGTCTTTACCTTTGAGTGGGCCATGGTGTTTCTCCTTCTTCTTATCCGGTGTCTTGAGCAATACTTCTATATTCGTAGTATATTTTATAGCCAGCTGAACAACCTGGCTTCTGGTAAATCTTTTTGCAGAGGTGGAAGTGCCATTCTTCGACCTAGGCTATTTTCCCATAGTCTCCCTTGTCACCACCACTTCCTCATCTCTTTCTTCTTCCTTTGTCTGTAGCTCAAGGGTCTGAGGCTTCTTCTTATTCTTTGGTTTTTCTACAGGCTTCTTCTTAGTGGGCATCGGAGACTCGAGACCATCCCTCTTTTCCTTCTTTACAAGTGGCCTCTGACTCTGTGACTTCTTCTTTGTTTTTTCCACTAGTTTTTCTTTTGTAGACTCTAAAGGGTCATATTTTTTCTCCTCTTCTTTCCCTTTTATCTGTAGCCCACACGTCCACTGCTTTTTCCTCTGCTTATCTATGGTGCTTCCTCCATATAATCTGAGGAGTTAGAATCCTCATTTTCTGCAAAATATTTTTTGGCGAAGAACTCCTCCCATGTTCATTTTTTATCTTTCAAAACCTCCACCAAGATGATTTTCACCATCCCATGGTGGTAGATGTTTTCCTCTAAATTGGACCCCCTCTTCTTGGTGGCTGTCGACATCTTCATCAATGACGTCCTCAAGTCATAGGAAAAATTTAATAGCTTGTCATGAAAATGGGCGAGGAGCCGAATATGAAACAAGAATGCAAGCCCGAAGTGACCTTCACATATTATTTATTTTTTCGGGAGAAACAATAAGTTATGGTACTTACTCTTCAAGAAGTTCTACAAAATTTCCTTACTCCAGTCGAGTTCCAAATGCTCTTTGTGGAGGAAGGATGCGCACAAGCCTTTGTTGAATTGCTAGTTCTTGAACCAACATTCTCCCAACTGTGAAATCCTACATCTCGCACTACCAACTCCTCGGTCAACCTGAATTAAACATCCCCAACTTGAGTCATATTGTCGTTCAGGTTTAGGGCGAAATATTTTGTCACCTCCAAGTTGTGGCTGCTAAATCGTTGGAAAAATGGCAGCCACCCTAATTTTTCCAATCTCGCCTTACTACGAGGGTTGGCCTCCAGCAATTCAGGCCCTTACGGATCAAAGCGAATGGGGGAATGTAATTTTGACATGGTGAAAGACTGGAAGACAGGGCATATGCACTTCTTTGGAAATATCGACTTAAGCTTTGTAACAGACTCATGTGACAAGGGAGGGCTTATTATAGAAAGTTATCACAAAGCACGGGATTTTCAAGAGATGGGTCATGATCATGATTGTCATCATGAGCCGACCTGTAGGAAGATTGTGGAGGATGTCTAATGGTCATGTTAGAATCATGGTGATCAGGTGAGGAGATGGAGTCATAATGCACCGGATTATAGCTGTGTTTTTCCACAAGGGTGACCGTAGCCAAAAGATCATACAAATATTAAAAATTAAAGCGTTAATTACCCTTTACCTCAACTGTCCCATCGCCAACTGTACTTTACCATTCTACCTTCCAACGGTCTAGTACTTCGAATGATGTGTGCATGTCCTTGAGATGATAACCCACCTAATAGTTCAATCAGATACCTGATTTCATAATTCATGACCTTGACTAGTATTTAAAATCTGTCGGTAATTTTAAATAATTTTAAATTAATTCTATGTCTATGCTTTTTGTTTTTCAGAAAACCAGGGTGTCACTGCAGGAAATGGAACCAAGACTACTGATATTTCTGTAGGAAATGGATCCACAACTACTGAGTCTTCAAGAAAATTGAATTGCGACTTTCAGAAGTTCTGCAGGAAATCGGACCATGACTTGCGGAGCTTCTATAGGAAATCAGACCATGACTTGTAGAGCTTCTGCAAGAAATCAAACCATCAACCAACACTTCTCCATCGTTTTTGTACATTTCACTACACATGAATAAAAGGTATTGATGTCGAATGTCCAATGAGCTCATTGGATTACCAGCCATTGAGGTCAGTTGTTAACTAATGCGAGGCCCATCACCTTTAATGAGAGTGAGGATCAAGGTACCCTGATGCATCCTATCGGTTGAGAATTGATGTGCTGATGTCAAACCCCCTTATCGAATCCAGTAGTCAAGGAGCCATAGTGATTCCCCATTATTTCTGGCAAGATAGCCTTCCATTAGGGCATACAAGCTTCAAGGCATCATATGACTCTCATCTTGAACCCAGATAACTAGCTAATGACGATGGGCCAAGATTGTTGGAAAGAGGGCCTTAAGAAACCCTAGATCAGTCCAACATGAGAAATCTAGATTTAACTGAAAACAAAATTTATTTTGATAATCCTACTGACCTGTAATTTTAACAAGCCCAGGGTAGTCCACGCTTGCCAAATTTTGTTTTTAGAGAGTCTGAAATACTTGGAAAATAAGACTCCAAGGGGGATCCTTTTCCGTAATTAGTCCATTGGGCTCAGAGAAATGAATAAAACTATACCTAATGGACATTCCGCTCATGTTTTATCAAGCATGAGGAGGAATAGAGTGATCTCACTATGTCAGCAAAAAATCATAAAGAGATAGTGGAAGGAATGATCCCTTCTCTCACCATCTCCAACTCTCTTTTCTTCACAATTTCTTCCACAAATTCCTCCTTAGATTGGGGATTTTGATATAACTTGAGTCTGTGCCCATTCACCAAGAAGGTAACATTCCCATCATCAATGGTTTTAACCCAAACAAATCCATTATCAAAGACTTTCTCAATTTCATAGGGGCCCAACCAATGTGTGTTAAATTTTCCTTTAAAGTTCTTGAATTTTGAATCATACAACAATGCCCAGCCTCCCTCATTGAACTGCTTGTTTTTAATGTATCTATTGTGCTATTTATCCCGTTGTTGTTGAATCAAGTCAATATGCTGAAAAGCATCCTCCCTAATATCATCTAAATAGTTGGGCTACAAGATTATTTGTTGTTGAGCCTCATCAAGATCTATACCCAAATTTGCTTCCATCTTAAAAGTTTTGATCTAAAATTCAATAGGCAATAAAACTTGCTTTCCATACACCAATTCATATGCAGAAAATCCAGTGGTATTCCTCCATATAATCAGGTAGGCCCACAATGCTTAAGGAACTCAGTCAAACCAATCCTTCTTATGTAATTGCACCGTCTTGGTAAGGATTGTCTTCAACACCTTATTTGTTGATTCCACCTGCACATTGGCCTGTGGATGATAAGGGATGGACTTCCAGTTGGTAATATGATATTTCTTCATAATCCCTTGCATAAGCTTTGATACAAGGTTAGTACTTTGATCAGTGACTATTTCCCTAGGTACTCCAAATATTACAAAAATATCAGAAAAAAAGAAAATCTAACATTGTTTTCTCTATTGCTCTAGTTAGTGCTCTTACCTCCACCCACTCTGTAACATAATCAGTACAAACTAATAAATACTTCTTACCTTTGGACATAGGGTTGATGGGACCTACAAAATCAAGAGCCCACCTCTCAAAAGGTTCTATGAGAACCTGTGGCTACAAAGGCATCTCGTCTAATTGTACATGTTGCCCCATTCTCTGGCAGTTGTCACACTTCCGGACATATTCCCTTGGCTCTTTGAAAAGGCTTGGCTAATACTAACCTAAGTGAAGGATCTTGTAAGCTATCCGCTTGTCCCCAAAATGTCATCCACACAGTTCATCACAACAGGCTCTCAAAATGTCATAGATATCATCTTCCTAGACACACTTGCGGATAATCAAACTAGGTCTAGTGAAAAAAATATCTCCCATAATCCAAGAGTAATAAACACTTTTTATAATAATTCTCTTTTTCTATTTAGATGAAAAATAAGGAGGCAACTTTCCTGTAGCAAGGTAATTGGCCATGTCTGCAAACCAAGGTGTTTTAACAAAAATAGAAAACAAATTTTCATCAGGAAAGCTATCATTAACAGGAACATCCTCACCTTCATGGTTGAGTCTAGAAGAGAAATTAGCTACCAAATTTTCCTTTCCAGGCCTATCCAATACCGTGATGTCAAATTCCTGTAGCAACAAAAGCTACCTAGTAATCCTATCATTAGTAACTGATTTATTCATGAGATATCGAATGGCAGAGTGATTGGTGTGTATAAGAACTTCGTAGCCCATTATGTAATGTCTAAACTTATTAATAACATAACTCACAACAAGGAATTCTTTTTCAGTTACCGTGTAATTCAGTTCTACAGGAGTTAAGTTTTTACTAACATAATAGAAAGCATGGGTTACATGATCCTTCTTTTGTCCCAATACTGCTTCTATGGCTGAATTAGAGGCATTAGTGGAAATATGAAAAGGAAATTTCCAATCTGGGCCTCTCAAGACCGATGTTGAAGAAATTTTTTCCTTGAGTGTATCAAATGAAACTTGACATTCATCATCCCAATGAAATTCAACTTCTTTACTCAACAATTTAAATAATGGAGAGGCTACTTTTGTAAAATTTTCAACAAACCTTCTATCGTAGCCTACATGTCCAAGCAAACTTCAGACTCCTTTTTGATTGGTTGGTGGGGGTAGCTTTGCAATTGCTTCAATATTTGCCAGATCAACTTTAATTCCCGCAGCAAAAACATGATGGCCCAAAACAACACCTTCATTCATAATCATAAAACATTTTCATTACTTAAGGAGAGGCTAGTTTCTCTACATCTCTGCAAAACTTTCTCAAGATTATGTAAAGCTTCTTCAAAAGTATCACCCATGACTGTAAAGTCATCCATATAAACCTCTACGCAATCATGCAAAAGATCAGAAAAAATACCAAGGACCGCCTGCTGGAATGTGGCTGGTGCATTGCATAGACCAAATGGTAGTACCCTATATGCATAGGTGCCCTAGGGACATGTGAATGTAGTATTTTCTTGGTCTTCTAGAGCTATCCTAATCTAATTGTACCCGTTGAAACCATCTAGGAAGGAAAAATATTTTTTTCCTGCTAAAGTGTCTAGTACTTGGTCTATAAAAGGAAAGGGAAAGTAATCATTCAAGGTAGCCTTGTTTAGTTCCCTGTAATCCACACACACTCGGAATTTACCATTCCTTTTGGGGACAATAACCAATGGAGATACCCACCAGCTATCCGAGATAGGATAGATGAACCCTACATTTAACAATTTCTGCAATTCATCTTTCACATTTTCCCTTAAAGTGGGGTTCATCCTCCTTTGTGGCTGTCTCACGGGCATGGCTTTCTCTTATATATAAATATGATGAATTCATGTGTATGGGTGAATGCATATCATATCTATATATTCCCAAGAAAAAGTGTTTGAAAAATCTATCAATGCTTGAATTAAATGTTTTTCTTGTTCAGGAATTGAGAAAGAATTAATATTCAAAGGTTTTTCAGGAAAAATTTCAACCACCTTACTCACCCATTTAGTCATGGAATATGCAGGAAATGTGAATAATAAGGCTGAGTGTAGTTCGGTTGTTGTACTATACTCATGTAAATCCTGCATATTAGTAATGAAATCTAAATTATGACTAGACTACCCTTCTTCTTGCTGTAAAAACTCAGGATTAGAAATACAACAATTTATCAAATTTTATTCTGAATTTTCTTTAAGGCTCATGGCTTGCGTGATTGTCAAAACTGATGAAGCACATTCTAAATCATGCTATTCTTCTTCAACCCAATGTCTATTTTCTGATCTTAAGATAGGTTGAGTCAAGGGATACAAATTAATGTGCTTTATTTCAGTCCCATGACTGATGGTCATGTTTCTAGACCTACACCCGATAGAAGCATCTTTTGTGGCTAACGATGGTCTCCCCAAGATCAAAGGATACCCCATAAGTTAGTTTTGGGTTGAAGAACATAAACATTTAAAGGGTACTTCCAAGAATCTAATAAGATGCTAATGTGTTCTAACACCCTCTCTGGCTTTACCTTAGACCTATCTGCTAATTCTAACATGGTAGGAGTAGGAAATAAGTCAAAGGTTCCTATTCTAGATAAGGTCTCTATAGTCATCACATTAATGGCTACACCTAAATCAATTAAAGTGTTTTTTATAGGTTTTCCATTGATAAAGGTGGTAACCACAGGGATTCCAGGGTCTGCATATTTTTCAGTAACAAATCCGGTAGACATTAAACTTGCAAGCTTTCCACCTACTTGAATTGTAGAGAGTTCTCTCTTTTGTCTTCTTGGTCTCTTGGTACATAGCTCCCTTATTGTTTTAGCATAGATTGGGATATATTTAATTGCTTGTAGCAATGGGATCTTAATGCATACATTTCTCAATTCAGACACAAGATCAAACTCGGGTTGTTTTAGTCTCATTTCCAACCTCTCTAGAAAAGGAGGCTGGATTGTATGGGATGAGGAAGGTTCTTGTGGCCTTGAAGTAGGTTGTTCTACTGGTTCAGGTGCAGTTTCGACTTTAGGCATTACTAGAGTGTCTTCCTCTATAATCTATTCAATTCTTCTAGGTCGATTCACCACTTTTCCTGACCTCAGTTGGATTTTTTGCAGCGACACAGAAAATTTCTGTAACACAGGAACATAAATTTCTTGTATTGACTGTGGTGCAATATAGTAGGTATGAAAAGTGGGATAGGTGACCAATCCAATGTTGTGAGTGGATTGTATGGTTTTATTATTGGGGTTAGACAATGGCTAGGTAGGAAGTTGCACTAGACGAGGTTTATTTTGTGGGGCAGGCAACTAAAGTTACTGCTGGTGAGGTTGATTTATTTGTTGTTGTGTGGGCTGCGGAGGATAAAAGTTTTGAGAAGGAAACTTATGTGTGGTAGGGTAAGAAAATTTCCCATGCCAAGGTTATTGTGGGGGCCAAGTGTACCTGGGCATTGGAATATTCCATATTTGATTTTGATTATAAGGAAATTGAAAATGTGATTGAGCCATACCTGTAGCATGTGGTTTCCATGGTCTTTGAGGTGCCATTGCATAAAGTGCATTGGAAACTCCTTGATCTGCTAGATATTCTTCTTTGATTTTAGGAAGTGTTGTTGGGAAAAGTGTCTACTCAGAACGCCCCTATCCCACTAAGGTGTGATAGTGCCTTAGCAACAAACAAGGAAAACTACTTTCGTATTCTTCTTTATGAATTGTAAACGAAGAGGAAGAGGATGAACCAACCTGTGTCTTTCGCTAGTCCTTTGATCCAATCTCTCTTCTCTTTGACAGCTTCCAGCTACTTGCTCCTTCACTTGCCCAGCTTCACCAAGTTTCTGCAAGATCACAGAAGAGGAAAACTACACAAAGACATGGATTTACATTCATAAATAGCTTAGGATCAGATTTAAGCTAAACATGCAAATATAAAAAAACATCATTGATACAAAAGCATGTAGGAGAAACTCAAATAGTTTTATTGATATAACAAGAAGATCCAGGAGGAGATACAACCAAGTGAGTCCCGATCCAACATCAACCTCCCAGGAAAGGAATCCCTTCTTCACCTCCAACAAAGCATAAATCACCCAATGCACTGATCTCAATCTCAAAACCAACAACAATTCTCTGCAATGTACAAAATTCCAGCCTCCGGATCTCTGGGATGAGGGATCCATATATAGATGTATGCAAAGAGGATGAGTCAGCTTATGATTTGACTTGTGGCTTCTCTCTGTCAGTTCTTGCTTCCACTTGGAGACTGAGAGCCTCTTACTCATCCTTGGTCGAACTCAGTGAGGCAAGTGTCATTGGGGAAGATTCTGGAAGCTTCCATTGTCTGTGCACCTCGCGGAATGACACTTCCATTTGTCATTTCCCGCTCAGCACACCCTGGTAGTGCATTTAGGTGCGTTGCAACGCACCTAGCTAGTGTACTTGGGTGCTATGCAACGCAGGTAGCTAGTGGAGCAGCTGAAATGATCCTGATTTGACTCATTCTGAGCAGTTTCTGGTGGAGAACTTCTGGGAGAAGCTGTAATTTGTTGACCTTGTTCCTTTAGGGGCAGGAACAACACTTTTAGGGACTTTGGATCCCTTGGATTATGGCATTTCATGCTTAGAGCTGTAAGGCACAAAAATGTCCATAACAGTTGCCCCCTAAAGTATGAGGCCGTTTATCGGGTGAAATGCTTTATTAGGAGGATCCGAAGTTCTTTCAATGCTGGGAGGAGACCTGTAGTAAGATACAATACAATACATTACCTTCATACTATTTTCATGATCTAGCTGAGGTGGGAATTCCCATGCTCAACTTTATAAATTCATTTTTATGTACACAGGACAGACAATCATCTGATGGTAGACTGATGATTTTGATGAAGTCATCATCCTTTTGGTAGGACGATTATCTGTGCTGCAATGCTGTACATGTCAATGTCTTTATTTTTCCTGAATATATATCGCAGCCCGAATGGATGAAACTAGATCCGCGGTCTTCAATCTCGTCCGATCTTCACTCGAAGTACAAGTCGATCCATGTGAAAAAGGTTTTAAAGTCGAACATGGAAAGACATCGCTTAATTACCGGTCAATGATGTAAACTGTTAACAAGCGCGAGAGGAATCACTGATAATGATGATGACCCTCAAGGTACTGCAGTACAATTCACGTGGTGTGAATAAAGGACTTGGCGTTGAACACCACGCAAAATCTTTCGGTCGAAGGTCATTGATTTATACCTGTCGCCGGAAGTGAGAAACTTGCCATTGAGGCATGCAAGCTTCAAAGTACTGAATGGGGTGTTCCTAGATCAACTTCTTGGATAATGAGCTGGTGTCGACAAGAAGCGACCTGTCAAAGGAGGGCCTTAATGAATCCCACATCAATGACACGGAACGGAGCAAATGATTTTGATGGAGGTGAAAACAATCTGATGATATATGGTTCAGGATGGCGACTGTTATCACAAAATCAGTACTAAGGGCTGCAACCAAGTAAGATTTTATGTAACTCTTTCAACCAGACTTTAGACTAGGAATTAGCCTTCCTAGTCAGAGAGGGCTCTCTCACAGACTTTTGATAGAAATCAATTACAACAACAGATGGCTAACTCTTCACACATTCATGAAAACAAAGCTGGTTGAACACATATCAAATTAGTCTTCATTGGGCTATGGAGTCTTACACATTTAATAAACAAAAGCACAGTCATTTCATGGAATTCAAGGCTCTTTGCATTAGATGTTCAAACATATCTCACACAAACCACAGCTTGCCAAACATACAGGAAGTCAGAGCATTAGAAATGAATTCTGAGTGATTATGTTATAACAAGGCTGTAAAAGAACATATAAGAGAAAACACCACCATCATATTTGAACAAAATAATCCATTGAGAATCTTGAGAAGAAACAACCACTGTTTTACTATTACTGTAACAAGTCTTTACATTGGCCCAAATAACTCTGTTTTTGTATAAAATGTCCAAACCTTATTACATCCTAATCTGATCCCTTTATAGGAATATATTCCTCCCTCTCTAGAATGGGCTCGAAGGACCTATTAACTACTCCTACATGCTATTAAACTAATTCATTAATTACAAACATGCTGAGCTGTAATTACACAAAATCCTAATCAAACTAAAACACTAATTTCATTCTCCTCGTATGCTTGATTCTTCTTGGATCCTTGACAGCTGTCCTCCTTCAGTTAGGCTGAGATGTCTGAGCTACGGATGCAAGGAATGCTAACTTTGGATGCTTGAAAGCGCTGATGGCTCATTAATTGACCAAAAGATGTGCTCTATTTTAACGGTCTCTGTCTCCCAACATTCTCCGAAAGTGTAGCAGCATATTCCCAAATCTTTTAATAACCCCAGGTATGGAATGCTGCCATGTTTCTGATGTGCTGTAGGTGGTATTGATAGACAGGTGTTTCTCTTCCTCAACTCCCGCTCACAGTATCACAATAGCTGCTCTGCGCTTAAAATCATCACCTACAGCAGTTTCGTAGCGCGCTACGAAACTGCTGTGTGATTTCAAAAACACAGTCTTCTTCCCTGCCTTTAAAAATTCACCATGCCTAATTGATGCTTTGGACAAGGTTATGAGAACAACCTGTAAATGAGTATGGTTAATAGCCTCAACCTTTCTGCACAGCGTTTAACACATTTACAGTTAGTGCAAGGGCAGCTGGTGAAGTTTTTTGCTTGATTTACTCTGTCATGATGATGGTACTGCTTAAAACATTTCACATGCTACCCTACCTTTAGGGTTCATATATTCTTCCTTTAGTAAAGTCTCACAGCCACACTCTGTACTGTCTTAATTTTTTGCCTTCATAGATCTGTTCTTTGTAATCTCTATCTTTCTTTCAAAAGGAAGGGTTATTATTGACAAGATTTTCCTTTGACTAGTGCTTAGATACAATGAAGACATTACTATCAAAACAAATCGAAAGCAGAAATATGCTTATCATAGAAAATTCTGCTTCATGCACAGGCATCATCTTGAAAAGTTGACCAACCAATGTTCTTAGCAATAGAACACGAGCTCAAATGCTGAGGGTCCCCTGTATTTCTTGGATCCATCCATGGTGCCATAGCTGGTCTCATACTATCATAATGAGTGGTAGTATCCACCAGAACAGAATTGTTTAAAGCGGTAGGCATAAAACCTCTGTCATAAGAACTATTCGGAGGCATTAAATAAAAATTAAAAACAAGTCTGCTACCAAAGGACTTGGACTTGTTGTTTCCAAACTGAATGCTATTGGCATAGGATCCATGTATTCCCAAATCTTCTAACACTGGCATAATTGCCTCTGTTAGAGGAACCCCTGTGTTGAATGTTGGAATCGATGTCCATCCAGGGCTGCAAAAGGTCTGGGAAGGATAACCGCCATTGATTGATGGATAGAACAAAGGAGAAACCTCATGTTGAAAAACTGGTAGATGATATCTAGCAACCTTTGGATACAAGGTTCTGCAAGATCTTGAACATCATCAAGCCAAGACATGATTGAAGATTGATTGAAAATTTTCTGGAATTCTAAAAGTGCTTACAGACATTTCAGACAAATCAAAACTCATTTGTATGTCCCTAAAGGTTCATGGTCCATTCAATTATTGAGAGCTCTTGTTCTGAATTGTGTCTACCGGGCGATTCAGAACATTTACAAGTCCTCCAAGAACATCTATTAAATCCTTACCTTGCTTTCTCTTGAGCTCTCTATCGAGCTCACTCGTTTGTAGTTGCACTTGTTTATTTACCTCAATACCCTTCCAATACATGTCGCTGTCTAGCTGGCTGGAGCATATCTGTGCTTGAGTTGTTTTGCGAATAACCGCTTGTATATTCTGACAATTCTCACGAAGTACACTAATTATGTCATGCTCCCTATCATCTTCAATTGAACATCTTCCTTTCTTATGCCTTATGGTAGAATCTAATGGTTCATTACCACTTCCTGAAACCGTTGGATCCTGCATCTTGATCATCTCATCTTGTGAGTCATCATTGGAAGTAAAAGATTATCTGCACTTTGTCAAACACATAACTTCCTGGCTTTTTCAACTCAGTGTCCACTAAGAAGGAATTATTACGAATATTGTAACAAGCAGATCTGATTTTCCCCGGCAGGGCGCATTCGATGAGATTTCCTTTGTCATCCCTAATAGCTGAGATTTGATCTCCATGTCGTCTGAAGAACACAATAGAGGCCATGGAATGGACAACAAATATTATATCATCCCCAGAGACAATAAACAGAATACTGCCAACGCCAAGAAACTAAAAGTTGTGTACATAGTAATCCCTATAAAACTTTGGTAGCTTCACTTTCTTGCCCGACTCTCGGAGACGCAAGTTGTGGAAGTATGAATCTTGCTCTATCAGCTCTTCTTGTATTTGAGGTTTGTTTCCATTCGTGAGTAACTCTGACGAAGTCATCACTGCATTCAGAACTATATTTGGTTGCGGCCATGCCATAAATTTTTCATTTTCTTCTCTCGGCCTTTTCTTCTTTAATTGATCTGCCATATTTCGCAAGGGGTGGAAGCGTTTAATTGAGGATGAAGCTCTCTCTATCATGCCGCCTCCTGAAGCAACTTTTCGTTCCAGATATGCACAATAGGTCTTAAATAATATGAACACCTTTCTGGCAACGATAAACTAATTTCGACCATGTGTCTCTGTCTTTTGTCGGTGGCAGAGCTAATAAACGAACAGCTAATATCGTTTGCCACATCTTCAACATTTCGTTTGTCAAAACTCATAACTGACACGTACGCGATCCCACAATCATGTACACCTGTATGTATAGATGAATGAAGTGCGTATGTTTCACAACACTACATTTTTGCATCAGACTTGAGCATGCGAACACCAAATGCTTCCATCACCTGCAGACTCAATATAGATGAACACATCAAACCCTTCATTAATAAGTTTACTCCACATTCGAGGTAGATTAGACTACGATGAGTTATGGACCAACTAACTAGTAGGATTTACAAAAAAAACAATTCCATAGCATCATCTCTGTTCTTTCCATATACAGCCCGTGACCCTCAGTTTCAGCCTTGCCAACACAGCTTTTGTCCATTTGCCCGCACACCAAATTTTTCTTCATTATCATCATCCATAAAGCGCAAAAAGGCCATATACACAGGGGCTATTCTAAGCTGGAATGTTACAAAATGAAGACAGAATTGTTGACCAAAACAGCTGAATACCGTCAGCATCCATGTTGCATTTTCCACCTCCTGAGGATTAGGCTTTACATATTGATGATTGAAGGTGCAGCCATTGTGCATATCCACCTTGTGATCATTTCTCAAGTGAGTCACAGGTGCTGGAATGTCCCCAATAACTGAGCATTCAAAATCTGCGTAAGGGAAACTGTAAGGCCTGAACATGCATTGTCGTTCATGCTTGAGCTTGCTATAATATGGGAATATGTCGTGACAACCAAGCTTTTGATGTCTGCAAGGAAGTTCCAGAGATTCTGCCACCTTTTCAAGAGCCAAACATCTGAATTAGTTGAGGATGGCATGGGGTATAACATACAAGAATAAAATCTGCTTACGTATCCATTGCTTTGCCTCTGGCAGATACAATCACATGGAAGAACTAATACACGAACAACCTTGTAAACCTTGATATCTTCAATCTCATCTGAAAGATCTGACATTAGACCTTTTAAGCAGATCAACCTCATCTACAGCAGTTGTAACCCGTGTACAATAGGCATGATAGGATTTGGGCCTCCACTGAAAACTCGAACAAATCCCCAATTTCGTAGCATGCTACGAAATCACCTAAACAGGTAGCGCTGCAAAACTGCTAAAAAGAATTCATGCGCTGCGAAAACACCCTGTCTTTAAGCTAGGCTAAAAAAATTTTTAGCAACAGAATTTTCAGTGATAACAGTGGCTCCACTTGGGATAGTGTGCCCTTGTGGTGCACTAAGAACCTGCAGTTCCAGTGCCTTGTAAAACTTATTTGACAAACAGAAATTTGCTTGACCAGCATGACTGTAGGAGAAAGAAAGCTACATCTACTGAAAAAAGAAATGCTCAGTTAACCTTGAGCTTATTTGCATTTACCTCTACCTACCTACCCTAACAATTTCAATTTCCTTCTGTTCAATCAATATGAAATTTCCAATGTAGCCAATCCTCTACTTTATCTGATATTTGATTTCTTTGACCGCATTGGAGTTCAGAGCCAATCTGACAGTGTGATAACCGCTGCCACTGAAACTGCCTCTGATCTTTATATGAAAACTGAAACACTGGAGAATAAAACTCTTCCAAGTAATCAGCTATAGGATCCCAGAACACATGATCAGCTTGTCTTTCCTTGTAACTTTCCAGCTGTGCAAACTGATCTTCAACCACAGTGTTCAGTTCCTCAATCGTGAAAGAGAAAGGAACCATCATAGTCTCCTTGCGTTTTACCATAGAAAACTTCTGAGAATAATGATCATGATCATGAAAATTGTATGCCTGAATTTGTCCTTCTAAACCTTCAATTTCCTTTTCAAGGTTCTCAGCAAATTCATCCAAAAATCTCATTCTATCTTCTGCCTTGGAGTCAAAAGATTTTAGATATGAGGATAATGACAAAGAAAAAGATTCATTTGTTTCTTCTTTACTATGATCATCATTCCATTGTTTGAAACCTTCAACTGAGGGAGAGTCTGCCACCGACTCTGACCTATCTATCCATTCCTCCAAAAACATGAGCCAAAGGTCTTGAAATGACTTAATGGATTTGGCAGGAAAGCATTCAACCCACTGTTTACATTTCCCTTGGAGTGAATCATAGAATAACCTTATGCAAACATCCTCATGTTTAACTCTAAGAAGCTCAGCAAAATGACAGAAATCTGAGATATGCTCCAACGTTAAACTCAAGTCTTCTCCATTGAATTTTGGACCATTCCTTAGAAAATATGCATCCTTGGGAAAATGATTTGGGAAACCATGAATTCCTGAGAAATCTATACATGCATACCTTGAACTAAGAATGGCAGCTTCTGGGTCTTTCATAACTCCAGTGGAATCACCATGAATGTATGAACTTTGAATTCTTCACAATGGAGTCGCCAAGGTAGATTTGCAGCCTCGAAAAACCTCTTTGAACTCCTGCTACCTTCAGAAATTCACTCTTAAAATTACGGGAGAGAGTAAGCTTCAGGCTCCCGGCAGACGCACCAAAATGTTATCACAAAATCAGTACTAAGGGCTGCAACCAAGTAAGATTTTATTTAACTCTTTCAACCAGACTTTAGACTAGGAATTAGCCTTCCTAGTCAGAGAGGGCTCTCTCACAGACTTTTGATAGAAATCAATTACAACAACAGATGGCTAACTCTTCACACATTCATGAAAACAAAGCTGGTTGAACACATATCAAATTAGTCTTCATTGGGCTATGGAGTCTTACACATTTAATAAACAAAAGCACAGTCATTTCATGGAAGTCAAGGCTCTTTGCATTAGATGTTCAAACATATCTCACACAAACCACAGCTTGCCAAACATACAGGAAGTCAGAGCATTAGAAATGAATTATGAGTGATTATGTTATAACAAGGCTGTAAAAGAACATATAAGAGAAAACACCACCATCATATTTGAACAAAATAATCCATTGAGAATCTTGAGAAGAAACAACCACTGTTTTACTATTACTGTAACAAGTCTTTACATTGGCCCAAATAACTCTGTTTTTGTATAAAATGTCCAACCCCTATTACATCCTAATCTGATCCCTTTATAGGAATCTATTCCTCCCTCTCTAGAATGGGCTCGAAGGCCCTATTAACTACTCCTACATGCTATTAAACTAATTCATTAATTACAAACATGCTGAGCTGTAATTACACAAAATCCTAATCAAACTAAAACACTAATTTCATTCTCCTCGTATGCTTGATTCTTCTTGGATCCTTGACAGCTGTCCTCCTTCAGTTAGGCTGAGATGTCTGAGCTACGGATGCAAGGAATGCTGACTTTGGATGCTTGAAAGCGCTGATGGCTCATTAATTGACCAAAAGATGTGCTCTATTTTAACGGTCTCTGTCTCCCAACATTCTCCGAAAGTGTAGCAGCATATTCCCAAATCTTTTAATAACCCCAGGTATGGAATGCTGCCATGTTTCTGATGTGCTGTACGTGGTATTGATAGACAGGTGTTTCTCTTCCTCGACTCCCGCTCACAGTATCACAATAGCTGCTCTGCGCTTAAAATCATCACCTACAGTAGTTTCGTAGCGCGCTACGAAACTGCTGTGTGATTTCAAAAACACAGTCTTCTTCCCTGTCTTTAAAAATTCACCATGCCTAATTGATACTTTGGACAACGTTATGAGAACAACCTGTAAATGAGTATGGTTAATAGCCTCAACCTTTCTGCACAACGTTTAACACATTTACAGTTAGTGCAAGGGCAGCTGGTGAAGTTTTTTGCTTGATTTACTCTGTCATGATGATGGTACTGCTTAAAACATTTCACATGCTACCCTACCTTTAGGGTTCATATATTCTTCCTTTAGTGCAGTCTCACAGCCACACTCTGTACTGTCTTCATTTTTTGCCTTCATAGATCTGTTCTTTGTAATCTCTATCTTTCTTTCAAAAGGAAGGGTTATTATTGACAAGATTTTCCTTTGACTAGTGCTTAGATACAATGAAGACATTACTATCAAAACAAATCGAAAGCAGAAATATGCTTATCATAGAAAATTCTGCTTCATGCACAGGCATCATCTTGAAAAGTTGACCAACCAATGTTCTTAGCAACAGAACACGAGCTAAAATGCTGAGGGTCCCCTATATTTCTTGGATCCATCCATGGTGCCATAGTTGGTCTCATACTATCATAATGAGTGGTAGTATCCACCAGAACGGAATTGTTTAAAGCGGTAGGCATAAAACCTCTGTCATAAGAACTATTCGGAGGCATTAAATAAAAATTAAAAACAAGTCTGCTACCAAAGGACTTGGACTTGTTGTTTCCAAACTGAATGCTATTGGCATAGGATCCATGTATTCCCAAATCTTCTAACACTGGCATAATTGCCTCTGTTAGAGGAACCCCTGTGTTGAATGTTGGAATCGACGTCCATCCAGGGCTGCAAAAGGACTGGGAAGGATAACCGCCATTGATTGATGGATAGAACAAAGGAGAAACCTCATGTTGAAAAACTGGTAGATGATATCTAGCAACCTTTGGATACAAGGTTCTGCAAGATCTTGAACATCATCAAGCCAAGACATGATTGAAGATTGATTGAAAATTTTCTGGAATTCTAAAAGTGCTTACAGACATTTCAGACAAATCAAAACTCATTTGTATGTCCCTAAAGGTTCATGGTCCATTCAATTATTGAGAGCTCTTGTTCTGAATTGTGTCTACCAGGCGATTCACAACATTTACAAGTCCTCCAAGAACATCTATTAAATCCTGACCTTGCTTTCTCTTGAGCTCTCTATCGAGCTCACTGGTTTGTAGTTGCACTTGTTTATTTACCTCAATACCCTTCCAATACATGTCCCTGTCTAGCTGGCTGGAGCATATCTGTGCTTGAGTTGTTTTGCGAATAACCGCTTATATATTCTGACAATTCTCACGAAGTACACTAATTATGTCATGCTCCCTATCATCTTCAATTGAACATCTTCCTTTCTTATGCCTTATGGTAGAATCTAATGGTTCATTACCACTTCCTGAAACCGTTGGATCCTGCATCTTGATCATCTCATCTTGTGAGTCATCATTGGAAGTAAAAGATTATCTGCACTTTGTCAAACACATAACTTCCTGGCTTTTTCAACTCAGTGTCCACTAAGAAGGAATTATTACGAATATTGTAACAAGCAGATCTGATTTTCCCCGGCAGGGCGCATTCGATGAGATTTCCTTTGTCATCCCTAATAGCTGAGATTTGATCTCCATGTCGTCTGAAGAACACAATAGAGGCCATGGAATGGACAACAAATATTATATCATCCCCAGGGACAATAAACAGAATACTACCAACGCCAAGAAACTCAAAGTTGTGTACATAGTAATCCCTATAAAACTTTGGTAGCTTCACTTTCTTGCCCAACTCTCGGAGACGCAAGTTGTGGAAGTATGAATCTTGCTCTATCAGCTCTTCTTGTATTTGAGGTTTGTTTCCATTCGTGAGTAACTCTGACGAAGTCATCACTGCATTCAGAACTATATTTGGTTGCGGCCATGCCATAAATTTTTCATTTTCTTCTCTCGGCCTTTTCTTCTTTAATTGATCTGCCATATTTCGCAAGGGGTGGAAGCGTTTAATTGAGGATGAAGCTCTCTCTATCATGCCGCCTCCTGAAGCAACTTTTCGTTCCAGATATGCACAATAGGTCTTAAATAATATGAACACCTTTCTGGCAACGATAAACTAATTTCGACCATGTGTCTCTGTCTTTTGTCGGTGGCAGAGCTAATAAACGAATAGCTAATATCGTTTGCCACATCTTCAACATTTCGTTTGTCAAAAATCATAACTGACACGTACGCGATCCCACAATCATGTACACCTGTATGTATAGATGAATGAAATGCGTATGTTTCACAACACTACATTTTTGCATCAGACTTGAGCATGCGAACACCAAATGCTTCCATCACCTGCAGACTCAATATAGATGAACACATCAAACCCTTCATTAATAAGTTTACTCCACATTCGAGGTAGATTAGACTACGATGAGTTATGGACCAACTAACTAGTAGGATTTACAAAAAAAACAATTCCATAGCATCATCTCTGTTCTTTCCATATACAGCCCGTGACCCTCAGTTTCAGCCTTGCCAACACAGCTTTTGTCCATTTGCCCGCACACCAAATTTTTCTTCATTATCATCATCCATAAAGCGCAAAAAGGCCATATACACAGGGGCTATTCTAAGCTGGAATGTTACAAAATGAAGACAGAATTGTTGACCAAAACAGCTGAATACCGTCAGCATCCATGTTGCATTTTCCACCTCCTGAGGATTAGGTTTTACATATTGATGATTGAAGGTGCAGCCATTGTGCATATCCACCTTGTGATCATTTCTCAAGTGAGTCACAGGCGCTGGAATGTCCCCAATAACTGAGCATTCAAAATCTGCGTAAGGGCAACTGTAAGGCCTGAACATGCATTGTCGTTCATGCTTGAGCTTGCTATAATATGGGAATATGTCGTGACAACCAAGCTTTTGATGTCTGCAAGGAAGTTCCAGAGATTCTGCCACCTTTTCAAGAGCCAAACATCTGAATTAGTTGAGGATGGCATGGGGTATAACATACAAGAATAAAATCTGCTTACGTATCCGTTGCTTTGCCTCTGGCAAATACAATCACATGGAAGAACTAATACACGAACAACCTTGTAAACCTTGATATCTTCAATCTCATCTGAAAGATCTGACATTAGACCTTTTAAGCAGATCAACCTCATCTACAGCAGTTGTAACCCGTGTACAATAGGCATGATAGGATTTGGGCCTCCACTGAAAACTCGAACAAATCCCCAATTTCGTAGCACGCTACGAAATCACCTAAACAGGTAGCGCCGCAAAACTGCTAAAAAGAATTCATGCGCTGCGAAAACACCCTGTCTTTAAGCTAGGCTAAAAAAATTTTTAGCAACAGAATTTTCAGTGATAACAGCGACCATGAAGGAATGAAGTATAATGTATGGTAGTGGATGGAAAACGGGTGACTTTTCTGGATGACTTCTCTTGAACATGTCGGCTACACTTATGTGATGGATTGGTAGCATTTACCCCAAATGTGGATGGTATGGCGTGACCATGGTGATGTGACCGGCGAATGAAACAACCCAACCCAACTCAGGCACGGAGTGGAAGTGTCATGTTCAAGAGCGACTTGCTACCAATAAAGATTCTTTGAGTTTCTTCCCAATTTTTCCCCAGTCATTGCTGACAAGTACCTCTTTATTTTTTTCAAGCTTGAGGAGGATAACATATGCTTGTTCTATAATTTTCCCTTCGGGCAAACCCATCGCTATGTTTTAACGAGCCTAGCGATAGTGAAACTCGTTCTCGTCTAAAGACAAGTTTGTCGCTATTAATCGTTTTAACGAGTCTAACGACAGAGATAACTCGGTCCTTTTCATTTTTAGAGAGTCTGAAAAGGTACGTAAAGGTAACTCCGAAATTCCTTTTTCGTCATCTAATCCTTTAAGTCCGAAAAAGTATAAAACAATACAGAAGGGATGAATTTTCGATAGTTTTAACGAGCCGAACAAAACAAGTGCTCGATCTTTTTGTGCAATAATCCCTCAGGTCCAAAAAGATTAAAATCTAGAGGAGGGATAGCACTTCCGGTCGCTTTAACGAGCTGGAAGGCCAAAACTCGGCAATCTTTTCATATTTTACGAGTCAGATGAAAAGAGCTTAAAGAAGACTCGTCTTTTGAGGAACGAGTGATAAAATGGGTAGCAGCTGATTCCAGGTAACGTTTGGAATTTTCCAATCACGGCAGTGTCACAAGGATGGCTAGTGAAATCACTCTTCGCAGCTGTTCCTCAAAATGGGTAAACAATCAAAGGGAGGTGAATGATCGGCCAATGAAAAGTGGAGGTGACGGTGCAAACACGACCAAGGCTTTAATGGCTGATAATGCTACATTCACAGTGGTTATTTACCAGAGGATAGTTCATTTTTTAACGAGCTTGAACTATGTGCTAAAACTGCTCGATTAATCAGTCATATGATAAGAATGTCTCATATAAAAACGGCAACTTTTAGATTTTTTCCCCACATCCTTTCTTTATGCAAGTTAGGTGACAACTAATCCTACGAGTTTAAAGGGTTAGAGGTCCTAAAAATTTTAAAAAAATAAATAGCTGCCCCTCGCTTGCACTCCAAAAGGTTTGCATGCCCCCAGGTATAAAACAGAGTTTCGAGGTCTCCCTCTATTCGAGCTGACAAAACATTCGTTTTATCAGGAAGGGTACTACCTCTTACAGGTTACCCAAAGATTGTTCTATTTACGGCGTAAACAAAACACTTCTCTGGCGATGTCTACCAAGATAAACAAAGGTGAGTGGCGGTGCTCGCCACTTACGTAACTTTGACAAGAGAATCCTGTTCTAGAATAACCCCTCTTCCAATCACGGATGGGGTACAGACTAGTCATATTCTCCTGTGGAAACCTACCCTATATCTGAAGTTTTCCTGCCAAAGCAGACCAGGACGCATGCCCCGTGGGTTTCAGTCATATCCCTCCGAATTACTCGCACCCATCGGGAGGACGGACTACGGGTTGAGACATTTCTTGCGTGAAGAGACCATTTAGGGATGGTATATGACTATTTGCGATGTGTGATCCGGGAAATGAAAGCTGGTCCACGAGCTTGACCACTCTTCCTTCGTGCAGAAAACACATTACTCTAAAGAGTGAGGAGACGATGGCTCCCATGCAATAAATATAGTCTCGTCCAAGGAGTAGGTTATAATCCAAGGGTCCTTGAACGACCATTACGTTCATTTGAACGGTCTTCCCTTTCAATGTTATGGGCACATTGGGAAGGTTCCCTAAAGGTCGACTGGATCCTTTATCAAAGCCTGTCAGATTTCTCATCTCAGGCAACAGCGATGGAAAACCAAGCGCTTTCCAAGCAATAGAGGAAAGGATACTCACAGAAGCCCCCTCATCTATGATGGTACCAGCCATGACCATTCTATATATTTGGACGATAATTCTGAATGGTATGCTTGCTGGTAAACGGGGTCTGCCTAGTTGATTCCAGTCGAAGGAGACAACTAGGTTGCTTGGAGGTGGGACCGAGTAGACAGCCGGGTACGGCTCTGACGAACTTCCTTCCTGCGGTAAAGGAATGGGTAGATTGGCCCCATGTTCGTCGGAGTTTGTGTTGATGAAGAGAATTTGGATGGTGTCATCCTTGTTCTCTCCAGTGACTGTGTCATTCGAAGATAAAACCTCTGAAGGCAAGACCAGGTCAACTGCCGCCTCGACCTTTTGACTTTTGTCGGGTATGGATTCAGCTGGTTCATCTTCAATGACAGGCGCTTCAGCTGACCACTTGAGCGGGCCAGCTGGATTCTCAACTAACGAAGGACTCGGCAAGAGTTTTTTATATCCAGGAGGAAGTCGTAACGGTGAAACCGGACGATCATCCAAAACTCTTTTAGCTTCGTCTAAGAAGGGACAACGGTGGATGGCGTGATCGCCTTCGCACAGTTTACAGGGAGATCTAGCTCTCCCTTTTTGTCCTGGGGCTTCACTTTCGCTAGTTGACGGTGTGCTTTCAACATGGCCATTAGAGGTTGACGACACCGGATTGTGCAAACTGGGAGACCAGTCCCTTAGTATTCGAGGGATGCAAGGACAATCTCTGTGAAAGTGGTCTCCCTTGCAAATGACACATGGCGATTTAGGCCTGATCGGTGTAGTGTGTGGATTTTCGCTAGACGACACTCGTTTGCCCCCATTCGCTTTTGGCTCCTTCTTCTTCTTCTCTTTCTTCTTCTTGTCCTTCTTCTCCTTAGGAACTTGACTTTTGGCTTTGCCAACCCCATCAAGCGAAGAGGAAGGAGGAGAGGAAGAATTAGAGGAAGTAGAAAGTTGGTGGGTAACTCTGGACTGGTCTAACTGCTGATTCGATTGTTTAGGAATAGTGGTGTTCTGAACAACATTGGTTGAGAAGAGCCATACTGGCAAGCCAATTGTCAGTCCTGGAAGTGACAATGTGGCCATATGGGGTGCACCAACATCTCCCTAATAGGAGAAGGGATTAGGATTTCCACCAAGGGGAATTCCTTGGTTGGTAGACTCCATTTTCTCAACCTAAGATCAACGTAGGAAAAGGGGATGAATATTTCGTTTAAAATAAATTTTAAGATGCTTGGACACAATTTTTTTTTTCAATTTTAAAGAGACGAGAAAAAACAAAAGATGACTCTAGTCTCCTTCGATTTTTAATGAGCCTGAAGTGACAAGTGCTCAGATGGACCTTTTCCGTTAAGGAGTCTGAAAAGGAACGAAAGGGACTGCTCTAGAGATCTAGGTAGAGGGAGTACCAAACCAATCACAAAACTGCAGAATACATTTTACGGTACGGCAGTCAATCTTCCCGAATGCTGTGTTTGGTGTATTGCGATCAGTAGGGCGGCCGACACGGCTTCCTATGGATAAAAAGTTTTAAGCCTATAGGGGTCTCCCAATATATACTCGATGGTACGTGGGAGCACAAGTCCGTACCGGCACTTATCATCTTGTTAACACCCAGGTTGTTCCCTATGACTCCCAAGGGAATACGGCTGGGGTAACCACTAACCAATCTTTGGATCACAGTTCCTAGCCAAACTGTAATCAGATAGGGCTCTCTCTTTATGATTTTTCTCTGTTTTGATGGTGTTTTTTAGGCTAGCTATTATGCTCAGGTTTTGTTTTTTGTTTTGGTTGAAGGATTTCTTTCAGGGCTTAAGATGTAGTGTTCAGAGACTAGTATATCATTGGGCAATGGAGTCTAGAGCTATGAAATGCTTTGAAATGCAGGAGTGGTGATGTTCAGACTCCAAGGCCTATTGTGTATCTCAAACAAACAAATTTAAACTTAAGTGGTGAAGCATGGTCAGCCAACAGAAAGCAATTAAGAATTCTCTATTGAACTGGTGATGTGAAAGTGAAACATGTTGCACAGGAGCAAACATGAATTCCTGAAACAACGGTCACTGTGAAAGATATATTCTGAAAGTGCAGCAATTAAGAATTACACTTATCAAGAGTATAGCTAAAGAAAAGCATTCATTAGCAACAAAGATTGAACTCAGGGTATTGCATGAATAAGTCCTGAAGGTTATTCTTTTTCTTTGTTGTCAAACACTTAGAAATTAGAAACATATATGGATTTTAATAGATCGAAAATACATAACAGAGAGGGTTACAGAAACTTATTGTATTGTGAAATACACAGGAATCCAGCAGTTTTCAACAGACACCAGAACGCATTCAACACTTCAGAAATCCGAGAAATTCCATCACTTTCTTTATTAAACTCTGAAAGGATTACAGCATGAGAACTTCTTCAGGAGAAATCAACAACAACCCCGCAAGCTTGTGCGAGGGGAAAATATATACAAAACGTATTACAAAATATCTCAGGCATTGAGTCATCTGAGAAATGAAATATCTTCACCAACTTTTCAAGATATTTAGATAAGAAAGTTATTACATCATTGAATACAAAGTAAATGCATCTTTATGATTGTCAGAAGATATTTTGGCCTTTGGAGGCCACTGAGTCGGTTGGAGTGATCTGCATTAATGCTGAAGAACGCGCTTTTGGAGCTGCCCGGCTGCAGCTTCTCGGTCTGGACACCTGTAGCTTTTCATCTTGCTTTGTTGGCTGTAGGTTCCGCTGAGTTGGCTCAGCTTTCATCTTTAATGCATGATGATTTTATTAAATTGTGTTGTGCATGACAATTCATATTTTTATGAACAAAATTTGGTGAATGGCTCACTGTTTACAAAATCTTTTGTATTGCCTTGGTCCACCAGTCCTGTGTAGGTAATTGATGCCTGAGGATTGCATCCATAGTCTCCTCCGCCTCTGTATACTTATAAAAATTTGGAGCTACTGCAAACAAGTGTTCGATTTCATTCATTATAAAAAATAAACTTTCCACTTTGTTGTAGAGAGTCTGCCCTGTAGCTGGCCCTGTTTCTTCTAAGGTGCTGGGCTTCTCATTGATCTGACTTGTGGCAAATGCATTCACCCTTTTGGCATACTGTTCATGTGTGAACAATCTCCCTGCGCTGTTTAGTAAGCTAGGGAGCCCTCTGTTTTCTAACACCTGGAACTTCTCCATAAACCTGTTCACCTCAGTCTGCATGTCTTGGGTTCTTCTCTCTAATGTCTGCACTAGATTTCTTAGAGTAAGAACCCTCTTGATCAATTGAATGGTCTCAGTCCTGTTGGGAATTCCCATGGTAGCTAACTGAGTACTTGTCTTATGATTAAGCACATTAATCATTCTGGTGGCAACTTCAGGCATATTGCTCAGGGCATTCCTTGATCTGTGAATCTCAGCCTGTGCCTTTGGAATGAGCTCTAGCTGCTCATGGATGGTTTCAATATACGGCCATTGGTCAGTAATAGACTGGCCAATATTAGCCCACAACACTGTTCTAAGCTCAGCCACAATTTTATCTAACTTGAGCTCATTTTCCAGCTCTTTGATCTTATCTTTGAGGGCTTTTACTTCCCTGCCCTTTTCTGCCACAGCCTGCTTTGATTTGTCATATCTATCATTGACTTTGGCCAATTTCTCCCTGGTCTCATTTAATTCTGTCATTTGAGCTTCCAGGGCTTGAATCTCAGTCCTTAGCTTCTGCATATCCAAGCTTTGGGCTTGTTCTGTTGTTGGTGGTGCTGAAGTAGAAGGTGCTGCTTGATCAGTCTGCTGAGGAGGAGGAGTAGTAATGGGAGGAGTTTCCTCAAGATTAATGATTTGAGGAGGAGGCTGAGAGGTCTGGCCTTCTTCTCTTTGTTTCAAAGCTGCCTGTAGTGCTGCCTATGCAACCTCTGATTCTCCCAGCTTCTCTTGTGTCTGGATAAGCTGCTTGTAGAGAGACACCAGCAAATCTGTGGCATCTTTATCATGCCTTTGTTGAGCTACTTCATCTGTTTGAGGGTGAATCGTGGCTGGGAGTTTGATCTTTCTTCTTAGAGCTGCCATATCAGCATCCCTTAATTTCAATATTTCCTGTATTCCCTTGATATCTTTGGGATCATGCCCAATCTCAATAATTATATCCTCTAAGGACCTTATTCTGTTGTCCTTTGCCTGGGATGATGCTCTCTCCAACTCTAGCTGAGAGGCTGTATTGTTAAGGCTACTTTGTAGCCTGTAGTTGTCCAATGTTTGGTCTGCCAGGGAAGCATAGACCATCTCACCTGTCTGCTTGTGCAATTCAATTTTATCCATTGGGTGAATGTCCTTGGCAAGGACCTCAAGATTGGTCCTTATATAATCTGCATGAGACTGGGGCTGTGCTACAGCTGGTAAGAAATGGCTCATGATCATCTTGCCTTCACTGACATCAAAAGCAGACATTAAGCGCTGCTGGTTGGTGGGAGCCATTTTCAACAGATGGTTATATAGCTGTATTTTTATTGGCTCACTCCTCTTCTTAATTTCAATGAACTGTTGCTTAATGCTCAGTTCTCCCTCTCTCTGCTGGCTAGAGGAGCTGACTTCTCCTCCTATTGTTCTGTCTTGTTCCTGCTGAAAGGAACTGGCGGATGCTTCTCTGCTTGGTCGGCCCATGCCTAATGACTGCCTTATTGTCATATCCTCCTCAGAAAAATCATTCAATCTTTGCCTTTTTTCTCCCTGATTTATAGAAGATGTTAGGGGAGTCTCTCTGTCTCTCTTTCTGCTTATATCCTCCTTTTGTGGAGTTTGGAGGACTGATGCATCAACTGATGTTTCTTGCCTTGGAGGCACAGTTTGTTGTGGCTGTTGCTCAGTGGATTTTGGGGCTTCCACTGTTTGTTCTGGCTGCACAGGCTGTTCCTGCCTTTGTTCTTCCTGTTGTTACTGTTGTTGCTGTTCTTCTTGCTGCTGCTCCATCTCTTTATCTGCTTATTCTTGAGTCATAGGAGGTAGTTGTTCCTCCTCCACATGCTTTCCTTTGTCTTTGCTGGATGCTTGCTGAGTTTTCATGGCCGCTTGCTGATGTGTTATTGAAGATGAGGCAGCTTCTCCAAGTTGCCTTTGGTATGAGAAAGAGACCTGTACACAAGTTTCCAACTCAGCCTCCTTTTGTAGATTTCTAGCTTCATTCTCTAGCATCTGCTCTTTACTAATTGGCTCTTCTAGAGTGCCTTCTTTCCAGCTCAAGGCATTAGCATACTTCTCAATATGGGGCAACTTCATATGTGCATATGTGCCTAATTTGTGTTTTATTCTCCTGAGGGAAATAAAGTGGTTACGGTCATAAGGTGACCATCTGAAGCTGGTTTGAAATCTGAGGCCCTCTAGGATACTATCTGCCTCCCTCCATCCCTCTTCTCTTTTGTTATATAAGAAAGGACCTAGCTGGCTCCTCACCTTCAGTTGCACCTTCTTGTTTTTACTTTGGAAATGGATGTAGTCAGCATTTCCAAACTGTCTGAAGTATTCTAGGGCAAAGAGCCTCATGGGGACATACCTTGGAAGCCTAAAAGGGTCCAATTCACAGCCATAGATTCTGATTACTGTGTGGTGTTGGTATAAGTACCAATCACCAATGCTGTAGGCTTTAGAGAGGTGGAGGACTCTTTGCATCTCATCAGTTAGCCTTGGAGGAGGTACACCATATAGCAAGGTCATTGCTGGGAAAATGAACAAGTCTATGAACTCACAGTATGTGTATGGTGAGAGAGAAGCACAATGAAAAACTGAAGACCAAAAGACAACTGATCTTGGAATTCCCTGGGCATTTAATTTCTTGAGGGGAACAGGGAAGCTGTCTGGTTGATAGAACAAGAACAGATGGTAGATGTATGAAGTGAATCTGAACACTCTTTCCCTTGGTAGATTCATTAGCTGCTCATGAATCTTTTCTGTAATATAGGTAGCATAGTCATAGTGTACAACAGGAGGCATTACCGGGGAAAATATGGACAGCATTGCCATTATGGTGTCATCAACATCTTCAATTCCTTTATACCCCAGGACATAACTGATCAAGTCCACTAGCATTCTGCCCAAGTCATTCAGGTACTCATATCCAATAGGAGGAGTTCTTACAGTTTCAGAACCTAAGTCTACAAACAACTGGTTGATCTTGACAATCTGGGCATGTGACAAATTACTTCCCTTCTTTACTAAATCCTGCATGGACAAGGGAGTCAATGGCCTTGCAGTGTGGAAGTGGAGCATCTCATTAATGGTTTCTGGAGTGATGTAGAACAACACTGAACCTGTAGGAGTAAGAACAGCTCTTTGGCAAGGATCATAGCACTCCTGGCACTTGTGGATCAAGTCTGGAAGGGGATTGACTTGAGGGAGGTTGTAAATGGGCAAATTTGAATCCCAAATCCCTAAAATATCAGCCCCACTAAGGTGCTGGGCTTTTATTTGATTGATCATATCGATATTATACTTGGAGCCCATTGGAAACCAATCTAACATTTGATAATCCAGGTCTCCCAGGGGTTTCCAATTTATCTCTTTTTGAGGGGCATTCAGAGGCTGGATGTTTAGAGCTATTGGTGTCTCCATGGCTACCGAGGCTCTTGATTTGTATGTAAACCGGTTCCAATTGAACAGAACGATACAGAGGAGAGTTTCTTTGCAAGGGAGGTGAAATATAAGAAACAGAAGGCAAATTGAGTAAAACAACAATTGAAATACTGTTTACAAGACTGATAAAACAATAGCAGGACTGAGCAAAGTGTTTTCTGCGGTGAATTTGGTTATTTAAGGTTCTTAGTTCATGACTGCGCGAACTAGCTGTAAATTTCAACTCAATTTGTCAAATGCGGCCCTGCAGGAGTTTAATGGCTTCACTGGCTGGATATAAGTGCAGGTCACTGTATGTTTGTCGGTGAAAACAGAGTTTTACAGTCTTTTAACAGTTTACTTGAGGAATTATGGATAAAACCAGGCTCATGGGATGATTTTGAAGAATACCTGATGAATTCGTCGGCAAGAGTTGCGAATGCAGGTGCAATGGAGGCTCTGGCGGTCTCGGAATCGACTTTAGTAGGCTGGTGCTGGTTTGGACGTGAGCAGCATGCAAAACAAATAGTAGTGTCATTTGCCCAAAATGGAAAAAACACGAGATTTTGGCCTAAAAATGGATTTTTGGCAATATTGGCGCGTTTTTGGGATGACGTCAGCATGACGTCGCCGGGTGGGGTCGGAGTCGGATGACGTCAGCATGACGTCACCGGGTGATGTGGCAGGTCGTGGTTGGTCCACTGATATGCTGAAGTGGCGGACATGTCAGCGAAGGGCCGGACAAATGAGGTGATGCGACGGTGGGGTGGCAGCGACGTGGCTCTGACGCAGAGATGACATGGGACCAGCAAAACCAGGTGGTAAGTGAAACAACGGTAACGGTTTTCTCGGACCGCTTACAATACGGCCCCGGTTTTGTCAGAGGCCGACCCGAGAGACTGAGAAGGTGACGCGTGGCCGAGGACTGACGTAACCCTTCGTCAGTTTCTCGGGTACTAACTGTCGGGCGTCGGGACCAACCCGATACGTATAAGGGCCGTACGATCAGAGGCGCTCGATCGGACGGCTGACGGGTTGATGAAGTGATCGGGCAATACAGAAGGGGGTGGGATTTAAAAAATATATTTTTTGGGATGCGCGCTTAGCGGAAGATCATTGGGGTATGGAGGACTTCGATGGTTTTTTAATATATTTTCAATAAAACCAATATAGCGCCCGAACCATTGGATAACATAAAAATGGGTTTTTTATGAATATTTTTGTAAAAATGCGCCCGGTGCTTAGACTTTGGATAAAGGAGAAAAGTGGGTTTTTAGAGTATTTTTGCAAATGAAGCGGGTTAAAGGGACAAAATGGGTTTTTAATAAGGTTTTCTTAGCAAATGAAGTTTAAATGAGTCAAATGGACTCAGAAGAGGGGAGAGGGGTAAGGCTAAGGCTTATCAAACTGACCAGATGTCCATTTGATCCCTGAAAGAGAACATATGGCTATAATGCCAAGGGAAGGGATATTTATACCATGTTTGGGGTTTATACACCATGGTGTTATAATACTAGGGAAAGGGTAAGATAGGGGATTTATATAATAGAGTTAGGGTTAAAATGGATGAAAGGAGTGGATGAGGGGGAGATGACACTAAGTATTTTTGAAAATAACTTAGCTTAAGGAGTAGATCAAAATGAAAAGAGTTTTAGACAAGAAATGTGGCTTCTAATAGGACTAAGAACCACTAAAACCACCAATTCTTTCATGAATATCAACTAATGAGGGGATGTTAGTAATGAATGGAGAGGGAAAAATGTGGGAAGTTAGACATGCTTCTTTGCTTGCTGCAACCTGATAGAGAAGAAAGACTTCCCAATCCATTGACTTTGCTTTGTAAAATAGGTTAGCATACCTTCAATTATAAGGAATGATACTTCTGCAACCCCAACTGCCTACCCATCTACTTGCCTAGCATTTTTTGTTTCTTCTTGGAGGGTGCACTTAGGCTTGCAGACCCTTACTTGCCTTTTCTTTTCTTTGGCTTTTCCTTTTGTTTCTCTATCCACTTCTACCCTTATTTCTTCCAAGGTCCCAGATTAAGCTTTTGGGAGCCTTTCTTCTCTACCTAAACTACTTGTCTGCCAAGATTAAACGGTTTGGACAGACCTCTTTCTCTATTCTACAACTGAAAATTCAAAACATGGCATGATCCAGATTAGGCTGTTGGACCATCCATCAAAATTTGAGTCTACATCAAGCAATAAGCACAGATTGTATTCTCTTGGAAATATGTGATCTTTGCATCATCAAAGCAGAGCATATTTGGACCTTTTCAATGCCAATCATGAAATATGAAACCTATTGGTATAGGTAGCTAACAGTGGCTCCACATGGGGATGGTTTTTCTTTTGAAAGACCAAGAACAACAGGTCATATTGCCTTTCTCCTTGACTGCTCTTGCCAACCTTGAAGTTTGCTGCTTTGAAATGCCAAAATTGTGTGCTTCTCTTGTTGGTAGACCCCTGAACCTATTTGCCTTTTGCTGATAGTTAATAAACTTGGAAAACTGCATTTTTACATGTTGGCAGAAAATAATATATACATCTGGATATGTACAAGGGAAAATTCAGGCTGCACTTATGGATGGTAGTCAAAATAGTGCTTCAGCATCCTGCCATTCACAGGACCTTCATCCAAATCAGTTTCATTGAGACTTTTAAGGAAATAAGTGTTGTTTCCTTGTACTGCTTGGACAACAAATGGTCCTCTCCAAAGGGAATCAAATTTTCCGTGTTTTCCCTTATCCTCTCTTCTTGAATCCCACTTGAGGACTTTGTCACCAATGTTGAAATCTTCTGCCTTAGTTCTTCTATCAAAAGCCTTCTTTAATTTTTCTTGTAGAACTTGAACTCTGCTGAAAACTTGGTCTCTAGTTTGCTGTAAACATATGATTTGATTGATTCTTCTTTGCATATCCCTTGGTTCAGCTTGGCTTTCTTGAAGAAGTTTCATAACTGGTACCCCTAGTGATGAGGGAAATTTGGCTTCCAATCCATAAACCAACTCATATGGGCTGGTCCCAATTGATCTTTTGGTTGTTAGTCTATCTGCCCATAGAGCATTTACAAGCTTCTTATGCCAATTCTTTTTGTTCTCTTCTAGCACTTTCTTTATGATGTTTACTAGGCTTTTGTTTGATGACTCAGCAAGGCCATTTCCTTGAGGATAGTATGCAGTAGAATGGCCTAAGGTAATGTGAAATTTATGGCAGAAATTCACCATCTTCTTGGATCTGAAAGCAGCAGCATTGTCTGTTATTATTTTGTCAGGACAGCCAAATCTAGCCAATATGTTGTTTTCCAAGAACTGAATGATAGTGGAATCATTTTCTTGTCTGCATGAAACAGCTTCAATCCACTTGGTGAAGTAGTCTGTGGCTGTTAAAATCCATCTATGTTGGCCTGAAGATGAGGGATGAATTTCCCCAATGAAATCCAAGCCCCATTGTTGAAAAGGTCTCTCTGTTGCAATAGGCCTCAAGGGAAGTGGCAGCAACTGTCTCTTTCCCTCAAACACTTGACATTTATGACATGAGGTAGTGAATTTCTTGACATCAGAGAACATGGTGGGCCAGTAGTAACCAACCCTTAGTATTTTATCCACAGTGGACTTCCAGTACAAGTGTCCACCACAGTCACCTGCATGAAATTCCTTTGTGATATTGTCAGTTTCATTCTCAACTAGGCAGTTTAGCAATATGCCTTCATGGTTTTTCCACAATAGATTTCCATCCATAACACAAAATTTAGAAGCTTTCATTTTTAAGAACCTACATTTAGTTCTGGACAATCCTGGGGGAGCACACAGGTTTTGCAATACATAACATATATCAGAGTACCAAGGGGATTGTTCAAAGGCTACATTGATCTTTGGAGTCGCCAGCTCCGGTTCACTGTCCAGCTGGTTGATGTCTAAGGCTTGGAAATTTGCTTCTGTCATTAATTTGGCCAAGCCTTGCCCTTTTATTAGTTTTGTAGGTTTTATTTCAATATCAAATTCCAAGATGTTTGCAATCCACTTTCCTCTTCTGCCCTCTAAGTTTTCTTGGGTGAGAATGTCTTTAACAATAGGACTTGGTACATAGGCTATAACATGTGAATAAAGGATGTAAATCCTAAAGTCCTTAATGGATTTGACCAAAGCATAAGCTTGTTTTTCCATGATTTGATACTTTAAAGGTGCATCTCTAAGAGCTCTACTAAAGAAAGCAATTGGCTTTTCATTTCCTTGGTCATCTTTCTGTAACAAAACAACAGCAATAGTATGCCGGGAGGCAAAAGAGAAAATGATAAATTCTCTGTCAAATTGAGGATTGGTCAAGACCGGGGTTTGGGTAAGGGCCAGTTTTATACCTTCAAAGGCTTGATTGGCTTCAACAGTCCATTTGACTTTTGAATCTTTCTTTAGCATGTTATTTAATAATCTGATTAGTTCTGCTAAGTTTGGGATAAACCTTCTCAAGAAATTGATCTTTCCCAAGAATCCTTGCAATTCTTTGATATTTCTTGGGTGGGGCATTTGTAGGATAGCCTGTATCCTATCTGGGTCAATTCTAATGCCATCTTTAGAAATGATGTGGCCCAGGAGTTTACCTTCCTCTAAACCAAACATGGATTTCTTGGGATTCAGGGAAATTCCATATTTTCTGCATTTTTGGAAGATCTGTCTCAAATGTTCTATATGTTCTTGGTCAGATTTTGAGAAAGGTGTAAGATCATCCAAGTAAATGACTAAAAAGTCATGAATCTCCTTGGCAAAGGCAATATCCATTGCTCTCTGAAATGTTGCCCCTGCATTTTTCAATCCAAAAGGCATTTTTACATATTTGAAGGTTCCCCATGGGGTTGTGAATGTTGTTTTGTCTTGATCATCAGGGTGCACCAGGATTTGATTGAAGCCTGAAAATCCATCCAGTAATGAGATCCTTGAGGCCCCTACCACTCTTTGGAGAATGTGATCCATCTTGGGCAAGGGATAGTTGTCTTTGAGGGATACTTGATTCAGATTTCTTAAGTCCACACACAGCCTTATTTCACCAGTTTTCTTTCTTGTAGGGACTAAATTGGAGATCCATTCAGAGAATCTGATTGGTGCTATGATGCCTGCCTTGAACATTTTCTGTACCTCTTGTTCCATTGCTGGGAGGAGCATTGGATTGATTCTCCTCAATTTCTGTTTAAAGGGTTTTTGATCAGGCTTGAGAGGGATAGTATGCTGGATAACAGAGGTATCATAGGATTTTAGGTCCTCATAACTCCATGCAAAGACATCCTGGAACTCTTTAAAGAGGTCAATGTATTTAGGCTTTTGGTCAGGAGGTAAAGAAGCAGACAATTTAATTATTTTGGGCTTGTCAATGGTACCAATGTTGCATTCTTCAATGGCTGCATTTAAGGGCTGCATTTTTGGTTTTCTGGGAATATCATTTGAATCAAAGATGTCCTCTAGTGGAGTTAGGCCTGTTGGTAGAAAATTGTCTTTCAGCTCTATGATTTTAGTTTCAGCATTGGCCACTTCCTCACAATTGATTGATTGAATGTGCTGAATGCTGTCCTTGTTGAAAATAGTTGGATTTAGCATTTGCTTTGCTGTTCTATGTGATATTGGGTGAGTAATCTGTTGAAACTGTATTTGTGATGGACTTGCTCTTTCAAGTATTTGTGATTGACTTGCTGTATCAAGTATTTGTGATTGACTTGCTGTATCAATGTCAATATTTAATCCTGCAAATTCTTGCTGCAGAGTTAAAAAATGGTTTATTTGCTTTTCATCCTCAAATACTTTCCAATCATTAACATTGTTTGGAAT
The DNA here is from genome assembly GCA_031772625.1 of Pinus tabuliformis. Taxonomy (NCBI): domain Eukaryota; kingdom Viridiplantae; phylum Streptophyta; class Pinopsida; order Pinales; family Pinaceae; genus Pinus; species Pinus tabuliformis. The sequence continues at coordinate 1,547,217,898 of CM062820.1, forward strand.
GGAGGGTCTGTGTTTTACCTCAGCTGTAAAACAATGATGGGGCTCAAAAGGTAGCTTGCATGTACTTGCAAATGTGGCTAAACTATGAGCATGCAGATTGTGGGTTCTAGGAATTTTAGTGATTTGGAATTCAGAGAAAAAGTTTAGTACCTCAGCAACAGCAGACCTATAAGTCCTTAGTCTTTTGTGATTGGTGACAAAATTTCCCTTCACTTGTTGGATAACCAAATCTGAATCACCCATGATTGAAACCCTGGCAGCTTGTAAGAACTTTACTAACTTGAGGCCTAGTAAAAGAGCTTCATATTCTGCCATATTATTAGTACATCTGAAGTTTAATCTATAGGCTCTACCTTCTGCATGACTATTTTCTTTGTTGTGTACCCAAACTCCAGCTCCTGCCCCTAACTTGTTGACTGAGCCATCAAATTCAAGGAACCATAGAATGTCCTGTTGGGAAGGAGATTTAACAATCTGTTCATGGGCTGGCAGAGTAAGTTGAAGTTGTGGTTTTTCATCTGGCTTGTCTTCTAGGACAATTTCATCATTTGATTGGGTATTCTTGACAACTAGGGCAGCAGCAGCATCTAGTGTTTGATTGACTGTTGTTTCATGGGTGGTAATTCTTTCATTGGAGTCTTCCTCCTGTATGAGTATCTTGGTTTCAACCTCACCTTTTGAGGGAGTTGTGATGTCATTGAAGATAATGTATGAGTCTATGTCTGAATGGACAGCATAAATGGGAAAGTTTTGAGGCTTTTCTTCACTGATGACCATGTATTTCATGAGTGTTTCTCTGTATAGTCTTTTTGGTTGCCCAAAAACAGAGATAGTGGCATATGACATGTCTAATTGTAGAGAACCTTGGAGTTTAGCTCCCCATGATCTTGATAACAGCATCCCATACTTAGGTGGGATATCTGCAACTACCACATCCATTAGGATTGTTTTGTTTGGGTATTGAACCAGAGACACACATAAATCTTTTATGAGACCTAAACACTTGACTTGGCTGGAGTGAAAGGAAAACAGGTCCTTGTATTGTCTTGTTATATCTAGATTCAATCTCTCCATGACCGCTTTTGGCATGAGATTGTGAGAGGCACCTGAGTCAAACATTGCATTATGTAATATCTTATCATGAATGTGTAAGCTGACATAGAAAGGTAATACCCCTGTGGCTACCGTTTTTCCATCCACTTCTGGGCCAAACAGTAATTCTGGGGTGTCATCCAGCACATTGACATCATCTTTGTTGCTAGTGAGTTGAAGGGACTTTTTGATCTTTAGTTTATATATGTCATGCTTGGCTAGTTCTAAGAGAGGGATTGCTATTTTTAGTTTGCCAATTTCAGTTTCTAGGTCAAAGGGATTTTCAGATTGGGTCTTAGGGTTATGGATAACAGTCTTTTCCTTGTTCATTAAATCTTCTTCTTGATTTTTATCTGGACTTTGGGACTTGTCTCTTTTACTCATCTCTTGGGGAGTAGCATTTAAATTAGGGTGAGAGGGTGAAGTTGCCATAGGCTGCTGTTTTAAGGACAGTGGTTCAGTGATCTCTTCAATAATCACTTCTTATGCAGGTGAATTTGTTTTGTCATTAGGCTCTGTGACTATGGCTCTTTTAGGCTGCTGATTATCCTTTATCTTTTCAGGCTGATTTACGTTCACAGTTCTGCTCCTCAGCTTGTATTGTTTATGGACCTCATAAACAGCAGTGTCATAGCCTTGTTTGAAGTCAAAGGATTCACCTGATTTAGTTTGGAACAGTCTGATTTCATCATCCTCATGATCTTCTTGTGTTAAGAAAACTTGACTTTCACCATCTAGACCCATTAAATTAATCTCAGGATCTTCATTGGGCTCTGTTGATGTGGAAGTTTCTGCGTAATTTTCTTAGAAAGGGGGTCTTATGTCTTGGTCAGCACTGGCTTTGCCAATGCCTGGGTTTTGAGTTCTCCTAAAATTTGGATTCCTAGGAGGGTTGTTTTGTGGTGCTTCCCATGATGATTTTCTTTCAACCGATTCCACTCTATCACCTAATCTCTTCATTCCAGTGAGTATTACATCCAGCTTTTGATCAAAGGCAGAGGGTTCCTCTTTGAAAACAGTCCTCTTTTCCAACCTTGCTCTGTTTCTTTTGGCAATCAGGTTAGCTTCCACTGTGACAGCAACCCTTTGGGCCTCTGCAAGGGTTTGAGGGTCTCTTTCCTTCAACTGATAGGCCATGTCAGGGTCAAAACCATCAGGGAATTTGTACAGAGCTAAATCAGGAGGGGGCCTTAAATTTTGAGGGATTGCGTTATATACATTGTTAAATCATGCACAATATTCCAAAACAGTCTCTTGGGCACCTCTTTTGATAGTGTCATATTCCCCAAGTATGTGCAGAGGATCCTTCTTCTTCTCCCATCTGTTAGTAAAGGCTTGATACAGTTCATCAGGAGTTGTGATGGAATTTGCATTCAGGGATCTAAACCAAGTTCTTACATCCCCAGTTAGGCTTTGAACAAACATCCTCATTCTGACACTGTCATCATCTATTTCATAGGTCTCAAAATGATCTTGCATCCTCTTAGCATGCTGGACAACTGTCAGAGGGCCATTGGAGTCAAAATATGAGATTTTGGTTTGGTAATCTTGAGGTAGAGCTGCAGCGTTAGCTGGTATTTGCAAGGGTGCATATCTGTTAGCCATATTTACAGGGTTTAGAGGATTAACAGGGGTAGCTGGGATAATAGGAATAGTGGGTACCACTGGGGTGATAAGTAAGGGTGAACCTAGAGTATTGGTCAAGGGGATATGTGCAGTGGATGAAGATGTGAGAGGAGGACTTTGAGATGTGGATGGTGAACTAGGGGAACTAGGGGTAGGCCGGAAAAGGAACTTGCATGGGGTAGAGATAAGGCTGGAATGATCTGAATCTGAGGTTAGATCAGCAGGCTGCTCCTGCCTGAGCTGTCTCCTGATGTTTCTAGGGATGGTATTTGGATTATCAACAATGATGGGTGGATTAGGGTCAGGATTTTCCCTTGTATGACGTGGATTTTTCTTGGGAGCCAGCTTCTAACTGTTTTTTAGGATTTTATGGGAAGTTTTTATATCTGCAAGGACTGGATAAAGATTTTGAAATGGCTATATATATTTCAAAGCTGAGATGAAGACTCACTGAAAAGGCTCTTCCCTAAAACTGTCAATGTGACACAGAAACAGTTTTGAAGGCCTCCTGACTGATTTCAGGATTGATTTGCAGCTTTGAGAGATGTATAGAAATTGGAAAATCCTAAGAAGTCCCCAGTCGAGTCGCCAATTATGTTAAAACCCAGGTTGTTCCCTATGACTCCCAAGGGAATACGGCCGGGGTAACCACTAACCAATCTTTGGATCACAGTTCCTAGCCAAACTGTAATCAGAGAGGGCTCTCTCTTTATGATTTGTCTCTGTTTTGATGGTGTTTTTTAGGCTAGCTATTATGCTCAGGTTTTGTTTTTTGTTTTGGTTGAAGGATTTCTTTCAGGGCTTAAGATGTAGTGTTCAGAGAATAGTATATCATTGGGCAATGGAGTCTAGAGCTATGAAATGCTTTGAAATGCAGGAGTGGTGATGTTCAGACTGCAAGGCCTATTGTGTATCTCAAACAAACAAATTTAAACTTAAGTGGTGAAGCATGGTCAGCCAACAGAAAGCAATTAAGAATTCTCTATTGAACTGGTGATGTGAAAGTGAAACATGTTGCACAGGAGCAAACTTGAATTCCTGAAACAACGGTCACTATGAAAGATATATTCTGAAAGTGCAGCAATTAAGAATTACACTTATCAAGAGTATAGCTGAAGAAAAACATTCATTAGCAACAAAGATTGAACTCAGGGTATTGCATGAATAAGTCCTGAAGGTTATTCTTTTTCTTTGTTGTCAAACACTTAGAAATTAGAAACATATATGGATTTTAATAGATCGAAAATACATAACAGAGAGAGTTACAGAAACTTATTGTATTGTGAAATACACAGGAATCCAGCAGTTTTCAACAGACACCAGAACGCATTCAACACTTCAGAAATCCGAGAAATTCCATCACTTTCTTTATTAAACTCTGAAAGGATTACAGCATGAGAACTTCTTCAGGAGAAATCAACAACAACCCCACAAGCTTGTGCGAGGGGCAAATATATACAAAACTTATTACAAAATATCTCAGGCGTTGAGTCATCTGAGAAATGAAATATCTTCACCAACTTTTCAAGATATTTAGATAAGAAAGTTATTACATCATTGAATACAAAGTAAATGCATCTTTATGCTTGTCAGAAGATATTTTGGCCTTTGGAGGCCAGTGAGTCGGTTGGAGTGATCTGCATTAATGCTGAAGAACGCGCTTTTGGAGCTGCCCGGCTGCAGCGTCTCGGTCTGGACAACTGTAGCTTTTCATCTTGCTTTGTTGGTTGTAGGTTCCGCTGAGTTGGCTCAGCTTTCATCTTTAATGCATGATGATTTTATTAAATTGTGCTGTGCATGACAATTCATATTTTTATGAACAAAATTTGGTGAATGGCTCACTGTTTACAAAATCTTTTGTATTGCCTTGGTCCACCAGTCCTGTGTAGGTAATTGATGCCTGAGGATTGCATCCATAGTCTCCTCCACCTCTGTATACTTATAAAAATTTGGAGCTACTGCAAACAAGTGTTCGATTTCATTCATTATAAAAAATAAACTTTCCACTTTGTTGTAGAGAGTCTGCCCTGTAGCTGGCCCTGTTTCTTCTGAGGTGTTGGGCTTCTCATTGATCTGACTTGTGGCAAATGCATTCACCCTTTTGGCATACTGTTCATGTGTGAACAATCTCCCTGCGCTGTTCAGTAAGCTAGGGAGCCCTCTGTTTTCTAACACCTGGAACTTCTCCATAAACCTGTTCACCTCAGTCTGCATGTCTTGGGTTCTTCTCTCTAATGTCTGCACTAGATTTCTTAGAGTAAGAACCCTCTTGATTAATTGAATGGTCTCAGTCCTGTTGGGAATTCCCATGGTAGCTAACTGAGTACTTGTCTTATGATTAAGCACATTAATCATTCTGGTGGCAACTTCAGGCATGTTGCTCAGGGCATTCCTTGATCTGTGAATCTCAGCCTGTGCCTTTGGAATGAGCTCTAGCTGCTCATGGATGGTTTCAATATACGACCATTGGTCAGTAATAGACTGGCCAATATTAGCCCACAGCACTGTTCTAAGCTCAGCCACAATTTTATCTAACTTGAGCTCATTTTCCAGCTCTTTGATCTTATCTTTGAGGGCTTTTACTTCCCTGCCCTTTTCTGCCACAGCCTGCTTTGATTTGTCATATCTATCATTGACTTTGGCCAATTTCTCCCTGGTCTCATTTAATTCTGTCATTTGAGCTTCCAGGGCTTGAATCTCAGTCCTTAGCTTCTGCATATCCAAGCTTTGGGCTTGTTCTGTTGTTGGTGGTGCTGAAGTAGAAGGTGCTGCTTGATCAGTCTGCTGAGGAGGAGGAGTAGTAATGGGAGCAGTTTCCTCAAGATTAATGATTTGAGGAGGAGGCTGAGAGGTCTGGCCTTCTTCTCTTTGTTTCAAAGCTGCCTGTAGTGCTGCCTATGCAGCCTCTGATTCTCCCAGCTTCTCTTGTGTCTGGATAAGCTGCTTGTAGAGAGACACCAGCAAATCTGTGGCATCTTTATCATGCCTTTGTTGAGCTACTTCATCTGTTTGAGGGTGAATCGTGGCTGGGAGTTTGATCTTTCTTCTTAGAGCTGCCATATCAGCATCCCTTAATTTCAATATTTCCTGTATTCCCTTGATATCTTTGGGATCATGCCCAATCTCAATAATTATATCCTCTAAGGACCTTATTCTGTTGTCCTTTGCCTGGGATGATGCTCTCTCCAACTCTAGATGAGAGGCTGTATTGTTAAGGCTACTTTGTAGCCTGTAGTTGTCCAATGTTTGGTCTGCCAGGGAAGCATAGACCATCTCACCTGTCTGCTTGTGCAATTCAATTTTATCCATCGGGTGAATGTCCTTGGCAAGGACCTCAAGATTGGTCCTTATATAATCTGCATGAGACTGGGGCTATGCTACAGCTGGTAAGAAATGGCTCATGATCATCTTGCCTTCACTGACATCAAAAGCAGACATTAAGCGCTGCTGGTTGGTGGGAGCCATTTTCAACAGATGGTTATATAGCTGTATTTTTATTGGCTCACTCCTCTTCTTAATTTCAATGAACTGTTGCTTAATGCTCAGTTCTCCCTCTCTCTGCTGGCTAGAGGAGCTGACTTCTCCTCCTATTGTTCTGTCTTGTTCCTGCTGAAAGGAACTGGCGGATGCTTCTCTGCTTGGTGGGCCCATGCCTAATGACTGCCTTATTGTCATATCCTCCTCAGAAAAATCATTCAATCTTTGCCTTTTTTCTCCCTGATTTATAGAAGATGTTAGGGGAGTCTCTCTGTCTCTCTTTCTGCTTACATCCTCCTTTTGTGGAGTTTGGAGGACTGATGCACCAACTGATGTTTCTTGCCTTGGAGGCACAGTTTGCTGTGGCTGTTGCTCAGTGGATTTTGGGGCTTCCACTGTTTGTTCTGGCTGCACATGTTGTTCCTGCCTTTGTTATTCCTGTTGTTGCTGTTGTTGCTGTTCTTCTTGCTGCTACTCCATCTCTTTATCTGTTTGTTCTTGAGTCATAGGAGGTAGCTGTTCCTCCTCCACATGCTTTCCTTTGTCTTTGCTGGATGCTTGCTGAGTTTTCATGGCCGCTTGCTGATGTGTTGTTGAAGATGAGGCAGCTTCTCCAAGTTGCCTTTGGTATGAGAAAGAGACCTGTCCACAAGTTTCAAAGTCAGCCTCCTTTTGTAGATTTCTAGCTTCATTCTCTAGCATCTGCTCTTTACTAATTGGCTCTTCTAGAGTGCCTTCTTTCCAGCTCAAGGCATTAGCATACTTCTCAATATGGGGCAACTTCAGATGTGCATATGTGCCTAATTTGTGTTTTATTCTCCTGAGGGAAATAAAGTGATTACGGTCATAAGGTGACCATCTGAAGCTGGTTTGAAATCTGAGGCCCTCTAGGATACTATCTGCCTCCCTCCATCCCTCTTCTCTTTTGTTATATAAGAAAGGACCTTGCTGGCTCCTCACCTTCAGTTGCACCTTCTTGTTTTTACTTTGGAAATGGATGTAGTCAGCATTTCCAAACTGTCTGAAGTATTCTAGGGCAAAGAGCCTCATGGGGACATACCTTGGAAGCCTAAAAGGGTCCAATTCACAGCCATAGATTCTGATTACTATGTGGTGTTGGTAGAAGTACCAATCACCAATGCTGTAGGCTTTAGAGAGGTGGAGGACTCTTTGCATCTCATCAGTTAGCCTTGGAGGAGGTACACCATATAGCAAGGTCATTGCTGGGAAAATGAACAAGTCTATGAACTCACAGTATGTGTATGGTGAGAGAGAAGCATAATGAAAAACTGAAGACCAAAAGACAACTGATCTTGGAATTCCCTGGGCATTTAATTTCTTGAGGGGAACAGGGAAGCTGTCTGGTTGATAGAACAAGAACAGATGGTAGATGTATGAAGTGAATCTGAACACTCTTTCCCTTGGTAGATTCATTAGCTACTCATGAATCTTTTCTGCAATATAGGTAGCATAGTCATAGTGTACAGCAGGAGGCATTCCCGAGGAAAATATGGACAGCATTGCCATTATGGTGTCATCAACATCTTCAATTCCTTTATACCCCAGGACATAATTGATCAAGTCCACTAGCATTCTGCCCAAGTCATTCAGGTACTCATATCCAATAGGAGGAGTTCTTACAGTTTCAGAACCTGAGTCTACAAACAACTGGTTGATCTTGACAATCTGGGCATGTGACAAATTAGTTCCCTTCTTTACTAAATCCAGCATCGACAAGGGAGTCAATGGTCTTGCAGTGTGGAAGTGGAGCATCTCATTAATGGTTTCTGGAGTGATGTAGAACAACACTGAACCTGTAGGAGTAAGAACAGCTCTTTGGCAAGGATCATAGCACTCCTGGCACTTGTGGATCAAGTCTGGAAGGGGATTGACTTGAGGGAGGTTGTAAATGGGCAAATTTGAATCCCAAATCCCTAAAATATCAGCCCCACTAAGGTGCTGGGCTTTTATTTGATTGATCATATCAATATTATACTTGGAGCCCATTGGAAACCAATCTAACATTTGATAATCCAGGTCCCCCAGGGGTTTCCAATTTATCTCTTTTTGAGGGGCATTCAGAGGCTGGATGTTTAGAGCTATTGGTGTCTCCATGGCTACTGAGGCTCTTGATTTGTATGTAAACTGGTTCCAATTGAACAGAACGACACAGAGGAGAGTTTCTTTGCAAGGGAGGTGAAATATAAGAAACAGAAGGCAAATTGAGTAAAACAGCAATTGAAATACTGTTTACAAGACTGATAAAACAGTAGCAGGACTGAGCAAAGTGTTTTCTGCGGTGAATTTGGTCAGTTAAGGTTCTTAGTTCGCGACTGCGCGAACTAGCTGTAAATTTCAACTCAATTTGTCAAATGCGGCCCTGCAGGAGTTTAATGGCTTCACTGGCTGGATATAAGTGCAGGTCACTGTATGTTTGTCGGTGAAAAGAGAGTTTTACAGTCTTTTAACAGTTTACTTGAGGAATTATGGATAAAACCAGGCTCATGGGATGATTTTGAAGAATACCCGATGAATTCGTCGGCAAGAGTTGCGAATGCAGGTGCAATGGAGGCTCTGGCGGTCTCGGAATCGACTTTAGTAGGATGGTGCTGGTTTGGACGTGAGCAGCATGCAAAACAAACAGTAGTGTCGTTTGCCCAAAATGGAAAAAACACGAGATTTTGGCCTAAAAATGGATTTTTGGCAATATTGGCGCGTTTTTGGGATGACGTCAACATGACGTCACCGGGTGGGGTAGGAGTCAGATGACGTCAGCATGACGTCACCGGGTGATGTGGCAGGTCATGGTTGGTCCACTGATATGCTGAAGTGGCGGACATGTCAGCGAAGGGACTGACAAATGAGGTGATGCGACGGCGGGGTGGCAGCGACGTGGCTCTGACGCAGAGATGACATGGGACCAGCAAAACCAGGTGGTAAGTGAAACAGCGGTAACGGTTTTCTCGGACCGCTTACAATACGGCCCCGGTTTTGTCAGAGGCCGACCCGAGAGACTGAGAAGGTGACGCATGGCCGAGGACTGACGTAACCCTTCGTCAGTTTCTCGGGTACTAACTGTCGGGCGTCGGGACCAACCCGATACGTATAAGGGCCGTCCGATCAGAGGCGCTCGATCGGACGGCTGACGGGTTGATGAAGTGATCGGGCAATACGGAAGGGGGCGGGATTTAAAAAATATATTTTTTGGGATGCGCGCTTAGCGGAAGACCATTGGGGTATGGAGGATTTCGATGGTTTTTTAATATATTTTCAATAAAACCAATATAGCGCCCGAACCATTGGATAACATAAAAATGGGTTTTTTATGAATATTTTTGTAAAAATGCGCCCGGTGCTTAGACTTTGGATAAAGGAGAAAAGTGGGTTTTTAGAGTATTTTTGCAAATGAAGCGGGTTAAAGGGACAAAAGGGGTTTTTAATAAGGTTTTCTTAGCAAATGAAGTTTAAATGAGTCAAATGGATTCAGAAGAGGGGAGAGGGGTAAGGCTAAGGCTTATCAAACTGACCAGATGTCCATTTGATCCCTGAAAGAGAACATATGGCTATAATGCCAAGGGAAGGGATATTTATACCATGTTTGGGGTTTATACACCATGGTGTTATAATACTAGGGAAAGGGTAAGATAGGGGATTTATATAATAGAGTTAGGGTTAAAATGGATGAAAGGAGTGGATGAGGGGGAGATGACACTAAGTCTTTTTGAAAATAACTTAGCTTAAGGAGTAGATCAAAATGAAAAGAGTTTTAGACAAGAAATGTGGCTTCTAATAGGACTAAGAACCACTAAAACCACCAATTCTTTCATGAATATCAACTGATGAGGGGATGTTAGTAATGAATGGAGAGGGAAAAATGTGGGAAGTTAGACATGCTTCTTTGCTTGCTGCAACCTGATAGAGAAGAAAGACTTCCCAATCCATTGACTTTGCTTTGTAAAATAGGTTAGCATACCTTCAATTATAAGGAATGATACTTCTGCAACCCCAACTGCCTACCCATCTACTTGCCTAGCATTTTTTGTTTCTTCTTGAAGGGTGCACTTAGGCTTGCAGACCCTTACTTGCCTTTTCTTTTCTTTGGCTTTTTCTTTTGTTTCTCTATCCACTTCTACCCTTATTTCTTCCAAGGTCCCAGATTAAGCTTTTGGGAGCCTTTCTTCTCTACCTAAACTACTTGTCTGCCAAGATTAAACGGTTTGGACAGACCTCTTTCTCTATTCTACAACTGAAAATTCAAAACATGGCATGATCCAGATTAGGCTGTTGGACCATCCATAAAAATTTGAGTCTACATCAAGCAATAAGCACAGATTGTATTCTCTTGGAAATATGTGATCTTTGCATCATCAAAGCAGAGCATATTTGGACCTTCTCAATGCCAATCATGAAATATGAAACCTATTGGTATAGGTAGCTAACACATCTCACAGTGGAGGAATCACCCAACCATCAGTGAGGACAACAGTTACCAGGTTTTACGACGCCGGAACACGTCTCTATACTAGACCTCTATGTTGTGCGTTAAGTTCCAATGCGTTGTTAGATTCATTCAATTTATTTTAAGTTGATATTTCTTAGAAGTTTGCCTTTTGGGATCACCACGAGATGTAGATGTAATTCCTAAATGAAATCTAAAGATGATAAGTAAATCTTTTATCTCTTTTAAACAATGAAAATCCTAGCTACAAGGGGAAAAGAAAGACACAATCTTTTCTCAAAGAGCAAAGAGCACACTGTAAATGCACTTTTCCTAAATCAAGCCAAACAGACTATCAATATGCAAATGCACATATGCATGTATTTGTTTTCACTTTCTTAATATTGATGCCTAAAAAGAAAGTTGATGTACAAATTTGAATTTGCTTTCAAGTGAAAAACACAAACAAGCTTCTTTTCGAAATCAAAAAGGTAGAGAAGATTACGACACTTTATGATTTTGAAATAAACACTCGTTTCGACACTAGAAAGTGACAAATTCAAACCAAAGGTAAAAGTAAAAGTATAATCAACTGTCAACAGCAAACAAACTTTCTCCTAAGATCAAAATCGACACTTACGACAGATCTAAATCCAAGGACGACAGTACGACTATTCTACTTTTTCAATGGAAAACTGTAAATGATGTAACAAACACACAAAGAACATCTACAATATTTTTGTACAAAGGAGGCGGAATTAAGGAAAAGAAAAGGGGTTTTCAGACAGGTACCCACACTGATCACAGGCTGCAAAAATCAGAGACAAAACTAGACAAAATGAAGCAAAGAACCTCAGCTGCACAGGGCAAAGGCTGATCAGCGCACCTGTTACACAGAGAAACTGAATGGCAGCGCAGGTAGCCCTCTCGGGAACTGCGTTGAAATGCAAAGTCTCTTCACAGTGCCTGCGCCGGGGCAGAAAGGAGACTTCTATCCGGGTTCTGGGTCACGGTTTGCAGTTTAATCTATGGTTTTTGGCCGAGTAAAAGCAATTAGTAAGGTACAATCAGAGGGATGATTTAAAGGAGGACTAAGAGCTATCACAAAGGGTAATCAGATTATTTGTGAATCAGCTGTTCAAATCATAAACAAATCCAGTGAGTGGATTGAAGTAGCAGGTGTCTACTTTGCATTTGATAATGGCAAATGCAGTTCGATTGCTACTTTTGTGTTTATGAAACAAACAACAAGAGAAACACAAACAAAACTAACTAGACACGATCCCCAGCGGAGTCGCCATTTTGTTGTTGGGAAAAGTGTCTACTCAGAACGCCCCTATCCCACTAAGGTGTGATAGTTCCATAGCAACAAACAAGGAAAACTACTTTCGTATTCTTCTTTATGAATTGTAAACGAAGAGGAATAGGATGAACCAACCTGTGTCTTTCGCCAGTCCTTTGATCCAATCTCTCTTCTCTTTGACAGCTTCCAGCTACTTGCTCCTTCACTTTCCCCGCTTCACCAAGTTCCTGCAAGATCACAGAAGAGGAAAAATACACAAAGACATGGATTTACAATCATAAATAGCTTAGGATCAGATTTAAGCTAAACATGCAAATATAACAAAACATCATTGATACAAAAGCATGTAGGAGAAACTCAAATAGTTTTATTGATATAACAAGAAGATCCAGGAGGAGATACAACCAAGTGAGTCTCGATCCAGCATCAACCTCCCAGCAAAGGAATCCCTTCTTCACCTCCAACAAAGCATAAATCACCCAATGCACTGATCTCAATCTCAAAACCAACAGCAATTCTCTGCAATGTACAAAATTCCAGCCTCCGGATCTCTGGGATGAGGGATCCATATATAGATGTATGCAAAGAGGATGAGTCAGCTTATGATTTGACTTGTGGCTTGTCTCTGTCAGTTCTTGCTTCCACTTGGAGACTGAGAGCCTCTTACTCATCCTTGGTCGAACTCAGTGAGGCAAGTGTCATTGGGGAAGATTCTGGAAGCTTCCATTGTCTGTCCACCTCGCGGAATGACACTGCCATTTGTCATTTCCCACTCATCGCACCCTGGTAGTGTATTTAGGTGCGTTGCAACGCACCTAGCTAGTGTACTTGGGTGCTATGCAACGCAGGTAGCTAGTGGAGCAGCTGAAATGATCCTGATTTGACTGATTCTGAGCAGTTTCTGGTGGAGAACTTCTGGGAGAAGCTGTAATTTGTTGACCTTGTTCCTTTAGGGGCAAGAAAAACACTTTTAGGGACTTTGGATCCCTTGGATTATGGACATTTCATGCTTAGAGCTGTAAGGCACAAAAATGTCTATAACAGGAAGTGAAGGGCATTGATCAGTGGAGCGCTCTGCTTCACAGATTCGACATATCTCTATGCTATCTGCAGGACATTTCCTCAAGGTATGCTTCTTCCTGCATTTCGAACAGAACATGGCCATGGATTTTTCTACTTCCTCCTATTTTTCCTTTTTCTTCTTAACTTGTAAAAGATCGAATTGAGAAGATAATGTTCTAAGAACATCGGTCTTAAAATTTTCAAATAAATTACCCATTTCAGCTCTGGTTACTCCAGCTCTAATAACTGACTTGGTAAGAGAGGAATCAATATCTCTTGTTCCCCCTCCAACTTTAGAATTTACTTTTGAATATCGATGATATATGTTCTGAAAATTGAATGTATTTGAATTAAGGGTGCAAGGTATCAATTTCCAATAATTTTAAATGCGCAAACAACTCCAAGGTTAACTTTGAAAATGTGAGAACTTCTTATTTCTAATATAGATATAGTCTGTAGGGACATTTACTAGATATGTCACCTCCAAAGAGAGGATGAGTTCTGGAGGCTACCTGGCCCTCTACAGCCTTTGCCTAAAGAAATAATAGAAGTAAACACTCAGATGTCATTAAAATACTCATGCTTGAAGCTTGATGTCTTGCGGAATAAAACAAATAAGTTTGAGTAGTTGTTTAGGCGTTTATGCGTGAAGGAAAGTTGTTTATATTTTCTGTTTAACACATTATATCATATTCTTTTAGCATGATATCGTCAGCAAATAATGACACAAAGCAGTTCACCCCTCCTAGGCTACATCTGTTGGACCAAGCCTCCCAAGATGGGCTTGTCCTCTTGTATTAAGAAAGTTGCAAAGGCTAATACAAGTAAATAAGTTCCTCTAAAGGAAAACCTGACTGTAAAAATAGAATCAGAAGATAGGAAATTGTACCTCAAATTGTACTTTCTCGAAATGGCCCTACTGGCCCTTTGAACTTCTATGAAGAAATTCGAGGTGAAGATGACCTCCAATGGTTCTGAAACCTCTGTCAATGGACTCAGATGGTTGAAGACAATAGAAGTAGGTTTTTGACATACTTAAAACAGATGAATACATCCCCCAAATAGCTTAAGCACTCGAATGGCCCCGGTGGCCCTAAAAGCTTCCCTAAAGAAATTCGAGGTGAAGAATGCCTCAACAGGAAAAAAGAGCTGTAGAAATGGACTCGAAGCACAGAATAAAGTCAAAAATGACCTTCATTTCACATTCAATGGCTGCACACATCCCAATGCATCTCCCAAACTAATATGGCCCTAGTGGCTCCTGGAACTTCCCCGAAGAAAAATCACCTACAAAGGACCTCTGTTGGCTATGAAACCTATGCCAATCGATTCAAAACGTCCAAGAGCCCAAAAATAAAATAAAAAATTTGTCCAAAAAGGCCTCTCATAGCCAAAGTTATGGCATATTCATAAACTGCGAGTCAACCCCTAAATAAACTCAGGTTAACTTTAGTGGAAGTGCAGATAACTTTAGTAATCCACCTAATTTGGAGGAAGTCCGCCAAATTTGGCTGAAATCGTCAGGTGCACTACTAGTTTACTACCAGTTTAATGGGCATGTGATTGAAAATGTCAGGTTAACAAACCATGACTACCGGATTTTAGCTCCTGGTTCCAAGTTTGTGGTCGTATGGGTAGGGGCTAGCCCTAAGGGGCTGGCCCCTTTTCCACCCAACGCAAACTGCAATAAAGTTTGAATATAGGCCGTGCCCTATGGATGTTAATATCCAATGTGCAGCTCGGGTGGTCAGGCCTGTGCGCTTGCAGTGGAGAGACTAGGGTTCAAATCCGCAAAGTTGTAAAAATTTTACCAAACCAACCAAATGGAATATTTTGGAGAATATTCTAGAGAATAATCCTCGAAACATTTTTTTTTTAATTTTTTTTCAAAACTCAAAAATGAAGGTCATTGGGCGATTTTTAAATCGGAATAACTTCTCCATACAGAGTCCATTTTTCAAACCATTCACGGTACCGAAATCAGGAAGACGAGACCTATCCGTTCATTCAGGTTCCAACCCAATCTGAGCACTTTCAAATTTGAGCATTTTTCAACACTTGGTCTTGAGCTCCTAATCACACCTCCCAAGTGAGAGGCTTTTGGACCCCAAAAGCTTACTGAAAACTCTAAATTGAATTTTACAGCAAATGAGGGAACAAAAACATCCTCTTCCGTTTAGCCAAATGAGCAGAAAGATAACCAAAATCTCCTACCTTGCCAACTGTCGTCATGGTGAATTTTCATTGAATAAGCCAAGTACTTGTCGAATCCCGACCAAGTTTTCTCGCCAGACGAATCAGAAAATTGTAGAAACTAGTAATGACACTTGCTGATGTATGAGCTAAAATCTTCCACTGAACATGCGGGTTGTCCAACTATCATTATGCCCATCAATGGCACCTCCATCTCCAGAAGGAAAATTGAAGGTGAGTTAGGCCAATACCCACAAAAAACTTCCTAAAATGAAGTAGTTGTAGAAGAATTCTTGTACCAGCTGTAGCATGTTGAAAGTAATGCAAATGCTCATTCCAAAATATTGGGATACATGCTACAAAAACTTCTCAAAAAGAAGTACAATGGTTATGTTCATGAATAATAAAAGTAAGCAAGCCATAATGAACCAAGTAGAGACCCTTGTTGAACTTTGAGGCCTCTTTGCTTGCATGATTTTCCATCTCATGGAATTGTGCACTACTTTGCACCAATTTCATTCCCTGCACCAAATGACACCAAAGGTACCTTGTGCAACAAGACAATCATCAATGACAAGTTGATCTGAAATGTGTTGAACAATGGACTTAACCATAAATGTAGCAAGTGTGTACACAACCGACACAAGTCGACAAATCATATGCAACACAATCAACACAAGTCGATAATCAAGGTGCGACACAATCGACACAAGTCGATAAGCATTGTGTGACACAATCGTCAATGTAAAAAGTGTGCTTACAAGCGACACTAGTTGACCAACAACAAGATACATTTACAAACACATATGCATGTATCATGTACAATGAACTATATAGTTCAACAAATACACCTACAACCTCTATGTATAGGTGCAACTTCAACTCTTCTTTTCAAAGACCAACAAGTACAAGAACCCAAAAGACAACATGTGGGTGACAAAGTGCTGAAATGAAAGACATTTCTGCAATAATAGTGAGTACAATACTCATCTTTTACCTCCATGGCAAAATTTTGCAACAACATAAAAAAACATGCATACATCCAAAGTTTGTATATTTACAAAAGGAGTACGTATTACTGTGTCAAGAAGTCCATCCACTTCGCACCAAGCCACTTCCATGGCAACTTTTGCTGCTACAACTTTTCGTCATGTGAAACTTCCCTTTACACATCAATAATGGCATCTATGGTTTCACCTTTGCCAATCTTTTTGTCTTGTTTCTGCATGTGTGTGGGATGATGAGTTGGATGTAAAGTCCAACAATGAGAGACAACATGTCCCCACTTTTGGCAAAAAGTGCAAATCTTATGAACCTTTTTTGAAGGTAGTCTTTGCTTCATCTGCTTCCTATGTGTTTTCTTTCTCATCCAGCATCTTGAAACATGATAGTTAAATTGACCACAATATGTACAACAAATATTTCTTCCATTAAAGCATGAAAAATTATCATGCCTTGCAGAAACACAATCAAATTGATCATAAGAAGATTTATACCTCTTTTGCTGCTTTGCATGTTCATCCTTTTTGCCTCCATGAGGAGATGAACTAGTAGAGGCTCCAACTTTCAATTTCAAACTAACATCATCGTTCTTGTCTTTAAAACTGCCTAAAATTGCATGCTTGCCATAAGTTACATGTCTACCATCTTCTTGCTACAACAAAGGCTTCAAACAATGGTAAGGAAGATTGCCATCATGACATTGGTGTAGCTGAGAACTTGGGAAAAATATTCTTTTCAAATTTGCATCGCATTCTTGAATGCATGTGATTAATGCTTCACCATTAGACTGCTCATATCCAAGACCAACATTCTTGGGTCACTCCACAACACAAATAGGCTCAACAATTCCTTGTGCATGCTTGCCCAAATCTTTTCCTTCTTGATAGCCCATTTTCAACAACAATTTGGACCCTATACGTCTTGTATGCCTTTCAAAAGAACCAACACACTTTCAATAGAGGAAATTGAAGACAAATCTGAATGATTTACCTCATGATTTACGTCCTGAAGAAGAGGTATTTTCTTGGACAAATCTTCTTGAGCTTGCAAGATTTGTTTCTCCATGTCATGTAGTCTTTGGAGAATTATTTCCTTCTCTTCTTGCATAGCCAATAATTGTGCATGAAGCTGAACACTTTCCATTTGATCCTCAAGGAGAATCTGCACCATGTCCTTCACCTTAATGAGCTCTTGTTTCATGTCATAACTGAAGAGTTTCATCAAGGAGGAAACATCACTTGCAGAAAAAATTGACATCATGTAAATGGTCAAATAACAAAAGGAACTTCAAACAGAGTTCTCAAAGCTTTCAACAATGACAAGTTGTTGAACAAATGCCTTCAAATCTTGGAGAGGGTTAGCACTAGCTATGCCAAAATGAGCTCAAGCAAACTCATGCACACAATAAAATAGTCAAGGTTGATTGCACAAATGCTCAAAATATAAGCTAAACTAGAGATTGACTGAAGTAGCATTTATCTACTACGCAATTGTATAACAAAAGCAGTTCGAAGGCTTCCTGACTTGCTTAAGACTCTATCTATAGTTTATATAACTTTTCCTAGAGTATATAAACAACAAAAACCTGCTCTGATACCACCTGATCTAAAAATTGAATGTACTTGAATAAAGGGTGCGAGGTATCCATTTCCAATAATTTCAAATGTGCAAACAACTCCAAGGTTAATTTTGAAAATTTGAGAACTTCTTATTTCTAATACGGGGATAGACTATAGGGTCATTTACCGGATATGTCACCTCTAAAGAGAGGATGAGTTCTAGAGGCTACCTGGACCTCTACAGGCTCTGCCTAAAGAAATAATAGAAGTAAACACTCAGATGTCATTAAAATACTCATGCTTGAAGCTTGATGTCTTGCGGAATAAAACCAATAAGTTTGAGCAGTTGTTTATGTGTTTATGTGTGAAGGAAAGTTATTTAAATTTTATGTTTAACACATTATATCAGATTTTTTTAGCATGATATCTTCAAAAAATAATGAAACTATGATGATGAAGCAGTTCACCTCTCCTGGGCTACATCTGCTAGACCAAGCCTCCCAAAATGGGTTTGTCCTCTTGTATTAAGAAAGTTACAAAGGCTAATACAAGTAAATAACCGCCTCTAAAGGAAAATATGATTGTAAAAATAGAATCAGAAGATAGGAAAAAACTAAGAATGCTCTTCCCCAAGCACTAAACAGTGAAATTGTACCTCAAACAACACTTTCTCTAATGGCCCTAGTGGCCCTTTGAACTTCTATGAAGAAATTCGAGGTTAAGATGACCTCCAATGGTTTTGAAACCTATGTCAATGGAATCAAAAGGTCGAAGAAAGTAGAAGTAGTTTTTTGAATCACCGAAAAGAGATGAATACATCCCCCAAACAACTCAAGCACTAGAATGGCCCTAGGGGCACTAAAAGCTTCCCTGAAGAAATTCGAGGTGAAGAATGCCTCTACAGCAAAAGAGAGCTCTAGAAATGGACTTAGAGCATAGAATATAGTAAAAAATGACCTTCTTTTCACATTCAATGGCTACACACATCCCAATGTAGCTCCCAAACTAATATGGCCCTCGTGGCTCCTGGAACTTCCCTGAAGCAAAATCACCTACAAACGACCTCTGTTGGCTATGAAACCTATTCCAATGGATTCAGAATGTCTAATAGCCTCAAAATAAATAAAAAAATTGTCCAAAAATTCCTCTCCTAGCCAAAGTTATGACATATTCATGAATTGCTAGTCAACCCCTATCCGGTCGTTTAGGTTCCAACCCATTCTGAGCACTTTCAAATTTGAGCATTTTTTGACACTTGGTCTTGAGATCCTAATCAAAATATCTCAGAAACTTCATCATAGCTCAACTTCGATATGTCACCTCTTCCCACCAGATTAAAAATATCCATAGATTCTTGTGTGATTTCTCTAAGAAAAAATGTTCTTTTATTATCCTTGCTCAGTTGATTCATTTTGGATCTCTACAAATTATATTGAAATCTCTCCACCAAGTCCTCAAGTCTCTCCCCCTCCTTTTGAGTCATGCCAAAAATATCTTCTCTGAGGTTCCTAGTCTTGCAATAATCTTGATACTTTCTTAAGAATACCTTTTTCATTTCCTCCCAAGTGGTGATGGAGTTTGAAGCCAACCCCATAAACCACTTGGGAGTTTCATCCTTCAATGTTGTAGGAAACAACTACAGCTTATGAGCATTGGAAGACTAGTCATAGATCCTGCATAACACATCAAACTATAATAGAAAGTCATTAGGATCTTCAATAGGAACTCCACAAAAGTTAGGCAATGTTAACAGAGGAATATTCTTCATCTGAGTAGCTCCACCAGCCTCCCTGATAAGGAATTCAAATGTGACTAGTTCTTCTTCCTTCTCATCGTATCCACCTGTGTGAGTAGTCCCCTCTTCATGAGCCATTCTGGACCAAAAGGAAGTGGCGGCTTTGTAAAATACAGATTCTGTGGAATCAATGGTTTGGAATTATGGTTCTTGAACAGGATTGCCAAGGAATTCATGTTCAGGCTGAACACTGAGCAAAGATGTTGTTTTCCTTATGACAGGAGATTTGAAGTGGGCAGCAACGTTGTAGAAGCAGGAATATGTTCTAGGCTCTTTTGAGGACCACAGACCTCCTAACTAGACTCTTCTTCTCTTCCTACCTTATATCTTGCAGACTTCTTTTTCCTTACCAGTGTATTAGGAAATGAAGTGGTGCTCACACCACCACAAAAGACATTTGTAGATGTTGGAACCAATCATCTAATATGAAAACAAATTCAAAATAAATTACTTACCAAATAATCAGGACACGGCTTTGGCGAATTTCTGACCTCCTCTAGTGCGTGGGATTTTCCCTTCGTCTTACCACTTTGACTCCCCCAGTCCTAAAAAATTCCAAAAAATGCATGTAATACAAAAACACTTCAGTATTATCCCTTTAGCACCTCCCCAACAATGGTGCCAAAATGTTGAGTCAAATTATAGCCTTATAATTTGATTAACATAAATTATCAACCCAGGTAGGTAAGCTTGTGAGATGCATGCAAAGTATATGCAGACTTAACACTGTAAGTGCTGATTAACCTAACTAGCCAATCGCACAAAACCAATGACTCTTTCTTGCATCAATCACTTAGTAGAAAAGGCTATAGAGTGGATCAAACTTCCCTCTACAACTATTAAGATTGCTAATGGTTATTAGGAAAAGATATAGAAATCAACTTACAACAAATTCAGAAATTCAATCAACATTTGAAATCAAATCTTCATTAACTGAGTTCCACACATGAATAGAAAACTAATTCATTTAATATAGTGCTGTAAATATATTAGAAAGAGTTCATTAGCTATAAAAATAAATTATTGCTACATAAAATAAATAACTGAATAAAGACTAAACTATGGGAGTTGTGAGAAAAGGGGGCCCTCCCTTACTCACAACCACTTCAATTCAGAATATATTTCTCACTGAAATAGACAAAACATATATATTTATATTAATCTAAAAAAGATACAGTCGAGTACAATCTGATGCACAGTCTTGTGGTCGAACCAACCCAGCAATCTAATGACCCCTATGATAGAAACTAGGACAAAATTGATACATTTACAAGGCGCATTTATGGCTCGAAATAAATGAGACTACTAATCTAGGCCATCGGCTAACAAAACTATTACAAATATTGATTTTAGCCATACTGGGTCTAATCCATTACTAAAATCATGGATTAGATGAAACTCATTACATGGTTGTAGCTTTCCTCCAAACAACCAATGAGAGAAGGCTTCTAAACCTAGGCAATGTTGTTAGAAGATTTGAAATGGCCAATAGGATAGAAACCATATGTGATACATTCCCCACAAAACTCATGTTCCCATTTGACTTAGATATTTGTGGAAAATGGCTAACCACTGATGTTGTTGCAGGAAATCTAGGTAGTTACCAGAAATCTGCAACTGCAGGAAATCCAAAGTGTTTGTAGGAAATAGAATCGGGCAGCTATCTATAGGAATTATGGGCATGTTTATGAATAAAAACAAATCTCCACAAGAACTCGAGATTAGTTGTCATGGTAATTAAATAAAGAACAACTAGCTAAGGAATACTCAAAGTTAAGGTTAAAGACACTTTTTAGTGTTAACTTCCATACCTTCAGCCTATGAAACTCTTTTGGAAAAAACTTAAGTATTCTAACCAAAATAAGCATAGAAGGGGTTAAAGATAGTTCAAAATGGGAGAGGTAAAGTATGGAAAAAGTTGTCAAAATTTGGAAAAACCAAGCTCCAACAGCCCTGTCTTCATGAATTACATTGCAAGAGGAGGGCTGATGCCTCTGAGGCTGGAAGCTCAAGAAGGACCAAGTACAGGGCCCGCACTATGGCGTGATATTTGTCAGGTAGCTGGAAAACATGTGACAGATAATTATAACTTGCTACAGAGATTTGTACAAACACCGCAACAGCTCTTCTGCAACTTCTGCAAATTAGTAGGTCACGATGAGGGAAATTTTCGTAGTTATGAGTTAATGATGGAGAGAATGCCCGTGTATTAGATGTACACAAAAACTCAGCCTTCGGCTCAAGGAGTTGGGGGAGTGTGAGGGGGATATTAGGGGTACAGATGAGCTTGAGGTAGAGGAGGACCTGCAAGAGGTCAAGGACAAGTTATTTGCTACAATTGTGGAGGGCCAAGACACTACACATGAGAATCTTCGAACTTGACACACCTGTTGTGTTGATAATGTACTCAGTTTGACCATGCGACATAAGACTACTTGTATTAATAGCTAAGATGCGGGAAAAGGGGACGCAACCTCAACAACCTACCCAGAACCTGTAGATGATGAGGGTTGAACCCCGTGAAGAGGATCCTAATGTGAATATTGTGTTGTGTAGTGTAATGATGACTCGCGAGGATAAGGGAAAGCAGGTTTAAGAAAGTGAATGGGTCTGCAAAGCTCCAGAAGAGGAGGTTGGATTTGATTTAGAGCACACAAAATAAACCTTCATGGAAGCAAAGAAAAGCTTTGATGAGGCTTCTACCTTAGGAAGTCAGGATAATCAGTCTCAAGAAATGGACCCATCAATGCTTAATACCTTTTTGGAGATGTGTATGAAACTACTACATGATAGCAAGGCCATGAAAGGATTACAAGAGTTGATAAATAAATGTGCAGGTAAATAAAATGCTCCTGAGGGACCATGCATGGTCAGGAAAATTGGTAAGCACAAGGCAAGAATAGGGCATGAGATGAGACTCACCATGCAAATAGGAGAGTATGAAATGGACCAAGTTATTCTAGATCTTGGGTCAGATGCAAATCTTTTATCTAAACAAACATGAGAGAGAATGGGGAGACCTGTGCTGTAGTGGTTTCCGATTCAATTGAGGATGTCAAATCAGCAAAAGATTATCCCCATGGGAAGATTGTAGGGAGGGATAGTAGATATTGAAGGTGTGAGCTTGTTGGCTAATTTCAAAGTGATAGAGATTGTTGATGAAAACAATCCCTACCCCACACTCCTTGGGATCGGCTGGGCTATTGGCATGAAAGGGGTGATCAATTTGAAGAAGCAAACAATATCATTTGAGAGGAAATCTCTTCGCGTAGTAGTACCTCTTGACCCTGCAGAAGGACCGCGCTATACTAAACCGGTCCATGATTATGAAAGTGATAATGATTTGGACCAAATCTAAAAAATAATAGCACGAGACCAAGTTTGGGTGATTCTAACAGTAGATGAAAGCATTGCATGGGAGTGTGAAAGTTCCTGCACGTCAAATTCAGATGAAGAGTTGGAACATTGGAAGAATAGGTTGCATGAAGTATCTACGCTACGTTGTAACATGATGACTAAATCATTGCACTATTTATCATCGGAGGTAAGGAGTTTGCCTTATTATGATGGTCTAACTAATATAGATCAAGTTTTGGATGCATTTGAAAGGGAAGTTCCTGAGAAGCATCGCTTCCAAGCTTTGGATTTCACATTGCACGCTACGCCCGCAAGATGCTAGGTTCCACATAAAGACAATTTTAATGGATGGTGTGAACACAAAAGAAATTAGGGTGTGTTTTGGTTGCCCAAAAGTGCAATTAACAGAGAAATACAATGGGAGGAGTGATCCGCGCGATCACTTAGCAAAATGGACTGGTTCTTATGGAACAGAGCCACAACTGGAGTTGGTGCATTTGTTCTAACACACTTTGGACCTAATACCAATGGATTGGTACTTGGAAATTGAGTTTTGTAGTAGCACAGGATGAATAGGGAGGTCTCTATAGTGAGAACTCTGTGCCAGTAGAGTGACTCGGTGGTGAGTCATGATATTTATGTTGGGGGCCTGTTGGGACAAGGTCCCTTAGGGTCAATTTTGGGGCAAAAATCCCAAGTTTTATTGTAAAAAGTATAAATTCTCTGCAAAATGTGGTCGCGGAGTGCATAGATGATAAAGTGTCATAAGGGGTTTTACCCCTCTATTATGTAAGTTGTGTCAGCTTGTATACACCTACCCATGGTCCACGGACCATGGGATTATATAAAAGGGAGAGTCTTAGAGAGTCTAAGGCATAGATCCATATATAGAAATGAAGAAGAAAGATGTAATGGGTCATTAGTAGTAAGAGTGAAGATGTCTTAGAGTAGAAGAGAGGCTCTCTAGCTGTGTGCATAGAGGCCTAGAGTAGATTCCATAGCTGAGTGTGCAGACCCCTGCAGCTGAGTGCACAGGGAGTCTTGGGTCTATAAGAAGAATTGAAGTATCAATAAAGAGATTATTTTGGAAATATATGTGTTTTGTCTATCTATTTCTGCTATGAATGAATGCGCTTTCATGCTATGATGAATGATGGGTTTATGAATTAACACTATATTGATGCGCGATTTTAAATGGTTTTCATTGTCATATGAATGCAAGTAATAATAATTGTTTATGCGAAAAATACCTTATTGCGTATCAAACAATTAAGCTGATATGGGAAAATGTAGACTTAATGGTAGTTATAGAGGTGTGTAAAAGGTTGATTCACCTATTTAGCGTCCGCAAAAGATAGTCGTAGACCTTCACGGAGGTATATAATCTGATTAAGATATGTTATATCGATAAGCGATTGGGTCTTATTGATTTGCATGAAGGCATGTTTAGGGCATAAAACGATATCACGTTCATCGTTGGGTGTGAAAACTTGGTTCCAGCATCCCCCCATATTGCTTCGGGTGAGACTTCAACCTACACTCCGCGGGTTGATGCCGAAAGGGCCAGTGGTGTAGGGATTTGTTTGGCAAACTTAACTATGAACCTGGGTCAGGACCCACTAAGCCAATAATCACCTAGCAGCACTGTAGCTTGACATACACTCTAGCAGTAGCATAAATTTACCAACACTGTCATGTTGAGTCATGTCGCCCACATCTCCACTATGGGCTATGTTTTCAATCAATGTAATGTAACGTGGAGGTCCAAGAGGCCCACTTGTTGTACAAAGAAGCATGTAAAGTTGAAAAGTCACAGAAGTCAAACAATCATGAGGGTATTCAAACATCCACAAGGGTCAGTTTTCACCCTTGGCTATAAATACTCCCTCATTTGTACATGCAAAGGACTTTTCACCCCAACTCCTCCCACATAGCCAAGAGAGTCTGTAATATTTTCTTTGAGGAGTAAGTAGTGGCTCCAATTCCCCACACTCGAGGTTAGTGATGTATGGTGTAATGATGTGTCTTGGAACTTTTGCTTAATTCAGAAGCCTACCAACAAGACAACACATTTTCACACATGCATTGTAATTGTTGTAATAGTAATATTTAACACTTGTGATGCATGTTTCTTTAACCTGTGTTCTACATCTAAACTATTTCACTTGTTGTAATAAATAATATATTAATGGAAATGTGTTGTATATGATGTTAGCATTGTCTCACCTGTGTAGACTACTCCCTTAGACATCAAATAAACCTTTCACATAAAACTTGTTGTAACAACTGTTGCACTCGTGTGTACTAATCTGCTGAGTGTTATACATGTTATCTTCCCTTGTGTGTTGTAATTGCTACATTCGTGTGGACTGTTCCACTAAAAGTTGTGCATGTCCTGTTGTGTTGTGTGTTCATAACAGACTTGGGACTTCTCGCAACTGACTTGGGACTCACTCCCACCCCCTCCCTCTACAGTGAAAGAACAATTGACACAAGTGACACTTACACTCACTAGGCATGCAAACCTCACTTCTCGAAAGACAAAGCAGGCCACTCTCTTGTGCTAAAAAGTAAGAGTTGAGGTAAATCTTTAAGATAATGGCAACCGGGCCATCATGCGAGATGTGTCTCCTACACCAAACAACGTGAGGTCTATTTGGGAGTTCATACTGGGGAGATCCCCTGATGTTGGCGGGTCCAGCACCGTCAACACATTGCTAGTCGAGTAAAAAAGGATAAGGACCCAGATTTTGTCATTAACCACCATGGGATGATTAAATTAATCATCAGTCATGGACTGGCCTAGCAGAAATTGAACTGGGATAACCTTGTAAATCCTACTCTGACCCCACCAAGTGAAAACCCAGAGACTGAACAACGGGGGGTAAGAGTAATAGTTCTGAAAAGGACAAGAAAAAGAAGGAATCCTTCTTTAGCCTCGGGCCCACTAAAGCATATGTGATTTGTGAGGATGAAATCATAGGAGAACACCCCAATTCCAATAGAAGAAGCAGGGCCGTCTCACACACCCTCTCCAAGTCCACAAGATGAATTTTTGCAGGAATATGAGGAAGAGGTGGCCCAAGTTTTGGAGAGTATGGGGACATTTTGTGAGGAAAGGGAGCTGTCTAGAAACTCTGAAGGGAAAAATCATGCCCTTAACTAGTCTGCCTCTGCCGGTAATTTTGGCTATGTTAAAAATTTTCCATTTGCTGATAATTTGGAGGGTTGGAGGGAACTAATTCCTCTATGAATGAGCCCCTCGAGAAATAGGCCCATGGAGAGAAAACCCTCAGGGATGGAAATCAAATAGATTTCATTGTTCCATTGGAACCCCTAGTGAAGGAAAACCCTACAGAAGAAACCCTAGAGGATGAAAATCAACCAAGGGATACTATCTTAGTCCAGTCCCCAGAGGATGAGGCCCATACAAAAGAAGACCCGAAAATGATAATCACTTACGAGACACTATTCCATTGGAGTCTCCTGAGAGAGAAGCCTACAAAGAAAAATACTTAAAATATGAGAATCCATTTAGAGACATGGTTCCATTGGAACCTCATTCTCATATTGGCACAGCTCCACCTGAACCTAAAATAAACACAGTCGTGCCACCATCAACCAAAAACCCCACGATGAAGGAACCATATAAGAATAGATTGAGGAATTTGCTTAAGAAGTGCATGAAGCAGAAGAAAATAGTTAAGAAACTAAGAGAGTGGTTGAAGGAAGCAGTTAGGGTCCGAAAACTGAAAGTAGAATTGGAGACTGTAGGGACCCAAACAGAACACTGTTTTTGGGAGGATATTGAAACCTAGACTGAGAGTCCTTTTTTTTGTTCAAGAGGAACCCAAACATAGCAATGTCCTTTAAAGAAAATTTAGATTCAGATTGAAGGTGCTTGCGTTTTCTCAATGGAAACCCAAACGAACATTTCCATTACAGATGTTGCTATCCAAACCAATTCTGAAGAGAGTACTCAGGAAAACTGATGTATGCCCCAAGGAACAGTTGAACTTGTTGTTCAAACTGATTTTGGAGGAAACGCCCAAGCAGATTGTTGTATGTCCCGAGAAGTGGTTGAGGCTACTATTCAAACTGATTCAATGATAACACAGGATGATGAAACTTAGATAGAGGAAACACCTTATTACGTTCCTTTGGTAAGGGATGCTATTATCATAAAATTGCAAAATGAACTAGCCAAGACTCAATAAGAGTTGGTTCAACATAAGGAAGAAGTAGTGTCATTACAAGAACACCAGGAATTATGGAACAAATTTGAGTCACTTATTGTAACAGAAGATGATACTTTCACCAATTTCAAAGATGAGCAGAAGAAATTAGAAAAATCACAAGCGAAGCTACAGAAGGCCAAGGAGAAAATTGAAACTATTTGTACTTTGTCTTGTCGATCACCTGCCACAAATTATGTGCTATTCTTGTTAGAAAGATACCTCTTACTGAAAGTTAAAGCTGTCAAGGCTGGTAAGTTAGTGGAATTCAAGACCACTCCAGACTTTGTCAAATGTTTAAAAGAACAAAATTAATAGGTACAATGCCTTTTATGTAAGTTATACATGCACAATGTTTTCTTGGAGGACGAACTAGATAGTAATCCTAGCCCCTTCATTGGGGATATTCAATTTCAATATTTTCTTTCTTTTTCCACCAATCATATTAAATCGGCTAAAGCCTATGACACTTTTCAAAAAATAGAATATGGTATAGATTTATGGGTTAGGGGAGAACCGAAAAAACCCCTATATCTTGCTGTCTAGCATAAACAGTCCATGAAATGAACAAGATTCGTGTCTCAATTAGGACCACTCCATATAGACATCATACAGGCAGGAAAGGAATACTTTCAAGAAATTAAGGAGGAAGCTTTGTCAGCAGCAAGACAAATATGGGAGGCTTCCTCTAAAAATTTCAGGAACAAAGAGCCATTTGGGTATAGAAATTTCTAAGCTGCCTCTACTCGTCCACACAGATACAACAATATGGTCCTAAGCATGGGCCCTAACTAGATAGGGTGTTGTTACAGATGTCTGATTATTTAGTACCGTCCTGATGGGTATTATAGTGATTACAATTTTCCAGATTACCGGGTAAACCAAGCTTTTGTGGTACTTAACCAAAAAATGGTTTTAGGCTATATAAAGAATAAGTTTATCCTGCTTATTCCTTGACAAAACTGCACATCAATCATCTTATTGCATGAGGACATGCAAAAAGATAAGAAGGGGAGTACGTTGGGCCATGGAAAAGGTATGCCTTATCCTCATATTAGCTTAATTAATAATTCATATTTATGTGTTTATCTTCATTTTAGGAATAAATATAGAAGAAACAATCACAGAAGCTAGATAAAATCAATCATTAACGAATTTGGTAAATCTGGGCATGAAAAACTAACTTTCACTATCTTTATATGCAGGAACATCAATTGAATGATTGTTGTTCAAACAACAGAACATCAGTGACCAAGAAAGGAAAAAGACAACGTCTTGATTACAAAGGATAGTGGAAGTCTAAGAGGATTATTTAGTGAAAATCTAACTTACCCAGGACAATTGAATAATTATTACTCAATTACCTAGGAACTATATTCTAAAAACAGTTGATTACCTTTACTTGTATTATTAAATATAGATTAATTAATATAGATATTTTATTAACAACCATTAGAGTTAAAATATTAATATTAGACTATGAATTCTCTTAATAATTAAAGAATAATAATAATTTATCTCTTTCTAATTAACAAACGAATGCCTTATTTACCTAGTTCGAGAAATATTAATTAACTTTTTAGGGGTTTGACCAGGATCTTTGGGTTATATATGATTTTTTATATTTATTAAATTTATTAATTTATATTTATTTTTATTTAATAAATAAATAAATATAAAATATATTATTATTAGTTATATTTTTATTTATTTAAATAAATAAATATAAATTATTATATTCTTTATATTTTTATATATTTAATTAATAAATAAATAATTTATTTATTTAGTTATCTCACTCCTAATTTAACTAAATTTATATATATTTATTTAATTTCGATTTTTGATTTATATATTTATATATTTATTTAATAAATAAATAATTTATTATTTTATTTAATTATCTATTTATTTAGTTATCTCACACCTAATATAACTTAACTTATATATTTACTTATGATTTTATATTTATAAATTAAGTAAATAATTTACCTTTGCTATTATATTTATATTTTTAGATTTATTTTTATTTAATAAATAAATAAATATAAATAAATATAAATTATTTATAGATTTTTATTTATCTTAATAAATAAATATAAATTATTATTTAATAAATAAATATTTCATTATTACTTTATTTATATTATTATATATTTATTTAGTTATCTCACACCTAGTTTAACTAAATTTATATATAATTATTTATTTTGGATTTATTTATTATTATATTATAATTTTATCATTGATATATTTAATTCTTCTTACCTATTTTAACTAATTCTGACCTTGCTCCTTAAGTCAACCTGTGGCCAGGTAACCGTTGGTGTCTCTGCTCTAGCTATTTAAACAGGCTAAGCTGGATCTGTTTTTCAACTTGTCCTGACGATGAACCACACTGGTTGGTTCGAAACGCGTCGACAAAAGATTGATTATGTGATTTTGCCGAAGATTTTCTAAACAATGTGATGGATCACAGAAGTCTAAACTCCTTAAGGATTAATTCTATTCTGTGATGAAATCAGATTGTCAGTTGTGAAATCCTCAAGATCTCCTGAACCTGAGGATTTGCTTTTTTCCATTTATCTTTCCATGTTTATATAAATCCATCCGGAAAAATGAATAGATAGTTAGAAGTTTTAATATTATAACCATTGATTTTGGACATAGAGTACTTTCATTACTGTGATGCTATAATTCTATTATCAAGTTTAATGAAGAAGATTGTGTTTTACCTATAATTGCATTCTCAATGTCTTTCGATGGTGATTTCTGAGACTTTGGGCCTGGTCAATAGGAGATTATTGCTTTAATTGTGTCATATTTATTTATGCTTATTCTTATAATCGTTTATTACTATTATTTTGTGAAATTAGAATTATTGTGATTGTTGTGAGTATTAAGGATCATGATTTTCTTTTGTCATTCAAACAATATTCTAGAGCTTGTTGTGTTTTATATCTACATGTTAATCTTTACCGATTTGATTAGGTTGATTTAATTATCTGATTGTTGTTCATTCTGAAGTAGTCTTACTAGAGATATCAAGCTTATAGTTCATTTCTTTCCATGAGATGTTTTCATAGTTACTTGTTGTTCAATTGCTAGAGGTTTCCTTCATGCTAAATGAATTATTGTCAATACCAGTTAGATTTTATGGAGTGATTCCTTTTATTTGCATTTTGATTCAATTCTTTGCATAAATTTATAGTAGATTTGAAAATGCTTTAAATATTTCCTTCATAATTATTTTGGATTGAACTTCGAGAATTAGATATTAATCATTGCAATGATTCTAAATCATTTCATTATGAATTATCCTATGAACTCACTTGCATAGACAATGTTGAACACTCTTGAAATAAACACACTTAGCCTGGGTTGATGATTAATGTAGGTATTTATATTTCTTTTAACAGTCATCTTACTGCACCGACAACAGTCTAGGATACTGATTCACTAACTTATGTAGATCCATCACAATGACTACAAATAACATATTTTTCTCTATTGTGCATGATGGATCCTTTGTAAACCATAATGAAGGATACTTCACTGCTTCACATACATCCACCTCAACAGTAAAAAAATGAGAATCTTCTGGCTCCTTACATGAAATAAGTGCAATAAGAATTAACAACTAGGCATATTGGAAGGTATTTCTTTCTTCCTATGCTTCTCTGTAGTCCATAAAAAAATCCTTACATAGATAAGAAGCCCAATTGAATTGGACCCCTGCACTGCATTGCTCTGTCACTGACATTACTATGGCAAGCACTTCATTAGCCTTTCACTTCCTCATGATTTTCCCCACTAAGATATGTGTGGCGAAGCACACACCCTGATCCTCGATGGAGTTTATCTAATATATGTTGGATTTCTTTACTAAATTGAATGTTTCTTTCATCATCTAGGCCATCTTCTTGTCTTTGTTTTTACCCATGAATTCATTCACAGGGTCCTTTCCTTGATATGGCAGTTCTCTTATTCTTTTGATCAGCATCTCATTAATCGATATCCTCGTCCCTAGACAAATGCAATCATCGTGCACCAGTGTGAGGAGCTGTTGCACACAGACTGTACTAAATGGGCTTCAATCGAAGTGTGGCACATTTAGCATGTCCAAAATGCCTACTCTTTGCACTCTTGCAACCCATTCTTATGGTTTCAATCTCGTAACTTCACTACCTGGGTAGTAAAATTTCTTCAGGTACCAAGTGGGCTCAAACTACGGGAATTTTCTTCTGTCATTGAAATCCAGTCTTCCAATTTTAGCTAGGGGATATTCCCCAATACTTCTCCTTCGAAAGGCACCTCCTTTGGCTTTAGTAGTGTGTAGGTAGCAAATTTTCCTTCTTTTGGTTTCCTAACCGGCTTTATGCATGACTTTCTTGGTGGCATGTACGCTAGGAGCGTAGAGAAAATCTCCACATCCTCTGTATCCTTCCTGTGAAACTCAGGTTCTTCCTCACTGTCATGGACCTGTTGAGGTCCCTTCTACTATACCAATTTCTTTCCTTTCTACATGGGATATTTTCCCTTATCCTCCGTGTTCTTTGTCCATACATCCTTTTGAGTCTTCTTCCATTGTGACATTCTCAATTCTGCTAGAGAGACCTTAGCTGGTCGCTTCTCATTCATCTTCTGTGGTTGTGACTATGGTTGTACAATGATACCAGCTAGCCCTTTCTTCTTAAATATTTTGACCAACTCTTTTGAGCTTCTTTCAGACATGCAATAGCTCTTCCTCACTTAGGTGCAATAATTTATCTCTTCAAGCAACAAAGTGTGAAAATGTGGAATGAGATGTGGTTTTAATAATAATTTTTAATTCCCAAGCTCATGATTGGCTTATATTTGGCTCCTTTAATGTAGGTATGGGCTGGATACAACCAATTGTGCTTCATAAACACTTTTCACCCACACACCTCAACAGTAAATTATTTATAACGGTTCAATTTTTCCTTCCAATGGTCATATTTCTGGCTAACTTCACCTAAGTTACCATTTGGCACAGTCACATCTTCTTCATCACATCTCATTTGGGCTTCATCATACTCCTGACTATCGTGCAACAATCTTCAACAAATTCCCTTCCTATATTGTGGTTTATAGTCCCGTGCCCACTTTCAACTATAGGTGGCACTAAGACTTCCTTTCCTTCATTTTTCAGTGCGAAGCTCCATGAACATAGTCATTCATGTATATCTTCAATCTACTACCATTCACTCATCGTGGAATTATCCAAGCATTCAAATTCATGAGTTAAACAACACCACCATATGAAATTTTCTTGATGATATATGGCCCCAACCAGTGAGTTTTGAATTTTCCCAGGAACTTCACGAACTTACTATCATATAATAATACAATATATCCTTCACGAAATATCTTCTTCTAGATGTCCCTTTCAGGCCATGCTTTCTCCCTTGTTTTTTTCACCTTTTCATGGAATCCTTCTATGAATCTGTCTTCTTCTAGAGTTAGAATCTGCGACATTATTTCATTCATCATGTTTGGGTCTGCCATATCTAGGACAATTGTAATTCTCAAACTTAGCACAATGTATTTCATAGGCATAACTACTTCTTATCCATATACCAACCCGAAAGGTGTCTACCCAGTCAATTTCTTCCATTTCGTTTTGTATGCCCACAACACCATTGGAATCCTCAAGTCCTAGTCATCTTTGTTTACATTGCACACCTTGGTCAATGCATTCTTCTGAATCTTATTGAAATCTTCCACTATCTCATTTAGCTGAGGATGATAGGGAGTAACCTTATGATGGTAAACTTAAAATTCCTCAGTTATTGCTTCAATCGTCTTGTTCAAAAAACATGTCCCCTGGTCAGTCATCAAGATCTTTGAACAACCAAATCTGGACAATATATACTCGAAAATGAACTTCGCAGCAGTTTTTGAGCTGTAATTCTTTAGTGGTTTTTCCTCGGCCCACCCTGTCAAATAATCAATCGTGGTGATGATATTTCTTGCACCAGTCCTTTTCCCTGATGGACTAATAGGTCCAATAATGTCAATTTCCCATTTATCAAAAGTCTGCAAAGTCACCTGTCGAACTAGTGGCATTTCATCTCTTATGGATGGCTTTCCTGTCCTTTGACATACATAACATGCTTGAAAAAAGTCTCTTGCTTCCTTATGCGCTATAGGCCACCATAACCCAACTCTCAAAATCTTCTGAGCAGTGGCCTTTCTGACATAATTCCCACGTACAGCTCCTCCATGAGCTTCTACCAAAATGATATGTCTTTCATGTTTAGGGACATATTTGCATAGTACCTCATCTCGTTCCATTTTATACAAGTGTCCCGCAATCAACAAAAAATTAGTTTCTCAAACCACCAATTCCTTCTTTTTCTTTGTAGTGTATTTTGTGGGCACCATTATTGTGGACAAAAACTGAATAACATCCACGAAGTGGTCATCTGTGACTTTAGTTGCAAACAATTGTGCATTGGGAAAATTATCTTCAATATTCGTAGGTTCTCATCCTGTCTCTATCTTGGATAGGTGATTAGGCCCAACATTCAATCTTCTCGTCTTCACTATAACTTTGAATTCATATTCTTGGAATAGTAATAATGATCGATAGATCTTCCCTCCCAAAACAAGTTTATTCACGAAGTACTTTAGCACAAAATGATATGCGAACATTTTAAAATGTGCTCCTAACAAGTATTGTATGGACTTCTGTAGTGCATAAACCATGGCTAACCCATCCCTTTCTATTGTGATGTAATTATTTTCTTCCTTAAACAACTTCCTACATGCAAATTCTATGGGATGATCAATATCCCCTACTCTTGGGTGGGTTACTACTACTCCCAAATCTATGAAAGATGCATTGACATGCACATCAAACTCTTTCTTCCAATCTGGAAAAACTAGAATCATCGTAGTTACCATCTTTTGTTTCAGCACGTCCAAGCTCTTATGGAATTATTCATCGCACTAGAAGGTCACATCCTTCTTCAACAACTTCTCCATCGACGTAGTTATCTGCATTTTATAAACTTCTTGTAGTAACCAATGTGTCCTAGAGTAGTACACATTTGTCTTACTCTTTTTGGTGCTAGCAGGTTCACAATGACTGTGATCCTCGTTAGATCCACCATAAATCCTTGTTTACAAGCCACATGTGCCAACAATATTCCAAATGGCACAGAAAATATTCATTTGTTTATTTTCAACGATATCTGATACTGCCTACATGTATCCAACGTCAATCTTAAGCTCACCACATGCTTCTTTAATAGCCTAAATATTTTGCAATCGTTGATGTAAACCTCCATAAATTTAGGTATATATTCCTTGAAAGCTGCAACTACAACTCTAGAGAAAATAACAGGCACATTCTTCAACCCAAAATGCATCACTGTATACTGATAGGAGCCCCATTCTGTGGCAAACATTGTCTTATGTCTATCTTCTGGTGCAATTATGATCTGATGATACCCTGAGAAGCCATCTGTAAAAGAGTAAGCCTCTTGTCCTCCTACATTATCCAACACTTCGTCTGTAAATGGTGTAGGGAAAAGGTCATTTATGCATGCATCATTCAACTTCCTCAAGTCCACATAGATTCTAATTTCCCCTTTCACCTTATTCTCCTAAACTACCATGGGACTTAACCATTCAGATTCTTCGACAAGTCTAATTATCCCCACTGTTAACATCTTGTCTAATTCTTCTCTTACATTTTCCTTATACTTTGGGTTCAATCTATAAGGCCTCTACTTAACAGGCTTCGCATCAGGCTTCAGAGGAATCCTCATAACTCCCAAATCCCCTATGATGCCTTTCATGTCTGAAAATTTAGTGGGAAATAACTCTTGGTATTCATGCAACAAATATGTTATCTTGTTGAAAAGGTTGTCATCCCATTAGTCTCCTATGGTCACATATTTTGGCTCAACTTCTGACCCTATATTCACCTTCCTTGTCTTCAATGGCTTCATTATATAAGGAATCTTTATCTCAAGTCCATTTACTTTGTGATGTCCCTCTGACTCTTTGATATCAATGTTGTGAGGATCTTCATCTTCTTCGGCACTCAGATTAAAGAATTCTATCACATTCCAGATCTGCGCAGCCCAATCAGGTTTCGAAATAACTGGAACTTCATTGTCAAATTATTATTTTTCTTAACTATATTCAAAGATGCATCTATATGTGGAAAATCATCTTCAAATATGAATGTCATCAGAAACCCGTCCACCATCTCTGCCCAGCTAGCAGTGCCATGTTGAAGTTTAGTCTCCAAATACGAGTTCAGAGGGATCGTTTCTAGGGTATGGATGAAGTCATTCACCTATTCTTCTAATGGAATTTATCCCCAAGCTAACATATAGAGTTGTATGTGGTCTCTACGATCATTATGGCCATCATAATTGTCTATGAGCTTTGTTTATACTTTTCCAAATCTGACCAACATCAACCTCCTACATTTATGCCAATCTGGTATATTCTTCTTATGCGTACCCCACGATCTAGCAGGCTTAGCCCTTAGTGCTTGATCTAGTCCTAATAATCTCTAACATTCTATTACACATCTTTCATAATATTTAAAGAAATTATTCACATTACCCAAACCATCTTATAAAGGTAAGTCATGTACCTCAGTTGTCATGCATCACACTACCTTAGCGATTCTTGCACATCTCCTTGGAGACACTTCATGCAATATGTTCTATCAGTTTTCCAATTCCTCTTTTGAATCTGAGGTATAGGAGTTATCGGAAGCCCAACTCAACTTTCCATCTGAAGTGGGATTGATACACTCTTCTTACTTCACTGTGATCTGGTAGATATTATCAAAGTCATCCATGCTATATTCCTCTTTGAAAAAATATGTATATCTTGCCCCTTCTGATGGATCCCATGGAATAATAACCCGCATATTATTGATTTCGAATGTCATTTTCCTTTTCTTCATATTAATTATAGCCATGTTATAAAAATCCCAATACAATCCAAGAAACATAGGGCAAAGGTTACTATCATCTACTGTCTCAATTACTTCAAAGTCAGTGGTAGTGCACACTTTCTCGATGTCCATTGTGACATCAGACAACCTTCCTAGGGATAATATTTTCTATTGATTTTCCATATTGAGTGGAATAGTAGACCATTGCGGCTTCAACTTGCCCATTAATTCTAAGGTATTCCTTAACAAGACATTGCCATTAGATCGCAGATATAAAATTACCTAATCCATGTCATACTCTCTGATCTTTGATGTAAGCCTTTATTTCCCTGTTCTCTTCTTATGTCTATGAAGATTATTCACTATGTGCATCTCACTCTATGGTATCCCCTTAGAAGTATAGGAGCCTATCAGTTCCTGTAATCCCTCCACAACCTTCTGATTCCTAAACAATTTCATGGAGGTCTGTAGAAAAGACTTCAAGACATTTGGATCCACCTCCTGTGTTGCAACTAGTACTATCTTACGATTATCATTCTAAGTCAGCTATGCTATAGAGGTCGAGGCTCCGTAATCCATAAAGCTTTACCTCACATCCATGAATGCTTTCATTTCGTTTAAGTTATCAAATGCAGTAGCTTTTTCAGTAGTCTTCCTTATCCATGTAGCTTCATCTTCCTTTTTCCCATCGGCCTTATCATTCCCAGTTGTGGTTCTATTTCTTATTACAATGCTGATGTGCGGTTGGTCTTGTCTTAGCTTAGCATCATCATTTGGACATTTGTTGCAGGCTACTGATTTATTTTCTCCTGCATCTTTACAATAAGGATGGGACATTATCCTATCACATGATCAAAAAACTTACAGTAGTTATAGGTTGCCGCCAATTTCTGACAGTCTCTCGCGAAGTGTCCTATATGTCCACAGTTGTAACAGATAATCTAGCCTCGTCCTTGACTAGCTCCCCCTCCCCATCCATATCCTCACCCTTGAAATCATCCTTGAGCAGTGTGCATGCCATTTTGTTCATGTGCATGTCCTTCGGCTTGTAGTCTATAACTATTAGCAGTGCACTCTATCATTAAGTCATAACTTCGGTAAGTATTCTCATAATGTTCTACTAATCTACATAAGTTACAAAACAACTATTTCTGGGTCTGGATAAATTTATGTAATAGATAACAATCTTCAGAGTGATGCTGACCTTACATCCTACAACCTTCGCACCATAGACCTGGATTTACTGGACTAGACGCTCCACTTGCAATATAATCTTTGAATATGGGGCATTGGTCCTTAAATGAACCTTTTCTTTTCACTTCGTACACCACACTTATGATCTTTCTAGTCTGACTTCTTTACCCTTCTTTAGATCCTGCAATTCCACAGTCAACTTAGTTAGTTGATTCTATATCTATTGTACTCCTGCATGAGTATCTCCAATCAGCGAAGCTTCCAACTTCATCACAATCTCCAATGCTTCAGCTTGCATCATGATCATCTACTGCATCAATGGTAACCTAATATGTGGCAATAACATGGCTATGAACTTTTCCTTATGCTATTGCGGGGGTATCTCAAAGCTCAATTGACCAATCAAAACCTTAAATCGATGATCCGATTCCGACACAGATTCAGTTGGTTCTTGTTTGATCTCTTTTAGCTTTGTGATACATTGCAATTCTAATTTTGGCTTCTTGAACTCTACTACCAAGGATTTCTTAATTTCATAAAACATAGGATTCGACTTACACATGGAGTATTTCATATACCATGTTAGTGTCGTCTCCCTTAGCGACATGACGAGCTACGCCTTCTTTACATCATCATTATTAATCTGTCTTGCCACCCATACTGCATCATCTACGAACCAAACCTGGTCAGGCTCCTCTATTCCTAGTCCTCTAAAGATAGGTAGATTAATGTCATTAGCCATTCTACTTCTTGGGGGCTAGGTGGAGAGGGGTGGAGGCAGAAGTGTAGGGGAAGTATGTGGAGGGGGATGGGTTGCGAGAGGGGTGGATGGATGTGGAATCCCAAAGATGCCCTTATTCGTTTTAGCCCCTAACTTCAACGCGACTTCATGATGGGTAGGGTAATATCACGGGGTTGTAGGATTAATTCTTTATTCTTCATTCTTAGATCCTAATAGAGGGCTATAGTTAGCCTCAATAAAATTCTTCGGATCTATTCTATATCATTTTCCACTTCACGTAACTCCGGGTTCCAGCTTATTTCTTCTTTCCCAAACATTAATATGACTGCATCCAAAAAATTCCCTTTTCACACAATAACATCTTAATCAAGGTCTTCATATAATTCAAGAGCTTACCTCATGGTCCTTTGAATAATCTATGTTTAGTGTCACTATAGGACAAGATTTCTTCTATTGTGAACTCAGTGATAAATCCTCCAAAAATTATATTGATCTCGAAATCAACAGCCCTTGAGATATTGTTATCAATTCTCTTGAGCTGTTTTATCAAATCAAGGTTCCACTCCTTAGGTTCATTTCCTTTGAAGCAATTTTTATGCCTAGCTAATTTAGATATCCACTCAAGCAATTCAATGTAGAACGAACCAAAGAAAATCTTGTATTAATCTTCGAAGATATATCTCTGCAACCAAGCTTCAGTATATAAACACAGGTTTATGTTCTCTTTTTCTACAAATTTTGTTTCTTTCTATTTGACCGACACTTGAGTTCTTTCATTGATGGATGAAAAATCATATCCCTTTAAGCAGATCCCGATACTGACAACATAACCCTTTTTTGGTTTGAGGGGGATTGACCCAACTTTAGAGTGTATTACACACCAATGAAACCCTCAACTACTGTCCCTTTCACCAATGACCTGGAAGTAGATACTAGTCTCACCCAAAGTGATTATGGGCAGTTGCAGAACCAAGCTTCTACAACTAAAGGGATATCCGCATAGTGGCACCATGTATTTACTTCTAGTATATATTAATCATATAAATTCGCGTGGATAAAAACTTCATGCATATGATTATTTTAACAAAGTCGCATTAAACCCATAAACTCTAACCAATAATAGTATATCTTCTAGTTCTTCACATAATTCAGTGAAAAACATACATATCGATATGAACAACAACAAATACTAAACACAAAGAGATATAAA
The DNA here is from genome assembly GCA_031772625.1 of Pinus tabuliformis. Classification (NCBI taxonomy): domain Eukaryota; kingdom Viridiplantae; phylum Streptophyta; class Pinopsida; order Pinales; family Pinaceae; genus Pinus; species Pinus tabuliformis. The sequence goes on from CM062820.1 coordinate 1,547,257,133, forward strand.
ATTCTTTGCAAAAACTTCTTTTTTATTGATACAAGTCTTTCAGTACATCTACATCTTCGACCTGCGCACCCAGTTGCAAGTGGTCTATGCGCTCAACTGCAAGCTCTTCCAGGCCTTTTCTCACTCAGTTGTAGAGCCTTCCCAAAACCACAAACTACATAGATTCAATTAACTTATGATATTTCATTACATTCCTTCTTCCTTTCGCTAAGGTATTACGCATCCTTAAATACATTTCATGTTTACAAAAACCATGGTGCACATACCATGGATCCATAAAAAAATGACTAATACCTGATACCCATTACAAAATAAGGGCTTTATCCCATCTCCAAAGCCCTAAAATTCTACTTGATGAATATATCTTCGGTAGCTCTGTGCTGTCCGCTCCTTCTTCACACGATATTTTATGCAAAACTTGGACCAAGTTGGGCCATGTATAACAAGGCCACTTATTATTTTTTTCTCTTTTTATTTTTATTTTTCGCAAATAGAAACAATTTTCAAGAAAGTTGTGACTTGGTAGCTAGGACAATTCCAATCACATTTACCTCCTTGCTAATGATGTTGATGAACTCTTCCCTAGAAATATGTATTTTGTAAGCCTTCAATCTGTATCCATTAACAAGAAAGGGAATACCTTCTTCATCAATGGTCCTAATTTGAACAACTCCATTATCATGGCACTTCTCTATCAAGTATGGGCCTAACCACCTTGTCATAAATTTTCCTTTGAAGTCCTTGAAGTTAGAGTCATATAGTAAAGCCCAATTCCCTTCTTTAAAAACCTTGTCCTTGATGTTCTTGTCATGCCAACCCTTCCTCTGTACTTGGATAAATATAGTGTATAGGAGGGCCTACATCTTGAATTCATCTAGACCATTTAGATGGAGCAACCTCTCTTGTTGTGCTTTTGTAACATCAAAATCCAACTGTGTTTCCATTCTCAATGTGTTGTACTCAAAATCAATGGAGAGAAGAGCCTTCTTTCCATAGAGCAAGTCATAAGGGGTGAAACTAGTGGTTGTCTTCCAGGTTGTATTATAGGCCTAAGTGGCCTCCACTAGTCTATTAACCCAATATTTCCTACTGCTTCTCAGAACCTTGGTGAGGATGCCTTCTAATGCTCTGTTGGTGAACTCTACTTGTCCATTAGCCTGAGGATGGTATGCATTAGTTTTTCTATTCTTTATCCCATGTTTCCTCAATAAATTTTTGATCATATGTGATGTGAATTGAGCTCCTTGATTAGTGATTAGCTCTCTAGGGTACTCAAATTTGTATTCCCTCAAAAAATAATCCACTTTATCCTCTGTTGCTACCTTGAAAGCCTTCATCTCAACCCACTTTGTCAAATAATTAGTGGATACAATTATTTACTTTTTCTTCCCTGAAGGTGGATCGATTGGTCCAATGAAATCCATGCCCCACTTTTCAAATGGATCTAAAGACACTTGAGATTACAAGGGTATTTCATCCTTCAGAGTAGGTTTCCCCATCCTCTAGCGTTGATCACATTTACCGGTGTATCTTCTTGCATCTTGGTGGAGAGTGGAATAGTAGTAGCCAGCTTGCAGTACCTTGAAAGTTGTCTCCTTTGTAGTAAAGTGACCTCCACAAGGCCCATCATGACAGGCTAAGACGATGTTAAAGACTTCCTCCTCCCTGACACACCTCAATATTTGATCTGGGCCTAGTTTGAAGAGATTGCCCCCAACCCAAGTGAATTGGGCACTCTTCCTTAAAATTCTTCTCTTCTCCTAGGATGATAGATTTGGAGGGAACTTTGCAGCAACTAGGTAGTTGGATATGTCAGCAAGCCATGGAGAGAGAACTAAAATAAAAAATAAATTCTCACCTGGAAGCTAATCATCAACCATCTCTTCTTCACCTATAGGAAAAGCAAGTCTAAATAAAAAATATGCGACTACATTTTCTTTACCTGGCCTACCAATGATGGTTAAATAAAACTGCTACAATAAAAGTAACCATCTAATAAGTATAACATTCACATTAGGCTTGTTCATTAATTACTTGATAAAAACATGGTGAGTATGCACAAAGGTTTGATAACCAGTGATGTAGTGTCAGAATTTATTCAAGGAATGGACAACAGCTAGGAGTTCCTTCTTAGTCACAGTGTAATTCAGTTCAGCCTCTGAATTTTTGTTTGCTAATGAATTAAATGGAATAAGTCAACTTGTAATCTATCTAACCTAGAGCTGCGCTATAGCTTTGTCAGATGCATGAGCATGTATTTGGAAAGGGAGAGCCCAATTTGGGCCTTGAAGTATGGGTGTAGTAGTGAACCTGTCCTTCAAGATTTCTAGGGCCTCTTGACTACTATATGACCAACAAAAGTCAGAGTCCTTAACCAATATTCCAAACAATGGTGAGGATACTTTTCTAATGTCCTCGATAAATATCCTATAATATCTAGATAAGCCCAATAAACTCCTAACATACCTCTACTTTTGAGGAGTAGGCACCTTTTTTATGATGGAAATTTTATTTGGGTCCATTTGTATTCCTTCCTGGGATATTGAATGACCAAAATAGTCCTTGCATTCATCAAGAATTCACACTTATTGGGAGTAAGAGATAGGTACATTTCAATTAACTTCCTTAGTACTTTCCCCAAGTTAGAGAGAGTCTCAAGGAAGTCACACCCAGAGGGAGTGAAATCATCTATATAAATTTCTACAGAGTCGTGGACTAGCTCAGCAAGGATGTTCATAACTACCTTTTGAAAATTGGCAGGGGCATTACATAATCCAAAAGGAAGGACCCTATAAGCAAAGGTACCCCAAGGACAAGTGAAGGTGGTTTTATCTTGGTCCTCTAGGCTGATCTGGATCTGATTATAACAACTAAATCCATCGAGGAAAGAGAAGAACTTCTTTGCTGCAAGACCATCCAAGACTTGATCAGTGAAAAATAGAGGAAAACGGTATTTTTTAGTGGATTTGTTTAGCTCTCTATAATCCACACAAATCCTCCACTTTCCATTCTTCTTTGGGACAAAAACTAGAGTAGACACCCACTCACTATTTGAGATGGAGTAAATGAAACCTACATCCAACAATTTCTACAACTCTTCCTTGACTATGTCTTTGAGGGTTGGGTTCATTCTCCTCTGAGGTTGTCACACTGGTTTGTAGCCTTCCTTGATGTAGATGTGGTGAGTACACATCAAAGGATGCACTCCCATCATTTCTTATAGCTCCAGGAAAGTCATCTAAATTTTCTCTCATCATGTTAGGAAACTTCTCTTCCTAGTTGGTTAAGAGAGAGGGGTTGATCTTCAAATTCTTAGATGGACCAAATTCTACCATTTTGACATGTGAAGCACTTGGGTCCACTAGGAATAAATGAATCCAAGTTTTATCTTTGGATTCCTTCACCTCATCAAGAGGGATGATTTTGGGGGGCTGTTTCCGTAGGATTTGATCAATGAGTTCATCTTCATGATGTTGTTGATGAGCTCCAGTATTGCAACAAGAATGCTGCAACTCCTAGGGCAATCAATTTTACTTTATCAACCTAGGGTTTATACAAAATTGGAGTTAGGATGGGTGGTGATGTAGGAATGGAAGCATTGCAATGAAGTATATGTAGTGATAGGTGAGTGAGGTCAATTATGGCATGTCCCTTGGACTCTTTTCATTCATTTTTTTTTTCATTTTCCTCATTGGTTTTTGATGGCCACAGAGGTTGGTATGGTCATGAGCTGGTGTTGGGTGAGAGGTGGTGAGCTATGTGGTCCCCTTTTTCAACCTAGAATAGGCATGCATCATCATTTTCCCATTGGGACTTCATTCCTGTAATGTTTCAGGAGACCCTATAGCACTACAAGAAACTCCTGTAGTAACTACAAGAAACCCTGAGAAGCTAGAAAATTGCATAAAAATTGGTTTTGGATGCCTGGAAGTGAGGATGGATGATGGTAACATGGTAGGCATGGAAGATGTAAAATGAATTGAGGAAGAATGGCTATGATGCCTGGCTTGTTGACCCTTGAACTCTGAGTCTTTTGTTGCCTTTAAAAACTTGCAATTTAATCACAAAATTTTATTAGTGGGAAATTTTGAAGTCCCTACCATGGCATTTTGTTTCTTTTTACTCTCTTTTTTTTGAAAGACACACAGGTCGCCTCAAAGGAGGTTTTCAACATGTTTTCCTACGCTAGGTGCCTCAAGGGATGTTTTCACCCAATGAACTTTGTATTTTCCTTTTTTCCACTCTTGGGTTGCCTCAAGAAGGTTTTCAACCCAAAAGTTGGCCTCAAGTGCCTCATAGAGGTTTTCACCTAGGACATTTATTGTTTTTTCTTTTTTCCTCCAAAAATAAAAACAAAATTCAAGAATTTGGTGAGATGGTATCTAAGACACTTCCAAGAACATTCACTTCATTATTGATGGTACTAATGAACTCCTCACTTGAGAGGGGTCTTTAATATTCTTTCAATCTATATCCATTGGAAAAAAAGGGGATAACTCCTTCATCAATGGTCCTTATTTGCACAAACCCATTTTCATGGAACTTTTCTATTAGATATGGACCCAACCACCTGGTCATCATTTTTCCTATGAATTCCTTGAACTTGGATTCATATAGCAGAGCGCAATATCCTTCTTGATAAACCTTGTCCTTGATGTTTTTTCCATGTCAAACTTTTCTCTGCACTTGAAAAAATTTAGTTTGTACGAGGGCTTGCACCCTGAATTCATCTAAACTGTTGAGTTGGAGTAGCTTCTCTTGCTATGCCTTTGTAACATCCAAATCCAACTGAGTTGCCATTCTCAAAGTGTTGTACTCAAACTCAATGAAGAGTAAAGCATTCTTCCCATAGACCAAGTCATAAGGGGTGAAGTGAGTGGTTGTCTTCTAGCTTGTATTATAGGCCCAAGTGGCCTACACTAGGTTTTCATCCCCAATCATTCTTGTTGTTGCTCACAACCTTGGTGATAATTCCTTCCAATGAGCTGTTAGTAACCTCTACTTATGTTGACCTTATGATAAGTAGTTGACTTCCTGTGTTTGACCTTATGTTTCCTCAACACATTTTCAATCAGGTGTGATGTGAATTGAGCTCCGCGATCAGTGACTAGCTCTCTATGGTACCCAAAGTTTCAAAATACATTCTCCCTTAATAACTCAACTACTTTCTCTTCTGTTGCTACCTTGACAGCCTTGGTTTCAACCCACTTTGTCAAATAATTAGTGCATATAATTATGTACTTTTTCTACCCTTATGGTGGATCAATGGGCCCAATGAAATCCATGTCCCACTTGCCAAATGGCTCAAGAGTCACTGGAGGTTGCAAAGGTATTTCATTTCTAGGAGTAGGTTTCGACATTATTTTGTACTAGTCACATCGACTGGTGTATCTTCTAGCAAATTGGTGGAGAGTGGGTTAGCAGTAGCCAACTTGTAGTACCTTGAAGGTTTTCCTCTTAGCTACAAAGTGACCTCCATAGGTCCCATCATGACAGGCCATAAGGACGTCAATGACTTCCTCCTCCCTGAACAATCTCCTCAAAAATTTATCTGGGCCTAGATTGAAGAGATTTCCCCCAATCTAAGTGAATGGGGTGCTCTTTCTTACAATTCTACTTTTTTTCTTGGAGGACAGATTCAGAGGGAACTATGCAGCCACTAAGTAGTTGGCTATGTCAAAACACCATGGAGAGAGAATTGAAATAGAAAATAGGTTATCATCTGGAAGATGATAATCACCTATTCCTAACTCACATGCAGGCAAAGCAAGTCTAGTCATGAAATCTACAACTACATTTTCTCGACCAGGCTTATCAATGATAGTTAGATAAAACTGTTGTAATAAAAGAAACCATCTAATAATTTTGGCATTCACATTAGGCTTGTTGATCAAATATTGAATAGTAGCATGGTTAGTATGTACAAAGGTTTGGTAACCAATGATGTAGTGTATAAATTTATTCAAGGAATGGAAAAACAACTAGGAGCTCTTTTTCAATCACAATATAGTTCAATTCATCCTTGGACATATTTTTTCTAATGAAGTAAATGGAATAAGGAAACTTGTCCTCTATCTAGCCTGGAGATGCTACTATAACTTTTTAAGAGGAATCAACATGTAAGTGGAAAGGAAGAGCCGAATTTGGGCCTCAGTGTATGGGTGCAGTAGTCAACTTGTCCTTTAAGGTTTCTAGGGTCTCTTGGTAGCTTTCTAACCAACAAAATTTAGATTCCTTAACCAATAGTCCAAACAAAGGTGAGGCTACTTTCTTGAAGTCCTTTATGAATCTCCTATAGTATCCATATAAGCTTAAGAAACTTTTGATCTTTGTGATTTTGAGGATTAGGGAGCCTCTTTATGATAGCAATTTTATTTGGGTCCACTTGTAGTCCTTCCTGGGATATTGAGTGACCTAGAACAGTCCCTGCATTCATCAAAAACTCACACTTCTCAGGACTAAGGGATAGGTTCATTTCAATGAAATTATTTAATACTTTCCCCAAGTTAGAGAGAGCCTCCAGGAAATCACACCCATAGGGAGTGAAATCATCCATATAGATTTCTATAGAGTCATGGACTAGCTCTACAAAGATGCTCAGAACTGCCCTCTGAAAAGTGGCAGGGGCATTACATAATCCAAAAGGAAGGACCCTATAAGAAAAGGTTCCCTAAGGACAAGTGAAGGTGGATTTATCTTGGTCTTTTGGGCTGATCTGGATGTGATTGTAACCACTGAAACCATCCAGGAAAGAGAGGAACTTCTTCCTTGTAAGACGATCGAAGACTTGATCAATGAAATGTAGAGGGAAATGGTATTTTTGAGTGGCTTTTTTTAACTCTGTATAGTCCACACAGATCCTCCATTTTCCATTCTTCTTTGGAACCAGAACTAGGGGAGAAACCCACTCACTATTTGAGATGGATTAAATGAATCGTACATCCAACAACTTCTACAATTTTTCTTTAACTATGTCTTTGAGCATTGGGTTCATTCTCCTATGAGGTTGGCACACTAGCTTGCAACCTTCCTTAATGTAAATGTGGTGAGTACACATTGAAGGGTGAACTGCCTTCATTTCCTTATAACTCAAGGCCAAGGCATCAAGATGTTCTCTTTGCATGTCACATAACTCATTTTCCTGATGTGCAGAGAGGGGTTGATTTTCAATGTCTTAGCTGGACCAAATTCTATCATCTTGACATGAATAGGACTTGATTCAGCTAGGTAGAAATCATTCCAAGGGTTATCTTCAACTTTATTTACTAACTCATCAAGAGGCATGGTGTTGGGTGGCTGATTCTGGAGGATTTTATCAATCAGGTCACCTTCATCAGATTACACTCAGTATGTGGAGAACCATATGGTTGAAATGGTTGATTGGTAGGTTGGGAAGAATACTAATGTGTATACGACCAAGGATAAGGTGTGGACCATGAAGGATGAGAAGGAGGACACCAAGGGGGAACAGATTCATTCTCGTTTGGGTTGTAATATGAATAGGATGCCCCTTGCATGCCCTGCAGGTATGATCAAGGTCCTTGAGGCCTCCTTTAGTTGATATAAGAGAGTTGTTCAGTCACACCTTTAGTTCCATGATACACAACTTTCAATCCAAGAAATGAAGGGCACTTGTCTGTGGAGTGGTTTTCCTCACAGACCAAGGACATTCCTTTCTAGGATGCCTCCTAGTGCATCTAGGGGAAAAGATAGCTAAGGCTCTTTCTGCTTCCTCCCTATTGTTGGGAAAAGTGTCTACTCAGAACACCCCTGTCCCACTAAGGTGTGATAGTGCCTTAGCAACAAACAAGGAAAACTACTTTCGTATTCTTCTTTATGACTTGTAAACGAAGAGGAATAGGATGAACCAACCTATGTCTTTCGCTAGTCCTTTGATCCAATCTCTCTCCTCTTTGACATCTTCCAGCTACCTGCTCCCTTACTTGCCCAGCTTCACCAAGTTCCTGCAAGATCACAGAAGAGGAAAACTACATAAAGACATAGATTTACATTCATAAATAGCTTAGGATCAGATTTAAGCTAAACATGCAAATATAACAAAACATCATTGATACACAAGCTTGTAGGAGAAACTCAAATAGTTTTATTGATATAACAAGAAGATCCAGGAGGAGATACAACCAAGTGAGTCCCGATCCAGCATCAACCTCCCAGCAAAGGAATCCCTTCTTCACCTCCAACAAAGCATAAATCACCCAATGCACTAATCTCAATCTCAAAACCAACAGCAATTCTCTGCAAAGTGCAAAATTCCAGCCTCTGAATCTCTGGGATGAGGATCCATATATAGATGTATGCAAAGAGGATGAGTCAGCTTATGATTTGACTTGTGGCTTCTCTCTGTCAGTTCTTGCTTCCACTTGGAACTGAGAGCCTCTTACTCATCTTTGGTCGAACTCAATGAGGCAAGTGTCATTGGGGAAGATTCTGGAAGCTTCCATTGTCTATCCACCTCACGGAATGACACTGCCATTTGTCATTTCCCGCTCAGCGCACCCTGGTAGTGCATTTAGGTGCGCTGCAACGCACCTAGCTAGTGTACTTGGGTGCTTTGCAACACAGGTAGCTAGTGGAGCAGCTGAAATGATCCTGATTTGACTGATTCTGAGCAATTTCTGGTGGAGAACTTCTGGGAGAAGCTGTAATTGGTTGACCTTGTTCCTCTAGGGGTAGGAACAACACTTTTAGAGACTTAGGATCCCTTGGTTTATGGACATTTCATGCTTAGAGCTGTAAGGGACAAAAATGTCTATAACAGTTGCCCCCTAAAGTATGAGGCCGTTTATTGGGTGAAATGCTTTATTAGGAGGATCCGAAGTTCTTTCAATGCTGGGAGGAGACCTGTAATAAGATACAATACAATACATTATATTCATATTGTTTTCATGATCTAGCTGAGGTGGGCATTCCCATGCTCAGCTTTATAAATTCATTTTTTATGTACATAGGACAGACAATCGTCTGATGGTAGACTGATGATTTGATGAAGTCATCATCCTTTTGGTAGGATGATTATCTGTGCTGCAATGCTGTACATGTCAATGTCTTTATTTTTCATGAATATATATCGCAGCCCGGATGGATGAAACTAGATCCGGGGTCTTAAATCTCGTCCGATCTTCACTCGAAGTACAAGTCGATGCATGTGAAAAATGTTTTGAAGTCGAACATGGAAAGACATCGCTTGATTACCAGTCAATGATATAAACTGTTAACAAGTGCGAGAGGAATCACCGATAATGATGATAACCCTCAAGGTACTGCAGTACAATTCACGTGGTGTGAATAAAGGACTTGGCGTCGAACACCACGCAAAATCTTTCGGTCGAAGGTCATTGATGTATACCTGTCGCCAGAAGTGAGAAACTTGCCATTGAGGCATGCAAGCTTCAAAGTACTGAATGGGGTGTTCCTAGATCAACTTCTTGGATAATGAGCTGGTGTCGACAAGAAGCGACCCGTCAAAGGAGGGCCTTAATGAATCCCACATCAATGACATGGAATGGAGCAAATGATTTTGATGGAGGTGAAAACGATCTGACGATATATGGTTCAGGATGGTGTTGGGTCGTTAATATGCCATTATTATTATCACTTTTGAACACTTATTCCACCCATTTCTATAATTCTTTATCATATCATTTATTATAATTTATCATTTAAATCCATTTTATAAATGATTTATGCTCTTATGGATGAATATTATTTATTCTCTTTATTTCTAATAAATTGATGATTATGCATGATTTTATCAATGATAGTTTTAATAAATTAGTTATAACATTATTTACCATTTTTAGCCTCCAAGATAATTTTCAGATTGAATATTTGATTTTTAAAAGCGCCAACTCAGAAATGCGCTGGAATAAGGCGTGACAGTTTTGCGGTTGCGATTCTGAGCAAATGAAGTAGAATCGGGAAAATCTGGAACATGGGTTTTGTCCAGAACGGGCCCAATTAACTTTAACAAAGAACGGTTTGCCCAAATTCGGCTTGTACTGAGAGAAACGCAGGGTTCTTTGAGCACGATTTTCTCAGATTTTTTGTTGCGGCCGTCCTCCAAATCTCAGCTGCAAAGCCAAATTCGTCTTGCTTTTGTTGAGAGATGAAAGGAAATATATTTTCTTGTTGATCAACTGGTTAAAATCAATCCAATTTTGTAAAAGAAATCATGTTGTACTTATCTTGATTGTAACTGCTCTCTGATCTCTCTTTATTTAAATCACAACAGAGATCAGAGAGGGAAGTGATTTCAGAGGAATTCGAATAATGGAAGAATGATAGAAAAATGATGAAGAATGATGGTGGATTATCCATGATAGGATAGGGATTGTTGCATGTTGTAATTCTCAAGCATTTGTTGTTGTAATGATTCCACAATTTGCTGATTAATACATGATTTGGGAGTTGCTGTTCATTCTTTTCCTTCTGAAGTAACCCAGCAGTGTCCGCTAGCGGCTAAGGGCCCAGCCTCTGGTGGAGTATGCTGCTGCTACTGTATATTATATTCTTTTGATTTCTGCGTGGTTTGCTTATCTTTATTGCTCGGTAATCTGACATGCTTTTTCATATGCTATTCCATGCTCTGCTACGATTAATTCATTAATGGTTTCTTCAGGAAATTTATGTAGTGACTCTTTATTGTATGAGTGAATCTTTTCAGAGTTGATTGCATGTTTCTGTTACAGAGCATTTGTACTGAATATTACTGTTGTTGGATTCATTTGAAATCCTGATTATTGGAATCCGAAAAGTGATATTATTCTATTTGGAAACATAGTCATATTCACCTTAATTGTCAGATTACCATATTAGCGTGTCGTATGTATGTATGGTTGATTCTTGCTAATTCATCAATGAGTGCTATTCCATAAAGTACATTCCATCCAATCTGCCTTAAGAAAGAAGATTGTTATTTTATTGCAGAATGTGAGTTTAGTTCTGACTCGCGAGACTTAGTTTATTTGATTGTTGTTCCATTTACTGCTTGTTGTTCCATTTCCTGTTTGCTATTCCATTTTACTTTCTGTCGTTCCATTTACCTGCATTTGCTGCTTTGGTGTGAGAGAAGGTCTAAGGCTGTAGTGAGCCAGCAAGTCGCTGCTTAGCTCCCAGACCTATGGTCCATGCTCTAATTTCCTTTCCATTAGTTTCTAGAGGGATGGGTTATCGCTTCCGCACCCTTGACTGATAAGCTGCCTTGTTCTTTTAAAGTAATTTAGTCATAGCTTGCTCGGTGAATAGTTGTTGTATCCTCAATTGATGTTTGTTGAGTGAATAGTTGGATTTCAGAGCATTTGAGTTTATGTTATTGTTAGATTTCTTTTTCAAGCATTCATTTACTCTTGGGTTTTAAGAACTATACTGCAAAACATTACTCTTAAGTAAATAGTCGCCTCAGACTGAGTACACTCTTGAAATAAAAAGTCGTCCCTAGGTTGATAATTAATGTGAAGGTAATTAGGAGTTTAAAAGACACCTTTTTATCGCTCCACATTTTGGCGCCGTTGTCGGGGAAGAGTGTAGCCATTTCTAAAGAGTAGTGTGAATCTGATGAGTGCCTGCTAGGGAAGAGTTGGATCTTAAAAATGGAAGGTAAGAACTTCGTACGGAGCATGTAAAAGCCCTGCTCCCCCGTCTGCTTTCCAGCAGGACTGTTAAAGAACCTAGGGTAGAAATAGATGTTTGAATTTTTGAATGATTAGGAAAAAGATAGAAATTTTTAAAAAAATGAATCACATGATCTCACGCAAGTGGTGATGTAAGCACCACCCATTTCACTAACCGATTGACAGGAACATTTGAAGAAGGAGCCTCGAAGAAAACACATGAAGAACATCTTATATTATGGTAAGAAATGGCTCACGTTTCTACTTTTGAATTTCCTATCAAAGATCTAGGAGAAGTGACACAAATGCACATAATTCCCCCATCTTTACCAAATTTTCATGGTTTAGCAAATGAAGATCCAGATACATTTTTATTTGAGTTCGAAATACTTTGTAGAGGATATGATTATTGTACTAATGATCAAAGATTGAAAGTGTTTCCTCTTACTCTAAAAGGAGCAGCTCTCTGATGGTTCATGAGCCTAGGTGGGAATTGCATCCAATCATGGGAGGACATGGAGAACATATTCTTGAAGAAGTATCAAGACTATTGCAAATCCAATGAAGATATTTTCGGTATGATACAAGGGGAAGATGAAAGTTTGGAGGACTATGTAGATCGATTTCAATACAACCTTCAAAAATCAAAATATAAGCATTTGGAGAAAGAGATCTTAAAAACACTCCTTCTTAAAGGAATCAAAGATGAATGTTTAGAAATCTTAAATCTGATAGGAAAAGGTGATGTTTTTCAGTTATCATATGATGATGTTTGTGAGTTGTGCATAAGGTATTCAAGAGGAATCTCCAAGGCTGGTAAGAATTCTAGAGATGTTTGTTCTTTATTTTCCAAATCTGCTACAAGAATAGGAGACATAAGAGCTGAAATCAATGTGTTATTTGAAAATTTTAAAGTTGATTTTATTAGCTCTCTAAATGAAAAATTGGATGTTTTGCAGGTTCATAAAAATCAAGAATTGGATGAAGTGTTTTACCGTCAAGACCGAAAGGAGCATCTCGTAGATACTCACTCTTCCTTATCTAGGATAGAAGTAGCATATCAAAGAGGTAAGGAAGCTGCAACAAGGTCAAAACCACGGAAATCATGGCCTACAGGTATGGTTCAAAACACTCCCTCTCCACTTTCTTACTTGCATAATCCATTATGGAATACTAATGTGATAGGGCAGCCATGTCAATCTCAATATAACCACCAGCAATTTTCTCTACAAGCTTGGCATGGTTCACCTTATGATTGCATGACTACTCTCCCCCATCTTGTAGCACAAGCACATTCTCCATATTCTCCACCAGCTCTTCCACAATATCTTGCTTGCCCATCAAAACCATTCACACAACCCAATCAACCATATCATCAAAATGCTCCATTCCTTACACATTTTCTTGCTCAACTAATTCCACACCCTCACCATAATAAACCAGTACAACATACTTACAATGTTGAACTGGAAAATTTACCCACCCTTCCCACCCATTCTATCTCACATGTGTTATTAGAGAAAACCTACAATGAGATTCAGAATGTTTCAAATGCAAAAATTGTAGAAGCTATGGAGGAAAATGAGGTTTCTTTTACTATGCATCAACAAGCTATTTTAAAAGCTCAAGAACTTCATGATATGATGGCTATGCGAAATCAAAAAAATAAAGGATATATTGAAGATTGGTTTCACTCCATCATTTGTTTGCAACATCACTCTATGCTTCAACAATTTTTGATACCATTTTTTGAAGGGAAGTTGGCTTCTCATACCCTAATATCCATTAACATGCATTTTTCAAATTTGGGTATGTGCATACGTGAAGCCTTACTTCGAAAATGGCTTCACTGGAAGTACTCATATACATAGTAATATTCATTTTTCAAATCAAAATAGGTTAGTGAAGAAAATAAAATAAATAGGGGAATAAATAAATGCATTTTGTTTTTTTATGTAAAACTAGTTGTTTTTTGTTGCAACATGCTATGCAAATCAACATCGATGATAAATGTTTCAATTCATTTGTGTATGTAGATGATTTATAATAGAAATAAAAATTCTACAAACACATATATTCATCTTTATCACCAATTTGAAAAAATGCTTGAATATCATTTTTTTGGCTTGCGGGCTTGATGAACTTTCTGGAAAAACAGTCGGGACAGTCATGTTTTGAGGGACCAAAAGTGAATATTTTTAAAACCTGTTTCTACCCTAGGTATCCCTTGATTTCTACTTTCTAACCCAATTTGAACCACTCAATTTGGATTTGAAACGAAAAAGTTAGAAACAAAACATTGACAGGGTGTCTAGTGGGCAGCTCAGGAACAGAGCTGGGACAGTCAGTTTTTGGAGGCCTAAATGAATGAATTTTTAAAACCTGTTTCTATGGTAGATTCCTCTATGAATATAGTTTACAATTCAATTGGAATCACTCATTTTTGATATCGTATGAGGAAGTTATGATCAAAATACTGACTGTTTGTAAATCAGCACCCTTAAAACTATGTCTTTCCGGTTGTTCCTTACAGTATTTGACCTATCAATTCTTCTTCTCTTCAAAACCTGTTTCTATTGGAAATAAATAAATGAATATATTTTCATTTCCAATTTGAATCCTTCGAATCCGACATCAAACGAAAAAATTATGCTTGAAATATCAACTGTTGGTCTAGGTTGGGTAATCGAAAATGACTCTGTTATGTAGGATGTTATAACTAAAATTGACATATCATATCACTGAATTTTTAAAACCTGTTTCTACTGGAGATATACCTTTGAATTACCTCTCATTTAGCTTTGGAATCACTCAATTTGGACAAAGAAACAAAGAAGTTGTGATTAAAACACTGCTGGTTAGTATGGTCGACCACTGCTCTCCCGCAGATAACAAATAAATTTTACTTTGTTATTTTCTCCTTGGATTTGTTCTATAGAGTAACTACTTGTTAGTTTTTTTTGCATAATTCTTGGATTAGGGGAGCCGTGCACCTCTCTTTCTCCATGATTTAATGTTTTATTGCAGGTAAACACTCGTTTTTTGCAGGTCCTAGGAGAAAAAGAACGTCAATTTATGGACAAGTGATTCTTGAAACAAATTTTAATAAAATAAAGGAATTTCATCCAACTCATTACCCAATGGATTCATAATAGAAGAAATGAAGAATTGATTTCGATTTGAAGATTCATGTCTTGTCACTGCTGCCAAAACATTTTTCAAAAAGATCATTTTTTTACATAATATCATAGCTGTTGTAACTTAATTTACATATTGTTTTTAAATAAAATGTTGTTTCTTTTCTAATTTCTTTTATATTTTGTGTTTCAGGTGTTGCTTCATTCAAAGTGTAACTCATCCTTAGCATGAGTATCGTGAACAACTAATTTGTTTTTTGCATGCTTTCATTTTATGATTGTCTATTTTGTTGTTCCTTTTTCATGTTTTGATGTTCCTTTTCGAAATGGAACAACACTTCTGCACTTTCACGTTTTGTTGTTCCTTTTCGAATGGAACAACACTTCTGCACTTTCACATTTTGCTGTTCCTTTCCGAATGGAACAACACTTCTGCACTTTCACATTTTTGTTGTTCCTTTTCGGAATGGAACAACACTTCTGCACTTTCACGTTTTGCTGTTCCTTTCCGAATGGAACAACACTTCTGCACTTTCACATTTTTGCTGTTCCTTTTCGGAATGGAACAACACTTCTTCACTTTTACGTTTTTTTGTTCCTTTCCGAATGGAACAACACTTCTGCACTTTCACGTTTTGCTGTTCCTTTTCGAATGGAACAGCACTTCTGCACTTTTCATTTTTGTTGTTCCTTTTCCAAAGGAACGACGCTTGCATTTTTGTTATTCCTTTTCCAAAGGAACGAAACTTTTGATTTTTGTTGTTCCTTTTCCAAAGGAACGACACCTGTGTTGTTGCTATTCCTTTTCCAAAGGAAAAACACCTTTGATTTTTGTTGTTCCTTTTCCAAAGGAATGGCACTTGCGTTTTTGATGTTCCTTTTCCAAAGGAATGACACTTTTAGTTTTTGCTGTTCCTTTTTCCAAAGGAATGACATTTCCATTTTCACGCTTTTTTGTGTGTATTTTTGTTTTTTTGGTGTGCATTTTCTTTGTTGTTCCCTACACGGAACACCACTTTTTGAGTGTTTTTGCTGTTCATTCAAAAGAGAAACACTTTGGGAATATTTTTTTGAGCAACCCTTTCCTTCCTCTTGTAGGATTACTCCTAGTTCATCCCAACCACATTTTACTGATCCCCTTTTATGGCATGAAGTACACTACTTTTATGAGGACAAGAATTATGGATTTTTTTAAAAGCAAAGTTAATATCATTCACGTTATGATCTTTAACAGGACAACTCCTTGATGATAGATTCTTTTCAAAAGGCACACAATTATTTATATATCACTTTACTGCATTATTTTCTGTTGAACATGATATTGATTGATCATCTTAATACCATGCTGGTTCCACCCTTCCTGGTTATAATCTTCTCTGTCTATAATAAATGAGATTATGGGTATATTTTTTTTTATTGACATGCTCAACTACTTCCACTATCCCTGCTCTTAAGGAGTACTGAGCCTCCCTCTTTTTATCATCAAAATGTGTAATAATAACAAAATTTTGTTCGCAGATGGAGGATAGGGGGTCTCATTACGAGCCAGCCTACCATGTTCATAAGGTTGTAACAAAGTGGCATTCCCATTATGGCCACCACACCAGGGTTATGATCCATTGGATAGCCAAATTATCCTTGGAACAGGAGGTCTCATCACGAGCCGGCCTGATCACTTTTGCTACATCCTAGTGAATGGCAGTGTGGTTATCTGGTTACCATGCCAGCACATTGATCTCTTCTATAGAACAACACTGAAACTCTCTAGTTATAAATTGAGGATCCTGGCTCATATGGGTTAAAAAGCAACCCTGCCGAGGCTATGGACACCTGCTGGCAGCAGCGGCTCTGCTTATGGTATTGAAGTTATATCTTATTGTCAATTATTATTATAATACCCTTTTCTTATTTTTCTTTTTATCAGAGAAGTTATTTCCTTAACCTTTTCCCTGTTTTGAACCTTTATGCATGAGAAATTGTTTTATGATCAATCACATCATTTTCAGCTAGAATACCATCAGCAAAGCATCTTTTTAGCATATTGTTGTCCTTTTTCGTTTTGTATAAACTATCATCAATCCAAAGCGTCCTATCTCTTATTCATAACTATCTTTACACACTTTGCTCTCAATATAACCATAATTTTCACCGTCCTATCATTGATAAGTGTACTCTGCTTCACTTACTGATATATTGTTCATTCCATTGCCTTGCCGTCCGCACCACCCCTCTCATATGCTTTATGGTTATGGAACCCATTTTCCAATTGGAGGGGGGGAATGTATGCATTATGGGATTGCATGTGATATGATTACTACACTCTGCCATAACTTGTTGATTTGATAAGTTTTTCTAATTGAAATTTTTGCATGCATTTTATCTGTTGCTATTCAAACCCAACACTATGGCTTCAAGAACATTGTATGCACAAGTATGATTTGTTTACAGGAGAACAACCAGTATGCAGGGGAAATTCTATTCACAGCATGACCACACTATTGCAACTAACAGACGCGGCTCGAGCAACTTGCGAACATGAACAACTCTTCAGACATTATGTGCTTACCTGGATTCCACCTTTTGCATCACTTTCAACACCAACTTTGCCTACATCAGCTTCAACAACTGTCAATACATATATGTCATTCCACAATTTTCTTTTGGAGGTAAAACTTGAGGTAAAATAGCATAATTTTCTGGTTTATTACGAATTTAGGAGAATTTACTGAACATCCATTTTGAGCATTATTTACCATCCTTCATTTCATAGTTTTTACCACTTCCCATTTTTCAGCAGCATATCATTTTCGAGTATGGGGGAGTGTTCCTTTCATTCATTTCTTTCTTATGACCACATCATTCATATTCTTTATCATCCACTGCTATTCTTATTCACTCTCAACACCTCCCTTATTCCATGTTGTTTTACACCAAGCATAGAATTCAACAGCTGGTAGCAATCCCCTCTATTTGTTTTCTAGCATCGCATGAGGGCATGCTAATTTTTCAGAGAGGGGGAGGAATTGCTATGCATGATGGATGTTTTCTACTTTCTTCCTCATTTAAGGCATACAATTTCATTTTTACACAGTGCAGAAATTGATTTCCACATATTTTTAAAACTATGAACTCAATTCTTGTGATTTTTGGAAAACACATACGTATCATTAATACAAACCCACAAAATTTCAAGAAATATTGGTTCATAAAATTTCGGAAATCATGCACTCTCACCTACAGCCATTTTGTTTATATCTCATGATCCATGCATCAAAACGATCTGATTTTTGGATCATAGAAGCCTTCATATATTACAAATCTACTTGCAACATTTCAACAAAATCTGGGTTGTAGTTTTTGACAAAATGGTTAATGAAGTTTGCTGTTATCTATATCATATTTTGTTGCAAATTCATATATACATATAATTGAATGTCAATGTAAAAATTGTTATGCCTTCATCAAGATTACTAAAAGTGAATATTCATTAATTAAGGAAGGATTCATTTGTTCTATCCATTTCATGAGCTGAGATGAACATATTTGCTTGGTTAACACATGGTTTCTGTCTTTGGGTTGCATGAGGACATGCAATATATTCAGTTTTCGTTGCATGAGGACATGCAACATATTGAGTGTGGGGGTATGTTGGGTCGTTAATATGCCATTATTATTATCACTTTTGAACACTTATTCCACCCATTTCTATTATTCTTTATCATATCATTTATTATAATTTATCATTTAAATCCATTTTATAAATGATTTATGCTCTTATGGATGAATATTATTTATTCTCTTTATTTCTAATAAATTGATGATTATGCATGATTTTATCAATGATAGTTTTAATAAATCAGTTATAACATTATTTACCATTTTTAGCCTCCAAGATAATTTTCAGATTGAAGATTTGATTTTTAAAAGCGCCAACTCAGAAATGCGCTGGAATAAGGAGTGACAGTTTTGCGGTTGCGCTTCTGAGCAAATGAAGCAAAATCTGGAAAATCTGGAACATGGGTTTTGTCCAGAACGGGCCCAATTAACTTTCATAAAGTTACCCAAATTCGGCTTGTGCTGAGAGAAACGCAGGGTTCTTTGAGCACGATTTTCTCAGATTTGCTGTTGCGGCCGTCCTCCAAATCTCAGCTGCAAAGCCAAATTCGTCTTGCTTTTGTTGAGAGATGAAAGGAAATATATTTTCTTGTTGATCAACTGGTTAGAATCAATCCAATTTTGTAAAAGAAATCATGTTGTACTTATCTTGATTGTAACTGCTCTCTGATCTCTCTTTATTTAAATCACAACAGAGATCAGAGAGGGGGGTGATTTCAGAGGAATTCGAATAATGGAAGAATGATAGAAAAATGATGAAGAATGATGGTGGATTATCCATGATAGGATAGGGATTGTTGCATGTTGTAATTCTCAAGCATTTGCTGTTGTAATGATTCCACAATTTGCTGATTAATACATGATTTGGGAGTTGCTGTTCATTCTTTTCCTTCTGAAGTAACCCAGCAGTGTCCGCTGGCGGCTAAGGGCCCAGCCTCTGGTGGAGTATGCTGCTGCTACTGTATATTATATTCTTTTGATTTCTGCGTGGTTTGCTTATCTTTATTGCTCGGTAATCTGACATGCTTTTTCATATGCTATTCCATGCTCTGCTACGATTAATTCATTAATGGTTTCTTCAGGAAATTTATGTAGTGACTCTGTATTGTATGAGTGAATCTTTTCAGAGTTGATTGCATGTTTCTGTTACAGAGCATTTGTACTGAATATTACTGTTGTTGGATTCATTTGAAATCCTGATTATTGGAATCCGAAAAGTGATATTATTCTATTTGGAAACATAGTCATATTCACCTTAATTGTCAGATTACCATATTAGCGTGTCGTATGTATGTATAGTTGATTCTTGCTAATTCATCAATGAGTGCTATTCCATAAAGTACATTCCATCCAATTTGCCTTAAGAAAGAAGATTGCTATTTTATTGCAGAATGTGAGTTTAGTTCTGACTCGCGAGACTTAGTTTATTTGATTGTTGTTCCATTTACTGCTTGTTGTTCCATTTCCTGTTTGCTATTCCATTTTACTTTCTGCCGTTCCATTTACTTGCATTTGCTGCTTTGGTGTGAGAGAAGGTCTAAGGCTGTAGTGAGCCAGCAAGTCGCTGCTTAGCTCCCAGACCTATGGTCCATGCTCTAATTTCCTTTCCATCAGTTTCTAGAGGGATGGGTTATCGCTTCCGCACCCTTGACTGATAAGCTGCCTTGTTCTTTTAAAGTAATTTAGTCATAGCTTGCTCAGTGAATAGTTGCTGTATCCTCAATTGATATTTGTTGAGTGAATAGTTGGATTTCAGAGCATTTGAGTTTATGTTATTGTTAGATTTCTTTTTCAAGCATTAATTTACTCTTGGGTTTTAAGCACTATACTGCAAAACATTACTCTTAAGTAAATAGCGGCCTCAGACTGAGTACACTCTTGAAATAAAAAGTTGTCCCTGGGTTGATAATTAATGTGAAGGTAATTAGGAGTTTAAAAGACACCTTTTTATCGCTCCACATTTTGGCGCCGTTGCCGGGGAAGAGTGTAGCCATTTCTAAAGAGTAGTGTGAATCTGATGAGTGCCTGCTAGGGAAGAGTTGGATCTTAAAAGCGGAAGGTAAGAACCTGCGTATGGAGCATGTAAAAGCCCTGCTCCCCCGTCTGCTTTCCAGTAGGACTGTTAAAGAACCTAGGGTAGAAATAGATGTTTGAATTTTTGAATGATTAGGAAAAAGATAGAAATTTTTAAAAAATTGAATCACATGATCTCACGCAAGTGGTGATGTAAGCACCACCCATTTCACTAACCGATTGACAGGAACATTTGAAGAAGGAGCCTCGAAGAAAACACATGAAGAACATCTTATATTATGGTAAGAAATGGCTCACGTTTCTACTTTTGAATTTCCTATCAAAGATCTAGGAGAAGTGACACAAATGCACATAATTCCCCCATCTTTACCAAATTTTCATGGTTTAGCAAATGAAGATCCAGATACATTTTTATTTGAGTTCGAAATACTTTGTAGAGGATATGATTATTGTACTAATGATCAAAGATAGAAAGTGTTTCCTCTTACTCTAAAAGGAGCAGCTCTCCGATGGTTCATGAGCCTAGGTGGGAATTGCATCCAATCATGGGAGGACATGGAGAACATATTCTTGAAGAAGTATCAAGACTATTGCAAATCCAATGAAGATATTTTCGGTATGATACAAGGGGAAGATGAAAGTTTGGAGGACTATGTAGATCGATTTCAATACAACCTTCAAAAATCAAAATATAAGCATTTGGAGAAAGAGATCTTAAAAACACTCCTTCTTAAAGGAATCAAAGATGAATGTTTAGAAATCTTAAATCTGATAGGAAAAGGTGATGTTTTTCAGTTATCATATGATGATGTTTGTGAGTTGTGCATAAGGTATTCAAGAGGAATCTCCAAGGCTGGTAAGAATTCTAGAGATGTTTGTTCTTTATTTTCCAAATCTGCTACAAGAATAGGAGACATAAGAGCTGAAATCAATGTGTTATTTGAAAATTTTACAGTTGATTTTATTAGCTCTCTAAATGAAAAATTGGATGTTTTGCAGGTTCATAAAAATCAAGAATTGGATGAAGTGTTTTACCGTCAAGACCGAAAGGAGCATCTCATAGATACTCACTCTTCCTTATCTAGGATAGAAGTAGCATATCAAAGAGGTAAGGAAGCTGCAACAAGGTCAAAACCATGGAAATCATGGCCTACAGGTATGGTTCAAAACACTCCCTCTCCACTTTCTTACTTTCATAAACCATTATGGAATACTAATGTGATAGGGCAGCCATGTCAATCTCAATATAACCACCAGCAATTTTCTCTACAAGCTTGGCATGGTTCACCTTATGATTGCATGACTACTCTCCCCCATCTTGTAGCACAAGCACATTCTCCATATTCTCCACCAGCTCTTCCACAATATCTTTCTTGCCCATCAAAACCATTCACACAACCCAATCAACCATATCATCAAAATGCTCCATTCCTTACACATTTTCCTGCTCAACTAATTCCACACCCTCACCATAATAAACCAGTACAACATACTTACAATGTTGAACTGGCAAATTTACCCACCCTTCCCACCCATTCTATCTCACATGTGTTATTAGTGAAAACCTACAATGAGATTCAGAATGTTTCAAATGCAAAAATTGTAGAAGCTATGGAGGAAAATGAGGTTTCTTTTACTATGCATCAACAAGCTATTTTAAAAGCTCAAGAACTTCATGATATGATGGCTATGCGAAATCAAAAAAATAAAGGATATATTGAAGATCAGTTTCACTCCATTTGTTTGCAACATCACTCTATGCTTCAACAATTTTTGATACCATTTTTTGAAGGGAAGTTGGCTTCTCATACCCTAATATCCATTAACATGCATTTTTCAAATTTGGGTATGTGCATACGTGAAGCCTTACTTCGAAAATGGCTTCACTGGAAGTACTCATATACGTAGTAATATTCATTTTTCAAATCAAAATAGGTTAGTGAAGAAAATAAAATAAATAGGGGAATAAATAAATGCATTTTGTTTTGTTATGTAAAACTAGTTGTTTTTTGTTGCAACATGCTATACAAATCAACATCGATGATAAATGTTTCAATTCATTTGTGTATGTAGATGATTTATAATAGAAATAAAAATTCTATAAACACATATATTAATCTTTATCACCAATTTGAAAAAATGCTTGAATATCATTTTTTTGGCTTGCGGGCTTGATGAACTTTCTGGAAAAACAGTCGGGACAGTCATGTTTTGAGGGACCAAAAGTGATTATTTTTAAAACCTATTTCTACCCTAAGTAGCCCTTGATTTCTACTTTCTAACCCAATTTGAACCACTCAATTTGGATTTGAAACGAAAAAGTTAGAAACAAAACATTGACAGGGTGTCTAGCGGGCAACTCAGGAACAGAGCTGGGACAGTCAATTTTTGGAGGTCTAAATGAATGAATTTTTAAAACCTGTTTCTATGGTAGATTCCCCTATGAATCTAGTTTACAATGCAATTGGAACCACTCATTTTTGATATCGTATGAGGAAGTTATGATCAAAATACTGACTGTCTATTGTAAATCAGCACCCTTAAAACTATGTCTTTCCGGTTGTTCCTTACAGTATTTGACCTATCAATTCTTCTTCTCTTCAAAACCTGTTTCTATTGGAAATAAATAAATGAATATACTTTCATTTCCAATTTTAATTCTTTGAATCCGACATCAAACGAAAAAATTATGCTTGAAATATCAACTGTTGGTCTAGGTTGGGTAATCGAAAATGACTCTGTTATGCAGGATGTTATAACTAAAATTGACATATCATATCATTGAATTTTTAAAACCTGTTTCTACTGGAGATATACCTTTGAATTACCTCTCATTTAGCTTTGGAATCACTCAATTTGGACAAAGAAACAAAGAAGTTGTGATTAAAACACTGCTGGTTAGTATGGTCAATCACTACTCTCCCGCAGGTAACAAATAAATTTTACTTTGTTATTTTCTCCTTGGATTTGTTCTATAGAGTAACTACTTGTTAGTTTTTTTTCCATAATTCTTGGATTAGGGGAGCCGTGCACCTCTCTTTCTCCATGATTTAATGTTTTATTGCAGGTAGACACTCGTTTTTTGCAGGTCCTAGGAGAAAAAGAACGTTAATTTATGGACAAGTGATTCCTGAAACAAATTTTAATAAAACAAAGGAATTTCATCCAACTCATTACCCAATGGATTCATAATAGAAGAAATGAAGAATTGATTTCGATTTGAAGATTCATGTCTTGTCACTGCTGCCAAAACATTTTTCAAAAAGATCATTTTTTTACATAATATCATAGCTGTTGTAACTTAATTTACATATTGTTTTTAAATAAAATGTTGTTTCTTTTCTAATTTCTCTTATATTTTGTGTTTCAGGTGTTGCTTCATTCAAAGTGTAACTCATCCTTAGCATGAATGTCGTGAACAGCTAATTTGTTTTTTGCATGCTTTCATTTTATGATTGTCTATTTTGTTGTTCCTTTTTCATGTTTTGTTGTTCCTTTTCGAAATGGAACAACACTTCTGCACTTTCACGTTTTGTTGTTCCTTTTTGAATGGAACAACACTTCTGCACTTTCACGTTTTGCTGTTCCTTTCCGAATGGAACAACACTTCTGCACTTTCACATTTTTGTTGTTCCTTTTCAGAATGGAACATCACTTCTGCACTTTCACGTTTTGTTGTTCCTTTCTGAATGGAACAGCACTTCCGCACTTTCACATTTTTGCTGTTCCTTTTCGGAATGGAACAACACTTCTGCACTTTCACGTTTTGCTGTTCCTTTCCGAATGGAACATCACTTCTGCACTTTCACGTTTTGATGTTCCTTTTCGAATGGAACAACACTTCTGCACTTTTCATTTTTGCTGTTCCTTTTCCAAAGGAACGACACTTGCATTTTTGTTATTCCTTTTCCAAAGGAACGACACTTTTGATTTTTGTTGTTCCTTTTCCAAAGGAACGACACCTGTGTTGTTGCTATTCCTTTTCCAAAGGAACAACACCTTTGATTTTTGTTGTTCCTTTTCCAAAGGAATGGCACTTGCGTTTTTGATGTTCCTTTTCCAAAGGAATGACACTTTTAATTTTTGCTGTTCCTTTTTCCAAAGGAACGACATTTCCATTTTCACACTTTTTTGTGTGTATTTTTGTTTTTTTGGTGTCCATTTTCTTTGTTGTTCCCTACACGGAACACCACTTTTTGAGTGTTTTTGCTGTTCATTCAAAAGAGAAACACTTTGGGAATATTTTTGAGAGCAACCCTTTCCTTCCTCTTGTAGGATTACTCCTAGTTCATCCCAACCACATTTTACTGATCCCCTTTTATGGCATGAAGTACACTACTTTTATGAGGACAAGAATTATGGATTTTTTAAAAAGCAAAGTTAATATCATTCACGTTATGATCTTTAACAGGATAGCTCCTTGATGATAGATTCTTTTCAAAAGGCACACAATTATTTATATATCACTTTACTGCATTATTTTCTGTTGAACATGATATTGATTGATCATCTTAATACCATGCTGGTTCCACCCTTCCTGGTTATAATCTTCTCTGTCTATAATAAATGAGATTATGGGTATATTTTTTTTTCTATTGACATGTTCAACTTCTTCCACTATCCCTGCTCTTAAGGAGTACTGAGCCTCCTGAGCGAACCAAGCGCTTTCCAAGCAATAGAGGAAAGGATACTCACAGAAGCCCCCTCATCTATGATTGTACCAGCCATGACCATTCTATATATTTGGACGATAATTCAGAATGGTACACTTGCTGGTAGGCGGGGTCTGCCTAGTTGATTCCAGTCGAAGGAGACAACTAGGTTGCTTGAAGGTGGGACCGAGTAGACGGCCGGGTACGGCTCTGACGAACTTCCTTCCTGCGGTAAAGGAATGGGTAGTTTGCCCCTGTGTTCGTCGGAGTCTGTGTTGATGAAGAGAATTTGGACGATGTCATCCTTGTTCTCTCCAGTGACTGTGTCATTCGAAGATAAAACCTCTGAAGGCAAGACCGGGTCAACTGCCGCCTCAACCTTTTGACTTTCTTCGGGTATGGATTCATCTGGTTCATCTTCAATGACAGGCGCTTCAGCTGACCACTTGAGCGGGCCAGCTGGATTCTCAACTAACGAAGGACTAGGCAAGAGTTTTTTATATCCAGGAGGAAGTCGTAACGGTGAAACCAGACGATCATCCAAAACTCTTTTAGCTTCGTCTAAGAAGGGACAACGGTGGATGGCGTGATCGCCTTCGCACAGTTTACAGGGAGATCTAGCTCTACCTTTTTGTCCTGGGGCTTCACTTTCGCTAGCTGACGGTGTGCTTTCAACATGGCCATCAGAGGTTGACGACACCGGATTGTGCAAACGAGGAGACTAGTCCCTTAGTATCCGAGGGATGCAAGGACAATCTCTGTGAAAGTGGTCTCCCTTGCAAATGACACATGGCGATTTAGGCCTGATCGGTGCAATGTGTGGATTTTCGCTAGACGACACTCGTTTGCCCCCATTCGCTTTTGGCTCTTTCTTCTTCTTCTCTTTCTTCTTCTTTTCCTTCTTCTCCTTAGGAACTTGACTTTTGGCTTTGCCAGCCCCATCAAGCGAAGAGGAAGGAGGAGAGGAAGAATTAGAGGAAGTAGAAAGTTGGTGGGTAACTCTGGACTGGTCTAACTGCTGATTCGATTGTTCAGGAATAGTGGTGTTCTGGACGACATTGGTTGAGAAGAGCCATACTGGCAAGCCAATTGTCAGTCCTGGAAGAGACAATGTGGCCATATGGGGTGCACCAACATCTCCCCAAGAGGAGAAGGGATTAGGATTTCCACCAAGGGGAATTCCTTGGTTGGTAGACTCCATTTTCTCAACCTAAGATCAACGTAGGAAAAGGGTATGAATATTCCGTTTTAAAATAAATTTTAAGACGCTTGGACACAACTTGTTTTTTCAATTTTAAAGAGTCGAGAAAAAACAAAAGATGACTCTAGTCTCCTTCGATTTTTAATGAGCCTGAAGTGACAAGTGCTCAGATGGACCTTTTCCATTAAGGAGTCTGAAAAGGAACGAAAGGGACTGCTCTGGAGATCTAGGTAGAGGGAGTACCAAACCAATCACAAAACTGCAAAATACGTTTTACGGTACGACAGTCAATCTTCCTGAATGCTGTGTTCGGTGCATTGCGATCAGTAGGGCGGCCGACACGGCTTCCTATGGATAAAAGTTTTAAGCCTATAGGGGTCTCCCAATATATACTCGACAGTACGTGGCAGCACAAGTCTGTACTGGCACTTATCGTCTCACAGTGGAGGAATCACCCAACCATCAGTGAGGACAACAATTACCAGGTTTTATGACGCTGGAACACGTCTCTAGCCTAGACCTCTATGTTGTGCGTTAAGTTCCAATGCGTTGTTAGATTCATTCAATTTATTTTAAGTTGATCTTTCCTAGAAGTTTGCCTTTTGGTTTCACCACAATATGTAGATGTAATTCCTAAATGCAATCTGAAGATGATAAGCAAGCTTTTATCTCTTCTCAGCAATGAAAATCCTAGCTACAAGGGGAAAAGAAAGACACAATCTTTTCTCAAAGAGCAAAGAGCACACTGTAAATGCACTTTTCCTAAATCAAGCCATACAAACTATCAATATGCAAATGCACATGTGCATGTATTTGTTTTCACTTTCTTAATATTGATGCCTAAAAAGAAAGTTGATGTACAAATCTGAATTTGCTTTCAAGTGAAAAACACAAACAAGCTTCTTTTCGAAATCAAAAAGGTAGAGAAGATTACGACACTCTATGATTTTGAAATAAACACTCGTTTCGACACTAGAAAGTGACAAATTCAAACCAAAGGTAAAAGTAAAATTATAATCAACTGTCAACAGCAAACAAACTTTCTCCTAAGATCAAAATCGACACTTACGACAGATCTAAATCCAAGGACGACAGTACGACTATTCTACTTTTTCAATGGAAAACTGTAAATGATGTAACAAACACACAAAGAACATCTACAGTCTTTTGGTACAAAGGAGGCAGAATTAAGGCAAAGAAAAGGGGTTTTCAGACAGGTACCCACACTGATCATAGGCTGCAAAAATTAGAGACAAAACTGGACAAAATGAAGCAAAGAACCTCAGCTGCAGAGGGCAAAGGCTGATCAGCGCACCTGTTACACAGAGAAACTGAATTGCAGCGTAGGTAGCCCTCTCGGGAACTGCGTTGAAATGCAGAGTCTCTTCACAGTGCCTGCGCTGGGGCAGAAACGAGACTTCTATCCGGGTTCTGGGTCACGGTTTGCAGTTTAATCTATGGTTTTTGGCCGAGTAAAAGCAATCAGTAAGGTACAATCAGAGGGATGATTTAAAGGAGGACTAAGAGCTATCACAAAGGGTAATCAGATTATTTGTGAATTAGCTGTTCAAATCATAAACAAATCCAGTGAGTGGATTGAAGTAGCAGGTATCTACTTTGCATTTGATAATGGCAAATGCAGTTCGATTGCTACTTCTGTGTTTATGAAACAAACAACAAGAGAAACATAAACAAAACTAACTAGACACGATCCCCAGTGGAGGCGCCATTTTTTTGTTGGGAAAAGTGTCTACTCAGAACGTCCCTATCCCACTAAGGTGTGATAGTGCCTTAGCAACAAACAAGGAAAACTACTTTCGTATTCTTCTTTATGAATTGTAAACGAAGAGGAATAGGATGAACCAACCTGTGTCTTTCGCTAGTCCTTTGATCCAATCTCTCTCCTCTTTGACAGCTTCCAGCTACTTGCTCCCTTACTTGCCCAGCTTCACCAAGTTCCTACAAGATCACAGAAGAGGAAAAATACACAAAGACATAGATTTACATTCATAAATAGCTTAGGATCAGATTTAAGCTAAACATGCAAATATAACAAAACATCATTGATACACAAGCATGTAGGAGAAACTCAAATAGTTTTATTGATATAACAAGAAGATCCAGGAGGAGATACAACCAAGTGAGTCCCGATCCAGCATCAACCTCCCAGCAAAGGAATCCCTTCTTCACCTCCAACAAAGCATAAATCACCCAATGCACTAATATCAATCTCAAAACCAACAGCAATTCTCTGCAAAGTACAAAATTCTAGCCTCTGGATCTCTGGGATGAGGGATCCATATATATATGTATGCAAAGAGGATGAGTCAGCTTATGATTTGACTTGTGGCTTCTCTTTGTCAGTTCTTGCTTCCACTTGGAGACTGAGAGCCTCTTACTCATCCTTGGTCGAACTCAGTGAGGCAAGTGTCATTGGGGAAGATTCTGGAAGCTTCCATTGTCTGTCCACCTCGCAGAATGACACTGCCATTTGTCATTTCCCGCTCAGCGCACCCTGGTAGTGAATTTAGGTGCGTTGCAACACACCTAACCAGTGTACTTGGGTGCTATGCAACGCAGGTAGCTAGTGGAGCAGCTGAAATGATCTTGATTTGACTAATTCTGAGCAGTTTCTGGTGGAGAACTTCTGGGAGAAGCTGTAATTGGTTGACCTTGTTCCTCTAGGGGTAGGAACAACACTTTTAGGGACTTAGGATCCCTTGGTTTATGGACATTTCATGCTTAGAGCTGTAAGGCACAAAAATGTCTATAACACTCCCGCTTCCTCTTGATCTACATGGTGTCCATTTTTAGAGCAAGAGTATGCCACATATCACTCTTAAAGTCTTCCAACATGTTCCCAGTTTCACTTTTGATGGATGTGTTGGAGGAGGATGAACTGGCCAAAGCTTGACCAACCCTACCCTTCTTTTTGGCTACCCTAGAATGATTTTTGAAAATTTTCTTGATATCAACATAAGGTAGCTGGTAGATGTCCCCTCTTGACAACATGTTTACGGTTTCTAGGATATCTTTACTGATCCCTCTAAGAAGGACTAACTTGAGAAATTCAGGGTTGAGGGTGCATCTGGCTCTTTTGTAGTTGAGTTGGAACATTTCCTCATAATCTTCCAAGGATTCATCATGTCCCAAGGTCATTCTAAATATTTCCTCTTTGGTGTCTTTGGACCTACAATGATCATTGTACTTGTTGTTGAAGGCTTTTTGCATTTGAGCCTAGGTAGTGATGTTGTCCCTAGGTAAACCCATGAACGAGTGCAAGGCTGCATCCTTGAGGGTGGATGGGAACAATTTCAGCTTATGGTCGTTAGAGGTAAAATCATAAGTTCTACAAAGGACAAAAAACTCAAACAGAAAGGTATCAGGGTCCCTTAAGGTTAAGCCATGGAAGTGAGGAACGGAAGAGGGAGTTATGTTTTTCATCCTAGTATCTCCATTAGTTTCTCTAATGGGAAAAGCACCCTCAGTTCTATTTTCATCCATGGTGTAGGATTTTGGAATGGGTTATTCTTATTCTTCCCCAATAGGCTCCTCAAATATCTCTATTTGTTCGCCTAATGGGTCATCTAGCTTACAACCACCGCAGAAGAGGGAAGGTTGGTTATTTTATGGTGTGGGGGTACTTGGAAAAAAAATTCATAAGCTATCTCTACTCCTATGAGGCATGAAAGGAAGTTGTTTTTTCTTTTATATTTTTTCAATTCTACTTGTAGGATGGAAAGAAAGAAGAAACTGGAACTATTTTCTAAATGGAACTACTTGCAGAATGGAAAGAAAGCAGAAATTGGAACTATCTATTGAATGGAAGGAAAGCATAAATTACATCTATTTATTGAATGTCAAAGAGAAAGGAAAGTAGAAATTACATCTACCTAGACACATCCTTGGAAATGGCACCAAAACGTGATGAGCCCCAGTATTGCAGCAAGGATGTTGCAACTCCTAGGGTGAATAACTTTACTTTATCAACTCGAGGTTCATACAAACTTGGAGGTGACATTGTTATATGCACAACAGATGCAACAGTCTACTCTTGTCACTTCTAAACTAGGGCAATAGACCACTAGGGGTTTTCAAACCAATCTTCTATTGACTAGAAGGAGGATGACTACTAACAACGAATGTAAAGCTATCTATAATGCATAAAGAAAATTCTTGCCTATTTTAAGGAAATGAAAGTGTTTAATAGAAAAGTGCTATAAAATGACATGAAATTACCTAGCCAAGAATTAACACACATTACTTGCAGAAGAGACCTAATTTAGCCTTACATTCTATCATCTCTCTATATGGATTAAGTAGGCATGGAAGTTATCCTAGCACTACTATGACTAATGTATGCATGCACTAGCTAAATATTGCATAAAAGAGTATTTTGGTTTTCAATTTATAAATGAAAATGCTAAGCTAATAATCTGATATTTTGCACGGGAGGAAGGTATGGGAAAGATTCCAAAATGGAATTGAGGGGTATGGAAGTCAAGTTGAAGGTATATGTTATGAAACCAGCTCAAGAAAAGATAGAAAATATAGATCAACGCCTTAGAATTCAGCCTCTTCGAGGGGGAAACCTCCTTTACATTACATAAATGAACAATTCTTGGATGATTCCAATGACAAAACCTCCTTTCTATATATAGGAGTCTAAGGAGTCACAATATAATCCAGCCGACCTAACAATAATAATATAAAGCCACAAAAATAACAATAGAGGGATTCTATGGGGCACATTCATAACAATATGGGGGCAATAGGGGCACAACGATATAAATAAGGGGTATAACTACAATAGTAATGGGATAATCACTAGTATTATAGGGACCCAACATGCCCCTCGCCTTCAAAAAAGTGTTGTCCTCAACGCTTGAGTAGTTCTGGATACTTCTGCATAAAATTCTCATCCTCCCACGTGGAATCTTCAGTGGATAAGTTCTTCCACTTGATAAGATACTCTGAAATTGATCGATTTCGTAGTTGTCGAGTTCTTGTTTTTATGACTGCTTCCGGTTCCAATATAATTTTTCCTTCCTCGTTAAGTTCTGGCAATATTGTTTGAACTGGGAGCTTGTCACCTATAACCTTCTTTAAACATGAAACATGGAAAACTGGGTGCAATCGAGAAGCTGTAGGAAGCTCCAATTTCTATGCCATAGTACCAATCTTTTGAAACACCTTGTACGAACCATAATACTTTGGTGATAATTTATTATCCTTCTTAGCTTGCTTGAGGGACATTTGCTTATATGGTTGTAGCCGTAGGAATACCAAATCACCTACATCAAAACTTCTTTCACTGCGATGTTGATCTACCTGTTGTTTCATTCTATTATGTGCCAACACGAGGTTATCCTTTAAGAGTTGGAGGACTTGTTGTTGATGTTCGATGTGATGTTCCACTACCTGAACCTTAGAATTTTCTCTTATATATGATGTGATGGACGGTGGTTGATACCCATAAAGTTCCATAAATGGGGTCATTTTTGTTGCTGTATGGAAGGAAGTGTTATACCACCATTCAGCCAAAGGCAACCATTTGACCCATTGTGTCTATTTATGAGATACAAAGCAACGAAGATATCCTTCTAAACATTCGTTTACTATCTCAGTTTGCCCATCAGATTGAGGATGATAAGATGAGCTATGATCTAACTGACTACCAAGACAAGAAAATAATTCTGTCCAAAAATTTCTAGTGAAAATGGGATCTCTGTCACTTACAATAATCTTTGGGTTTCCATGTAGCTTTTGAATTGTTTCCATAAATGCAGTAGAAACTGTACTGGCTTTAAATGGATGGGATAATGCACAAAAGTGTGCATACTTGGTAAGTTTGTCAACTACCACCATGATGACACTCTTTCCCTCAGACTTGGGTAAACCTGTGATAAAATCCATTGAAACCTCCTCCCAACGTTGGCTTGGAATGGATAAAGGTTGTAATAGACCCGGTGTCTTAATTGTTTCAACTTTATTTTGTTGGCAAACCAAACATTCCGCCACAAACTTTTGAATATCTAATTTAAGGCCATCCCAAAAAAATTCCTTCTTAACCCTCTGGTAAGTTTTTAAGAATCCTGAGTGCCCTCCTAAGGGAGAAGTGTGCAATTCCATAAGAATATTTTGTTTTAGCTGGGAATTCTTACAGAGGTATAAGCGATCTTTGTACCATACGAATCATTTTTCCAGCTAAATGTATCAGACGTACTGGAATCTTATAGTAACTTTCAAATAAGTGCCCACACTTCTTCTTCATTATTCCATTCCTCCCTTGCTTCGTTTATCCGTTGGATAATAGAAATGGTGTACAACAATGCTTCCACATCCTCATACT
This sequence comes from Pinus tabuliformis, assembly GCA_031772625.1. Taxonomy (NCBI): domain Eukaryota; kingdom Viridiplantae; phylum Streptophyta; class Pinopsida; order Pinales; family Pinaceae; genus Pinus; species Pinus tabuliformis. Next base: position 1,547,289,754 of record CM062820.1, read on the forward strand.
TTCTTGAGAGTGCATCTGCCACCACATTTTGCTTCCCTTTTTTGTAGATGATTTCAAAGTCATAACCCAACATCTTTGTGACCCACTTTTGTTGCTCTTCAGAGGACAATATTTGTTCTAAAAAGTATTTAGGCTATCATGATGCGTTTTTACCTTGAAGTGTCTTCCCATTAGGTAGGGTCGCCATTTCTTAAGTGCATGGATTATTGCCAACATTTCCTTCTCATAAATAGCTTTGCTTAAACACTTTCCCTTGATTGGATGACTTTCAAAAGCAATGGGTCTTTCATCTTGCATTAGAACAACACCAATTCCATTTCCTGAAGCATCACATTCCACAATAAAGGTTTTTGTGAAGTCCGGTGTAGCTAAGACTGGTGCTTGGCACATTGCCTCTTTAAGATGTTCAAAGGCCTTTGTTGCTTCCGGATTCCATGAAAATGCATCTTTCTTCAATAATGTTGTTAGAGATGATGCTATTCTCCCATAATTCTTAACAAACTTGCGATAATACCCTGTCAACCCAAGAAATCCTCGTAGATGCTTTATGGATGTGGGGATTTTCCGTTCCTTAATGGCTTTAATTTTGCTAGGGTCTACCTTAACTCCTTCATGAGATATAATATGACCCAAATATTCCACCTCCTGGACTCCAAAGAAGCATTTGGATCTTTTTGCATATAATTATTTCTCCTCCAATAGTTGTAGCACCCTGTCAACATGTTCAACATGATCCTTCCAAGACTTGCTGTAGATAAGTATATCATCAAAAAATAATAACACAAATTTTCTAAGAAATGGTTTGAAAATTGAATTCATCAAACCTTGAAATGTTGAAGGTGCATTGGTACGGCGAAAAGGCATGACCAAAAATTAATAATGACCCTCATGAGTTGTAAATGTCTTTTTCAGAATGTCTTCAACCTTCATTTTGATTTGATGATATCCTGAACGAAGATCTAACTTGGTGAAGTAAATTGATCCATGCAATTCATCCAGTAATTCATCAATGACAGGAAGGGGGAACTTATCTTTAATAGTGAGCTTGTTGAGCTCCCTATAATCTGGACACATGCGCCATGATCCATCCTTCTTGTGCAACAATATTACTGGAGCAGAGAAAGAACTTTGACTCGGTTGAATTATACCAGCCTCTAGCATTTCTGCAACCATATGTTCAATTTCACTTTTTTGGACATAGGGATATCTGTATGGCCTGATGTTTGGAGGAACACTTCCTGGAATCAGATGAATAGCATGATCATGATCACGCATAGGTGGGAGACCTTTGGGAGTCTCAAATACCTTGGAATGATTGTCCAGGACTTTTTGGAGATCTGGAGAAATAGATGATTCTGATGTGGAAACATCTAGCGAACATAATTGTGCAATTACACCTCTTTGCTCCTTTTTTAGAAGCTTTGTCATACCATTAGAGCTGATTATCTTTCTTGGTTTCCCTGCAATACCCCTTAATTCAACTTCCTTTCCTTCCATAGAAAATTTGATGAAAAGTTCTTGAAAATTAAAAGCTATTGTACCCAAGGATTGTAGCCATTGGACTCCTAGTACAACATCAGCACCTCCCATTGGAATGGAAAGCATTGGGCTAGTCAATACATATTCTCCCATGGATAGCTTGATATTATGGCACTTTCCAGGGAAATTTATTGTTCCTCCATTTGCAATCATCACTTGATACTCTGGTGCTGGATATAGGAAGCAATTCAATTCTTTTGCTACCCTACAATGAATAAAATTGTGGGTGCTTCCTGAATCAATCAACACTATTACCTTTTTCTTCTTGATTTGTCCTTCTATCTTGATGGTTTGAGGAGTGGTAATTCCCACCAATGCATTACAAGATATGGTCAGATTTATTTTTTCTTCATCTAGGCTTTGTTCCTGGAGTATATCCTCTTCTTTGACCTTTCTTGCTCCTTTTGTTCTTCCTCTTCACAATCTATGTACAATAATTTCTTCTCAGCACACTTATGACCTTTAGTGTATTTGCTATCACAATTGTAGCAAAGCCCTTTTGCTCTTTTTTCTTCAAATTTTTGTGGTGTCAACCTTAGAGGTTGTGGAAGACTAGGGGCAACAACACTTTCGTCTTTATAGTTGTGAGTGGTATGCTTCCTGGTTGCCATAATTTTGCTTTCCATTTTTCTTGCTAACCTGAATGCCTTCTCTAATGAATCAGGTTCCCAAAGGCGAACATCATGTTGGATATTATCCTTTAAAGACCCTATGAACACATCAATCCTATGCTCCTCTGGAATATCTCTTATCCTTATGTTCAATTTTTGGAACTCCTCAATGTGCTCCATTATTGAACCCTTTTGTTTGAGACTTGTCAATTGGCTAAAAAAAGTGTTGCTTTTTGTATCCTCATAATGTGCTATCAATTCTTCCGTAAAAATTACCCAAGTGATAAATTGTTTACGAGAGCAAAGCCATTGATACCATACAAACTGATTTGGTTCCAAATATAAAGTTGCCATACGTACCTTTTGTGTGTTTTGCACATTATTGAGATCGAAGAACTGCTCTATCTGTAATATCCATGTGGTGGGATCCTTGCCATCAAAATTCCTCATATTGATTTTTGGAATATGGTGGGTCTTCAATCCAACATTAGAGTCTATGGAATCATGATTAACATTTCTTTTGTTCACATCATGAGTTTCCTTTACAACCTTTTCACCATTAGTAAGTATTTCTTGTAGAAATATTGTCAAATCTGTCTTAAAATCTGCCATGTCTGTCTTCAAATCTGCCATGTCTCTCTTCAAATCTGTCTTCGAATCATCTATCTTAGCTTCCATGCCCTTTATCTTATATTCCATGCCATTTATCTTAGCTTCTGTTAGCTTTTGTGAGCGTGACATTTGTTGCACTTGTTCTTGTAATTTTGATATATCATGTAGCATTTCTTCGTCTTCTTCATGAGTCATGATAGATATTTTAGGTTCCTTACTAGGTGTTTGTATTTTATTTCCTCAGGGCATCAGTTACCAATAATAATGCTTTACTATGCCCTTTGAATTCCTTCAAACCAAGCTTATGCAAAAATTTAAAAAAAACTACACACCTTTTTTCACTTTGTAGAAGCCTGATATTGAATCTGATGTATCTCTGTAATTGCGGATCATCCAGTTCTGAAATTGTGATCTGTAGTAGCTTTCTGCATCCTCTTTCCAATGCCACAAGTCTGACCCAAGTTTGTTTCTCCAAGGAAGAGTTATGTGAAATCTCATACAGTGACTTGATTATAGACTAGTTCAATAGAGCAAACTTGTACGACGTGCCATGAGTCACTGTTTCGACTTATGGATCTGAAAAATACATACAAGAAACTAAAGTCCATCCTCTTTCTGTACCTTCTTACAAAATTTAAATCCATCACCAGAGATAAAGTTATGAAGATTTTCCCCACGTCACCTGTTTGGAATGTAATTCAGAAGTCTGCAAAAAGACCAACTTCCTCAGATCATATCTCCAAAAATATACCACAAAAATATCTGAAATTTGGACCCAAGGTTCAGAGGGATTTCTTCTCAAATGGGTTTTTGTTTCAACTTCTGAAACGTTTCAGAAAAGAACTTATAGCGAAAATTCCACGATGACCTGTTTGGAGCAGCGAAACCCTAGAATCCAAAGCTCTGATACCAAATGTTATGAAACCAGCTCAAGAAAAGATAGAAAAGATAGATCAATGCCTTAGAATTCAGCCTCTTCGAGGGGGAAACCTCCTTTACATTACATAAATGAACAATTCTTGGATGATTCAAATGACAAAACCTCCTTTCTATATATAGGAGTCTAAGGAGTCACAATATAATCCAGCCGACCTAACAATAATAATATAAAGCCACAAAAATAACAATAGAGGGATTCTATGGGGAACATTAATAAAAATATGGGGGCCATAGGGGCACAAAAATATAAAGAAGGGGTATAACTACAATAGTAATGGGGTAAGCACTAGTATTATAGGGACCCAACAGTCTAGACTAGGCTTTAATCATCATTTCTGCCCAAAATAGTCTAAAATAGGTTGTTCCATGGTTTCCTGTAGTTTCTACAGGATTTCCTATAGTTACTACGAGATGTCCTAGTTTACTACAAGAAACTTAGCTGAAGGCTATAAGAAGGTAGGGAAGGTGAAAGGAAGTGGTGGGAAGATGTAACATAGTGGAATAAGGTATGGGGAAGGTGCACACTACAAAAGGATCAACCCAACTCTTCAAGATGGTTGGATTTGATCAAGGTGGCCATCCATAGTGGTTACAAAATAGAAATCTGAATTAGTGGTTGGTAGGATTGGGTGAGAGGTGGAGAAGAAATAGATGAGGATAGTGGAACGAGTTCCTCCCTGTAGATCAAAAAATATTGCACCAACACATATCCTTTTTTTAGTCATGCACAACTTTATGTCCATGTGGAAAATATCAGTTGAATATGAGAAACTGATTTATTGATGGTCAATGGCTTAAATCTATGGAGTGGAATGCTTTCTAATCTACAACAATCTCAAGAAACCAAAATGACAATTGCAGGTGCTTCTGAGAACTCATAAACAATGATATACTCATCAAGAAATCCTAAACTTTGCAATGAACAAAAGATAAATATGGTTTTGGCACTGTGAGAGTGGGGCCCTCAAACAATGATCCCATGAGAGAGATGAGGAAGAAGCCCTTGTCACAAGATTTTCTGGAGTATTTTCTTTCGCTACTGTAACACTAATCTACTCCAACTAATGAAATACAAACTAACCAATCATTCAAAGACTTGTAAATTAAACAAAGCGGAGATGACTTGAACAACTAATCTATGATTCTAATCTAAGAATACATGTACAAAAAGAGGAACCTCTGCTACTAGGGTTGGGTGCTAACCCAAGAGCTTCAACCCTCTTAGTCATCTCAGTGCTGGATCAAAGAAGCCCTTTTCATTATCATCCAAATGTCAAAAATAATATTAGAATAACAGTCACAATATCTTAACTCAAAATTGCCTCTTGGCAACAATAAAAAGTCTGATCCTAATGAGGACATAGGCCTTCTTATTTATACCACTAAAGCTACGAACAACTTCCTAAAAATTAGGAGGCTTGGCTCTCAAACTTGAGATAGACTTGTCTTCAACTATCACTTGCTTGGATGCTTGTAACTGTGAGTTGATGACATGTAGTGGAGGAATCTTTGAGTGATTGAGGAGTTAAGGAGGGAGATCAAATCTCCTAGAATCCCTCTTGTTTGTCTACTTCGAGTTCCTGCACTTAAATTAGCACAAAACTACTCCAAATCCTATAATTAATGCACATTAGACCACATGACATAAAATATCACCTTTATCCTTCTCACTAAGAAAAATAAAATAAAATATGTTAAGAAATGTGAGAAAAGTTGTTTTTAATAAGATGGAGAGTGGCATTAAGGCCCATATAATTTAGCTATTGATGACCCTCATTAGTTGCCCCATCCTATAATAGAATCTAGGGTATATATTGGATAGGATGTGGTATGATATACCTCATCTTCCTCCTCCTCCTCCAACCATAAGGGTAAGTCATGCTCTAGGGATGGGTGAGAAGGAGGGTAGAAGACCAACTACCTAGAAAGATGCCCATTCTTAATGGTTATGTTCTCAGCTCTACAACTAATGTAAGCATCAATAATGGCTAGCTATGGTCTTCCAAGGATGAGAGGATAACCATTGAATTTAGTCTTGGGTTGGAGAACTAAGAAGTCAGTAGGATACTCCCAAGAATCAATAAAGACCATTACATCCTCAACAAATCCCTTAGGATCTATTGTGGATCTGTTTGCAAGTTGCAATACTGTTGTGGTATTTCTTAATGATACTTATAGGTTTAATTTTAGCATGGTCTCCTTAGTCATCACATTAATGGAAGCCCTAATATCAATCAAGGTGTGATTGATAATGATGGCATCAATGTGCACATCTACCACAGGAATTCAAGTGTCTAGATACTTTGGGAAAATCACTCTCCCAAGAATTATGTCAGACAACTGACCAATGAAATTAATGGTAGGGGTGTCTTTCTTTCTCCTCCCAGGATGTTTGAATCATTTCTCCTTGATTAAATTGTTGTAGATGGGGACATCCTTAATGGGTTGGAGGAGTGGGATTTTAACACACAATTTTTTCATTTCTCCCAAAAGTTCAGTCTCTTTCGCAGTCTCCTAAATGGGATTGATAAATATTTCAAGAAAAGGAGGTGGATTGGCTTTAGGAACACTCTCTTCCTTTTCCTCTTCAAGCTCGTCAGGCAAAGATGGAGGTTGGTTATCTGGGAGCACTCTTCCAGAATTAAGGTTGATTTATTGAATTTTGTTCACTTGATTGGGCCTGACCCAGGTTCAGCTTTAACTTTGCCAACTACAAAACCCTAACTACAATCCTTTTCAGAAACAACCTCCATGGCACAGGCTGCAGTCTCACCAGAAACAGTATTCGGGGATGCTAGAACCATGTTTTTGCATCCAAATACCTATGTGATGGTTTCTGTATTCCCGTGTGACTTAGATCTTCTTTTGTGTAGATCTTAATCCTTCTAATAGAAAACTACTGCAACTCTATATAAATGACCTTCAGATCTTCACGAAGGTATGTAATTGTACTTATCATGAATAAATTTTATAGGTCTACCTACTCTACATAGTAAATAAGCATTAATTCATATTAAACAGATTACAAAGCAAAGATATATAAACTAGGCAGAAGTCAATAAAAGAACACAATGCATCATTTTTGGCCCAAAACAGTCTTTATTAGATATAAATGTTCAGATATGGACTTCTTATCCCTGCACACTCAATTTCAAGGGCCCACGCAGTCATCTTGCGGACTTACCAAGGTCTCTGCGTACTTAGCTGTAGGAGCCTTCCCCTTTCGCCTATGTAAAAGAAACATACCTTTCCTGCCTTAGCACCTTATCCTTAAAATTATTCTTCTTAATCAGATTGAATCTTCGACTCACTACGACTCAAATTTATATAACCTTTTCTTTACAATACCAGGGTTTGTAGACCATTAACGGGTCTCGAAACAACTCTATCACCTACCCAACTAAGGGACAAAATCCCCTTTGAATTCTACTAGCTTCGCACTCCACTTTTCCACATTTTGTGGAGACTTTACATTCACTACAAATAATAATATAAAATTGACTCAAAACTTAACAAAATTGACCCCAGGGACCTTATCCTAACAGACCCCCAACACAAGTTGGGTGAATCACCCTCGAGTCACTCAGTTGGAGCCTCTATCTTGTTGCAGAGCTCACTGAACTCCATCTGTAGCACAACTATGTCAGGAAGACCCTATACCATGGCTTGCTACACTTCCTCTACCAGCTTTTCTATAGTCGGCCCCTCCATCGCAAGGTGCATCGTCCTTTGAGTCTGCTGGAGTGCCTTCAATTTTTCTTGGACTAACAGAGTAAGATGACTTGCTTCCTCTGTCCATGGCTGTAGCTTGGCCTTTAAAATGGTCTCGTTTCTCAGTAGATGTTCAATTTGTGATTGCATCTATTTTCCTTCTTGCAAGTGAGAGAGGCACTGGACTTGTGCCAAAGTGCATGTAGTCACCTTTATTTCATCAAAAAAAAAATTCATTTCTAGGACATTTGTACCAAGCTTCCACAGGTTTGGGTCCTCTTGCAGATTCGTCCATAGTTCCATGGCCTCCTCGATGAAAAGTTTGTAGCCTATGAATGCTACATCCAAAGTCTCCATGCTCTCCCCATTGGATGGTCTGTGTTGCTCCCAGATTTCTGGTGAGGTGGTTGGTTGCAATTTGATTTCCAGCTATGAGATCTTCATTTGAAATTTAAATGTTACTCGAACGACCTCATCCTTTGATTCTCTTATTGCGATAGCCAACTTTCGAATCTTCATGACTACTTCTGCATCCTCTTGAATGTGAATTTTTGCTAGTGCCTTGCATGCCTGTGCAATTGCTGCCTCCAAGTTTTGGCTTCGCATGGCCATTTATTCCTTTTCTTTAAACATCTTAGCATTTTCTACAAAAATTAGCTCATTTTTCATCTTGACGTCACTGATGACTGATAGTGCATGCTACTCCTTGATCTTGAGCTCGTCTGATACCCCTCGATGAAGCGCACGGAGGGTCTAAATAGGCAGTGTAGCTAAGTTGACACCCACATCCTTGATCTACTTGAGCTAGGTGTTTTCTTCATGTACCTCTATGCACAATGATCCTTCTTGTAACAAAATAAATATGAGGTACAAAGTCCTATCTATGTCTAGTACCGACAATCTGGCTTGTTGCAGGCTCACTTGAATCCCACTCGCATGTCCCACACTCGCCTGAATTCAACTTATTTTAACCTGCAACTAGCACAAATCCTTCTGAATGTTCCCCAATGTCTGCATGTACTGCTACTCGAATTTTTTCCATAGCTTCATCGTTGTGTCACATACCTTGTCACTGGTTTCATCCAAGTCCCCCTCAGTGAGGACCATTGGATCTACATGTGCATTCTTATTGGATTTTTGTTTCTTTCTGGACCCGGAAGTGGTCTCCCTGGTCCACTTATACAATTTAAAGGGAGTGATCTTCTCCCTACCACTACCTCCTTTCTCCTTAGACCCTTCCTTGTCTGCAGTATGTTGAGAAGTAGACTCCTCAACTTCCTGTGTGGCCTTCATCGCGTCGTGCTCCTTGTCAGCGATTGACTTAGCTGTAGCTACCTTCTTTTCCTATTCTGCTTTTTCTTGGGTTTTTACCTACTCAACCTCTTTATTTTTCTCTAATGCCTTCTCACGAGTGACAACCTGCATAAATTCTATTTTTGTCTCCATTTTTATGGCCTACGCAGAGGAACTTTCCCCAATCGTGCTTGTTCGTACGCCGAGATCTGATGGCTACCACCACTCAACTAGCCATTTCCCTACGAATTCCTATACACCTATGTCCATTACTAGGTATGGTAACTTGTACCATACTTTCTTAGGGTCTCACCTCACACAAATCGATATGTTATTAAAATATCCTTTAAACTCTGTGTAGGCCTCCAATTGTTCAAATAATGTTAGTGACAACCTTGGACTTTGGCTAATCACGATGCGAAGCTCCATCTCGACCAGCACCCAAAATAATTTCATCTCCATGACCCTCTCTGGGTCCTTCATTGCCCATAGGAAAGTGAACTTCATGGCCTTCAATAAATCATCATCGTGTGGAGAGAAATGGTTGTCCTTTGGGAGCCTCCCCACGATGAGGGTAATCATTAATAGTAGCCAGCCATAATGGAATGCCTTTCTGTCATCCTGTGCTTCACATAAATTCAACAGGAACTCTTTGCCAAGGTATTACGCCCAGTTTTACTACACCCCCTGTGCGCATTTTGTGGCTAAGGAAATGACTGGCGTTGACACCTCATCTGCCCGACACTTTCTCATAATCTTGCAAGCTAATATCTGGTGGTAAAATGCATCACCCTGTCAATGATAGAATGGATAGAATATCTGCATGACTTCTTCACTAAGTCATATTGGTTCTTCATTTTGTCTGTGATTTTTCTCTTGAATCTTGCCTCCAAATTCCTTCGTGGGATCCAACCCTTGATAGGAAAACCTTGTCATACAGTGGATCAACATATCTATGGTGGGTATGGGCTCTCCCATCGAGAGATACTCATCATGCACCAACATAATAAATTGGCGTACACACACCATGTTGATAGTGGTTCAACTAAAGTGTGGTACCCACAACATATTTAGCAACCTGAATTTTTCAACCCTCGTGACCCACTTCATACTTTCCAGTCGTGTGACTCTAGTCTCCTCATAGTATATCTTTGGAAAATATTTTTTTGTCACCAAGTACAGGAATTTTTCGTGGTCAGCTACATCCAAGTCCTCCATTTTGAGTGTGGAAATGCATCCTAACTGTGTGTTGGAAATAATACTGAGAGGGGGGGTGAATCAGTATTATCTAGCAATTACCAAATCTTCCTTATTTGATCTTTTGAAATATTCTTGCATATCAGTACCATAAAACAATGAGCATGAATAAAGAAAATAGACAGTCACACCGAAGAACACAAGATGTAAGGTGGAAACCCAATGCGGGAGAAAAACCACCTGCTGCAATAATGTCTCTATCTTCTTTCAAGAAATTCTTTTTACAATGATTTTGTACTGGTGCAGTCCTTTACCAGCACGCAGGCTGCAACCTGCAAAGAGCTACAACTCTTTCTCGTTTTCCAGACTTCTCCTGGAAGGGAGCTACAACCCCCTACTTCTTTTCATGAAGAATCAAATGATCAACAAGTATACAACAGATACAGTCTACTACAGATATCAGATCAGTTATTACAGAAACAACCCAGAACACCTTATGAACAGAAATATACAGTTAACAGATCATCTTTAAGACAGGGACGCATATTTTCTTTCTGTGGCCTGCGACTGGACGCAGTATACCTTATGCTGTTCTGCGTGCAGACGCACTGTTCCTTTTTGCTTGTCGGCGACCGACGCACACATCAACACTATCGCGCCGCGTCTTTCGCTTCAGAGACGCGCCCAATACCACAGTCGCGCCGCGTCCTTCGCTTCAGAGACGCACCTGATCCTTTACTGTACTGCGTCCCGGCGCACTTTCCCTTCACTGAATCTGCGTCCCTTTAGATATAGAAGATAAGAGGACTTCAGAACCAACCCAAACACTCAGATCCACAGATCTGATCATGCGCCATATAGATCGTAGTCCATTAGAAGATTTACCCTTAAAGATATGGACTAGATCTCACCAAGAGATGATCAACCAAGATGATGCCTAATCCAAATGAACTCCTTTGCTTTATATAGGCAAGCTTCTCCCCAAAGCGTGGAACAATACCACGAGCCGACACCATAGAAACACACAACCGTCGGCTAGATACCACACAAGAAACCCCCACGAGCTTTTCTCTACCTTGAAATGTGTGCACTGGGCGGACGCACCTTCTGAACGGCTGGCCAGCGTCCCTGGACGCGGGTTCTGTATGGTATACCTGCGGGGACGCACTTGCTGAACAAATTGCCTGCGTCCTTCTTGATTTACCACCTGAAAGAGTTTGCCATCAAGGACAACACCTGAATCATAATGCCAACAAACTCCCCCTTTGGACTTGATGGCAACCACATAATCTTCAGCTTCATCATTCTCCCCCTTTGACATCAAGGGCAAAGGGTATACTCCCCCTATGCTCATGCTTCTCCAGATCTGTAACCAGAAATCCATCATGAAGGAGACAGAGACATATTGCAGCTTATTTCAAAGATCTCCTACTCCATAATGCCAACAATGCATTATGTGCTCCCCCTGAGCCAATACCATCAATAGGAAGATGATCAATAGTGAGATGATGCATCAACAACCCCCAGCTTTTGCCTGAGGTATTCAAAAGTGTCCCTGGGCAATGGTTTGGTGAAAATATCAGCAACTTGTTCCTTAGAAGGAACATACTCCAACTTGACCTTCTGTTCAAGTACTTGTTCCCGGAGAAAATGGTACTTGATTGGTATGTGCTTGGTTTTTGAATGCATAACCGGATTCTTTGAGATGCTGATTGCACTTGTGTTGTCACATAAGATAGGAATAGGAGGTGTACAAGTGATTTGATAATCCTGCAAAGTCTGCATCATCCAAAGAAGTTGGGTGCAACAAGATGCAGCCGCAACATATTCCGCTTCAGCTGTAGACAAGGCAATTGAACTCTGTTTCTTGCTGAACCAAGAGACCAGTCTGGGACCCATAAAGAATGCACCACCACTTGTGCTTTTCCTGTCATCCACGCTTCCGGCCCAATCTGCATCTGTATAAGCATGAAGAGTGAGATCTGTATCTCTAGGATACCATAGGCCATAATTTTGAGTCCCTTGAAGATATTTGAAGATTCTCTTTACTGCTTGAAGATGAGTCTCCTTTGGATTTGCCTGAAACCTTCCAACTATTCCAACTGCATGCATGATGTCTGGTCGGGTACCTGTCAAATATAGAAGACTTCCAATCATAGATCTGTAGGTTGGTTGATGAACTGCTGCAGATTCGTCATTTGCACTGAGACTACATCCTGTAACCATGGGTGTACATACTGGTTTTGCATCTTCCATGCCATATTTCTTCAAAATCTGCTTGAGATACTTGGTTTGAGATAAAAGGATTCCTCCTTTCTTTTGTTGGATTTGCAAACCAAGGAAGTATGTCAGTTCTCCTAGCAAGGACATCTCAAATTCTTTCTGCATGACTGAGGCAAAGCTTTGACTCATAGCTTCTTCATTACTGCCAAAAATAATGTCATCTACATACACAACAAGTATTAGTAATTTGTCATTTTCAACTTTTATGTAAAGATTGCTATCTGCTGACCCTTTTGAAAAACCTTGTTGATGAAGATATTTGTCCAACCGGTAGTACCAAGCCCTTGGAGCTTGTTTGAGACCATAGAGAGCCTTTTTTAATCGGCATACAAGATTTGGATCGTTTCCAAGAATGAAACCATCTGGCTGTTCAATGTACACTTCTTCATCCAAATCTCCATTCAGAAAAGCTGATTTCACATCCATTTGAAATACTTTGAAGTTCTGACAACTTGAGAGAGCAAGAAACATTCGGATGGCCTCAAGTCTTGCAACAGGAGCAAAAGTTTCTTCAAAGTCTATTCCTTCTTGCTGTGCATACCCTTTACAAACAAGTCTGGCTTTGTTTCTAATTACTTCTCCATTTTCATTCAATTTATTTTTGAAAACCCATTTTGTTCCGATAACATTCTTATCCTTTGGTCTAGGAACCAGCTCCCAAGTGTTGTTCTTTTCGATTTGCTCAAGTTCTTCATCCATTGCTTTCACCCAACATTCATCTTTGCATGCTTCTTTCACATTTTGTGGTTCAGTAGAGGAGAGTAATGCCAAATAACTTGAAGCTTCTGCAACAGTTCTTCTAGTTTGTATACCTGCTTCTTTTTGTCCCATGATCTGAGATTCTGGATGGTTCTTTTGAACATATCTGGATGGAGTCTTTTCTTCTATTCTTGTTCTTTCTTCTGCTTCTTCGTGAGGTCCGTCTTGAAATTGTTCTTGCGGTTCTTCTTCTTCATCATTCTGTCTTTGAGGGTAGCTTTCATCTTCTTCAATGTCTTCACGATGTATTTGCCTAGGAATGTATCCTTTCTCATCAACCACTACATCAATGCTTTCAACAATTCTGCCAAGTCTTTTATTGTAGCATTTGTATGCTTTGCTATGTGGAGAGTAGCCAAGAAGAATTCCTTCATCTGCTCTAGGATCAAGTTTGCCAAGCTGCTCCTCAGTATTTTTGATATAGCATTTGCTCCCAAAGATTTTGAAGTGCTTTACCGAAGGAGTTTTACCACTCCAGAGCTCATGAGGAGTTTGAGTGTTGTTCACTCGGACATTTGTCTTGTTGAGAATAATAACTGCCGCATGTGCAGCTTCACCCCAGAAGGTTGCAGGAGTTCCTGATTCATCAAGCATAGCACGAGCCATTTGCTGGATTGTTCTGTTCATTCTTTCCACTACTCCATTTTGCTGAGGAGTTCTAGCTGTAGAAAATTCTCTCCTTATTCCATGTTCATCACAGAAATCGAAAAATTCATTTGAAGTAAATTCTCCACCTCTGTCGGATCTGAGGCACTTAATCTTGTGACCTGATTCATTTTCAGCCAAGGCTTTGAAGGATTTGAATTTTTCGAAAGCTTCATCTTTGTGCTTCATAAGTCCTAACCAAACAAACCTGGAGAAATCGTCAATAAATAATATCAAGTATTCCTCTCCTCTAGGTGTTCTTTTTCTGAATGGTCCACATACATCTGTATGAACTAGCTCAAGAGGCATACTGGCTGATCCTTCTTTTTCTGGAAAGTTAGTTCTAGTCTGTTTTCCAAACTGACATGATCTGCACATGGTGTTGTCAGGAATTTTGATATCTGGAAGATCGCGAACTGCCTGATATTTGCAAGCTTTCCTTATTTGTGAGAAGCTTAGATGTCCCAACCTTCGATGCCATAACCAGTGCTCTTCATCCTTGCTTAGATAGCATTGTTGTTGTTCTTCATCAAAAATGTATAGATTATTTGAAGTTCTTTTTCCTTTGAGAACTGTTTTACCTGTATCAAGATCACGAACAAGACATCCATTTGATCTGAATATAACCTCGGTTCTTTGATCACACATCTGGCTTACACTTAGAAGATTATGCTTTAGTCCATCAACAAACAAAACATTTCCAGCCTTAACATCTTCTTTTAAAGGAGCAATACCTTTTCCTTTTATAGTTGCAGGAGTATCATTTCCAAAAGAGACTTTCTTTCCCTTTTCTAAATTAGAATAAGATTCAAGTTTTTCTTTATCACCTGTCATGTGCTTTGAACATCCACTGTCAATGTACCATAGATTTTCTTGTCCTTCTGCATAGAATGCTATCCCACATCTTTCTGTTTGAGGTTCCTTTATTTTCCATGTTTTGGTGCCTGAGGTTTGTTCCCTTTTTTGTTCTTGTACCTTTTTTTTCGGAAACCTGCTTCTGCATTCAACATCTTCATGTCCAAAATTATTGCAAATAGAGCATTCAACTTCATTTTCAAGAGCTGAAAAATTGTTATAGGTCCTTTTTGTAATCCCTGTCATGCTTCTTTGTTTTTGAGCTTCCCTAGTCATGATTGTTTTATACGCAACACATTGGGCTGCTTTGTGACCAAAGTTATGGCAAGAAAAGCATTGTCCATTGAAGAAGTTTCTACGATTATTGAATCTACCAGCCGACTGATTGTAATTTCTATTTTCATCTATTCTTGAACCAAATTGAGAAGATTTTACCTGTGGCTGGCTTTTGTTCACCCTTAAGCTGGATTGCCCCTGATAGTTTGAAGTTTGTCCCTGCTTTACCTGATGATCTTTCTTGTGTTCTTGCTCATTTCTTCTTGCAGCATCAAGATAACTTTTCGAAGTGGAAGCTTGAGAAGTTTCTCCATTGTAGCCCAGACCTGTCTTATTTAGTGGAGACCGCTGCACACTGATAATCTCATTCAACGTTTCAGATCCTTTGACAAACTTGAGATTAATAGTTTTTGTTTTCTCAATTTCTTTTCTAAGACCAACAATTTCACCTTCTAATTTTTCAAGATGTTTTTCCTTTTCATCAATCTGAAATTGTAGAGTATCAATAATCATGTTATTTTCTTCTATACATCTCTTGAGTCTAGTAATTTCATCATAAAGGTTATCCACATCTATAGCATCCTCATAATTATCATCTTCAAATGCCATTAACAATCTATATTTGTTACCTTGTTCATCTTCATCACTGTTTGATAAGCCATCGCTATCTTCATGGGTGTAGTAGCTTTTCTTATTTGTACCCTGTTTCTTGTTCCATCTAACTGGTTCCTTTCCTTTATCCTTATAAGAGCATTTTGCAGCATAATGACCTACTCTTCCACAAGCAAAACATTTGAAAGGTAGCTTACCTCTGAACCTTCCAGAACCCCTTTGAAGATTTCTGACAAAGTTTGATTCTTCTTCTTCTTCTTCTGGAACATGACTTGCTTCATAGTGATCTTCTTTGCCTGATGCTTTAAAAGCAGCTTCCCTTCTGTCTGATGGCCCTCCCTTTCTCATTTCATAAGCAGTTAGAATTCCATGCAGCTGAGACATAGTGAGAACACGGAGATTTTCCTTTTCTTCTACTGCAGATACTTTAGATTCAAACTTGGGAGATAAAGATCTTAGAATCTTTTGAACTACTATAGTCTCTTTTATTTCTTCACCCAAATTTTTCATACAATTAACAATCTCATCTACCCGAAGAAAATAATTAGCCACACTTTCATCATTATACATCTTGAGAGTCTCATATTGAATCCTGAGAGTTTGAAGTTTAGCTTCTTTTACCTGTTCATCTCCTTCATAGCTGGTGATCATTTTGTCCCATATCTCTTTTGCTGATTTGAAGTGCATGACCTTCATGAACTCTGTTTGAGATATACTTCCTAATAGAGTACTGACTGCTTTTGCATTTGTTTCATACTGCTTTTTCTCAGCTGGATCTGTAGGAATAACTGAAGGAAAGGCATAGCCTGATTCTACAATGTTCCAAACTTCTGTACCAAGAGATTGAAGATATGCAGTAACTCTTACCTTCCAATAATTGAAGTTTGTTCCATCGAAGACGGGTGGCCTGATTGATGCTTCTCTCTCGTAGTTGCTCATGATGATCGATCTACCTTCAAGCGATCAAGCTGTTCTGAAGGACCCGCTCTGATACCAATTGTTGGAAATAATACTGAGAGGGGGGGTGAATCAGTATTATCTAGCAATTACCAAATCTTCCTTATTTGATCTTTTGAAATATTCTTGCATATCAGTACCATAAAACAATGAGCATGAATAAAGAAAATAGACAGTCACACCGAAGAACACAAGATGTAAGGTGGAAACCCAATGCGGGAGAAAAACCACCTGCTGCAATAATGTCTCTATCTTCTTTCAAGAAATTCTTTTTACAATGATTTTGTACTGGTGCAGTCCTTTACCAGCACGCAGGCTGCAACCTGCAAAGAGCTACAACTCTTTCTCGTTTTCCAGACTTCTCCTGGAAGGGAGCTACAACCCCCTACTTCTTTTCATGAAGAATCAAATGATCAACAAGTATACAACAGATACAGTCTACTACAGATATCAGATCAGTTATTACAGAAACAACCCAGAACACCTTATGAACAGAAATATACAGTTAACAGATCATCTTTAAGACAGGGACGCATATTTTCTTTCTGTGGCCTGCGACTGGACGCAGTATACCTTATGCTGTTCTGCGTGCAGACGCACTGTTCCTTTTTGCTTGTCGGCGACCGACGCACACATCAACACTATCGCGCCGCGTCTTTCGCTTCAGAGACGCGCCCAATACCACAGTCGCGTCGCGTCCTTCGCTTCAGAGACGCACCTGATCCTTTACTGTACTGCGTCCCGGCGCACTTTCCCTTCACTGAATCTGCGTCCCTTTAGATATAGAAGATAAGAGGACTTCAGAACCAACCCAAACACTCAGATCCACAGATCTGATCATGCGCCATATAGATCGTAGTCCATTAGAAGATTTACCCTTAAAGATATGGACTAGATCTCACCAAGAGATGATCAACCAAGATGATGCCTAATCCAAATGAACTCCTTTGCTTTATATAGGCAAGCTTCTCCCCAAAGCGTGGAACAATACCACGAGCCGACACCATAGAAACACACAACCGTCGGCTAGATACCACACAAGAAACCCCCACGAGCTTTTCTCTACCTTGAAATGTGTGCACTGGGCGGACGCACCTTCTGAACGGCTGGCCAGCGTCCCTGGACGCGGGTTCTGTATGGTATACCTGCGGGGACGCACTTGCTGAACAAATTGCCTGCGTCCTTCTTGATTTACCACCTGAAAGAGTTTGCCATCAAGGACAACACCTGAATCATAATGCCAACACTGTGTGCCTTCAAAGGGTATGTTCTCTGGAAATAACGGTGTGCAGACCATAAACTTGTGAGAATCAGGATCCTTGGGTACCTTCGCTTTTCCCTTTCACGGAGGGATATATGCCAGGATCCTAGTGATAGGCTCACCCTCCTCAACATCCAATTCTTCAACTCCATCGCGAAGCTCCTCTTCATCCAGATTCAGGGCTTCGTATGGTTATTTTTCCTTATCCATCTTCCCTTTCTGTCGAACCTTCACAATGTTCTTCCTAGGTGACTACCTCACTGGTACAGCCTGTCATTTCTTTTGTTTCTCCTTAGCAACAGATGGTTTAGCCCTAGGTGACCTTAGTGCCATAGGCAGAGATAGTGTAGCTTCCATTGCCGATGCAATTTTTGGGGCTGTGTCTTTAGAGACAATGGCTTTAGAGGTAACAACTTTAGAGATAGTCGGATTAGTTGTAGTAATTTTCTCAAAGATGAGCTCATGATTCCTCTTAGGAAAATTTTGCGAATGCCGACTATGACAAAAGTACCTCCCAATCTTCTCAATTCATAGGTTTCAGACAAACAAAGATTACAAATAATTTTTAGAAGGAAAAGTGTCCTACTGCAGGCCAACATGCTAGATTTATAGGTAATTTGAATTCAAATCCAACTGCTCCCTCCAATTTCTACTCATAAATGCATCTTTTGTGGCACATTACCAAAGATTTGCTCCATAAATGTAGCCTACGTGCTCCTAACAGGATTTTCACCATCCAATCAGCTACATTGCATCCAAAAACTATTTTTCGACTCATTTGTGTGACATCATCCATCATGGCGCAACCCTCTTGGTAGAGCTTCTCTTAGCATACTTTTGGATTCCCTCACGCAACCCCCTTACCTCATTTTCCCATTCTTTAGGAAGTGTAGTTTATAGTCTCGTACTTCCTTACAGATGCCTGGATTACTAAGAATGTCATGTTATCATGTAGTCATTGCACAGGGGTAAGATCCCCTTGATATAACTTTAGTAGACTCCCATTGACTCTTCCCAAAAATATTTCCCCATTAAGGTTCGCGTGCTGAACTGTGCCACCATCTGTAATTTCCTTGACTACATAGGGCCCCAACTATTGCATTTGAAACTTATTGGGGAACTTCAAGAACTTTCTATCATATAGTTGCACTAAATTATTCACCTTGAAGGTGTGCAACTTAATATTTCGATCATGCCAGGCCTTCTTGTGCTCCTTCTGCACCTACTGGTGAAATCCTTCTAGGAATCAACCTTCTTCTAATTCCATCAACTACGCAAGGTGCTCTTCCATGTTGTCGTGGTCTGCCATATCAGTTAATGCTAGAATTCGCCAGCTCGGCACAATATATTCCATAGGAGTCATATCCTCTATCACATAAACCAATCCGAATGGCATTTGTCCAGCCAACTTCTTACATGTCATCCTATATTCCTAGAGGACCATTGGTATGCGCACATTCAAATCATTTCTCTACGTGTTATAGACCTTCTTCAATGTGTTCTCCAATATTTTATTGAATCCTTCAACCATACCATTTTCTTGAGGATGACAAGTCATACTCTTTTGATGATAAACCTGAAATTATTCAAACATTGTGGTAATAGTTTCATTGAGGAAGTGTGTACCCCTATTGTTCATCGGTATCTTGGGGCACCCAAACCTTTTCAAGAAATACTCAAATAGGAATTTCGAGGTTGGATCAGCGGACAGTCCTTCACTGTTTGGGATTCTACCCACCTCATCAAGTATTCAGTCACAGTAATAATATACCACACGGCAGTCTTTTTCCCTTGGGGTTGGATCAGACCCACAAAGTCAATAGCCCATTTGTCAAACACCTGTAATGAAATCTATGTATTCAAGGGAAATTCATCCCTTCTCCATGGATTTCCTATCGTCTGACATGCATCACATGCCTTGCAATATGCCTTAGAATCCTTATGTAGCATTGGCCACCATAATCATGTGCGCAAAAGATTTTGCACGATCACTCTACCTGCATAGTGTCCTCCCACCATTCCTCCATGTGCTTCAGCGAGGATACTAGATCGTTCAAACTCTGGAATATATCAGCACAATATTTCATCAGTACCCATCTTATACAAGTCTCCCGCAATCACAGAAAAGTCAGCTATGAAAATCCCCAATTCCTTCTTATGCTAAGTAGAATATCCTTTCGGGGTTGTTCCAGTAGTTAGAAACAAAATTATATCAGTAAAGTGATCATATGCAACCCATACAACAAACATTTTCACATCCAATAACCCTTCTTCCAAAGTAGTTGGTTCTTCTCATGTTTGAATTATGGATAGATGATCTGGTCCCACATTCAACCGCCCAAGCTTCATAATCACCTCAAATTCATACTCTTGAAACAATAATAACCACCTACAGATCTTCCCCCCCAACACAGGCTTCTTGACCAAGAACTTGAGAGCGGAGTGATTTGTATATATTTTGAAATGTGCACCCAATAAATAATGTTGAAACTTCTGCAACGCATAGACCATCACCAATCCTTCGCTCTTTTTAGTAAAATAAATCTTCTTAGCCTTTGAAAATTTCATACTCGTGAAGGCAATAGGGTGATCTATCTCACCTTTGTCTGGTTGGGTCAATACCACACCCAACACAATACAAGAGGCATCCACATGCACATGAAATTCATTCTTCCATTCGGGAAACACCAAAATAGGCACAATGCCATCTTTTCATTTAACACATCCAAACTACGCTAACACTCTTCATCCCAGTAGAAGGTCGCGTCCTTCTTTAGTATTTTTTCCATTGGCATGGTTATTTGTGCATAAGCCTTGATGATATTTATATAGTAACCAGCGTGCCCCAATGTTGCACATAGCTTCTTTACATTCTTCAGAGCTTCTAAATTGACAATCACTTCTATCTTCACAGGATCTACCATTAATCCTTGATTGTAGATCACATGACCTAGAAGTATCCCATAAGCATGCAAAAGATATACTTCTTCAAATTTAGAGAAATTTTGTATCTGCGACAAGTATCCAACATGAGGTGTAGACTTGAAACATGGCATTTTACCAATCCAAACATAGTCCAGTCATCAAAATACACTTCTAAGAATTTATGGATGAATTCTTTGAACACTGCAATTACAAATTTTGAAAATAGTGTGGGCACATTCTTCAGCCTGAATGGCATCACTGTGTACTAGAATCATCCCCACTCCATCGTGAAGGTCACCTTACTACAATCCTCCATCGCGATCTTAATCTTATGATACCCTAAGAACTCATCAGTGAATGAATAATCTTCCTGCCCTCCAACATTCTCTAAAACTTCATTCGTAAATGATGTTGGAAATTGGTCATGAATGCATGCATCATTGAGCTTCCTCAGGTCTACATATATTCTGATTTCACCCTGCCATTTCTTCTCTTGAACTACCATATGGCTCACCCAATTAGATTATTCTACTGGCTCAATAATTTCGGGTTCCAACATTTTGTCTAGTTCTTTGCGCACCATTTCCTTATACCTGGGATTCAATCGGTAACATCTCTATTTCACAGGCTTCACATTGGGCTTTAAAGTGATCTTCATCACTCCCAGATCCCCTACTATTCCCTTCATGCTCGAGAAGTTCATAGGAAATAAGTCTTGCTAATCGTGTAACATCTTTGAAACTTTATTAACTTTAGCTTCATCCTAATAATCTCCTATCTTTACAAATTTAGGGTACGTGTCGGATTCAATGTTTACTTGCCTGGTCTTCAAAGGTTCTAATATATCAGTTTTCTCTGCTTTAGGTCCTTTAACCTCGCGTTGTCCGTCAGTCTCTGGAATATTGATTTTTCACGGATCATCATCTTCTTCTTCTGCAGTCACATTGTAGCATTCCAGTGCATGGCACAGTTGTGTACTCTAGTCCAGTTGAACCCATTCTATCGACTCTTTAGGCGTTCTAAAGATAGAGGCCTTAATTTCCTGAAGCACTTCATCAATGCACTCGAAAGAATCCTTAGAGCTGAAAGTTAATAAGAAGCTCTCCCTCAATATATCCCATTCAGCCATCCCATGGTGTAGCTATGTTTCCAAATACTAGTTCATTGGGATAGTATCGAGGGTATGACAGAAGATATGTACCCATTCTAGCTATGGAACTTCTCCCTAAGCTTTATTCCACTCTGCCAAGTGTTCATGTGGATCATCCTTTCCAAAATATTTCTCATTCATCCGAGTATTAGCATATCCAAAACTCAGCTTCATCATTCACTTGTATTCTGATGAGCCTCAGTATTGCAACAAGAATGTTGCAACTCCCAAGGCTACCAACTTTAATTATCAACTCGGGGCTTGTACGAACTTAAGAGGTATCAGCACTATATGTGTGGCATACAATGTGTCCTTCCTTTACTGTCATGATGCAATAGAGTACATGTACTGAAGTCAAATCCTAAACTAATTGCAGAAAATGAAATGTTCAAAATGGAACCTTAACCTATTACAAGAAATAAAGTACAAGGAAAGAGATTGAAATCAAATGCTAAAACACACCATTTTCTAACTAACTGCTAAGAGGATTTGCTTCAAAATAATGCTAAGTTAACATGTATGCAATCCTACTATCCTAAGCATGCAGATTCAAACCATCAAACCTTCCACTGATGTGCATGATCATGAATAAAATAAATATGTTTTCCTTTTTGTCTTTTCTTTCATGCGAGAGTGTGAAAGCTAATCTATTTTGGTGATGTGGAAGGTGGCATGGATATGATGGTGAATGGTCAGAAGGCTTAGGGGACAAGTCAGGACCCTTTGCTAGCTTCCTAGAGGCATTTTCTTCAATTTAACCTCAAAACATGCCACTTCAGGAAAACCTAAGGATCCCTTGAAAACCTACAGGATGAAGCCGAGAGAAAAAGGATGGATGTTGAAGGTGATGGAAAGATTAGGGAAGGTGGCTGGTGGATGGAATGATGTAAGGGAGTGCCTAGGACCACTTCAGAACTAAAAACCAAAGTTGGGAAATGGCTGGATTTACTTAAAAATCTTAGAGAACTGTCCTTGTGAAATGATGAAATTGGTGAGAGTTTAGTGAAAGAAAGTGAGGACCATGGGTGGATAAATTTGGGATGAGGTTGCTGACTATGAAATATCTCTATACTCCTGAAACACTTGCACTACATTAAACATTGATATTTGCCCAAAAATCATGCAAACAAGAAGAATTTCAATTATCTAAAGGAAATAGAATTTGATGAGCAAGCTGTCTACTTCATGCATGAGGAAAAAAATTTAGAATGATATAAAACATTGATGAGATCTAATGGAAGACTGGAGACAAAAGAAATGGAAATCAAATCCTACCCTTGAAAACTAGCGAAATGATGACCTAAGTGTGGAAAAATAGGGTTAAAATGGTCTTGATGGCATGGAGGTCAAGTACAGGCCTAATCCCAACTTCAATGACGATTTTTCTCAATTCGGGCTCAAAACAGGCTTTCCTACAGGATGCTACAGTGATTTCCTACAAGATGTACAAATTTACTATAATTCATCCAATGACCAAGCAATGCAAATAAAAATTGGATGGGACAATTTTTTTTTTATTAACTAGGATGTCTTAGGTCCCCAATCCAAGTGGAATCACTCAAAAAGACCTCTGTTTACCCATGCTAAAAAATAGAAAAACATTACTAGTCGAAAATCTAGAAATTCGAGAACTAGTGAGCTCTTAAATCTAAAAAGTGCCTAATCAAATCAAGTGAAAATCCAATGTGGTAATTTTTTCTATGAACTATATTTTTTTTTTGATCTAATTCAAGTGTAACCAACTCTATTGAAGCTTGTTAGCATGCTCTAAAAAATAACATAAATTTATTGTTCTTTGCTAAAAAGGAGGTCCAACAATCTAGATTTGGGAATAAGAAGACTAATCCAACCAGCGCAATGATTACTATGAACTTAGAAATATTTTCCAAGGATGAAACAATGCTTGCCATCCTAAAAGTAGCTTTCATTAACCATTTAACTTAATCTTACAACAAGAAATCATTAATACTAAATGCAGAAGTAGAAAGAAATAAAAACAAGAGATGCATCTGAATAAGAAGTGAAAAGACGGAAATAAAATGATACAAAAGGGCTCTGAGGCTCCTGGGATGGCCAAGCCCAAGGAAACTCAGAGGCCTATGGAGGAGAATAAGATTTAGAAGCTGAACATGACACCAATCTTCATTATTTCCATCAATAGAAATACATCCCTACAAGAAAATACAATGGAGCTGCAAAAATACGAGTTCTCTCCACAATAACACTAATGAAAAATCTTCCCCTAGAGGAAAATTTGACTTGGTACTTATGAAAAATGATTATGAATCATTCCCCATGAATGGAGGAAGCTTTCCCCACCAAAACCCCTTGATTAGTGGATCTGGTCCCCAATACTAGGAATCTGCCTTAAATGGCAGTGAACACATTCCTAGATTTTCTCAATCATTGGGGTTCCACAATCTGTGCCCTGAAAATTCGACTTGGTACTTATAAAAACTGATTAGGAATCATTCCCCATGAATGGAGGAAACTTTCCCCACCAAAATTCCTCGATTAGTGGATCTGGTTCCCAATAGTAGGAATCTGCATTAAATGATAAGGAACACATTCCTAGATTTTCTCAATCATTGTAGTTCCACAATCTATGCCATAATTACATAATATCTTGTTGATTTATTATTTATTATTGATCCTCCTGTAGTAGGGAACAAGTCCCTAAATTATCTCCTTCTCCAAATCTTTATAATCTCCCCAATATTCTCATAACATTCCACAAAATAAATAATATTAGGCACAAATATCCAATTATTCATAAACCTTCCTAATGAATATATTAAAGTTAAAAATAAATTAGCTAATGTAGAAAGAGAGGCTTAATGTGTTGAAGGATGGTCATAGGCCTTAATTTATGTTTTAATTTAGAGGCATAGGCCTTAATTTATGTCTAATTTAGAGGCCCATCATATTCCTTCCATTCAGCGAAGCTTTCCTTATGTGTATCCCACTAGCAGGTAGGTGTAGTGCACAATGCCAATTCAAGTTCCAGGAATTGATGTTCCTTGGACACCTACCTTTCAAACATTCAAAAATCTATTAACGTCATTTAAGCCATCATAATGTGAGAGATTTCTTACCTCTGTAGATACACATTGCAACGATTTGGTCATCATATTGCAACATAGCATAGAGACCTCATGCAACCTATTCTGCTAGTGTTCGAGTTCTTCATCTAAGTCTGACGTACAAGAGTTGTCTCTATCCCACGAGATTTGCCCTTCTACATTGGATTGATCCAATCTTTGGCATAGGTAGTAATCTTGTAGATTTGATCCAAATCATCGTCCTCCTCATAGTCACAAACAGGTTCAGCTTAGCGTGCTCCTTCAGTAGGGTCCAATGGCACAATAACCTTGAGTGCCTTATTCTCAAATGTCATCCTTTGCTTCTTCATATTGATCACTGCATCCATGTAGAAGACCTAATCAATTCCTAGTAGCGCTTGGTATAGATTGCTATCATCACTATTTCAATTACCTCAAAGTCAGCCAACGTACTTGCTCCTTCAATGTCCATTGTTACTCCATACATGCACCCCATAGTAATGATCCTCTGCTCATTGGCCATGCGTAGCTATATAGGAGACCATTGTAGCATAGGTCTCCCCATGCTTTCCCATGTATACTTAGGTATTAAATTCACATCAGAACCCAAATCCAGGATGACTTGGTCCATTTTATACTCCCCGATCTGCACAGTCAGCCTCATCTCATGCCTTGTTCACTTCTTATGTTTACCTAGTTTCCTCACAGTGCGTTGTTATGGAGGAATCCTATTTTTTCCCTTACAATTGTCAATCAGCTCTTGGAGCCCTTCTACCTCCTTTTCATCCCTCAACAACTTCATACAAGTTTTGAGAAAAGTAGCTAACAATGAAGGATGCACATCTTGAACTTCACTATTTCCAACTGGTTTTTCAAGACTCCCCGATGTAGAAGCCTCAAAAAAGTTCTTTTTAGCTTCCATGAAAGTTTCTTTAACTTGGTTAAGGTCAAACCCAACTTCCTTTTAGCAGCCTTGCACACCCATCCCTCAGTTTCTGGTTTGTTTCCTTTCTCTTCTCTTGTAGCCATACCACTGTGCGTTACGATATTGGTGCTATGATCCTTTTCGTGAGGCTCCATTGTCATCATCTAGATAATATGCATAGGATGTTGTGTCTTTTTCTCTTGCATCTTGGAAATCGACACTGGGCAATCTTTTATCACATGATTGAACTATCTGCAATATTGATAAGATGGATGCGTTGGGTTCTGACAGTCACGCACAAAATGTTCAACTTCACAAGTGTTATAACAAATAACTTGTCTGTGACCTCTGCCAATCCCTCCTCCTCTTCCTCTTCCATAGCCTTGGAATGCTCCATGCGCTGCACTTGCACCATTATATTGAGGCCAATCTTTCGCCTGCATTCGATAGGTAGGAGTCCTTTCCATCATCAATTCATAACTTCAGCAATTTCACTCATTGTCTCAAACCAATTTACAGAAGGTACAAAATAATTGTTGTGGTGTTTGAACAAAATTTTGCAAGAGATGACAATTATATGTTGCATGCTTCCCAGCTATTTGGTATATAGTGCAGCATAATGGTACTCTCGTGCTCGATCCTGCGATATTCTTAGGCTTCATAGGCGTAAGACCTCCTCCAATCAGGCAATTTTGATACACATGGAAATGGTCCTTATCATGCCTTTTTTCTTTTCATTTTATACACCAGACTTCAGCACGAGCCTCTGGCTAAGCTTCCTTTGTTGTCAATTGCTACCGAATCTGTTGTAATCTAATGTTTGTATCTTATACTGGTGACGATTCCAACCTCATCGTGATCTCCAAAGCCTCTGCTTGTGTTCCTATCTTTTGCTGCGATAATGGTGATCTTAGGTGAGGTAACAACGAAGCAATGTACTAGTCTCTATGTTGATCATTTGTGATTTTCATACTAGCCTGCCCAATTAGGCATTTTAGCCTCTAATTGAAATCCCACGAGGATTCATTTACCCTTTTATGTGTTTCCTTAAACTCTGTGACAGACTGCGCCTGAGACATAAGCTTCTTAAACTCACTGTTCAATGCTTGCTGAGTATTTTTCAACATCGAGCTAGGTTTGTCTTGAAGAAACTTGATATAGCAAGTCAACACCCTATCCTGGAGTGTTGTCACGAGCTACACTTTTTTTAGATTATCATCAGCAATCTATTGCACTATCCACACAACATTTGAACCAAACCAGAATTGCTCGGGGTCTTCTCTCCCTACCCCTTTAAAGATCGGTATATTCATTGTGCTTTCCATGCTAAATGATTGAGGTGGAGGTGGAGGTGGAGGTGGAGGTGAAGGTGAAGGTGTAGGTTTATGTGGTGGAGGTGGAGGCAGAGGTGGAGTGGATGGATGAGGTATCCTTGGGATACCCTGACACACCAATTGCAACATAGTTTGCGGTGTATTCATAATAGTTCCTTCTTCGTCGCTTGATGAGGGTCCCAATAACGGACTATATTTAGAGCCTGATTCTATGTTCCTTCTAAAGGGTTTTTTTCTTCACGTAGTCCCAACGTCAAGGTAATGGCACAGCCCATTTTTCACACAACAACATCTTAATCCATGTTTTCAAAGATTTTAAATACTTGCCTTGCGGTCCCTTGAAAAGCCTGTGCTCTGCTTCACTATACCTGATAGTCATATCAATTGTGAGCTAATTGAAGAATCCTCCTATGATACGATCAATCTAGTGATCAACAAACTGCGTGATGTTATTTTCTAAAGTTTGCAAGCGCCTCAACAGCTCTAGAGTCCACAAAATAGGATCATCAAGCCTCCACGTACCCTGACTTCCCGCAAATATAGATAGCCACTCATGCAATTCACAAGGGAAGAAACAGAAAAGGGTTTCGGTTTCATCTACGAATAGGTATCTATTCAACCATTGTTCCTTCAATAACCAAGGGTTTCTGTTCTCTTGAGATGAAAATGCGTGTCGCTTCTGATCAATCCACTTCTCAATTTCTTTCTTAGTAGGGAACCACTTATTTGACATCACACATTCCTCAGATATATTCCTGTCCTGACAATGGAACCATTTGTTGGATTTATGGGGCCTGAGCCAAGTTTAGATTTAACTACACAAACCAATAAAACCCTATTTTTTGGCCCTTTCAGAAACAACCTACGTAGCACAAGCTTTAATCTCATTCAAAGCAGTATTAGGGGATGCTAGAACTAGTTTTCTCCATCCATAGGCCTATGTACTGGTTTCCCTATTCCATTGCAGTGTAGATCTGCCTTCGTGCAGATCTTAATCCTTTCGACATACAACTACTGCAACTCTATCTAAATGACCTTCATATCTTCACGAAGGTACTTAATTGTACTTGTCATGCATAAATTTTATAAATCTACCAGTTCCATGTAGTAAATAAGCATTGATTGATATTAAATAAAATCATAGAGAAGATACATAAACTTAGAAGAAGTAAATAAAAGAACATAAATGCATCATTTTTGGCCCAAAACAGTCTTTATTAGATATAAAAATTTAGATACAGACTTCTTATCCCTGCTCACTCATCTTCTGGACTTACCAAGGTCTCCCCACCCTCAGTTGCAGGAGCGTTCCCCTTTTGCCTAAGTACAGGAAACGGACCTTCCCTGCCTTAGAAACTTTCCCTTACAATGATTCTTCTTAATCATATTGAATCTTAGACTAGCTATGAATCAACTTTATATAGCCTTTTCTTTAAAATACCATGGTCCGCAGACCATTGGCGGGTCTCAAAAAAAATCTATCACCTACCCAACTAAGGGACTAAAGACCCTATGACTTCTACTAGCTTCATGCTTCGCTTTTCCACATTTTGCAGAGAATTTACATTCGCTACAAAAAATAATACAAAATTGACTCAAACTTAAAAAAATTGACCCCAGGGATCCTATCCCAACAAATTTCCATAACATATGCAGGGTAAGATGTATCCCCACTAGTGAGCGCAAGTATTGCAGCAAGAATGCTACAACTCCTAGGCTGCCAACTTTACTTTTATCAACCCGGTAGTTCGTAACAAACTTGGAAGCGTCGGTGTTATATGCACAAGTACTAGTTCTCACTGTAGGTTGTCACTTGGTCAGTCGATGCGAGATAACTAGGACCTCAAGCCAACTTCTATGAATTTCAGAACAAGCTCTATGTGTGATGAAAGGAAAGAAAGATTGCTTCTACAGATGATACTCTAACTGCAGAAAGGAGAAAGACTGGAATGTAAAGCAAAACCTAGTAAACCCTAATTAACAAGCTAATTATACTTTTGCCAAAAACTCTATGAAAACCATGAAAGAAATGTCATTACCTACTCAAGGAAGTAAACAACATCTAACCATGCTATTTCTGGAAGTAAATAAGAAAAAAACATATTTTTTTATTTTTATGTGTTTTTATGTCAATTTAACATGTATCTAATTTACTGTGTGTGAGTGTGGCAATGAACAAGTGCCATTAGAGGGTGGATCTGGAGCTTGGGAGGATGTAGGATGGTGTGGATGCATCCTAGGGGGTCTTAGGTGGCCTTTTGGAGGCTTTTCCCACACTCGGCTTTCAAAATAAAGCCTACAGGAAAAACTACAGGAGGACACAAGGAAACTATAGGAGGAAAACAGGGAAACTACAGGAGGCCTATAGGAGGAGGTTGAGAGAAATTTCCACTATTTTGAGGGTGTGAGAGTGGGTGGAAAAGGTGGGTGAAGGTTGGAATGAGGTGTTAGGGAACCTAAGGTCTACCATGAATCACTAGGAGAGAGAAGGATGATTGGGTTTTCTCAAGGAGAGAGGAAGAAGTTCTATGAAAAATGAAGGAAACTAGGGAAGAATTGAGGTGAGGTTTGGGAGACCTATAGGGCATGGATCAGATCGATGGTGTGATTGATGGTAAGCTACCCTACTACTAGAAGAGATCTGCTTCATAGAAACTGACAGTTAAGAAAGAAAATCAAGCAACCAATGAAATGAGTGCATCCTAGGAAAAATAGAGTTTTGCATTACAATGGCTTGAACTATGATGTATAGAAGGAAATGTTGGGAACTGCTATAAGAAAGGAAAGCATTCAAAAGGACTATTACAAATCGGGAAGTGAACATGATAAGGAAAATCTAAAGCAAAGCAAAACTAGACTATCAATCTACTAGAGAGCTACAAACACTAGAAGTCCTAGGAATGAGGAAAATCTGTGTTTTTGGGGCAGCAAGAGAGTCTTCTCCTCAAATCATGGTCCCAAAGGGAGGAAGAGAGGCCAAGGCATTGTTTCTAGCCTTTTGAATATTCTCTAATCACTACTTAACCTGCTACAGAAAGCATAAATGGAAGCAAGCGACTAAATCATCAAAAGCAACCCATTCTTAACCATAATAAAAATACATCTAATAGAAAATTAATCTACAAACTAAAGTAAAGCATACAAATACAAGTAAAGAGAAGCTTGGCTACTTGGATTGGGCCCTAACCCAAGAGTTTCAAGCCTCTGAAGTAACTCAGTGCTAGCTCAAAAAGGATTCCATCTTCATTATCAAAAAATAGAAAGATTACATAAAACTGTCATAAAATAGTAAGCTTGAAATTTGAGCAGAGTTTACACAAGCAAAAAATCTGACACTAGTGAGGCCCTAGGCCTCTCTACTTATACATCTGAAGCTACCAACATATTCCATAAAATCGAGGAGGATTGGCTCCCAAAACTCGAGATAACTATCAATCATCCTCCACTTTCTCGGTTGTCTTCTAGTGCATGATTCCACTGCTTGTACTATGATCTGAATGAAGGGGAATTTGAAGTGAGGAGTAATAAATGAGGGGGATTCCCTCCTATAATTCCCCTCCTCTGTCCAGTTTGAGTTATTGCTACAATTTGACCACTGGAACCTTTACTTTGACCTCAAAATCCATCAATAATCTAGATTAAATACATGTTAGACCACATGGCAATATAACTAACTCAACTCACCCTATAAGCATAAATATAATTAGAAAATCATATAATAAGCTAAGAGAATGGTTGATTTGACTAGGTTTGGAGGTAAAATGAGCCCATATAATTACCCACTTATGAGACTCATCATCACCCCCCTACTGAAGGTGTTGCTCATCCTCTGAGCAACTTAATCAATCTCTTCATCTTTTATGGCCATGGTGGCCTCCCTAGCATCCCAGGCTTTTGTTGTGGTCTACTCATGTTCTCCATAAAATCCTACCTTTATGTCTATATGCTTCCATTTCTCCTCCTCTTCTTCTTCTCTTCTGCCTTCCAGCATGCCTAATATGAGTGGAGGACTCTGTTTGAGGCCAATCTATTTGACCTTCAGCATTTGCATGGAGCACTTGTACATTAGCACTCTTTTCAATGCCTCCTTCAGCCTCATGGGGGAATGGTATTCCCTGATTAGCAGGCTGTGGGGTAGGGTGTTTCATATTCTCATGCATGCATGCACACAGTCCTCCCCAAGTAGCATAAACATATCTTCAAAGTGTGCAATGGCTTGTTCCTAATTGGCTAGATATTTAGGGGCAATCTAAGGGTTATTGGCAAGTAGGTTGTGTGTGCTACTGAGTGGTATAGGATCTGATGGCTTAGCTCTTACCATCAATGGTTCATCCTACTCTTTTGTTAACAATCTTTTCATTTCTGTTGCCCTCAATTCTTCATCATTCATCCATGAGGCCATGGCCATTAATTGCAGATCCCCTAGCTTGGCATTGGGGTCCCATACATTCAGATATCTGAGGGAAATGTTGTGTAGATAGAACTCTACCATCTTTTCTTTGTCTTCGGAGGTGTTTTGGTCACACAAATCCATGAACTACTTGTAGTCTTGGAAAGACATTATTCCTCTTTGTGCCAAAGTTTTTACTTGGAACTGAAGCCATTGGTCCTTCAGATAGAGGCAATAAGATTTCACTGGTGTTCTGCATTGTAATGCTTCCGTGGATAAGCTAGCCATGCATGCCAAATGAGTCCCTTTCACCTATAGCTGCCTCCTTAGTAATTCATTCTCATTCTCAAGGTGGCTTCTTGTAATGGCTTCTCTGTCTCTGAGAGCACTCAATTCCCTACCCATTTACCTAAGTTTGTTTTCCATGTGGCCAATATCCTCAACTCCCTTGGACTTGGCTATTTGCATCCACCTATGTGTTCTCACTCTCTATTTTTCCAATTAAAAAAATAATGGAATTGCAAATTTCTATGGGATTACCTTGCCTCCCTCAAGTAGTCTATAATAGGAATCAAGATTAGGCTGGGGGTTAGGTTCTTGTAGATCGTGTGCTTCCTCTTTCATCTCTGGTTGTCCTCCTATCTTTTCTTCAAGTTTTTGTGTCTCATGTAGTTTGTACAGTATATCCTGTAGGACTGTTTTAGCCTCCTGTAGGTCTATTTTGGGGTCCTATAGAATTTCCTTCCCTTCCATGTAGAATATCTTGGAGTCCCCCTCTAATAGGTTATGGGTGTCTTGGAATGAGATTCTTTCAATGATAATGGGAGTCTTTGATGAGGGCTGAGGTTTTCCTATTTTAATTCTGGTACTCTTCCTTGCCCTGAAATACATGGAGGTTTTTCTTTTCCTCTTCTGCTTCTGCTTGATTGGTGTACTAAGGGCAGTGAGGGTAGCTATTACTTCTCTTTCCCAAGCTTCAGGGGACTCTTCTCTTTGCTTTGCCCTCTCTGCCTCTTTTTCTCCCTCTTTTGTCTCTTTTTCTTCCTCCTGCTCTGTCCCTTCAACTTTCTCCTCCTCTATTTCTTTTCATTCCTCCTCCCTCTCCCACTCTGCTATGCCACCACTGGCTTCATCTTCTCCTCCTTGTTTTTCTCCCTCCTCACTAATAGTAGGACTGACATCATAGGTTAATGCCTTGATGTCATCCTCTGCTGTCATATTTCTGAAAACATCCCATGCTATAAGGAGTGTAAGGTTATGGAGGGATTCATCTACTAGGATCTTGATTAGGCCATGGTGAGCTAGCTATTCTGAATTTCCTTCTTGTACCTTGGTGTTGGATTAAATGAGGGATTGAAGGAGAAAGTAAGGGATATTTAGCTTTTGATGTGCTGGTGTATTTATACCATATCTCAAATCTTCGAGGATTTTGAAATGATATCCATAAACAATGTTGTGCCTCCCCTCACAAGAAATTTATTTGATCACTTGGTAGCTAACCTCATCCCAAGGATATGGTATACTAGCCCTCCTAATTCCACATTCTTGTCTTCAACAGGGGTTTCATTATCTTGGAAAATTTTCTTCTTGGCAGCCTGACCAATTGGTTTCTCATCTTTACTCCAAGGCAGCCCAAGAGGAAGGGTTGTGACCCTACTGATGAATTCATGGGTTATTTCGCTGGAGAGGCCTCTAATGGTTATAGTAGCATGAGTTCTTGTGCGAAAGACCAAAGAGAGAGAAAAATCATGGGCAATTTCCTCATCAAACCCTCTAAATTTCTTAAAGAATTCATCCAGTTTTCCCTTGTAAATATTTCCACCACTTGGTGATGTGCATGGAGTCTAGTGGAGTTAGTGGGCTCTTTTCTCATAAAACCCCCTATCATTCTACCTATACTTCTTTTGAAAAAACCAAAGATGGAGGTGGAGATAAAGGATTTTGAGTGAAATACAAAAACAGAGGGCATTGTGTTTAAAAAAAAAAAAATATGTATTTCTACCATCTCAAAGACTCATTTCCTCTTCAATTTCAGACAAATTCTTTAACATTTTAATATTCAACAGATGACATTCATGAACCCTACCTCTTTAGACTTAAATTCATGCCAAAAATCATGTTTCGTCCCTTCAAAATGACTCACTACACCTCCTGTAAAAGCCCATTGTCCCTCAGATTTCCTGTAGGTGCTCCTGTAGATTTCCTATAGGTGCTCCTATAGAAAATGCCGAGAGAAAGAATATGGAGGAAATCGATGGAGGATGGTGAATATGAGGCTGTGTGGATATAAGAAGACTGTTGTGTGGCTGAGTTACGAGGAGAAACTGAAGAAAAGGTGGTGAGAATGCACGGGGAGGTGTGCTCATTACTTTTTATGGCTGCTTTCAGTTATGAGTACTGAGTTGGAAAGGTGTCAGTTGCCCCGATTAGGACCATTGGTCCCCACCTACTTGGTCATCATGACCCCCATCGTAATCATCCCCTCATGACTGCATTAGAGTTAACTCTTCCTCTCACTACTTGTCCTTGGCATCTTTTGCTTGAGTTGAATCTGCGCACATGTGGGTGACATCTCAGTTAAGTGGAGTCAACTAAATGAAGGTGGCCAAGTTAACTAGCTACCTTTCCCTCTTTTGATATCAACTATCTCATCACCTTTGTATGATTCCTAATTACAAAAATGCAGATATAGGAGTGACTTAGCTACATACCTATGATTCGAGTGTATTTGCTGCCATCAACTGTGAGGTGCTGTGACTTTCTCTGTTGCATGCCTTCATTTTCCTTCATGCATGTTGTCACTACTTGCTGAGGTGTTGTTGTGTGTTTTTGCAGGTTCTTCTTTTGCTAGAGTTGAGCTACATGTTCCTCTTCAACCTTTAGATGTGTGCTCTCTTGCTGCTGGTGCTAGACTTCTATGGGATCAACTGCTACAGGAATTCCTACAGGAGCTCCTGCAGCTGCTACTCCCCTTGAAACTTTAGCTATTTCCCTGTGCTTGGAGCTCGAGAATGATTCCAGAGATGGAGATGAATGATGGAGGGATGGTAGGTAAGCTTCAGCTAAAGTTGATGGTGCCTTTTCCTCCTTTTTTTTTCAAAACTGAAAAAAAATAAAAAAAATAAAAACCACTCTTTTTCTGTGTTTTTGCTTGGGATGAAAAAGAATAATAAGGATGCTTGGAGTGTGATGCAGGTTTAGAAATGATGGAAAGGAGGTTTGAAGATGGTAAGAGGAATGATAGGTTCCTCATGAAGCTTTCCTTGTCCCTCAAACTGCCTCCTGTAGACACTTTTGGCTCTCCGTAATTCGTACAAGAGCCTCTTGTAGAAAACATAAAGCCTCTATAGAAAACACAGTTTTGAAAGAAAAAGGTACAGTGGGGTGAAAGAGATGCCAAAAATGATGGAGGAAGGTGTGGAGAATATGAGATGGATGTTGGTATGCATGTCAGGGTCCCCTTGGCACCTTCTTCTGCTCCTTGTAGTCCTCCTGCAAACCTGTAATGCAATGCACTAAAAATTTATTTTTCTTTCTCTTTTTTTTTTGAAAACAACTAGGCCACCTTAGAGAGGTTTTCACCCTAATTTCCTACCCTTCGCACCTCCAAGGGATGTTTTCACCCATTGATCTTATTCTTTTCTCTTTTCTTTTTTTGACATCATTGGCCGCCCCAGAAGAGGTTTTAAACCCAATGATGGGACTCAAGCGCCTCATGGAGGTTTTCACTTGAGTCCTTATTTTTTCTTTTTTCTTCAGTGAGTGGGTGAAGTGGAAGCTAGGACATGCTCCACTACCATCACTATTTTATTCAAATCTTCAATAAACTCTCACTTGGTGTTATAGACATTTTTGTGCCTTACAGCTATAAGCATGAAATGTCCATAATCTAAGGGATCCAAAGTCCCTAAACATGTTGTTCTACCCCTAGAGGAACAAGGCTAACAAACCACAGCAATTCACAGAAGTTCTCCACGAGAAACTGCTCAAAAAAAAGTCAATTCAGGATCAATTCAGAGGCTCCACTAGCTGTCTGCGCTGAAATGCAAAGTATGCACTGGCTACCTGCACTACAATGCAGGTAGAAGCACTACCAGGGTGCGCTGAGCGGGAATTGACAAATGGCAAGTTCATTCAACAAGGTGTCAAGACCCTGGAAGCTTCCAGAATCTTCCTCAATGACACTTGCCTTAGTGAATTCGACTGGAGATGAGTAAGAGGTCCTAAATCTCAAAGTGGAAGCAAGAACCTCCAAGTGGAAGCAAGAACTGACAGAGGGAGAGGACACTAGTCAGATCTGAAGCTGACTCATCCTCTCTCCAAACATCTATATATGGATCTCTCCTCCATGAGATCTAGAGGCTGGAATCTTGTTATTGCAAAGAATTGCTGTTGGTTTGAGATTGGAATCATTGGGTGCTTAATGCTTTGAGGGAAGGTGAAGATAGGAATTTCATTTGCTGGGAAGGAGATACTGGATTGGAGCCCTCTGGGTTGTATCTCTTCCTGAACCTTGTTATTCATCAATAAAGCTATCTTGGTTTCTCCTATATACTGATGTATCCTTGATGTATGATTGCATTAGTATGTTTAGTTTATTTCTAATCCTGAACTAGTTATGAATATGAATCTATGTATTTGTGTAGTGTTCTCTTCTTGTGATCTTGCAGAAACCTGTTGAAGCTGGGCGAGTGAGAAAGCAAGTAGCTGGGAACTCTCAAAGAGAAGAGAAACCAGATCGAGGGACAAACGGAAGACACCGGTTAGTCCATCCATCTCTCTTCATTCTTAATTCATAAAGGAAGAATACTAGAATAGTTGTCTCTGTTTGTTGCTAAGGCACTGTCACACCTTAGGTGGATAGGATCATCCTACATAGGCATTTTTCCCCACAACAAATTGGCGACTCCACTGCGGAGATCTGTTTAGTCATTTTATTTGTGTCTCTATCATTGTTTGTTTCATAGACTCAACAGCAACAATCGAACTACATTTGCTATTCTCAGATGCAAAGTAGACAACTGCTGCTTTGATCCAATCACTGGATTTGTCTATGATCTGAACAATGGACTCACAAATGATTTGATGATCCTTTGTGATAGATCTTAGCCCTTCCTCAAAGCATCCCTTTGATTCTACCTTGCTTGTTGCTTTGATTTGGCCTGAAACCGTAGATTAATCAGCAAACTGTGACCCAGAACCCAGTGAGAAACTCTCGTTTCTCCTTCAGTGTAGACCCTGTGAAGAGGTTCTGCATTTCAATGCAGGTCCCATGAAGGCTACCTGCGCTGAATGTCAAAACCTCTGTGTTGAGGGTGCGTTGATCCAGTTAGGCCTTGTGTAGCTGGGGTTCTCTGCTCTGTTTTGCCTTGTTTTGATCTCTGATTTTTGCAGCCTGTAACCAGCATAGGTACCTGTCTGATAACTCCTTTTCTCTGCTTAAATTCCGCCTCCTTTTGTACAAAAAGACTGTGAGTGTTTTTATGTGTTTGTGGCGTCATTTACAGTTTTCCTTTGCAAGAGTGAAATAATCATCCTGTAGCCCTTGATTCAGATCTGTTGATTGTGATCTTAGGAGAGAGTTCATTGGTTGTTTGCAGTTGATTATACACTTACTTTTGCTTTTGGTTTGAGTTTGTCTCTTTTAAGTGTCGAAACAAGTATTCATTTCGAAAATCGTTAAGTGTTGTAATCTCTTCTACCCTTTCTGATTTCGAAAAAGTAAACTTGTTTGTATGTGTCATTTAAAAGCAAA
This sequence comes from Pinus tabuliformis, assembly GCA_031772625.1. Lineage (NCBI taxonomy): Eukaryota > Viridiplantae > Streptophyta > Pinopsida > Pinales > Pinaceae > Pinus > Pinus tabuliformis. The sequence continues at coordinate 1,547,326,845 of CM062820.1, forward strand.
TTCAAAGTTGTACAAAAAGCTTTCTTTTTAGGCATCAATATTAAGAAAGCGAAAAACAAACACCTGCATTGTGCATTTGCATCTTGATAGTTTGCATGCTTGATTTAGGAAAAGTGCATTAAAGTGTGCTGATTGCTCTTTGAGAAAAGATGGTGTCTTTCTTTTCCCTTTGTAGCTAGGATTTTCATGGTTGAAAAGATATAAAAGCTTGCTTATCATCTTTAGACTGCATTTAGGAATTGTATCATACATCTCGTGGTGAACCTCAAAAGGCAAACTTCTAAAAAGATCAACCTAAAATAAATTGAATGAACTTAACAACGCTTTGTAACTTAACGCACAACATAGAGGTCTAGGCTAGAGACGTGTTCCGGCGTCGTAAAGCCTGGTGACTGTCGATCTCGTTGATGGTGGGTGATTCCTCCTGAGGGACGATAGCGCCAGTACGGATTGTGCTCCCACGTACCGTCGCGTATATATTGGGAGACCCCTATAGGCATAAAACCTTTATCCTTAGGAAGCCGTGTAGGCCGCCCTACTGATCGCAATGCACTGAACACAGCATTCAAGAAGATCGACCGCCCATACCTTAAAAAGTATTCTGCGGTTTTGCGAAAAGTTTGGCACACCCTCTACCTAGAACTCCAGAGCAGTTCCTTTTGGCCTTTTTCAGACTCTATAATGGAAAAAGTCCATCCGAGCATTTGTCACTTCGGGCTCGTTAAAACATCGAAGGAGACTAGAGTCATCTTTAGCTTTTTCTCGACTCTTTAAAATTGAAAAAGCAAGTTGTGTCTAAAGCGTCGTTAAAATTTATTTTAAACGGAACAATCACCCCTATTCTTGCGTTGATCTTTAGGTTGAGAAAATGGAGCACACCAACGAAGGAATTCCCCTTGGTGGAAATCCTATTCCCTTCTCCTCTTGGGGAGATGTTGGTGCACCCCACATGGCCACATTGTCACTTCCAGGACTGATAATTGGCTTGCCGGTCTGGCTCTTTTCAACCAATGTCGTTCAGAACACCACTATTCCTGAACAGTCGAATCAACAGTTAGACCAGACCAGAGTTACCCACCAGCCTTCTACTTCATCTAATTCTCCCTCTCCTCCTTCCTCTTCGCTTGACGAAACTGGTAAAACAAAAAACCAAGTTCCTAAGGAGAAGAAGGAAAAGAAGAAGAAAGAGAAGAAGAAGAAGGAGCCAAAAGCGACTGGGGGCAAACAAGTGGCGTCTAACAAAAATCCACACACAACACTGACTAGGCCTAAATCGCCATGTGTCATATGCAAGGGAGACCACTTCCACAGAGATTGTCCCTGCATCCCTCGGATACTAAGGGACTGGTCTCCCCATTTGCACAATTCGGTGGCGTCAACCTCTGATAGTCATGTTGACAGCGCACCGTCAACTAGTGAAAGTGAAGCCACAGGACAGAGAGGGAAAGCTAGATTTCCCTGCAAACTCTGTGAAGGCGACCATGCCATCCACCGTTGTCCCTTCTTAGACGAGGCTAAAAGAGTTTTGGAAGATCACCCGGTTTTACCAGTGCAACTTCCTCCTGGATATCAAAAACTCCTGCCGAGTCCTTCACCAGTTGAGAACCTGGCTGGCCCGCTCAGGTGGTCAGCCGAAGCACCTATCATTGAGGATGAACCGTCTGAATCCATACCTGATGAAAGTCAAAAGGTTGAGGCGGCAGTTGACCCGGTTTTGCCTTCAGAGGCTCTATCTTCGAATGATACCATCACAGAAGAGAATAAAGACGACACCGTCCAAATTCTCTTCATCAACACAGACTCCGACGAACAAGGGGGCAATTTGCCCATTCCTTTATCGCAGGAAGGAACTTCGTCAGAGTCATACCCGGCCGTCTATTCGGTCCCACCACCAAGCAACCTAGTTGTCTCGTTCGACTGGAACCAACTAGGCAGACCCCGTTTGCCAGCAAGCATACCATTCAGAATTATCGTTCAAATATACAGAATGGTAATGGCTGGCACCATCATTGATGAGGGGGCATCTGTGAGTATCCTTTCCTCTATTGCTTGGAAAGCGCTTGGTTCTCCGGCGCTTTTGCCTGAAATGAGAAATCTGACAGGCTTTGATAAAGGAACCAGTCGACCTTTAGGGATCCTCCCCAATGTGCCTATCACATTGAAAGGGAAGACCGTTCAAATGAACGTGATGGTCGTTCAAAGAACCTTGGATTATAACCTACTCTTTGGACGAGACTATATATATTGCATGGGAGCCATCGTCTCCTCACTCTTTAGAGTAATGTGTTTTCCGCACGAAGGAAGAGTGGTCAAGCTCGTGGACCAGCTTTCATTTCCCGGATCACACATCGCAAATAGTCATATACCTTCCCTAAATGGTCTCTTCACGCAAGAAATGTCTCAACCCACGGTCCGTCCTCCTGATGAGTGCGAGTAATCTGGGAGGATATGACTGGAACCCAGGGGGCATGCATCCTGGTCTGCTTCGGCAGAAAAACTTTGGGTATAAGGTAGGTTTCCGCGGGAGAATATGACTAGTCCGTACCCCGTCCGTGGTTGGAAGTGGGGTTGTTCTGGAATAAGATTCTTTTGTCAAAGTTATGTGAGTTGACAGACAGAGTCTCTCACCTTTGTCTATTTCGGTAGATATCGCCGAAGAAGTGTTTTGTTTGAAAGATTAACGAGACAATCTTTGGGTAACCTGAAAGAGGTAGGCCTCTCCCGGTAAAACAAATGTTATATTGGACTAAGAAGGGGTAACCTTGAAATCGTACTTTATGCCTGGGGGCATGCAAACCTTTTGGAGTGCAAGCAAGGGGTGGCTATTTATTTTTTAAATTTTTAGGTCCTCCCTTTAAACCTGTAGGTTTAACCCTTTAAACTCGTAGGATTAGTCGTTTTCGAACTTGCATAACGAAAGGATGCGGGGCATAGCTTTGGTAAGGCGCAAGCTCCATAAAAAATGGCATCTTACATGAGACATTCTTATCATATGACTTGATTAATCGAGCAGTTTTAGCAAACAGTTCATGCTCGTTAAAAAATAAACGCAAGATCCGAGCAGTTTTAGCACATAGTTCATGCTCGTTAAAAAATAAACATAAGATTGAGTAGTGTTTTTCCGCGTTTAAGCTCGTTAAAAAATGAACTATCCCGGTAAATAACCACCGTGAATGTAATATCATCAGCCATTAAAGCCTTGGTCGTGTTTGCACCGTCACCTCCACTTTTCCATTGGCTGATCATTCACCTCCATATGATTGTTTACCCATTTTGAGGAAAAGCTACGAAGAGTGATTTCACTAGCCATCCTTGTGACACTGCCGTGATTGGAAAATTCCAACCCGTACCTGGAATCAGCTGCTAACCCGTTTTATCACTCATTCCTCAAAAGACGAGTCTTCTTTAAGCTCTTTTCATCTGACTCGTAAAATATGAAAAGATTGCCGAGTTTTGGCCTTCCAGCTCGTTAAAGCGACCGGAAGAGCTATCCCTCCTCTAGATTTTAATATTTTTGGACCTGAGGGATTATTGCACAAAAAGATCGAGCGCTTATTTTGTTCGGCTCGTTAAAACTATCGAAAACTCATCCCTTCTGTATTGTTTTATACTTTTTCGGACTTAAGGGATTAGATGACGAAAAAGGACTTCCGGAGTTGACTTTACGTACCTTTTCAGACTCTCTAAAAATGAAAAGGACCGAGTTATCCTTGTCGTTAGACTCGTTAAATGCATTAAATAGCGACAAACTTGTCTTTAGACAAGAACGAGTTTCACTATCACTAGGCTCGTTAAAACATAGCGATGGGCTTGCCCGAAGGGCAAGTTATAGAACAAGCATATGTTATCCTCCTCAAGCTTGACAAAAATAAAGAGGTACTGGTCAGCAATGACTGGGGAAAAATTGGGAGAAACTCAAGAAAACTTTGATGGTAGCAAGTCGCTCTTGAACATGACACTTTTCCTCCGTACCACAGTCGGGTTGGGTTGTTTCATTCACCGGTCACATCACCATGGTCTCGCCATACCATCCATATTTGGGGTAATGCTATCGATCCATCGCATAAGTGTCGCCATATGTTCAAGAGAAGTCGTTCAGAGAAGTCAACCATGTCCCATCCACTGCCATACATTTTCCTTCATCCTTTCATGACCGCCGCCTTGAATCATATGTCATCAGATCGTTTTCACCTCCATCAAAATCATTTGCTCCATTCCATGTCACTGATGTGGGATTCATTAAGGCCCTCCTTTGACGGATTGCTTCTTGTCGACATCAGCTCATTATCCAAGAAGTGGATCTAGGAACAACCCCTTCAGTACTTTGAAGCTTGCATGCCTCAATGGCAAGTTTCTCACTTCCGGCGACAGGTATACATCAATGACCTTTGACCGAAAGATTTTGCGTGGTGTTCGACGCCAAGTCCTTTATTCACACCACGTGAATTGTACTGCAGTACCTTGAGGGTCATTATCATTATCGGTGATTCCTCTCGCGCTTGTTAACGGTTTACCTCATTGACCGGTAATCAAGCGATGTCTTTCCATGTTCGACTTCAGAACATTTCTCACATGGATCGACTTGTACTTAGAGTGAAGATCGAACGAGTTTGAAGACCCGGGATCTAGTTTCATCCATCCGGGCTGCGATATATATTCAGGAAAGATAAAGACATTGACATGTACATCATTGCAGCAGATAATCATCCTACCCAAAGGATGATAATTTCATCAAAATTATCAGTCTACCATCAGACGATTGTCTGTTCTATGTACAGAAAAATGAATTTATAAAGCTGAGCATGGGAATTCCCGCCTCAGCTAGATCATGAAAGCAGTATGAAAAATAATGTATTGTATTGTATCTTATTACAGGTCTCCTCCGAGCAATGAATGAACTTCGGATCCTTCTGATAAAGCATTTCACCCGATAAACGACCTCATACTTTAGGGGGCAACTGTTATAGACATTTTTGTGCCTTACAGCTATAAGCATGAATTGTCCATAATCTAAGGGATCCAAAGTCCCTAAACATGTTGTTCCTACCCCTAGAGGAACAAGGCTAACAAACCACAGCAATTCACAGAAGTTCTCCACCAGAAACTACTCAAAAACAAGTCAATTCAGGATCAATTCAGGATCAATTCAGAGGCTCCACTAGCTGTCTGCGCTGAAATGCAAAGTCTGCACTCGCTACCTACACTGCAACGCAGGTAGAAGCACTACCAGGGTGCGCTAAGCGGGAATTGACAAATGGCAAGTTCATTCAACAAGGTGTCAAGACCCTAGAAGCTTCCAGAATCTTCCTCAATGACACTTGCCTCAGTGAATTCGACTAGTGATGAGTAGGAGGTCCTCAATCTCCAAGTGGAAGCAAGAACCTCCAAGTGGAAGCAAGAACTGACAGAGGGAGAGGACACTAGTCAGATCTCAAGCTGACTCATCCTCTCTCCAAACATCTATATATGGATCTCTCCTCCATGAGATCTAGAGGCTGGAATCTTGTTATTGCAAAGAATTGCTGTTGGTTTGAGATTGGAATCATTGGGTGCTTAATGCTTTGAGGGAAGGTGAAGATAGGAATTTCATTTGCTGGGAAGGAGATACTGGATTGGAGCCCTCTGGGTTGTATCTCTTCCTGAACCTTCTTATTCATCAATAAAGCTATCTTGGTTTCTCCTATATACTAATGTATCTTTGATGTATGATTGCATTAGTATGTTTAGTTTATTTCTAATCCTGAACTAGTTATGAATATGAATGTATGTCTTTGTGTAGTTTTCTCTTCTTGTGATCTTGCAGAAGCCTATTGAAGCTGGGAAAGCGAGAAGGAAAGTAGCTGGGAACTCTCAAAGAGAAGAGAAACCGGATCGAGGGACAAACGGAAGACACCGGTTAGTCCATCCATCTATCTTCATTCTTAATTCATAAAGGAAGAATACTAGAATAGCTGTCTTTGTTTGTTGCTAAGGAACTGTCACACCTTAGGTGGATAGGATCGTCCTGCATAGGCATTTTTCCCCACAACACTTGGAGAGGGGTTTTTTGTATACTTTCAACCGATGTCCATTGAAAAGCATGGGGATGGCTTCATCATCAATGGTTCTGATCAAAACTGAACCATTTTCATTTCATTTCTCCATAGTGTAGGGTCCCAGCCATTTTGTCCTCAGCTTGCCTTTGAAATCCTTATATCTTGAATCATAGAGTAGTGCCCAATCTCCCTCTTGGAATTGCTTCTCCCTGATATTTCTATCATGTCATATCTTTCTTTGAAGCTAAACTACCTCTGTCTGGAGAAGGGCTTGCAATCTGTATTCATCCAGTCGATTGAGCTGAAGTAATCTCTCCTTCTGTGCATGGCTATGGTCTAGGTCCAACTGAGCTTCCATCCTTACGGTATTGAATTCAAACTCTATTGACAACAAAGTCTTCTTCCCATAGACTAATTCATAGGGTGTGAACCTGGTGGTGGTCTTCCATGTTGTGTTGTAGGCCCAAGTGGCCTCGACTAATTTGTCCGCCCAGTGTTTTCTGTTGCTGCTCACTACCTTGGTTAGGATCCGTTCCAATTCTCTATTGGTGACCTCCACTTTCCCTTTGGCTTGTGGACGGTAAGGGGTGGAAGTCCTGTGCTTGATCTTATGGTGTGTGAGCAAGTATTCAATCAAGTTGGAAGTGAACTGATTGCCTTGGTCTATGACCAACTCTCTCAGATACCTGAACTTGTAGAATATGTTTTCCCTCGAAAACTCAACTAATTTTTCCCCTGTCGCTGCTTTGATTGCTTTTGTCTCCACCCACTTTGTCAGGTAGTTGGTGCACACAATGATGTACTACTTCTACTTTGAAGGGGGGTTGATAGGCCCCACAAAGTCCATGCCCCACTTCTCAAATGGCTCAAAGGTCACTTAAGGTTGCATGGGCATTTCATCCTTTGGAGTGGGTTTCCCCATCCTCTGACACCGATCACACTGGCTCGTGTATCTCCCCACATCATGATGAAGAATGGGCCAATAGTATCCTGCTTGCAATATCTTGAAGGCAGTTATTTTTGCTACAAAATGAATTCTACAAGGCCCATCATGATAGGTTAGGAGGATGTCAAAGACTTCCTCCTCCCTGGCACATCTTCTCAAGAACTGATCTAGGCCAAGTTTGAAGAGATTGCCTCCAATCCAGGTGAAAGGGGCACTTTTCCATACTATCTTTCTCTTCTCTTTTGAGGATAGGTGCGGTGGTAACTGTGTTGAAACCATGTATTTTGCTATATCAGCAAACCATGGAGAAAGTACATATATAACAAATAGGTGTTCATCTAGAATTTGGTCATCCACCATTCCTTCTTCACCTGCGGGCAAATTTACTCTAGACAAAAAGTCAGCAACAACATTCTCTTTACCAGTCTTATCAATAATGGTCAGACCAAACTACTGTAGTAAAAGAAACCATCTAATAATGTGAGCATTTACATCTAGTTTGTTCATTAAATATCTAATTGCAGCATGATCAGTGTGCACAAAGGCTTGATAGCATATGATATAATGTCGAAATTTCTTTAAGGAATGCACGACAGCTAGGAGTTCCTTCTCGGTCACTATATAGTTTAACTCTACCTTTGACAAGTTTTTTCTTATAAAGTATATGGCATAAGGTAGCTTTTCTTCAAGTTGTCCTAAGGCTGCTCCTATTACTTTGTTCAAGGCATCTGTGTGAACGTGAAAGGGTAGGGCCTAGTTTGGGCCTCTAAGAATTGGGGCAGTCACTAGCTTTCTCTTCAAGGTATCTGGGGCTTCCTGACAGTCTTTCGACCATATGAACTCGACATCTTTGCCTAGGAGGCCAAACAAAGGAGAGGCTAGCTTGCTGAAGTCTTTAACAAATCTCCTATAATATCCAGCTAAGCCTAGGAAGCTTCTTACATCCCTCACCTTTTGAGGAGGTGGAACCCTTTGGATGATGGCAGTTTTGTTGGGGTCCACCTGCAGTCCTTGTTGGGATATTGCATGACCTAGCACGATCCCTTCAATCATCAAAAAATCACATTTCCCTGGATTGAGGGACAGGTTCATCTCAATACACTTATCTAGAACTTTTCCTAGGTTAGATAAAGCTTCCTGAATGTCAGAGCCATAAGGAGTAAGGTCATCCATGTATATTTCTACTGCATCATGAACCAGTTCAAAAAATATACTCAATACCGCTCTCTGGAAAGTGGTTGGAATGTTGCACAAACCAAAAGGAAGGACCCGGTATGCAAAGGTACCCCAAGGACAAGTGAAAGTGGTCTTATCTTGGTCTTTGTAGCTGATTTGAATCTGAGTGTACCCACTAAACCCATCTAGGAATGAGAAAATGATTTTCCCTGCCATACAGTCTAACACTTGATCTATAAAAGGTAAGGGAAAATGGTCCTTTTTAGTGGCTTTTTTAAATTCCCGATAGTCGACACAGATTCTCCACTTACCATTTTTCTTTGGAACTAGCACCAAAGGAGAGACCCATTCACTGTCAGAGATGGGATAGATGAATCCTGCATCAAGAAATTTATGCATTTCTTCCTTAACAATATCTTTAAGTGCTGGGTTCATCCTCCTTTGAGGCTACCTAACTATCTTGTAACCTTCATTGATGTATATATGATGAGTAAATACTGAAGGGTGAATTCCCTTCATCCCCTTATAACTCTAGGTGAAGGCATCTAGATGTTTTCTCAGTATGCCGCATAGCTCCTTCTCCTGGGAAGTACATAAGGATGGATTGATTTTCAATGTTCTTCTTAGGCTTAACTCTATATCTTTAACATGGAGAGAAGTGGGGTCGGCCACACAGAGATCAGTTAAGGAGTTGTTTTGGGTTTCTCTTACTATGTATTCTAATGGTGATACACTCGGAGGTGGATTGTGAACCAAATTTTCAATCATATCATCCTCATCTTGCGGTTCCCCCCCATGGTGATTTCCAATGTACAAAGTCATGCAGAATAAACTTCATCCTCATCCTCCTCCTCCAACGAGAGAGGTAGATCTGTTCTAGCAAGGGTTGGGTAGGAGGATATAGGGTTAACTTCTTGGAGATGTGCCCATTCTTTATGGTCATGTTCCCAGCTCGGCAGCTGATGTAGGCATCGGCTATAGCCAACCAGGGTCTTCCCATAAAGAGAGGATACATAGTGAGCTTTTCCTTTGGCTGGAGAACTAAGAAATCAGTGGGGTACTCACAAGAATAAATGGAGATCATCACATATTCCACAATCCCCTCAGGGGTCACTATGGAATGGTCTGCTAGCTACGACACTGTCATGGTCTTCCTCAAGGAGCTTTGGAGATTAATCTTGAGCATTGTGTCCTTTGTCATCACATTAATGGCAGTTCCCAGATCAATCAAGGTATGTGGGACCATTGTGCCATTGATGTGGACATCAACTACTGGGCTTCCAGGATTTAGATATTTTGCACAAATTATCTACCCCAACATCAGGTCGAATAGTTGTCCTATGACATTGATGGTTGCGGTATCTCTCTTGCGCTTTCCTGGATGCTTAAAGAACTTCTCTTTGATCAACCTATTGTAGATAGGCACATATTTTATGGCTTGGAGAAGTGGTATCTTCACACATAAATGTTTCAATTATCCCAGGAGTTTAGTCTCTTCTGGGGTAGGTTGGATTGTCATGGATAGTCTCTCAGGAAAGGGTGGATTCTCTTTAGGTTCACTTTGTTTTTTATCTTCCTCAAAATCCATGGGTGGAGGCTGGCTATCTAGGATAACTTTCCTATATCGCAAGTTAATTTCTTGAATCTCCACATCATAAGTTGGGCATGATGGTTCCCCACTATACACTTGTTGAGCCTATCTATTGTTAGCGATTGGATTTGGCTGGGTAGGCATTTGGGGTTTCCTTGGTGGAGCAGAAGGTAACAGTTGTGGTTGGGCAAGTGGTGGAGGCAGAAGAGTGGGAAGAGAGTTGTATTGGGGCCTCCACCCCTGATGAGATGCATTCCAATGAGGTTGCGGCTGAGCATAAGATATAAATGAATGAGTGGCTGGTCAGGCATGATATTGAGATGTGAAGGACCAAGGAGAAGGCATGGACCAGGAAGGGTGAGCAGGGGAGGCCCAAGAAGGTATGGAGGTAACCTGGTTAGGGTTGTAGTATGCCTGAGATGTCCCTTGCATTCCTTGCTGGTATGGTCTAGGTCCATGCAGCCTCCTTTGGTTTATGTAATATATCTGTTCAGTGACTCCTTTGGCCCGTTGGTATACAAATTTAAGTTCGAGCAAGGAAGGGCAGTTATCTGTAGCATGATCTTCTTTACAGAATGAACAAACCTCTATCGAGTTCAATGGGCATTCATTCCTAGGATGCCTCCTCGTGCATCTAGCGAAAAAAATGGCCAAAGGCCTCTCTACTTCCTCTTGTTTTATTTTGATATCTACGATACCCATTTGCATGGAAAGAGTCTGTAGCATCTCACTCTTGAAGTCTTCCAACATGTTTCCAATTTCACATTTAATGGATGAATTGGAAGAAGAGGTACTTGCTATGGGTTGACTCCCCCTACCTTTCTTTTTGGCTACTCTAGAATGGTTTCTAAAAACAGTCTTTATGTCCTCATAGGATAGTTGGTAAATGTCTCCCCACACTAGTAGATGGAGGGTGTCTAAAATATCTTCCTGAATTCCCATGAGCAAGACCAATTTCAGAGACTCAGGGTCAAGTGTACACCTGACCCTTTCGTAATTGAGCTCGAACCTCTCTTCATAGTCTTCCACAGACTCATCACTTCTCATGGTCATTCGGAAGATTTCTTCTTTAATATCTTTTGACTTACAATAGTCTTGATACTTGTTGTTAAAGGCCTGCTACATCTGAGCCCAAGTTATGATGCTATTTCCAGGTAATCCCATGAACCAACGAAGTGCTACGTCCTTGAGAGTAGAAGGGAACAATTTCAACTTTTTCTCGTCTTCTACATAGTCATAAGTGCGACAGATGACAGAAAACGTGAACAAGAAGGTGTCAGGATCTTATGTAGTTATACCATGGAAGTGAGGTAGGGCTGAAGGACTTATATTCTTCATTTTGGTATCGCCATTGGTCTCCCAAATGGGGAAGGTACCCTCTATTCTCTCTCAACTTTCCCAAGCATTTTTGTGTTCATCCATTGGTTGCAGAGGAATGTTTTCTTCTTCTACCTCCCCTATAGCTTCTTCAAATATGTTTGGCTATTGACCTAAGGGTTCTTCTTGATTGCAGCCAAAGAAGAAGAGAGAAGTTTGGCTATGTGAAGCAGTGGGGGTGTCGGGCAAAAATTTTCCGAAGTTATCTCTACTCCTATGAGGCATGAAAGGAAATATTTTTGGTTGGTTTTTTGTTTCTTTCTGCCCACACTGAAAGTCCCTACAAAAACTAAAAGTGTGATTGAACAAAAAAAATTGCAACTAGTTGAAATGAACTTGCTGAATGGAAATTTGCAGAATTGAGAAGGAAAGCAAGGAAATGCAGAACTGAAAGAAAATAAATGACTAGTCTACTTTTGCCGAAAAAAACTATTAGCAGAATGTTGCAATAGGAAATAGAAGAAAGCAGTAGCCATAGAATACTTTGATGCTTCCGCGGCAATGGTGCCAAAAATTGGTAAGTGCCAGTATTGCAGCAAGAATGCTACAACTCCTAGGCTACCAACTTTACTTTTATCAACCCGGTAGTTCGTAACAAACTTGGAAGCGTCGGTGTTATATGCACAAGTACTAGTTCTCACTGCAGGTTGTCACTTAGTCAGCCGGTGCGAGATCACTAGGAGTTCAAGCCAATTTCTATGAATTTTAGAAGAAGCTCTATGTGTGATGAAAGGAAAGAAAGATTACTTCTACAGATGATACTCTAGCGACAGAAAGGAGAAAGACTGGAATGTAAAGAAAAACCTAGTAAACCCTAATTAACAAGCTAATTCTACTTTTGCCAAAAACACTATGAAAACCATGAAAGAAATGCCATTACCTACTCAAGGAAGTAAACAACATCTAACCATGCTATTTCCGGAAGTAAATAAGCAAAAAACATATTTTTGGATTTTTATGTGTTTTTATGTGAATTTAACATGCATCTAATTTATTGTGTGTGAGTGTGGTAGCGAATAGGTGGCGTTAGAGTGTGGATCTAGAGCTTGGGAGGATGTAGGATGGTGTGGATGGGTCTTATGAGGTCTTAGGTGGCCTTTTTGAGGCTTTTCCCACACTCGGCCTTCAAAATAAATCCTACAAGAAAAACTATAGGAGGACACATGAAAACTACAAGAGGAAAACAAGGAAACTAGAGGAGGCCTACAAGAGGAGGCTGAGAGCAATTTTCACTATTTTGAGAGTGTGAGAGTGGGTGGAAAAGGTGGATGAAGTTTGGAATGAGGTGTTAGGGCACCTAAAGTCTACCATGAATCACTAGGAGAGAGGAAGAAGTTCTATGAAAAATGAAGGAAACTAGGGTAGAATTGAGGTGAGGCTTGGGCAAGGATAATTTTAGGGGCGAATGTTCGCCCTTTGGTGAAATTAAGGGGTTTTAAATTTTTAGTGGGCGAATATTTTGTATCATAGTACATTTTTAAAAATCACCTCAAATAGCCCACCTTATTTTAAGGGAGAGGGTAAAAAAGGTAAATTTAGCCCTTGAAATTAGCACTTACAACCTTCCATTCGCCCATTTTCAAGAATAGATTTTATTTAAGAGAATCCTATGGGCCAAATACCATATTTATAAAAGAGGTATGGTAAATTAATAAAAATATAAATAAATGAGAGGTATGGTAAATAAATAATTTTTTTTTATATTTACTCCATAAGTCACCTTATATACATGTAAGGGTGTAAACAAATAAAAATATAAGTAAAGTGGAGGTATGGTAAATAAATAAAACATTTTTTTATACTTACTCAAAAGGTATGGTAAATAAATAAAAATATAAATAAACTAGACATATCGTAAATAAATAAAACCTCTTTTTATATTTAGTCCATAACCCTCGTTCTATTTATGAAGGCTCAAAAAAGAGGTTTTATTTAAGTGAATCCTATGGGCCAAATACCATATTTGTAAAAGAGGTATGGTAAATTAATAAAAATATAAATAAACGAGAGGTATGGTAAACAAATAAAACATTTTTTTATATTTACTCCATAAGTCACCTTATATTTACGAACACTCAAAAAATGGGTTATATTTAGGTGAAACCTATGGCCAAAATACTATGGGACAAATACCATGGACTAGATTGTTATTAATGCCATGCAAAAAAACCATTATTAACCCTAATATTAGAATTAATAAAAATAAAAATGGCACATGGTATTGACCCATGGTATTCACCTGGAATGTAGCCTATTTAAATGGGGGAATTAAACCAGCATGTAGCCTATCCTAAGATTCACTAGGACTTTACAAAGTTTTATTATTTAGTGAAAGTCTCGCTAAGATCTTACAAGATTTTATAATTGAGTAAAATATTCGCCATGCCTGGTGAGAGATTCGCCCAAAAATTATATATACATATTATATTATTGATAAAATCGCCTTCCATTTTTCTTATATACCATGGAGATTCGCCCATTTATTATATTTATAAATTTAGGGGGGGTTCTTAAAATTTTCCCTGGGCTTGGGAGACCTATTGGGCATGGATCATATGGATGGTTTGATTCCTGGTAAGCTGGCCTGCTCTTGGAAGAGATCTGCTGCATAAAAACTAACAGTCAACCAATAAAATCAATCAACCAATGAAATGAGTGCATCCTAGGAAAAACAGAGTTTTGCATTACAATGGCCTAAACTATGATGTATAGAAGGAAATGCTGGGAACTGTTGTAAGAAATAAAAGAACGAAAAAGGGGTATTGAAAATCAAGAAGTGAACATGACAAAAAAAATCTAAAGCAAAGAAAAACTGGACTATTAATCTACTAGAGAGCTACAAACACTAGAAGTCCTAGGAATGAGGAAAATCTGTGTTTTTGGAGCAGCAAGAGAGTCTTTGCCTCAAATCATGGTCTCAGAGGGAGGAAGAGAGGCTAAGAAATTGTTGCTAGCCTTTTGAATCTTCTCTGATCATTGCTTAACCTGCTACAGAAAGAATAAATGGAAGCAAGCGACTAAATCATCAAAAGAAACCTATTCTTAACCATAAGAAAAATACATCTAACAACAAATTAATCTACAAACTGAAGTAAAGAATATAGATACAATTAAAGAGAAGATTGGCTACTTGTATTGGGCCCTAACCTAAGAGCTTCAGCCCTCTGATGTAACTCAGTGCTAGCTCAAAAAGGATTCCATCTTCATTATCAAAAAATAGCAAGATTACATAAAATTGTCATAAAATAGTAAGCTCAAAATTTGAGCAGAGTTTACACAAGCAAAAAATTTGACACTGGTGAGGCCCTAGGCCTCTCTACATATACATCTAAAGCTACCAATAGCTTCCTTAAAATCAGGGAGGCTTTTTTACAGGGAAAAATGTCTATATAGAACTGCTCTATCCCACTAAGGTGTGACAACTGCCTTAGAAACAAACAGAGAAAAGCTAGTTTTGTTTTTCCTTTATGAATTATAGATAGAGGGGAACAGAAAGACCAACCTCTGTCTTGCGCCAATATCCTGATTTGATCCCTCTCTTCTTTGATAGTCCTCAGCTACCTGCTCCCTTGCACACCCAGCTTCACAAAGTACCTATAAGATCACAGAAGCATAGCACTATACAAAGACATGGATCTATAATCATAAACAATCTAGGATCAGATATAAATTGACCATACAAATGTAGCAAGCATCAATGACACAAAAGCATGGAGGAAGACTCAAATAGCTTTTATTGATAAAAAAGAAAAGAGCCAAGAGGAGTTATAACCAGTTGTTCTGACCCAGCATCAACCTCCCAGCAAAGAAGCCCCTCTTCACCTCAAACAAAGCTTAGATCACCCAACAATTTGATGTTTGTCTCGAGAAACCAACAGCAATTCCTTACAATATGCAAAATTCCAACCTCTGGATCTCTGGGATGAGGGATCCATATATAGATATCTATAAGGGGAATGAGTCAACTTATGATTTGATTAGTGTCTTCTCTCTGATAGTTGTTGCTTCCACTTGGAGACTGATGGCCTCTTACTCATCCTTGGTTGAATTGAGTGAGGCAAGTGTCATAGGAAAAGATTCTGGAAGCTTCCATTGCCTCTCCACCTCGCGGAATGACACTGCCACTTGTCATTTCTCGCCCATCTCACCCCACAAAAGGGACTTTTGAAATGCAACGCACCCTCACAGTGTATTTGGGTGAGATGCAACGCACTTAGCCAGTGGAGCAGCTGCAATGATCCTCTTTTGACCAATTCTGAGCAGTTTCTCATGGAGAACTTCTGGGAGAAGCTGTAATCTATTGACCTTGTTCTTTTAGGGGTTAGAACAACACTTTTAGGGACTTAGAAGCCCTTGGTTTATGGACATTTCATGCTTGGGGTTGTAGGGCCCAAAAATTTCTATAACAGTTGCCCCATAAAGTATGAGGCCGTTAATCTTTTGGTGTTGGGTGAAATGCTTTGTTGTGAGGATCTGAAGTTCTTTCAATGTTGGGAGGAGACCTGTAATAAGATACAATACAATACATTATCTTCATAATATTTTCATGATCTGGCTGAGGTGGGCATTCCCATGCTCAGCTTTATAAATTCATTTTCATGTACATAGGACAGAAAATCGTCTGAGTGTAGACTGATGATTCTGATAGAGCCATCATCCTTTTGAGTGGATGATTATCTGTGCAGCAATGATGTACATTTAATGTCTTTATTTCCCTGAATATATATCGCAACCCGAATGGATGAAACTAGATCCAGGGTCTTCAATCTCGTCCGATCTTCACTCAAAGTACAAGTCGATCCATGTGAGAAGTATTCTGAAGTCAAACATGGAAAGACATCGCTTGATTACCAGTCAATGATGTAAATTGTTAACAAGCGTGAGAGGAATCACCGATAATGATAATGACCCTCAAGGTACTGCAGTACAATTCACGTGGTGTGAATAAAGGACTTGGCGTCGAACACCACGCAAAATCTTTCGGTTGAAGGCCATTGATGTAAACCTATCGCCGGAAGTGAGAAACTTGCCATTGAGGCATGCAAGCTTCAAAGTACTGAATGGGGTGTTCCTAGATCAACTTCTTGGATAATGAGCTGATGTCGACAAGAAGTGATCTGTCACAGGAGGGCCTTAATGAATCCCACATCAATGACACGGAACAGAGCAAATGATTTTAATGGAGGTGAAAACGATCTGGTTATATAAGGTTCAGGGTGGCGGTCATGAAAGAATGGAGTATAATGTATGGTAGTGGGTGAGACACAGGTGAATTCTTTGAATGACTTCTCTTGAACATATCGGCGACACTGATGTGATGGATTGGTAGCATTAACCCCAAATGTGGATGGTATGGCGTGACCATTGAATGAAACAACCCAACCCGACTTGGACACGGAGTGGAAGTGTCATGTTCAAGAGTGACTTGCTACCAACAAAGTTTCTTCAAGTTTTCTTCCCAATTTCCCCAGTCATTGCTGACCAGTACCTCTTTATTTTTGTCAAGCTTGAGGAGGATAACATATGCTTGTTCTATAATTTGCCCTTCGGGCAAACCCATCGGTATGTTTTAACAAGCCTAGTGATAGTGAAACTCGTTCTCGTCTATAGACAAGTTTGTCGCTATTAATCTTTTTTAACGAGTTTAACGACAAAGATAACTCGGTCCTTTTCAATTTTAGAGTCTGGAAAGGAACGTAAAGGTAACTCCAAAATTCCTTTTTCGTCATCTAATCCCTTAACTCCTAAAAAGTATAAAACAATACAGAAGGGATGGATTTTCGATACTTTTAACGAGCCGAACAAAACAAGCGCTCGATCTTTTTGTGTAATAATCCCTCAGGTCAAAAAAGATTAAAATCTAGAGGAGGGATAACACTTTCTATCCCTTTAATGAGATGGAGAGGCCAATGGCTCGGCAATATTTTCATATTTTACGAGTCAGTTGAAAAGAGCTTAAAGGAGACTCGTCTTTTGAGGAACGAGTGATAAAACGGGTAGCAGCTGATTCCAGGTAAGGTTTGGAATTTTCCAATCACGGCAATGTCACAAGAATGGCTAGTGAAATCACTCTTCGCAGCTATTCCTCAAAATGGGTAAACAATCAAATGGAGGTGAATGATCGGCCAATGAAAAAGTGGAGGTGACGGTGCAAACACGACCAAGGATTTAACGACTGAAGTACTACATTCACGATGGTTATTTACCGGGGAATAGTTCATTTTTTAACGAGCTTAAACGCGGGTGGAAACACTTGCTCATGGCTTATGTTTATTTTTTAACGAGCTTGAACTATGTGCTAAAACTGCTCGATTAATCCAGTCGTGTGATAAGAATGTCTCATATAAAATGGCAACCTTTAGAGTTTTTCCCCACATCCTTTCTTTATGCAAGTTAGGAAATGACCAATCCTACGAGTTTAAAGGGTTAGAGGACCTACAAATTTAAGAAAATAAATAGTCGCTCTTCGCTTGCATGACAAAAGGCTTGCATGCACCCAGGTATAAAACAGATTTTCAAGGTCACCTTTTATTCGAGCTGACAAAACATTTGTTTTATCAGGAAAGGTATACCTCTTTCAGGTTACCAAAGATTGTTCTATTTAGTGCGTAAACAAAACACTTCTTTGGCGATGTCTACCGAAATAAACAAAGGTGAGCGGCGATGCCCGCCAACTCACATAACTTTGACAAGAGGATCTTATTCCAGTCCAACTCCCTCTTCTAATCACGGACGGGAGTACGGAGGTCATATTCTCTCGCAGAAACCTACCCTATACCCGAAGTTTTCCTGCCGAAGCAGACCAGGGTGCATGCCCCCCGGGTTTCAGTCATGTCCCCCCGAATCACTTGCGCTCATCGGGTGGACGGACTGGGGATTGAGACATTTCTTGTGTGAAAAGACCATTCAAGGATGGTACATGACTATTTGCTATGCGTGATCCGGGAAATGAAAGCTGGTCTACGAGCTTGACAACTCTTCCTTCGTGCGGAAAACACATCATTCTAAAGAGTGATGAGACAATGGCTCTCATGCAATAAATATAGTCTCGTCCAAGGAGTAGATTGTAATCCAGGGGTCCTTGAACTACCATTACGTTCATGTGAATGGTTTTCCCTCTCAATGTTATGGGCACATTAGGAAGGATCCCTTACGGTCGGCTGGTTCCTTTATCAAAACTTGTTATATTTCTCATCTCAGGCAAAAGCGATGGTGAACCAAGCGCTTTCCAAGCAGTTGAGGAAAGGATACTCACAGAAGCCCCCTCATCTATGATGGTACCAGCCATAACCATTCTATATATTTGAACAATGATTCGGAATGGTATACTAGCTGGTAAACGGGGTTTGCCTAGTTGATTCCAGTCGAAGGAGACAACTAGGTTGCTTGGAGGTGGGACCGAATAGATGGTCGGGTACGACTCTGACAAACTTCCTTCCTGCGGTAAAGGAATGGGTAAATTGCCCCCATGTTCGTTGGAGTCTATGCTTATGAAAAGAATTTGGACGGTGTCATCCTTGTTCTTTTCAGTGATTGTATCATCTGAAGATGGAACCTCTGAAGGCAAGACCAGGTCAATTGCCGCCTCGACCTTTTGACTTTCGTCTGGTATGGGTTCAGATGGTTTATCTTCAACGACAGATGCTTCGGCTGACCACCTGAGCGGGCCAGCCGGATTTTCAGCTAGTGACGGACTCGGCAAGAGTTTTTATATCCAGGAGGAAGTCGTAATGGTGAAACCGGACGATCATCCAAAACTCTTTTAGCTTCGTCTAAGAAGGGACAACGGTGGACAGCATGATTGCCTTCGCATAGTTTACAAGGAAATCTATATCTTCCTTTTTTTCCTGGGGCTTCACTTTCACTAGTCGACGGTGTGTTTTCAACATGATCATCAGAGGTTGACGACACCGGGTTGTGCATACGAGGAGACCAGTCCCTTAAGATCTGAGGGATGCAAGGACAATCTCTGTGATAGTGGTCTCCTTTGCAAATGACACATGGCGATTTAGGCCTGGTCGGTGCAGTGTGTGGATTTTCGCTAGACGACACTCGTTTGCCCCCATTCGCTTTTGGCTCCTTCTTCTTCTTCTCTTTCTTCTTATTTTCCTTCTTCTCCTTAAGTACTTGACTTTTGGCTTTACCAGCCCCATCAAGCGAAGAGGAAGGAGGAGAGGAAGAATTAGAGGAAGTAGAAGGTTGGTGGGTAACTCTGGACTCGTCTAGTTGCTGATTCGATTGTTCAGGAATTGTGGTGTTCTGAATGACAGAGGTTGAGAAGAGCCATACAGGCAAACCAATTGTTAGTCCTGGAAATGACAATGTGGCCATATGGGGTGCACCAACATCTCCCCAAGAGGAGAAGGGACTAGGATTTCCTCCAAGGGGAATTCCTTGGTTGGTGGATTCCATTTTCTTAGCCCAAGATCAACGTAGGAAAGGGTAATGAATATTCCATTTAAAATAAATTTTAGAGGCTTTGACACAACTTGTTTTTTCAATTTTTAAGAGTCGAGGAAAAACAAAAGATGACTCTAGTCTCCTTCGATTTTTAATGAGCCTGAAGTGACAAGTGCTCAGATGGACCTTTTCCATTAAGGAGTCTTAAAAGGAACGAAAGGGACTGCTCTAGAAATCTAGGTAGAGGGATTACCAAACCAATCGCAAAACTGCATAATACGTTTTACGGTACGGCAGTCAATCTTCCCGAATGCTGTGTTCAGTGCATTGCGATCGATAGGGCGGCAGACACGGCTTCCTATGGATAAAGGATTAAGCCTATTGGGGTCTCCCAAAATATACTCGACGGTACGTGGGAGCACAAGTCCGTACTGGCACTTATCGTCTCAAAGTGGAGGAATCACCCAACCATCAATGAGAACAACAGTTACCAGGCTTTACGACGCCGGAATACGTCTCTAGCCTAGACTTCTAAATGTTGTGCGTTAAGTTCCAAAGCGTTGTTAGATTCATTGAATTTATTTTAAGTTGATCTTGTTTATGAATTTTTCCTTTCGGGTTCACCACGAGATGTAGATGTAATTCCTAAAATGCAATCTAAGATTATAAACAAACTTTTTATCTCGTTTATGCAATGAAAATCCTAGCTACTAGGGAAAATAAAGACAAAATCTTTTCACAAAGAGCAAAGAGCACACTCTAAATGCACTTTCCTAAATCAAGCCAATCAGACTGTCTATATGCAAATGCACATGCATTGATTTGTTTTCGACTTTCTTAGTATATGAATGCTAAAAAGAAAGTTGATGCACAAATCTGAATTTCTTTTCAAGCGACAAATATCAACAAGTTTCTTTTTCGAAATCAAAAAATGGAGTCGATCACAACACCTTACGATTTTGAAATGAATAGTTGTTCTCAACACTAGAAAATTACAAATTCAGACCAAAAGCAATAGTAATAGGATAATTGACCATCAACAGCAATTAAACTCTTTCCTACGATTGAAATCGACACTTGCGATAGTTTCAAATCAAAGGACGACAGTACGATTACGCTACTTTTGCAAAGGAGAACTGTAAATGACTCAACAAACACACAAAAACATCTACAGTTCTTTTGTACAAAGGAGGCAGAATATCAGCAAGGAAAAGGGGTTTCAAACAGACATATACTGATCACAGGCAGCAAAATTCAGGAATAGAACTGGAAAGAATGAACCACAGAAGCCGCAACTGCACAAAGCTAGTCTGATCAACGCACCTGTAACACAGAGAATCTGAAATGCAGCACAGGTTGTCCACTTGGGAAGTGCGCTGAAATTCAGAATCTCTAAAAAGTACCTGCACTGGGCTAGAAAAAAGACTCTGTTCGGGTTTCAGTTCACAGTTTGCAGTTCAGTTCTTGGGTTTTGGCCGAGAAAAAAACAATCAGTAATGCAACAATCAGGGGTAGATCTAAGGAGGATCTAAGAGCTATCACAAGGGCAATCAGATAGTTTGTGATTCAGCTGTTTAAATCATAAACAGATCCAATGGATGGATCGAAGCAACAGTTATCTACTTTGCATTTGTTATGGCAAAGGTAGTTTGAATGCTACTTGTAAGTTTATGAAACAAACAACAAAGAATGATAAACAAACAAACTAATTATGTCCCCAACGGAGTCGCCATTTTGTTACAGGGAAAAGTGTCTATATAGAACTGCTCTATCCCACTAATGTGTGACAACTGCCTTAGAAACAAATAGAGAAAAGCTACTTTTGTTTTTCCTTTATGAATTATAGATAGAGAGGAACAGAAAGACCAACCTCTGTCTTGCGCCAATCTCCCGATTTGATCCCTCTCTTCTTTGATAGTCCTCAGCTACCTGCTCCCTTGCATGCCCAGCTTCACAAAGTACCTGCATGATCACAGAAGCATAACACTATACAAAGACATGGATCTATAATCATAAACAATCTAGGATCAGATATAAATTGACCATACAAATGTAGCAAGCATCAATGACACAAAAACATGGAGGAAAACTCAAATAGATTTTATTGATAAACAAGAAAAGAGACAAGAGGAGTTACAACCAGTTGTTCTGACCCAGCATCAACCTCCCAGTAAAGAAGCCCCTCTTCACCTCAAACAAAGCTTAGATCACCCAACAATCTGATGTTTGTCTTAAGAAACCAATAGCAATTCCTTACAATATGCAAAATTCCAGCCTCTGGATCTCTGGGATGAGGGATCCATATATAGATATCTGTAAGGGGGATGAGTCAGCTTTTGATTTGATTAGTGTCTTCTCTCTGATAGTTGTTGCTTGCACTTGGAGACTGATGGCCTCTTACTCATCCTTGGTCGAATTGAGTGAGGAAAGTGTCACAGGAGAAGATTCTGGAAGCTTCCATTGCCTCTCCACCTCGCGGAATGACACTACCATTTGTCATTTCTCACCCATCGCACCCCACAGAAGGGAATTTTGAAATGCAACGCACCCTCACAGTGTATTTGGGTGAGATGCAATGCACTTAGCCAGTGGAGCAGCTGCAATGATCCTGTTTTGACCAATTCTGAGCAGTTTCTCATGGAGAACTTCTGGGAGAAGCTGTAATCTGTTGACCTTGTTCCTTTAGAGGTTAGAACAACACTTTTAGGGACTTAGGAGCCCTAGGTTTATGGACATTTCATGCTTGGGGTTGTAGGGCCCAAAAATGTCTATAACAGGCTTGTGTCCCAAAACTCGAGATAACAATCAATCATCCTCCACTTGCCCAGCTTCCTTCTAGTGCATGATTTGGCTGCTTTTACTTCGAGTTGAATGAAGGGGAATTCGAAGTGAGGAGTAATAAATGAGGGGGATTCCCTCCTATAAGTCCTCTCCATTTTCCACTTGGAGTTATTGTTGTAATTTGACCATTGGATCCTTGACTTTGACCTCAAAATCCATCAATAATCTGCCTTAAATACATGTTAGACCACATGGCATAATAACTAACTCAACTCACCCTATAAGCATAAATATAATCATAAAATCATACAATAAGCTAAGAGAATGGTTGATTTGACTAGGTTAGGAGCTAAAATGAGCCCATATAATTACCAATTTATGAGTCTCATCACCCACTATAGACCTGTTGTGCCTGCTTTTTGTTTGGGTTCATATTTGGTTGGGTAGGCATCTGAGGTTTCTTGGGTGGAGCAGGATGAATTAGTTGTGGTTGAGATGGAGGTGGAGATAGTAACGCAAGAGTTTGGCTGAGTTTAGGCCTCCAACCTTGTGATGGGGTATTACACTCAGGATGTGGAGAACCATATGGCTAAAATGGTTGATTGGTAGGTTGGGAAGAATATTAACATGTATAAGACCAAGGAAAAGGTGTGGAATATGAAGGGTGAGTAGGAGAACACCAAGGGGGCAAGGGTGAATTCTGATTGGGATTGTAATATGAATAGGATGAACCTTGGATGCCCTTCTCATATGTTCCAGCTCCTTTAGGCCTCCTTTGATTGATATAACAGAGTTGTTCATCCCACCTTCAACCCCTTGGTATACAACCTTTAATCCAGGAAAAGAATGTAACTTATATGTGGAATGCTTTTCCTCACAGACCCAGAAAACCTCTATAACATTTAGTGGACATTCATTTCTAGGGTGCCTCCTAGTGCATTTAGGGCTAAAGATAGGTAAGGCTCTCTCCTCTTCCTCTTGTTTCCTCTTAATATGCATAATGTCCATTGGCAGAGAAAAGGTGTGTAGAATTTCACTTTTAAAGTCCTCCAATATGTTTCCAATTTCACTCTTGGTAGATGTGTTGGAGTAAGAGGAATTGGCCAAGGCTTGAATAGCCCTACCCTTCTGTCTAGTATCCCTAGAATGATTTTTGAACACTGTCTTGCTATCATTATAGGGTATATGATAAATGTCCCCTACAGACATCATGTTTAGGGCTTCCAGTATGTCCTCCCTCATTCCTCTAAGAAGGACTAACTTGAGTGATTCAGGATCAAGAGTGCATTTGGACATTTTGTAACTGAGTTGGAACCTTTCCTCATAATATTACAGAGATTCATCAGGTCCTAGGGTCATTCAAAAGATTTCTTCTTCGGTGTATTTAGACCTACAATAGTCCTTTTACTTGTTGTTAAAGGATTGCTACATTTGAGCCAAGTTAGTGATGATATCCCCAGGCAGACCCATGAACTAGCACAAGGCTGCATCCTTAAGGGTGGATGGGAACAACTTCAAATTTTGGACATCAGAGGTATAATCATAAGTTCTGCAGATTAAAACAAATTCAAACAAGAAGGTATCAGGGTCCTCTGAGGTTAATCCATGGAAGTGAGGAAGGGAAAAGGGACTTATATTTTTCATCCTAGTATCTCCATTAGTCTCTCTAATGGGAAAAGCACCTTCATTTATGTTTTGAACCTCATTTATGTTTTCAGCCATTGTGTAAGTTTGTGGAATGGTCTCTTCTTCTTCTTCCCCAACGGGCTCTTCAAAAATTTCAGGTTGTTCACCTAAGGGGTCCTCTAACTCTCCTAGAGTTAGAGAAGGAAGTTGGAATTCATCAAAGAAGAGGGATGGTTGACTTCTTCATGGTGTGGGGGTATTTGGCAAGAATTTCCCTAAAGTGTATCTACTCCTACGAGTCATGAACAAAATATATTTTTTATTTTGTGATTTTTTCAAAACCAAATGAAGGATATAATGGAAAGAAAGAGTAACATCTATCTAGAAAATGCAAAATAGAAAGAAAAAGTAGAAATTACATCTACCTAGATACCTCCATGGCAATGGTGCCAAAAAGTGATGAGCCTCAATATTGTAGAAATATTGTTACAACTCCTAGGGTTACTAAATTTACTTTATCGACCCGAGGTTTTGTACAAACTTGGAGGTGACAGTGTTAGATGCACAACAGATGTATCATTCTACTCATGTCACTTATATTAGAAAATTATATATTATAGAGAAATGGAACACATAAAATATTGCAGAAATATAAACATAGAAAATTCATAACACTAGAGAGACATAGATATATGTGGTTCACCCAATTTGGGCTATGTCCACAGAGAAATAGATAGTCCTTCATTTTATATTATCTAGCAAAATGAAGAGATACAAACTACAACAGATCCCATGTAATTCCCTCTTCGCTCTCACACAATCTCCTCTTTCTTTCTTGCTCAGAATACAGATCTACATAGCCACAATGCAATTCCCTCATATATAGCGAGGGGTTTCCTTCTAGGGAAAAAGAAAACCCTAAATTAAACATAACTTCTACTATCATATTTCTACCTAATGAACCACCTAGATTGACTACGAAATTACAAAATTTTACAAGGAAATTTTACATCTATTTTTAGCTTTGAGGGCATTGCCCCCAATCCCTTTCAAGTGGGAATCGAAAGAATCATTGTCACCCCCCCTGGACCCCCCTAGCAGCACGCATAAATGGGAACCGTTTTTGCCATGTTAGGGTCCTATAATTTATAAAATCTCAAGGTAATTGAGTGATGTATCTTTGGAATCCTATTTTTTAAATACTTGTCAATCTTCCAATGATTTCCAAATAAAAAGGAAAAATGAAATAAAAAGGAAAAGTGTATAAATATGAAGAATAAATAGAAAAACAAAAAAAATGAAAAAGGAAAAAGATTGAACCCCACCAAAAAGAAAGAAAATAAAAAAAGACTAATACTGAAAGTGTTGCAAGTATAAATGCCACTGCTCATACATAGTTTTTTGTGTCATTTCTATAAAATAAAGTTGTGTGCAACTTTTTCAAAATGCCACAATCAATTTCTTTAGTTTAATCATATTGTTTAATCATGATTAAACTCTCAATTTCTATAAATTAGATAGAGAATGAAGGTTTATCCAACAATTTAATATGGATAAATCATTAGTTGGGTAGAAAATGACATTGATCCAACTATTTAATGTAGGTCAATAGGAGAAATAAGGGATAGGTTAGATATTTTTTCTTTCTGCATAAAAGAAAATAAAAAAGGGTATGCTAGTCTAAGTGCATCCTAGAGATTAAAATAAAAAATGCTAGTCTAGCTAAGGGTAGGTAGATTTGGTGGGTTGCTTAAATGTCAGCATGCATAAAATTTATCCTAAGGTTGAGGATAGGGAAAGAGGAAAAAGTCAATGTTATGCATTAACTATTTCAAAATTTTATTGTTAATCCCTTATCCTAAGTTTAGAGGATAAATATGTGTAGGGATAAAGTGTTTCATTTCCCTATTTTTTTCCCTATCCTAAGTTTGAAAACAAAATCTTGTGAGTGCAAGCGAACAAAGCATTTTCCCAGTTGTGGTTAAATTTCCATCACCTTCCACACTCGGGATCCGGTCACCCATCTCATCCACGACCATCATTATTCCCCCCCCCTTTGTATTCTCCCTTTACCACTGAGTGGGGTCTGCAAGGTGGTTTTTTCTGCCAGACCCTACTCCCTACGTGGTGCATCCTCACGATTTCGCACCCCCCACTGATACCACTTATTTCCCATCACCCTCTCTGCAAAGCACCCAAATAGGGCCATCGCTTTTCTCAACAGCCTACGTAGCCTATTTTTTCTGCTAGATTAGATGATATTAGTAAATAATTAGGCTATAAATAATACATTGTTGGTTTCACAATGATTTGTAAAGCATTGTTGTAATTTTTATTATAAATGCTTCATTTTTGGAAGTATTAAGGGTTGATTTCCGAATGTGATTTCTACTGCACATTGTAATTTTGAAGTACTAGAGCATCAATAATACAAGGACCTTTTATAGGATTCATGTGGTGTCTTGAATGGTGATGTGTTTCTTGTCTTTATCTGTTTAAGTGTTGTTATTCCTTTCCTCTGTTTTTCTAAATCTAAATTAATCAACAAGAAACTGTGATAAACATGACTGATTAATAAGAGCGGCCTATTTTGGCTGTTGTTAAATTTAATGTTTTCTACTAAAATTAGGATAAAGAATTCTTAATTTCTCTTTTTTCTCTACTGAACCTAACACTTCTACTTTTCCACCATCCATTTAAACTCTGAAATGTCCATTCACAACAACCTAGCTTTCCCTATGAGAACTCCTCTAAAAATTGATGCAAAACTCTAGTTTAGTTTATAGACTCCATAGCCCAATGGAATTGTAACACTCAGATCAACCAAACCAATCAAAACAAAACAAACAAGTACAATCATAGCTGGCCTAAGATTTATGAAAAGAAAAGCTAAAATCAAATAGAGATATCCCTCTCTGAAGCTAGTAGGGCTAGATCCCAGCTTCCAGAGTGGTTTGATGTTGTCCTATGTGTTTATTCCCTCAACCTCAAAAATAAAGAATGACAACATAGTGGCGACAATACTGGGGAAGAATATTTTTAAGCTAAACATTATTATTCCTTGGTTTAAAATAGTTATTTAAAAAAAAACCATTATATCATTATGAAATATATGATCTAAGGTTATTACTTTGTAAATATTTACTGTCATTGACTTTATTTTATTTGTGTGATGATATTTCGTAGCCCTGGCTCCCAAAAGAATTTATACTAGATCTCACCCTGATCCCAACCCTACTGAATTCATAGATAACCTTGAGAAGTTGGTGAGAAAGAAAAATTTTACTCAGCTTTAAGGTATTAATAGTCCTTTGTCTAGACTTAATTCTCCTATGCAAAATATTCCTTTCTCAAGGTCTAATTCTCTTCCAGAGAAATTTGAAACTTTACAAGATATAGAATTTGATTTTCCTTTCCAACAAAGTTTGTTTAAATCAATGTCTGAGGATTTTTTAGATCAAACTATGATAAATAAAGGCATACTGCAACCATATATACCCCAAACCCAAGTCCTTGAAATAGATCTTGATCTTGAATCTCTACAACAATTTGACAAATTACAAGGTCTAGTTTTAGTGTTGGACCAAGATATTGAAGAAGCTTTTATTCAACAATCTATTGAATTCTCTACTTTAACTATTGTAACAACCTCTTTGTCTAGTTAGGCTTCCTAGTATGTACATCTACAACCTCCCAGTCCTACTCATTCCATAGTTTCAACTTCCCTACTTGTGATTTCTCAAACTACTATCCCTACTATCCCTGTAATTATTAAAGCTACACCTCCATTAGGTCCATCCTCAAGTCAATCTACCAGGACATTTATGGTAGGAAGGTATGCACCCTTGGTGTTACCAGGCTAGCTAAATGCTATGCCTATAGATTACAAGTCCAAAATTGTGATCTTTGATAATACTGGTGCTTATACCACTCAGCAACATGTAGATATGATGAATGATGTGTTTGACCTCCAAGAAGTAGATGAAGCTGATGTTAAAATGAGATTGTTGCCCAAAGCTTAGGAGGTGATGTCAAGAAATGGCTTAGAGGTTTAGTTGTAGGAAGTATAGCCAACCTTGATGCTTTCCATCAAACTTTCTTAGCTAGATGGGAGATTAAGAGGAATCAACTTCAACTCCTAAATGAATATAAAAGATTGAAAAGAAAAACAAATGAAAGTGTGGAATAATATTGTGAATGGTTTAATATTGTTTACAACTCCATTCCACAAGACATCAAGCCCTCCCCTAGCCTAGCTCTGATTTATTTTCCAGATGCTTTCGATGTGGACCTGGGAAAGAGACTTGATGACGGTAACCCCGTCAAACCCAGAATCAAATTCTCTTGGCATATAAAATTGCAGCTCAGTATTTGCCAAATCAAAACCTTAATAATTCATTCAAATGTTCACATAAATCAACCCCAACAAACATTCTACCAAACTGTCTCTTCATTTACAATCCATATTTACAAGCTTTTAGACCCAATATCAACATTCATTTTAGCATCGATCCAAATAAAAAAACTCATCGAAATTCTCCATCAGAGTTCAACTCAGAAGTTCCAATAAGATTTGTGCCCCTGTCTTTTACGAAATGTTTCCACGCATTGAATATACAGCTCTCATGCTGCATATATTCTACATACACAACCTTGACTTTAAACACAACCTGCACACTGAACTTCTCATAGCTTTTCCTTTTCAATAAAAGAATACTCCCATAGATTAAAAACTCATCAAATATCCATTGATCTCTTGCAATGTTTGCGTCTTCATGAATTTAACTTCCCACGCTATCAGTTTGACCACTCCATTCTTCATACAAAATGAATACATCTCCAAAATGGATTACAGCAATCAACAAACGGAATCTCAACTCTTAACAGTTAAAAAAAAATCATGTTCTCTTACTTTTAAGAAGCTCAGATTCGATATATTCAATTAACCATCAAAACAGCGTTAAAACTCTTTTCAGAACTTAGTTCCAAGCATATCTATGTTGCATTGGCCGCAATTAACATATAACACCAACCATTTTCAGATTGATCCAAGTCTGATGCGATATATTCACAATTGGCAAATTAACACAGATTGCAAGATATATATATATATATCTATTAACTGATGTTTCGATGCAATATGTCTGCACTCAATACGATCGGCGGTCACCACATTTGAATAACATATATATATATATATATATATATATATATATATATATATATATATATATATATATATATATATATATATATATATATATATATATATATATATATATATATATATATATATATATATATATATATATATATATATGTGTGTGTGTGTGTGTGTGTGTGTGTTCAACACAAACTTTCGGCGCGATTCCACAACAAACAATCGAACTGATTTGAATGCCGAGCTATTAGTGGTTGCAGCTCCGATCCGATTTATTAGAATCAGAGATCGGCATTGATTTGAAGGCCAAAATATTGATTGTTCATAAGCACTCTGATTTTATCTGAATCGTAATCCGCAAAATCGGGAAGTGTCACTTCTCATACGATGCGATATGTTTCAGATCCGATTTTGTTTTAAACCAATTTATATTCCTTTTAGCATCCGATTCCAAGAATAATTAACTCACAATTTATATGTTAATGGTTTTTTCCAACTTACAAAAGGTGACAACGCCGAGGCTGAATAAAACTCAGAATTCACACAAATTCCAATAAAAACACAAATCGAAGACCCATTTCAACAAATTCTTTGAATAACAAAGTTTAAATCCACAATACTTTTATTCGACTTGCACATTACAGTTCACACTTATAAAACCAAAATAGAGATTGACTTTTTGGCTCCTTTATGCTACAAAAAGCCCCTGTTTCACACAAAACCAAATCCTCTTTGCAACCTTAAGCTTTTGCTCCACACAAGAACCTATTCTAATCTACCTGACCTATTTTTGCCTTTAAAGCTGATTAGTCTATACAAATTGAATTGAACCAATTTGGGTTCAAATCCCTTTAATCACTCAACAAAGTCCTCAAATATCTCAAAAAAATCCTAAAATCACTCTTGAATGCCTAAGGATCCTCTCTCACCCAAAGTTAATGAAACTAATTTCTAAATTAATATTTAGAAAAATCTCCCATCCCTTTACATCCTCCACTAACCAACGTCTCTCATATTAAAATATAATTTAATCACTCAAAATCCTATTAATATTTACATAAATTTAATATTTTCTCAAAAGCATGAGACCCCTTAGTTTTAATAAATACAAAGAATTTTTCCGAGTCTATGCTCCTGCATCAGACTCCTAAGGTAGAAAATGATCATGATCTCCAGATCATGCGTTTTAAATCTTTGTCCACCTGGATCCCACATTTTGTTTTGTAACTCATCATCTATATCTGTTGTTTGCTTCTTTTCTCTAGGTCTCCATATCTTATGCTGTCTTGCTCCACTTGCTGCACTTTCACAACCTGTCTCCATCTTCATTTTGCTGCTGCTGCTTCTCTTACTTGTTGATGTCTTCCTCTGAGACACTTTCAACATGATTCTTCTGATTAAATCAATTTCTTTGTCTAATAAATCTTCAGACTGCTAATTTCTTGCTGCCTGCTGAGCTAAGACGGCTTGCTCAGTTTTTACTTTCTCTATTTGTACTGTCACTTGCTGACTTCTTGCTTCTATGCTTGTTTCTGTTCTGACTGCCACCCGATCATCCATTCCCTCTTGTCTTCTGGAACAGAAAACCTCTTCTCCCTTCATTTGACTGCTCGACTGAGTCAAATATTCACCAGTACCTGCAACAATACCTGCATTCACAAAACACTTGTTAGAATAAAAATCATAAGGCCTTAGTGCCTTACTTCCCACTGCCAGCACTTCAGTATGCTGATCCCAATCATTCTTGAGACTATCAGTTAGTCTCTCCTCGACATCATCTTCTTCGAGAATACCTCTGTGTTCTAGAACCTCTTTATTTCCATTCATCTCTGTTTTTATACTCTGAACACTTATCCTCTATGCTTCTAGTCTCTGCTCCAGAACCCTTAACTCACGCCATAAACCTGTCATCTCCTTTGAGAAACTTTTTGTGCAATCTTCAATACTTTCATAAGCCAAGCTTTCTGTCGTCACTATCTCTTCATCTGTCATCAAAACATAATTCTGATCCTCAACTTCTGCAATAAACTCAGTTATCTGTCCACCACTTTTCAAAAACAATTGATCATCATCATGTATCATCCCTGCATTCATACACAACTTGTCAGTTTGAAAACTACAAGTTTCAACAACTTTAACCGTCGGTTCATATACCACCTCTTCCAGTTGAATCTCCTTTTCATTCATATGAACTTCCTCTTGTACTGTAACAGTAAAAGCATCACTAATTTCTTCTTCAGAGTACTTATCTCCTGAAAGACTCCTTTCCACACTTGCGACAACTTCACAAGATTGCGCATCCTCCTCAGCCTCTGTAACCACATCAAAATTATCAGCTACAAAAATACAAGAGTTCACATTATCCAACTGGTCTGGATCTACCCAATAACTCAAGAAATCACCAATGATCTCCTCCTTTGTTTCATCAATGGAAACCTCCTCTTCCAACTCAACTGCTCTGAGTTCTTCTCGTCTCAACTGTACATCCATCATCTGCTCGAGCTTCTTCAACTCTTCTGTTAATTGCATGTTTATCTGTCGATCCCTTTTCTGCTGTAGCCTCTGCCACTTCACTCTCTTCCTCATCAGCCAACCATGTCTCTGGCCTTTCATATTCTCCTGCAACAACTCCATCAATAACTCAAGATGAATTGTGATCTCAACTTTCTCTTTCTCGTACTCTTCATTAGTCCACTGCTTCAATATGCCATTTGCCTTAGCATCTTTCTCCCTCATTCTAATGTGGTTTCCCTCTGAACCTCTGCTTTCTCCTTTATGACTTTCAGTAGTCATTTCCTTCGCCATGAGTTTCTCACTCATGAGTTGCATCAAGCCTCTGCAACAGTAACCTCTCCTGCTGCCACTTACCTCACCAATCCCTTCCTCTGGATCTGGTTTTTTGGTAATCACCCAGTCCTCTGCTGGAACCTTTCAAGAATTCTCCACTGCTCCTTCAGGATTTTCTCACCTGCAACCCATATGAACACACTGGTCCTTTTCATTCAGCCTCTGTTGAATCTTTAGGTTCTGCCACACACCTAGAATCCTCTGTTGGATTCCATCACTGCTCTCAAGCTGTGATCTGCTTCTTCCTGCTGAGATTTCTCCACTATGCCTGCAACCAAATTCTGTAAATAGTCTTCAAACCAGAGTTAAATATCAACTACACAATCTCACCTTTCAAGATCCTGTTGATCTCACTTCCTTCCTCAACTGCACTTGCATACCTGTGCTGCCATCTTCATCAGTTTCACAATCCGACATTCATTCACCACATGCAATTAACTAAATTAAAAAAAACTTGAATCCTCTCCCAGAGCTATTCCAGCTCTTCAACAAAACCATCTGTCTTCATTCAGAAAACAAACATTCTTCAATCTCAACAGAGCCAAGCTCTGATACCAAAAAAGATGACGGTAACCCCGTCAAACCCATAATCAAATTCTCTTGGCATATAAAATTGCAGCTCAGTATTTTCCAACTCAAAACCTTAATAATCCATTCAAATTTTCACATAAATCAACCCCAACAAACATTCTACCAAACTGTCTCTTCATTTACAGTCCATATTTACAAGCTTTTAGATCCAATATCAACATTCATTTTAGCATCGATCCAAATAAAAAAACTCATCGAAATTCTCCATCAAAGCTCAACTCAGAAGTTCCAATAAGATCTGCGCCCCTGTCTTTTACTAAATGTTTCCACGCATTGAATATACAACTCTCATGCTGCATATATTCTACATACACAACCTTGACTTTAAACTCAACCCGCACACTGAACTTCTCATAGCTTTTCCTTTTCAATAAAAGAATACTCCCATAGATTAAAAACTCATCAAATATCTGTTGATCTCTTGCAATGTTTGTGTATTCATGAACTTAACTTCCCACGCTATCAGTTTGACCGATCCATTCTTCATACAAAACGAATACATCTCCAAAATGGATTACAACAATCAACAAACGAAATCTCAACTCTTAATAGTTAAAATAAATTCCTGTTCTCTTACTTTTAAGAAGCTCAGATTCGATATATTCAATTAACCATCAAAAAAACATTAAAACGCTTTTCAGAACTCAGTTCCAAGCATGTCTATGTTGCATTGGCCGTAATTAACATATAACACCAACCATTTTCAGATTGATCCAAGCCCGATGCGATATATTCACAATTGGCAAATTAACACAAATTGCAAGATATATATATATATATATATATATATATATATATATATATGATGTTTCGATGCAATATGTCTGCACTCAATACGATCAGCGGTCACCACATTTGAATAACATATATATATATATATATATATATATATATATATATATATATATATATATATATATATATATATATATATATATATATATATATATATGTGTTCAACACAAAATTCCGGCGCGATTCCACAACAAACAATCGAACTGATTTGAATGTCGAGCTGTTAATGGTTGCAGTTCTGATACGATTTATCAGAATTCATCAATCAGCTTTTTTAGATGTGTTCTCCTCTCAAGCGCTCCAAACTTCCGATCTGATTAATTGGAATCAGAGATCGGCATTGATTTGAATGCCAAACTATTGATTGTTCAAAAGCGCTCCGATTTTATCTGAATTGCAATCCGCAAAATCGGGAAGTGTCACTTCTCATACGATGTGATATGTTTCAGATCCGATTTTGTTTTAAACCAATTTATATTCCATTTAGCATCTGGTTCCAAGAAGAATTAACTCACAATTTATATGTTAATGGTTTTTTCCAACTTACAAAAGGTGACAGCACCGAGGCTGAATAAAACTCAGAATTCACACAAATTCCAATAAAAACACAAATCGAAGATCCATTTCAACAAATTCTTTGAATAACAAAGTTTAAATCCACAATACTTTTATTCGACTTACACATTACAGTTCGCACTTATAAAACCAAAACAGAGATTGACTTTTTGGCTCCTTTACGCTACAAAAAGCCCCTGTTTCACACAAAACCAAATCCTCTCTGCAACCTTGAGCTTTCGCTCCACACAAGAACCTATTCTAATCTACCTGACCTATTTTTGCCTTTGAAGTTGATTAATCTATACAAATTGAATTGAACCAATTTGGGTTCAAATCCCTTTAATCACTCAACAAAGTCCTCAAATATCTCAACAAAATCCTAAAATCACTCTTGAATCCCTAAGGATCCTCTCTCACCCAAAATTAATGAAACTAATTTCTAAATTAATATTTAGAAAAATCTCCCATCCCTTTACATCCTCCACTACATCCTCCACTGACCAAATTCTCTCATATTAAAATATAATTTAATCACTCAAAAGCCTATTAATATTTACATAAATTTAATATTTTCTCAAAAACATGAGACCCCTTAATTTTAATAAATACAAAGAATTTTTCTGAGTCTATGCTCCTGCATCAAGAATCGACAACTTTGGAAGAAATGCAAGAAAATGAAATTAAAGTTGAAGCTAACATCCTAGTCAAAAAATCCAAATTGAAGTCTGAAAGAAGAGTAACCATAAAAGAAGAACCTTCTACTTCCGTTGTCGATCACAACATTAATAACTTAGTCAGAGTAGTGAATCAAATGATGCAACGAGTGAACATTAATGGCCAAACTCAAGTAAGAGAAAACCAAAATGTCCCTCAGACTGGAAACAAAAAATTTAGGAGGTATGTTCCCCAAATTAAACAAAGAGAACAAAAGGGTCCAGACAAGTAGGTTCGGCCTCCTTTTTAGGAAAATTACACAGATGATGAAGGGAATATTCTTGAATATTTGGATGATATCCAAAAAAATTGTTGGGGATAAATAATGATGAAAATATTTTCCTCACTCAGAGGAATAGGAACTCTTTCTCTTAGCCCAGACTGAAATGGACTCTAAAGAGTCTGACGAATACAAACAAGGGTTTGAAAATTCCATAATGGAATTCCATAGGTAGTACAACCTTAGAAGAAAAAAAAAAACATGGACACTCCCAATGGCAAAATCTTAGAGAGGCCTGCTAATAAGTCATTTGAAAATGAGCCTAGGAAAACCACGGACAATCCTCTTAAGAAAAATGTGGAAAATTCTAATAAGAATGGGGTGGAAATCCCTGTAAAAAGGGCTACTAACAACATTCCTAAAACTACCCAAATAAATATCCCAACCACTAGTCAACAAAACACAAAAAAAATTTACAGAGCAAGCTGAACTTCCTAAGTTAAGTAAGAATCAAACATCTTTCAATATTGACAATGAACTGGGAAAATTGAAAATCCCTATTTCTCTCATAAAGTTAATGAACAAATACATGTACAGACCCTGGGTATTGAGGGCTTTAAACATTGGGGAAAACATTGACTCTATAAATTTGAATGATTATCAGCCTGAACTCTTATTTGGGCCAGAAGTTGAAGGCAAACCATAAGGAGGAGTCCTTCCATTCTATGTTAGTTTTAATATACATGATAAAATTTTCCATAATGCTATGTTAGATTCAGGTGCATCCCATAATTTAATGCCTAAAGTTGTGATGGAGAAATTAGGACTCGACATTACTAGAACCTTACATGCCACATTACAAAATGGGGTCCAATGCAGGGATACCTCTGAATAAAGAATATAATCAGTCTCCACATCGAACAACCTCTCAACTGGGGCCCTTGACCATTAGGATTCTAGACCATTCCTCTAGTGAAAAAAAGGGATTTTGACTACTAACAGTGGAAGGTAAATCTATTTCTAGTGCAGAGAAGGTAAATGTTTGCAAAACCAGGAAATTAAAGTTGCCAACTTGTAATTGCTATGAAATGACACAAATGATTTTCACAAAGGAAACTATGCTAATATTCTTCTTGATAACCTAGCCATCAGGGTTGCTTGAAATTGGAAGATTACTTTATCATTTCATAAGTCGAACATGTATGTATTAACTATTTCATTCACACTTGCAGAATAGAAAAAGTTCTAATTACTAAACTTAGAAATAAAGGAGCTAATGTTATATGATCTTGCCAAGAAGGAAAGGAGTGAAAATATTGGTCTAGGTGGCACCTTTGGTCATGGAGTCAAATCTGAGGGGTTAACCTACTCCTCAACTAGGCTAGCCTATGATTGCAGGTCAAACATGGTAAAAAAAAGATCAAAATGGGCTGCTACAGGTTTGCTACAAGAAATTACTACAATATGTCTTGAACTGGTACAGGAAGTTGGCTGAGAGGTTTTTGAGGACAAGAATGGTGAGATTAAGTGTTAGAAAGGTGCATGATAGTTGTGGAAGGTGTCGCAGAGACAAAAATTACCCAAGGCCAATCCCAACACTCGAAGAAGGTTAGATTCTCCTAAGACAACTTGCTCACAGTGGATGGAAAATAGAGGTTCAGAATATGGGCTGGTATGCATCAATAGAAGGTGGTGAAGACCTAGGTGGAGTTGGTTGTACGAGTCCCTTCTTGCACATCAAAAATCCTTGCAATAAAACCTGTCTTTCTTTTCATTTATAAATTATCACATGTCAACATGGAAAATGTGAGTTGAATTTAGAAAATCTGATCTAGCTATTATTAAGGATTAGATATGTGAAATGGACTACCTTCTAAGCTACAACAATCTTAAGAAGCAAAATGACAATTACAAATGTTTCCAGTGAATGATAAAGAGTTATCTAAATAAGAATGAGACTTAATCTAGGCAATGAATAAAAGACAAATTATTTTTCTGTGCTATGAGAATGGGGTCCCCTAATCATGATCCCAAAAGGGAGATGAGATAGGGGTCACTGTCACAAG
Source organism: Pinus tabuliformis (assembly GCA_031772625.1). Lineage (NCBI taxonomy): Eukaryota > Viridiplantae > Streptophyta > Pinopsida > Pinales > Pinaceae > Pinus > Pinus tabuliformis. The sequence continues at coordinate 1,547,363,729 of CM062820.1, forward strand.
CTTTTCTGATGCAGGAGCATCCAGCTCACCACGACCAGGTGAAGTCTCTACCAGGTTGGAAAGTTGTTTGACTATTTGGATTGTTTTTTTATGTTTAGTTTATCAGGAAATGGGATAGGATTTTATTTTGTTTTACTTTTAATCGCTGTGTTAGTCAAAGTTAATAGTCACTTAGGGTTGTTATTTGTCTGACAGTAATAAACAACAGTTTAATAATTGTTCTGTCAACTTAAGGAGGAAAAGACAAAATTTTCTAAATGAATATCTTGTCATGTAAATTGAACTGAGAGCTAGAAGTTACACAACTATATTATTTCTGTTCAACTGAAAGAAATTATAGTTTCAATTAACTGTAAACAAAAAATGTATAAATGTAGCAATGTAAAATAGGGAAAAGGTTCAGCGGTTTCAGAATCAAGAAATAAAACAGAGACAGATCATTTTTCTAAACTGTCCATCTGTGTCATTGCCTACATACTATACTATTATATTTTCATTCATTGAATTGTTAATGACAATGCTAGCAGACAGAGAACGACGACTGTAGGTCATGTTTTCCTTGTGTTCTCATTGAACAGCAAACAACATCGAATTCACACATATGTCCAAAATCAGAGCGAAGAACAAACGAATCAAGTCCACAGCCAGAATAGTGAAGCACATCAAGATGACTGAGAGGATAAAACCGGAAACAGAGTGCCGAAGGAAACAAACCATAATAGAGGTACTTTCAAATGAATCTTCATATTTTCATAAGTAAATAGAGATACCAAAATTATGTTCACATTGCTGTTGATCCGAGAATTATAGATGTATTACATTCGTTTATAAACAAAAACAAGTGCCAACATCCACAAAATTGATAAACCCTAGCCTAGAGTTTGATAACAGTGAACACCCTTAACTCAAACGAATAGCCAACCAAAATAGAAACTGAAGCCAAACTTAAGCTTCATCTTCGAAAGTGATTCAGACTGGACACAAATGCAAAATGGGGAGCTACAAACCCTACAGAAAATTAAAGACCCTAACTGTAAATTAACGGACTTTAAGAGCTAGAGCCTACCGGCAGAGGGTTGCCACATTTGCGAGCCAAACCCGTAAGGAATCCATGTACCCATGTTGAACCATTGACCTGCACAAACCAAATAGAGCTCAGTCAGCATACCTATACAGAGAGACCTGAAAATCGAAGTAGGATAGAAGAAAAAGGGATATATAACTTACCTGAGTGCGACCAGACCAGGGAGTTTTCGGAACAAAGCTGCTGATGAACTGAAGGATCCTGAGACAGAAGGAGCAGGCTTGGTCAGTGTCAATGCCAGAGGGAGATCGAATTAAATCAAGGAGAGGACTATTTACTTGTTTGTAGCTACGGAAGACCATATCCTTGTTACCTAAGTTCATGGGCACCAGAAGTTAACCAATTTGCATACCGAGCAGAGACAAAGGCAATAACAATAACAACAAGTGACAATCATTGGATGAGAGACCATATTCCAAAACCAAACCACAGAAGAACGATAGCGCGAGATCAAGAAACTTACTATGAGAAAAGAGTTCGAGCAAGTGCACCTCTAGAGCCAAGACAGACTTGTGCCATAGGAGAAGTCCACAGACAACCGCATCAACAAGTTTGGAAGGCCGACATTCATTTACAACCACACCCAGAGAGAAACTAGAGATTTCCATATGCACCGGAGTAAAAACCATACAGAGTGACAAACAAACCCTTGCAGAGCTGCTCAACAGAATAGAACCATCGCGAATGACCGGGAAGCAGAACCATTTTGGGCAAAGACCAAATGGAGGGAACCAAGCCTGAGGACTATAGATTGGAATTGAATAATGCATTAAATCATTCCCACTTTTCAAAACAAAATCTCTGTTATCCAAATTGCATACAACCACTTGAAACAACAAACAAACACACCACGTCATAAAGCCCGAAACAGGTGTAAAGCCGAGGCTACGTGGAAGCGTGGGCTGGGTCACATCAGAGTGGTGTCAGAGCAGTTGTTTATGTTAGTAGGATGAATGGAGAGAGGAAGGCAGGGTCGTGGCAGAGGTGGTCGAAGATTGGCAGAGGAAGGATTAAGGGAGGAGATCAAAATTCTTACTGCTCGTTTGGAGGCAGTAGAGGTAGGGAGACGAAGAGATCCAGAAATAGGTGATAACAGTGAAGAGGAAACTGAAGCAGCAACAGATGGAAAAGAAGGCAAAACCCCCGAAGTGATATTGTTGAGATCTATTTTAGTGGCAAGCAGTAAACCCAAGCCAGAACTCTCGCCTTATGATGATAGCCTATCTATCAAAGTTTTATTGGATTGGATCAGCGAGATGGATAAGTATTTCGAGTGTGAAGAAGTCAGCGAAGACCACAGAGTTAGGTTCACTGTGACGAAATTGAAGGGACACGCAACCCTGTGGTGGAATAGTGTCCAGAACAAGAGGAAAAAATTGAACAAGTTGCCAATTAAAAGCTAGTCAAGGATGGTGGCCAAGTTGAAGGGCAGATTTCTGCCGAAGGACTATCAGATTGCACTACACAGGCAGGTGCAGAATCTGAAACAAAAAAGATTGATGGTAAGGGAGTACACGGAGGAGTTCTATCGAGTGAATTTGCGAGCTGGATATATGGAGGATACCGTAGAAAGAACAACCAAGTATGTTAATGGGTTAAGGTTAGATATTTTGGATGAAATCAATATTTTGTCTCCGAAAAACACTGAGGAAGCATATCAGAGTGCGATGAACGCTGAAGAGAAAATTACCAGAAGGTAGAATGCCGAGAGAGGATGAGGAGCAGATAGGGGAAAAGGCCAGTCATATGGCCAAGGCTAGACTGCTAATAGCAATGAGGAAGGTAGCAGTTCCAAAGCTTCCAGATCAGCAGACAGAGGTGATAGCATGAGAGGCAGTAGGTCATCCCAGCGAGGCAAGGGAAATGGCCGAGCTAGAGGGGTTGGTTATCAATGTTACAGATGTCATAAATGGGGACACCGATCGTTTGAATGTCTAGAAGTAGATCAAGTTGGACAGTGGGGTGCATATGTGGCACAACTAGAGGAAGTAGTGGCACCTCCCCAAGATGCAAAAAATGCTCCAGAGACAGGGGAAGCTCTAGTGCTGCACAAGGTGTTGTTAAAACCAGTCAAAGAGATCACCGAACGGATGCAGCAGAAGGCTTTGTTTAGAACAATTTGTAAGTCACGAGGTAAGCATTGTAAGTTAATTATTGACAGCGGTAGTACTAATAATTTAGTGTCCACAGAGATGTTAGAAAAATTGGAGTTGAAATGCTTGAAGCATCCCAACCCTTACAGAGTTTCATGGCTGCAAAAAGGCCATCAGTTGCTGGTGGATGAAAAGTGCGAGGTGGAGTTTCAAATAGGCAGATATAAGGATAAAGTTGTTTGTGACATCATGCCGATGGATGTATGTCACATACTGCTAGGCAGGCCATGGCAGTACGATAGGAAAGTGGTACATGATGGATTGACGAATTGTTATAAATTTGTTAAGGATGGGATCAAGCATACGCTTGTGCCCATCAAGGAAGAAGGGATAACAGAGACTAGTGAACCAAGAACATTGTTGGTTAGCAGAAAATAGTTTTTGAAACAGGTTGAGGACAGTGATATAAGTTACGCAGTTGTAAAGAAATCAAGGACAATATTGTTGCATACAGAAGTATCAAATTTACCTACAGAAATCTAGCAAATGTTGCAGGAATTTATGGACATAGTTGTAGATGACTTGCCAGACAAATTACCCCCAAAAGGAGCATAAGTCATCATATTGACTTCATACCCGGATCCAGTTTACCGAACAAAGCAGCATACTGAATGAGCCCCAAAGACCATGAAGAAATTAGGAAGCAGGTGCAAGAACTATTGGACAAGAGGTTGATATGGGAAAGCTTAAGCCCTTGTGTTGGTCCAATGGTCCTCGCTCCCAAGAAGGGAGGAGAGTGGCGGATGTGCACCGACTCAAGGGCCATCAATAAAATCACCATCTGGTATAGGTTTCCACTACCACGGATGGATGATATGATGGATTGTTTAAGCGGGGTAGCATATTTCTCTAAGATAGACTTGAAGAGAGGGTACCATAAGATTCAGATACGAGAGGGGGACAAATGGAAGACAGCCTTTAAAACGAATGAGGGGTTGTACAAATGGATGATCATGCCATTTGGGCTAAGAAATGCACCCAGTACATTCATGAGGTTAATGAATGAGATGCTGAAGGAGTACATCGGGAAGTTTGAGATAGTATACTTGGATGACATACTTATTTTCAGCAGGAAAAAGGAAGAACACCTTCAACACGTACGGAAAGTGCTGGAAAAATTACAGCAGAATAAACTGCTAATAAATTTGAAGAAATGTACCTTTCTACAGAAGGAATTGATTTATTTGGGGTTTGTAATAGTAGAGAATGAACTGAAGATGGATCCAGAGAAGGTGGCAGTGATAGTGAATTGGCCATCTTTGAAAAATTTATTTGAGGTATGTAGCTTTCATGGATTAGCGAGTTTTTACAGGAAATTCATAAAGAATTTCAGCGAAATTTGTGCACCTATGTTGGACACCATTAAAAATTCCAGCCAGCCTTTTCAATGGATAGAGGCAATGGAGAGAAGTTTCCAGTTTTTAAAGAGAAGGATCACTGAGAGGCCGATCTTGAGATTACCAGAAGAAGTTATTTCAGGTTCGCTGTGATGCTAGCAGGATAACAATTGGAGCTGTACTTAGCCAGGAGGATAATCTTATAGCATTTTTTAGTGAGAAGATGAATGAGAGTCGACAGAAATATTCATCTTATGATAAGGAGTTCTATGCTGTTATACAAGCATTAAAACACTGGAGGCATTATCTATTAGGAAATGAATTTGTGCTATTTTCAAATAATTATTCACTACAGTATGTAATGCAACAACACAAGCTGAACCACAAACATGCCAAATGGGTGGAGTATTTGCATAGTTTCAACTTTGTATTGAATCATATTAGCAGGCAGGCTAATAAGGTGGCAGATGCGCTAAGTAGGAAAGCTTTACCTCTACAGGAAAGCACTGTGCAGGTGCTGGGTTTTGAGCACTTACAAGACTTATACTAGACTAATACAGATTTTAGGGAGGCCTATGAGGCATGTCAAAATCCCTTAGTGAGAGATAACAATCCTTAGTTGGACTACAATCTACAGGAGAAGTTTTTGTTTAAGGGTAGACAACTATGCATACCTCACTGCTCGATGAGGGAGAATATTATTCGAGAGAAGCATAGTGGAGTTTTGGCCGGACATTTTGGCATGGACAAGACACTCGAACAGCTCAGTCATTTCTACTTTTGGCTAAAGATGTGGAGAGATGTACAGCGGTTTGTGGCCAGATGCAAAGTGTTCCAGTTAGAAAAGGGCCACAGTCAAAACACAGGACTATATACACCGTTACCTGTTCTAGGCAGACCTTGGGACTCATTTAGCTTGGACTTCATCTTAGGTCTACCTAAGACATAGCGAGGTTACGACTCGGTCATGGTAGTAGTGGACAGATTCTCGAAAATGGCACATTTTATTCCTTGCAGAAAAACTAGTGATGCCACTCATGTGGCCCACTTGTTTTTCAATGAGATTGTAGGGTTACATGGATTGCCTAAATCTATCCTTTTGGACAAGGATGTGAAATCCACGGGACACTTTTGGCATACCTTGTGGAAGAAAATGGACACAAAGCTAAGTTACAGTTCTGCATATCACCCGCAAACTGACGAGCAAACAAAGGTTGTAAACCGTGTTGAAAAGTGTGCAACAAGAAATGCTTGTTGAGAATGCAACAAGATGATGGAGCTTAGTGAAAAGGAGTCGCCTTCACGAAGTGGGCCGGAAGGCCATTTTTGGTGCAAGTCTATTTTTATACTATGTCTATTTTTAGACATATGGATCATGTCTATGAGTTGCAGGATGTTGTTTATGGATGATTGGTCATGTTGGGAAAAATAGATGGACTTCTATTTTTAGATCACAGCGGAGTGACTGTCAGTCTAAATATAGAACAGTCAAATATTGTTAGCCCTTAATAATATTTAGACTATAAACATTATCTTATTCTCTTGGAGCACTTCAGGATGAGCTAGGAATGTGGCACATGCAGATCCTAGAAGGAATCACATGGTAACCTATGGGATGACTGAGCTATTTCATGAAGGAATTCAGTTAGAACTTCAGTGATTGAGTTCTGTGGAGTTGGAGGAGCAGTTGATGGAGTTGTGTTCAGTTTGACTTGGTTAAACTAGTTGTATTTAGTCTAACTGGCCAATAGACTAAGAGATGAGTTGGGTGAATTAGTTATTAATTAATTCATAAGTTATTAGCTCATAATGCAACTAAAGAATACATCAGTTAACTCAGTGCATGGACAGTTCAGTGAAGACAGGTGGTAGAGATAAGTGAAAGGGTGAGTTGTAGCTATCAGTTGTGCATGAGATTTGCACAAGATTGAGTATGCCCATGAGAATTGCCTAATAGATAGCCTGTGCTCACGTGATTTCCAGTGTGAGTGAATTTTCCAAGGTAAATAAGAACTTGGAACGAGTTTGAATTGATTCATTCTCTTGCAGGTATTGTGTAGTGGAGGCATCCAAGCAGCGGGGGAGATTTGGAGATCAAATCTGAGTTGTATTGTGTGTAGCATGAGGAGATAGTACTGAGCACTTGGGATGAGTATTGTACTATGTATTGCTACATGATTCAATCAATATAATATATAGATATTTGGGCTTTTTAGCGAGATTCTTTCCCCGGGAAAATACTGTGTTGATATGTGTGATTGATGCTTCTATGTGCGCCTGTGAATGTTTCTGCTTCTGTAAATTGATGATCAACGTAGAGGAGGTTATGTATTATGCATGTTCCGCTTATAAGTGTATAATCAGGATAATCTCTGTGAATATGTGTCATATTATTCAAAATTTCTACATGGTATCAGAGCTGCTCGATTTGTAGAAGAGATTTCTACAGGATATCAAAGCGAGGATTGATCATCAGATCTATTATTCAGAAAGTGTTTACATTTTATTTCTTCAGGTAGAGTCTGTGATCAGACCAGGTAGCCTCTGGATTCATCCCTATTTTGGAAGGTGAGATATCCCGTGAATGCCCAGACAGCCAATCTCTGTACAAGAAATACTTTGTTCTCACGAATTCTAGATCGGAAGCGGTTGAGTTTTGTGCTGGTGGAATTCGAATTTGCAGCAGTGTTTTCTTGGTGTCAAAGATGAAATGTCTTTCAACGGATTGCGATTGGAGTATGCCCTTGAGGGAAGCTCGAACTATATTTCATGGAAGGATAGGATGGAGGCGGTGTTAAATGATAATGGGTTGAAGGAGTTCATAGATGTGGATGTCCCAAAACCTACTGATGTTGCTCAAGTCAGGGATTGGCAAAAGAAGACAACAAAGTGTCGAAGGATTCGGTTGGAGGGTGTGAGGGATCACATTGTGTCCAGCCTCCATGGAAAGGCTTCTCCATATTTGATGTGGAAAACGTTGACATAATTATTCCAAAGCAAGAGCGACCAGAGGAAGTTGGCGCTCAAGGATAAACTCAGAAACATTAGGTGTGAGAATGGAGACAGTATGCCCCAGTATCTCACGAAGTTCACCCAATGCCGGGATGAGCTGGGAAGTGTGGGAGTAACTGTTGAGGATGAGGATATGGTGAGTCTAGCACTCCTTGGCCTTCCTAAGAGTTGGCATAGCTACCAGGACTCGGTGAATGGAAGGGAGAAATTGCCAGAATGAGAGAGACTTTGGTCGGATCTTGTGCAAGAGGAGATTAGACGGTGCACCAGAGACAATTCTTCATCTATGCATGATGAGGAGAACTGTGCCTTAGCGAGTAAGGAAAAGAAGGGAAAGAAGAAGGTTTCTCTTTCCGAATCTAGTTCTTCCAGTGATGGGAAGAAGGTTGACAAGTCGAAGGTGAGATGCTTTCGTTGTCATGAGTTGGGTCATTATGCTACTAATTGCCCAAAGAAGTCCAAGAAGGGATCCAGGGAAGGATCTCAAGGTGAGGCACTTGCTTCACAGTTTGAGTTGGATTTCACTCTCTTCACATGCATGGTTTCATACATGATGGGAAGTGGTTGGTTTCTTGACAGTGGAACTTCTTTCCACATGACCGGTGACAAAAGTTGTTCAGTACTTTGGAGGAGAAAGATCTCCAGATACTCATAGGGATGGGTAATGATGAGAAGTATAGTGTCTCAGGTGTAGGCACGGTTATATTTCAGAGGGAGCATGGAGCTCGCCTTACCTTGACCAATGTCACGTATGTACCAGGACTGAAGAGAAACTTGGTGTGGATCACAATGCTGGAAGACATAGGCTATGATGTGGTCTTCAGTAAGGGAAAGGTTTTCCTTAGACACATCATCACTAGACAGGTGAAGCAGATTGGTTCATGGGTCAAGAACCTGTATGTTCTTGAGGTTCAAGATGCATGCAAAGCCTTGAGTAGCGAGGCAACTGATGGAGACTTGATGGTTGAGAGGGGGCATATATTACCTCTCAACATGGAGAGCCAGAAGAAGTCTCAGACGATTGTGGAGGAGCCACGATAGGTGCAACAGCTTCAGGAAGTTGTGGAACAGCCACAACAGGGGAAGTTGTGTGGAGATGGAGTAGAGACATCTACTCATCCAGAGACCTCCAGTAGGGGGAAACTTCGAGCCAGGTTGGCTGAGGAATCACATGCAGCCATACCTCCAGGTAGGAGGTGGGGTGATGCGGATTGATCGTCCCAAGGAGGAGGGGCATGATCCTTGAGGTACCCAACCTCTTGGATGAGACCTTGCTACAGGAACCCCAATGTGTGGTAGCAGGAACTGACTGATTGGGTAGAGACAGATGCGGATGGAGTAGCAGAGAGAGTGATAGTGCAGGGAATCCCAGGACAGCGCATAGCTAGCAAGCTGCATCAATGCGAGAGGCACAAGTGTTTTGCACAATGCTAGGTGGCAGAGAGAGGTGTGCAATGGTGCGAGATGCATGGAGATGTTGCAGTAGCGCAGATTTCAGAGAGGGAGCACTTGTCAGCAGCAGGTAGAACTTCAGCATCAGAGGGTGTTTCTAACCCAACAAGGAGGTCAGTTGGGAGGTGCAGTGCGGATGCAATGCTGGGAGATAGAACCAGCAGTAGCACAGATGCAGTCAGAGATCAAAATGACAGAGGCTAGAGCAGTCAGATACTGAAGAGCACAGAGATGCAGAGTTTCAGTCGACAGAGGCAATAGCAGTCAGAGAGTTTGATGACAGACCAAGTGGATTGGCCAGATGTGTTGCATGCAGAACATTCCAGAGTTATAGGACCAGGTTTGAAAGGAAGCCTTTCTTGTTGAGATGGAGTGTTGAAAAGTGTACAACAAGAAATGCTTGTTGAGAATGCAACAAGATGATGGAGCTTAGTGAAAAGGAGTTGCCTTCACTAAGTGGGCCCGTAGGCTGTTTTTGGCGCAAGTCTATTTTTAGACGTATGGATCATGTCTATGAGTTGCAGGATGTTGTTTATGGATGATTGGTCATGTTGGGAAAAATAGATGGGCTTCTATTTTTAGATCATAGCGGAGTGACTATCAGTCTAAATATAGAACAGTCGAATATTATTGGCCCTTAATAATATTTGGACTATAAACATTATCTTATTCTCTCAGAGCACTTCAGGATGAGCTACTGATGTGGCACATGCAGATCCCAGAAGGAATCATGTGGTAACCTATGGGATGACTGAGCTATTGCATGAAGGACTTCAGTTAGAACTTCAGTGATTGAGTTATGTGGAGTTGGAGGAGCAGTTGATGGAGTTGTGTTCAGTTTGACTTGGTTAAACTAGTTGTATTTAGTCTAACTAGCCAATAGACTAAGTGATGAGTTGGGTGAATTAGTTATTAATTAATTCATAAGTTATTAACTCATATTGCAACTGAATAATACATCAGTTAACTCAGTGCATGGATAGTTCAGTCAAGACAGGTGGTAGAGATAAGTGAAAGGGTGAGTTGTCACTGTCAGTTGTGCATGAGATTTGCACAAGATTGAGTATGCCCATGAGAATTTCCCAATACATAGCCTGTGCTCACGTGATTTCCAGTGTGAGTGAATTTTAGAAGGTAAATAAGAACTTGCAACGAGTTTGAATTGATTCATTCTCTTGCAGGTATTGTGCAGTGGAGGCAGGCAAGCAACGGGGGAGATTTGGAGATCAAATCTAAGCTGTATTGTGTGTAGCATGAGGAGATAGTACTGAGTACTTGGGATGAGTATTATACTATGTATTGTTACGTGATTCAATCAATATAATATACAGATAGTTGGGGTTTTTAGCGAGATGCTTTCCCCGGGAAAACACTATGTTGATATGTGTGATTGATGCTTCTATGTGCGCCTGTGAATGTTTCTGCTTTTGTAAATTGATGATCAACGTAGAGGAGGTTACGTATTATGCATGTTCCTCTTATAAGTGTATAATCAGGATAATCTCTATGAATATGTCTCATATTATTCAAAATTTCTACAAACAGGAGTCTGGGAAACCTGCTACGAAGCCTGGTTGGAGAGAATTCGTGGATGTGGGATCGAGCGCTTGCACAGGCAGAGTTCGCTTATAACGACTCACCTAACCGTAGCACAGGTTTTAGCTAATTTCAGATCATGTGCAGCATGCATCCTCGCGGAATGCATGAACTGTGGGACCTTGGACTGCAGGAAAGGCAAAGCGCAGATGGAGAAGATTTCACTAACGCGATGAGAGATTTGCATGAATAGGTAAAAATTAAATTGCAGGACAACAGCTTAAAGTATAAACAGCAAGTAGATTTGAAGAGAAGGGAATTACAGTTTAACGTGGGGGATGAAGTCCTCACACATTTACGCAAAGAATGCTTCCCTAAGGGTACATACAATAAATTGAAGTATAAGAAGATAAGACGCTATAAAGTCCTTCAGAAACTCTCGGCGAATGCCTACAAGATACAGTTGCCACCCGGAATAGGAATTTCACCTATCTTTAATGTAGCAGACCTATTCCCTTACATGGGTGACCCAGAAGAGAAGGAAGAAGATGGAACCATGCGACCTACACGGAATACCTAGGATGGAGGAGAAGCTTGGAACAGACAGATGCCTTACGTTCAACCTCTCGAGATTGAAAGCATTCTCGACACTCAGGTGGTTAAATGAACTTAGCAGAATGAGTATGTGCAATACCTAGTCAAGTGGAAGAACTGTCCTATTGAGGACAATTCGTGGCTTGATGTTAGGCAGATTGAACAGACAGGTTCTTTAGTCGAGAAGCTCATGAACCAGAGCCATGATTTCTTTCTGCCCCGGGAGCCTGATGTAGGAGCATCTAGCTCACCATGACCGGGTGAAGTCTCTGCCAGGTTGGAAAGTTGTTTGAGTATTTGGATTGTTCTTTTATGTTTAGTTTATCAGGACATGGGATAGGATTTTATTTTGTTTTACTTTTAATTGCTGTGTTAGTCAAAGTTAATAGTCGGTTAGGGTTGTTATTTGTCTGACAGTAATAAACAATAGTTTAATAATTGTTCTGTCAACTTAAGGATGGAAAGACAAAATTTTCTAAATGAAGATCTTGTCATGTAAACTGAACTGAGAGCTAGAAGTTACACAACTATATTATTTCCATTCAACTAAAAGCAATTACAGTTTCAGTTAACTGTAAACAAAAAATGTATAAAAATGTAGCGATGTAAAATAGGGAAAAGGTTCAGCAATTTCAAAATCAAGAAATAAAACAGAGACAAATCATTTTTCTAAACTGTCCATCTGTGTCATTGCCTACATACTGTACTATTATATTTTCATTCATTGAATTGTTAATGACAATGCTAGCAGATAGAGAACGACCACTGTAGGTCGTGTTTTCCTTGTGTTCTCATCGAAAAACAAACAACATTGAATTCATACATACATCCAAAATCAGAGCGAAGAACAAATGAATCGAGTCCACAGCCAGAATAGTGAAGCACAACAAGACGACCGAGAGGATAAAATCGGAAACAGAGTTCCAGAGGAAACAAACTATAGTAGAGGTACTTTCGAACGAATCTTCATATTTTCATAAGTAAACAGAGATAACAAAATTATGTTCACATTACTATTGATTCGAGAAATATAGATGTATTACATTCGTTTATAAACAAAAACAAGCGCCAGCATCCATAGAATGGACAAACCCAAGCCTAGGGTTTGATAACAATGAACACCCTTAACTCAAACAAATAGCCAACCAGAATAGAAACTGAAGCCAGACTTAAGCTTCATTTTCGAAAGTGATTCAAACTGGACACGAATGCAAAATGGCGAGCTACAAACCCTACAGAAATTAAAGACCCTAACTGTAAATTAATGGACTTTAAGAGCCAGAGCCTACTGGCTTAGGGTTGCCACATTTGGGGACCAAACCTGTAAGGAATCCGTGTACATAGGTCGAACCATTGACCTGCACAAACCAAACAGAGCTCAGTCAGCATACCTGTACAGAGAGACCTGAAAATCGAAGCAGAATAGAAGCAGAAGGGATATGTAACTTACTTGAGTGTGACAGGACCAGGGAGTTTGTACAACAGAGCCACTGACGAACCAAAGGAGCCTGAGATAGAAGGAGTAGGCTTGGTCAGTGTCAATGCCAGAGGAAGGTCGAATTAAATCAAAGGGAGGACTATTTACCTTTTTGTAGCCGCAGAAGACCATCACCCTATTACCTGAGTTCATGGGCACCAGAAGTTAACCGATTTGCATACCAAGCAGAGACAAAGGCAATAACAATAACAGCAAGTGATAATCATTGAATGAGAGACCATATTCCAAAACCAAACCATAGAAGAACGACGACACGAGATTAAGAAACTTACTGTGTGAAAAGAGTTCAAGCAAGCGCACCTCTAGAGCTAAGACAGACTTGTGCCATAAGAGAAGTCCATAGACAACCGCATCAACAAGTTTGGAACGTCGACATTCATTTACAACCATACCCAAAGAGAAACCAGAGATTTCTATATGCACTGGAGTAAAAACCATACAGAGTGACAAACAAACCCTTGCAGAGCCGCTCAACGGAATAGAACCATTGCGAATGACCAGGAAGCAGAACCATTTTGGGAAAAGACCAAACGGAGGGAACTAGGCCCGAGGACCGTAGATGGGCATTGAATAACGCATTAGATCATTCCAACTTTTCAAAACAAAATATCTGTTATCCACATTATATACAACCGCTAGAAACAACAAACAAACACACCACATCATAAATCCCGAAACAGGTGTAAAGCCGAGGCTACGTGGAAGCGTGGGCTGGGTCACATCATTTTCTTGTATAATTTCCTTCACTAGACTGTAAAACTAATCTTCTTTTTTAAGCTAATGAAATCATGGATAAGCAACAAATTAATCAAATTTCTAAGCTAAACAGAAACATAAATAACTTCAGAAGTTAATCATCATTCTAAGCTAAGAATACAGATACAAAAGAGAGGGACTTTTGATACTAGGGTTGGGCACTAACCCAAGAGCTTCAGACCTCTGAGTCAACTTAGTGCTAGAACAAAACAAAATTTCTCATTATCAATCAAGAAGTGTCAAATACATCATAACAATAACAATCAAATGTGTTTAAGTTGAATGTCCTCTTGGCTACACTAAAACTTTGAATCCTAATGAATCCCTTAGCTTGCTTATTTATATAAGACTACAGCTACCAACAACTCCCTATAAAATAGGGATACTTGGCTCCCTAACTCGAGAATAAATTTTCCTTCACTGGCACTAGCTTGGCTGCCAATGAACTTGACTTGCTTGGCTGGCAATGACACCGAGCTGATGAGATAGAGGGGGAGAATCTTCGACTGATTTGAAGAGTTAAGGTGGGAGATCACTTCCTAGAATCTCTCTTGCTTGCCTACTTTGATTCCCTGCACTCAAGTCAACTCAAAATGGATCCAATTTCTTGCATTTAAGACAAATTAGGAAATATGCCATAGTAACTCACTTTTACTCTTCTCGCTAAGAAAAATATAAGAAAAATTGTAAATAAATGTGAGAAAATACAATTTAATAAGCTGGAGAGTGGCATTGCAACCCATGTAGTTTACCTATTGATGAGCCTCATCAAAATCAAAATAATTATTAAATAGTGATTTAATAATTATTCTAATAACATAATGTTGAAGCCTCGAAAATCACTGCAGCAACATGGGGGAAAACCACACGGTTGGGGACTTGAATACTGTCCATTTTCTGTTTGGGATAGTGTCTCTCACTGGATATAATGGGACTAGTTTCCCAATACAAATGTGATAGAATGGATAAGATGTTTATAAAAAAAAAAAACTAAGTGATAGATGGGGTGGTTTATAAACTAGAATACATGTATATTAATCTATCTATTACCTGGGGTTTACTTATGTTTATGAGATCTAGAATAATGGTCCCTAGTGTATGATAATAGAGATAGATAAAACACTTATATAAATGAAAATCTTTTAAGATAATTATTTTGATTAAATAGTTAATCAAAATAATTGACGAAACAAATATCGCATCAAATAAAATTCAGAAATTTCTTATATATGTATTAAGGATGAAAATTATAGCATGTTCAGAAGTGAATTAATACATAACTACATTAGAAGGGATGCATATAATACAAAATATAAAGAGAAATGACTATCAATTCATAAACAAATTAGAAATACAATGATAAAAGTACCAGATGTATATTATTTTGCTCATGAAAGAAATAGTTTTGGTTGAGTCTTTCTCATTAAGACGACTTCAAAAGTACAATAGTGCAAGCTTCCAAAGTTTTTCTTTATAACATTTGGGGACCTTTTCTTTGTAGACATGAAAGGGTTTATATAATAAAAATAAAGTATAAAAATAGATATTACATGAAATTTATGAGGCTGTTAAAACAACTCTCATTGAAATAAGTGACAAAAATACAGAAATAGAAATTGTTGAATGATGAGCTCAAGAATGCAATTGTGTCTATTCTTTCATTCGCTGCTTGAGCTTGTAAATATCCATCATTGGCTTAAATTTAGGAGGCTAACTTGTCCTGATGCATAGTTGTCCTGTGTACACTACATATGAAAGCATAGGAAGCATATGGGTGGATGAATCAGCAAGGCAACATAGCATTAGCCACTGATTATGTAGCTTGAAATAAATGTTGGCCTCATCAGACAATCTTAGGGCTCTTTTGTCAAAAACAACTTGGTGAATGGGTAGCATAACTCCTTGTAATTGTTTATATAAATTTGTGTAGAAATTAGATTCCCACAAGGTTTTATGATATATATGGATGGGAGTGGGATCTTGAATGGTCCATTTCCATCCCATGGTTGGGTAACTTGTAGTGAAACATATCACATCCATGATATATGCACTCATAAAAAATGTTGGAAGTACTCCGATAGTAACATGTCGGCATTGCCTAAACTCTCAGATTTGGAAGGAAATTTTATATGAAAGGATAGTGCTCCAATCCATTATATAAGAATTGACTACTGCTTCAATAAGAGGAGCCCATTCTACTGAGAACTTAGCTATATTAGGGTGTCCAAATAGTATACACATCATAGCTAAGATATAAGAATAGGAAGTGAGGAGAGAAGATATAGAGTAGATACCTGATTTCTCATGCTTATGTTTGTTCAGGTAGGATCTCCATTGTTTAGTTGGATCGGATGCTACCTTATTCTCACTTGCAAAAATGTTTGAGGAAGGCTTTGTCATACACCTTTTGTGGGTGAGGTATATGGTACATTTTCTTCAAGTCTTCATCTGTAAAGGACTCGATGATTGTTTTTCTTGAAGTCAAGAATGTCCTTTCGGCAATGTTAATATTCCCAATTATCCATTTTACAATATTTGTACTAGGAAGTATCTTGGGTCGAGCAACGATCCTATGAGGAAAAGATCTATAGGCTTCATAGTTGGAGGCTTAAGAAGATGAAGTTTCATTTTTTGTTTCCACTCTTTGAATTACCTTAGGCTCTTCACTTTCTAGGAATTGGTACATGGATTCCCACGAGGATGTTCCACTGTCTATTGTGTGTCTAGTGTCTGAAAAAAGCAGGGGAATATCTGTTACATTAGAAGTAGAAGGTGTATATTGTGAAGTTTCCATGGATTTATTTCCTTTCTTTGTCTTGATCATCCTTTATTGGGAACGGGTTCCCCCAAGGATAGTTTTGTGGCTAAAATCCCATCTTTTGGGACAAATTTTGTAATAAAGTTGTAAATTCTGCATATTTTGTGGTTATTGAGTGCGAAGGTGTCAAGAGTCATAAAGGGTTGTCCACCCTTAATTTGTAAAGTGTAAAGTTGGCTGTAAAGATCCACCCATGGTCTGTGGACCATGGGATTGTATGTAAAGGAGTTAAGTAAGTAAGCTCTATGTAGTGAAGTTAGTTGGAAGACAAGTTTTGTAGTCTTGGTAGAGAAGTCTAAGTATTTTGGGTCTTAGCGTAGGTAGAGACTCTGCAGCTAAGTGCACAGAGGCCTATGGTGGAAGTCTGCTGCAGAGTGCACGAACCCCTGCAACTATGTGCGCAAGGTGGATAGAGTCTGTATTAATATGAAGATACCAATAAAGAGAAGTATTCAACAAGTTCTATGTATTTATTTCTTGTTAATACATTAGGTTATATTGTGTTTTGGGTTTGATTTACTATGTTCATGAGATGCGCGAATGTATGTGACTGTATTGGTTAATTGAACACAATTAAGAATATCCGTTTATGTGGTGCTAATTGTGGTTGATTAGTAAGATAAGTAAAATACTTAAGATAACTTGGGAACCTATACAAGACGCTGTTATAGCAGTGCGAAAGTACTTGGATTACGGGTTAAGGTAGCGAAGGTCAATTGTACACCTTTGCAGAGGCACTAAAGTGTTGAATAAAGGGTAAACTGTCAGCGCCCTAATGCTTAGTGACCTGCAAAAAAGTAGGAATAGAGTGTATAAACCAACACAACGACCATCTCAAGCTGCGGAAACTTGGTTCCTGCATCCCCACATACTGCTTCGGGTGAGACTTCGGTCCGCGCTCCGCGAGCTGATGCAGAAAGGGCCAATAGTGTAGGGATTTATTTGGCTACCTAATGTTGAACCTATGTTAGGCCCCATAATGTTAACAAATAGTTCCGTTGCTAGGACCAGAGTCTACATGAGAGGTGTGTGATATCGTATCACTGGAATCCAACTAAGAAAGAGGTCGAAGATTGGTTGGATAGGAAGATCATGAATTAGTAGCGCAGAAGAACAAAAATCCACGACTGAGAAGGGAACAATGGTTGGACAGGTACTTATATACAAAAATCCATGAGATCTGTTTTTGTTCCTTTCCAGTTGAGTTATATGAGTGGATCAAGAAGCTAGCGGACACCTAAGAAAGGTGGAGAATTGATGGTCCTATTGTCTGGACCCTAGAGCTAGTACAGATACTGGAAGCCTCTAAGGACGATTCATGACTAAATTCATGGTTGATACCTCAGTTAGTTACAATGAGGCAGAGCGACGCTTTTTCAAAGGTCCACAAGGTAAGTACTTGAAGTCTTTAAATTCATGGATTAAGGTGTTATTATGTGAAAAACAGGTTATGCAACTACCTTGATGTTTAGAGCTATGCGAAGTGGAAAGACTTACATAAATGAAGGAAGAAAGGGCCCTGAATATAGCCCACTGATTTCACCACCATTGGGTAATGAAAAGGGAGTAGCACAGGCTTCTCCCCGAAGTGCAGTTCCGTTAATAAGACAGGGATTCACATGATTGCCACCTCCACCTACACCAACTCCAACTTCACCACCATTACCTACGACTTCACCCATACAACCACCACCTCCACCGCAGTTTAACATGGAAAATTTAGTGAACCTAGCTTTGTTTAAAGGCTTTGGAAATGAGGACCCAGACCATCTTTGGTTCATCGTGAATGTTATATGGGAAACTCAGGGCGTCGCACATGATCATATGAAGAAGGCAACGTTGGTTAGTGCTTTGTAGGATCACGCACTAACTTGGTACATCAAGTACTCTAATGATAACCCAAATGCTGGTGTGGAGTACTAAAGAAGGTGTGTTTTTGGTAATTATTTCAGCATATTTTTTATTAGAACTTACAAATCTTTTGCATCATGAACTAGAAAACAATAAGAAATTGTAATAAAACATATGAGATTAATATGCTAGATGAAAACACTGACAACTGTCATTTCCTTATACACGAAGGAAGAAAAACGAGGAGTTTCCATTCCAAAGGAAAGGACAAGGACGAGATAACCGTTGTCCCTTTGACGGGAGACCGTATGCAAACAAGGCTAAGAAAATCAAAGCGAATCAGACCTGGGAAGGAAGTGGAGATATCGGCTCAGCGCAGGAAAGGAAAGAAATGACTGAGGATTAACGGTATGGCGAATCCCTCAAGATCCTTGATCCTGAGGGATCGCTGTTTTATCTATTTCTGCACTTAGATATCTCTGCCTTCACACTCATAAAAGGGGCAACACTGTTAGCTCAAAGGGAGTTGGACGCTTTTGTGTAATTTCCTTTAAAATTAGAACTTTGATCACTGAGTTTAGTTTAGAATTGATCTATTGTAATTTCGCTTTATGCATTAATACAAACTTGGTTACTACTTCATCTATGAGTCTAGAATAACTTCAAGCAGTGTGCCCCTGGAGGCTAAGGGCCCGGCCCTGGAGGACACTTGCTTTTGTATCATTACGTTTGGTTCATGCGTGGTTTGCGTATTGATTTTATTTGGTAATCTGATCCATTTTTGTAAGTTTTACATTACATGCTCTGTTATGTTTAATTCAGTAAGATTTCTAAAGAAAGACTTATTGTATTGACTCTGCAACGAATCATTGTTCCTCCAAATGTTGATATAATACCGTTAGTCTTTACATAATATTGTTGTTGTTCAATTACAGAGCCTCTGTGCTGTACACTTATCACAGAATTCATCTTACCGATTATGTTCTTTGCGATTGTTGTATTTATAGACATTGTTGTTCCATTCTGAAATGTAGTTGTAATATTTTATAACTGAAGAGTGATAACTGGTTTACCAAGATTGGGTTACTATTAAGGTGTGTCATGTACATATATGATTTTGAAGTTCTGTTCCATAATTCATCATTAATCAGAGCTGTTCCATTTTGGTGTGTTGTTCAATTCGTCCTTAAGAGCGAAGAATTGCTGTTTGATTCTTGTAGATTATGATTAGTTTATTTGATCTTATAGAACAAGGTGTTACTTCTTGTTAGACTTATTTGTTGTTCCATCTCAGATTTGATGTTCCATTTCAGATTTGTTGTTCTATTTCTTAATTGCTGTCCTATTTCTCATTTGTTGTTTCATTTCTTGCCATTTGTTATTTTGGTGTGAAGAACGATCTTAAGCTGTAGTGAGCGTTGACATTTACTGTCCGGCTCCTAGATCCACGATCTGTTCTCCAATTTACCTTAGTTCCATCAGTTTACAAAGGGGTGAGTTACTGCTACTGAACCCTTGACTGATAAATTTCTTAGCTTTCTGAATGTGTGGTTTAATATTTTAAAGTAGTTAGCCATAAACAAGCATCAATTTACTCTTGTATTTCTAAACACTATACTACTAAGCATTACTCTGGCAAATGATAGCCTCAGACTGAGACACTCTTTGAAATAACAAAACGTTCCTGGATTGACATATTAATGTGAGGTAATTAGAGGTGAAAGAGACCCTTTTTATAGCTCCACATTTTGGCGCCGTTGCCGGGGAAAGAGTGTAGCCATTTGTTTTTCTTTCTAGAGTAGTGTAAGAACCTGATAGGGAAGAATTGGGTTTTAAAAATGGAAGGTAAGAACCTACGTGTGGAGCATGTAACAGCCCTGCTCCCTGCCTGCTTTCCTACAGATTTGTTGCTGTTTTGTCTCAGTAGAATTCAGCAGTCGATTTGTGTGAATGACTAAGCAGAAAAAGCCAGAAAAGAATTCCAAACCTCTACCCAAGCCAGAAAAAGCTAAGGGGCTGGTGACCCTTGGCCGATCAACCTTCATAGACAAAATATTTAAGAAAGCAGAATCTCAGCCCGTAGTAGGACCCAGGAAAGTTATTTCTAGATGACCTACTAGTTCCCTTCAGGCCACAGGATCACCATCTATAGCCTTTGCTGAGGTGCATAGTCAAACTGAAGAATAGGACTTTCAAGAAATTGAAAATTCTACTCCAGAACTGTTGCAGGAAGGGAATTTCAGTAATCTTTGTGAAGGAGGAGGAGAAATAGGGGAAACCGAGGAACCAAGGTCTCCTCTTGGGACAACTCAGCCATTAAACAGCCCAGACAAGGGAAGTGCTGCAAAAATCATTATTGAAGAAATTCAATCTCCTCAGATGTTAGGCACTCCCATTATCCCAGACAGAGGAAGTGTTATTAAAACCATTCCTTCTCAACCTAGGAATACCCTCCTAGATATCCCAGAAGGTTATTGGCATATATTCGACCCAATGGCTCAAAACCAGCCAAACACTCAATCCTCTACATTACAATACCCCATAGTGGATACTACAGCAAATGCGCCCATGAAAGCAATCCCTCTTCAACATATCCCTACATTCCACGGTCTTACATCAGAAGATCTGGATGCATTTCTATTTGAATTCGATGTGGTGTGTAGGGGATATGATTACACCACTAACCCCCAGAAATTAAAACTATTTCCCTCTACACTCAAAGGGGCTGCTTTAAGATGGTTTATGGGATTAGGTGGTGGGGTTATAAATAACTGGGCTCAAATGAAAGAATTCTTTCTAAAAAAATATCAGGACTATTGCAGGTCTAGAGAACTAAAAGATGAAATATTCCAGATGGTAGCTAGACCAAATGAAACATTAGAGGAGTATGTGGAACGTTTTCAGTATAATCTTCAAAGATGTCCTTATGAATCACTACCTTTACCTGATAATGTGTTAAAAACAACATTAATTAGGGGCATGAAGGAACAATGGATCGAAACATTAAATATTATGGGAAAAGGAGATATTTATCAGGAAAATTTTGTTAACATTATTGATTTATGATCAAGAGTTCGAGAGGCAGCACAAGATTAAAACTGGCAGAACATGATCGGTTTATAAGAGACAATAAAATCTCGACAGAAGGAGTAATGCGTGCAGAAATTGGAAATCTATTGGAAAATTTTAAAAACGATATACTAGGGACGTTAACTACACAACTTGATGTTATGCAGGCCAAGCAGAAGCAAATGGAGGCAACATAGAATTTGGCAATCTTCTGTCCCTAATGCAGGAAGAAACATAGCCATAAGGAGTGTCCACTAGATGCAGTCCAAACATGCGCCATCTGCACAAAAGATCACCCTACGGAAAGTTGTCCCTCACTTCCCGGATTAAAAGTAGTATATAAGGAAGCAGAAGAAGAGCCAAAATCGGTGTATTTTCTTAACCAGCGCTGACAGTGGCAGCCGCGACAATCTGGTATGTTTTTGGACCTAACCTCTTCTTTTCAGTCTCCGCAGTATAATTCTCAACAATATAATATGTGGCAAGGTTAATCCCAACCCCCACCCCCAAACTGGTCACCTCAGTCGTTTCCTTCATCAACCCCGTGGCTGAATTAGGCAAACCCATCTGGTTGGCCGAACTTTCCCTATACTTCACCATATTGGCAAAGCAACGCATACCCACCACAATGGACTCCACCCACTTCGCAAAGTTCAGCCTGGCAGACAAACTGGCAAAGGCTGATGCATCAGCCAGTAGGAACTATGCCACTTCCTCAACCTACACTGCCAGCCCTACAACAAAATCCCCAGTCTAATCTGAGACCGCAACTCCCAGCCCAACCCAACCCCAATCCTAATAACAGGCCAGTCTAATCTATCCAAATAATAGAAACATCAGAAATAGGAGCTGATCTGAGGGAGTGTAATGATCTTCAGTTAAGATCTGGGCGTATTATTGAAACTGAGGGAGAAAAGACAGCTCATGTTGAAAATTAGTTACCCAGAGAACATCTGACACAAGAAGAGGATGTGAACAAACAACAAACTCATAACCAAATGACCAAATCCTCTCCCCCATTCCCAGAACGATTAGTCATACCTCGACCTATACAATATCCTGATCTTGACATTCTGAGCGAATTACAAAATTTGAACATAAAAATTCCATTCCTCCAAGCCATTCAAGACATTCCGATATATGAAAAGACTATCAAAGAATTGTGTGTAAAAAAACCAAGGAGGAATGCAGCAAATAATCCAAGAGTCCATGTAGTCGGCACCCTATCTGACTTATTATCAGGAAAAGAAACACCTATTAAATACGAAGACCCAGGAAATCCAATAGTAACTGTCCAAATTTATGGTCAAACCTTCCCTAATGCCTTAGTTGATCTAGGAGCTGCAATTAACATCTTAACAACTACTACTTGCCAAAAGCTAGGCATTACATCTGTAGAACCCACTTCTACCTTGCTAGAATTGGCTGACCGATCGGTGGTTAGGCCAGAGGGTACACTACATGATGTCATGGTTTCTGTTGACTCCTGGGAATACCCAACCGATTTTCTGATAATAAATCCCAAAACCCGACTTGATGGACATCCATTGATTTTAGGTAGACCTTGGCTTGCCACTGCCGATGCCTATATTGGCTGTCGGCAAGGAAATATGACCATAACGAGAGGACCGAATATCAAGAACTTAGCCTTATATCCTCCAGCACAGCCAAGTGTCACAATGATCAAAACTAATAAGCACCATGTATCATATATTATTGACAATGTTAGATCTCCATTAACTATACAAGAGGCACTTGATTTTAAAGATGAAACAGAAGATGATGGCATTAATAATTTTATTAGTCAAACTGAATGCAGATCCTGCACACAATGTCACATGATAGAAGCAGCATTCAATAACGAATTAGAAGAAGATTCTCTTAAAGATACACATGACCAAATGATACCTGTTACCTCTGTTGCAAATAGTAAAATCTTGGAAATCGAACCGAGAAAGACCTTAAACATTAACGCCAACCTCACCTCCTAACAAGAAACGCAGCTCATCCATTTGTTGAGGAAATATAAAGAATCATTTGCATGGGACTATCCTGATATGAAAGGAATTGACCCTCAGTTGTGTACACACCACATTTACATAGAAAAAGATGCAAGACCTATTCGTTAGCCTCAAAGAAGACTTAATCCTCATCTAAAAGACGTGGTAAAGGCTGAACTCTAGAAACTTTTATATGTCAATTTCATCTATCCTATCTCCGATAGTAAATGGGTCTCTCCACTTGTGGTGGTAACAAAAAAGGATGGGCAATGGATAATTTGCATGGACTACAGAGAACTAAATAAAGCAACACAAAAAGACCACTTCCCTCTCCCATTCATCGACCAAGTATTGGACACTTTGACAGAAAATAAATTCTTTTCCTTCCTGGATGGCTTCA
This sequence comes from Pinus tabuliformis, assembly GCA_031772625.1. NCBI lineage: Eukaryota > Viridiplantae > Streptophyta > Pinopsida > Pinales > Pinaceae > Pinus > Pinus tabuliformis. The sequence goes on from CM062820.1 coordinate 1,547,387,289, forward strand.
GTGGATACAATCAGATCTAGATTGCCCCTGAAGACCAAGACAAAACCACTTTTACTTGTCCTTGGGGAACATTTGCCTACAGAGTTCTACCTTTTGGCTTATGCAATGCTCTAGCCACATTCCAAAGGGCTATCCTCAACATTTTTGCAGATTTTATAAATGAAGGACTTGAAGTATGCATGGATGACTTTACACCATATGGAGACAATTTCGATCCAGCATTGGATACATTGGAAAAAGTCCTACAACGCTGCATTGCTACCAGGCTTTGTTTAAGCCATGAAAAATGCTATATGATTATTACAGAAGGGCTTATTCTCGAACACTATATTTCAGCAACTGGCATTCAGGTAGACCCAACCAAAATCCAAATAATTTTACTTATTCCCACCCCTACCACTCAAATAGAGGTATACAGTTTTCTTGGATTTTCTGGTTATTATAAGAGGTTTATAGAACATTTTTCGCATATTGCTGCACCTCTATATGCACTAACTAGTAATGTTGATTTTCTTTGGACAAAAAAATGTGAACGTGCTTTCCAGGATCTAACGAAGCTTGTGTCCACAGCCCCAGTCCTTCAAGGACCAAATTGGGATTTTCCATTTCAAATATCATCTAATGCCTCAGACACAGCCATTGGAGCAGTCCTTGGGCAGGAAGAGGATAAAATACCATATGCAATTTATTATATTAGAAAAATTTATCCCTTGCTGAATTAAATTACACTGTTACTGAGAAATAATTTCTAGCTATAATACATGCTGTCAATAAGTTTAGACATTACATTAATGGATACCCTGTTATCTTCTATACAGATCATTCTGCCATCAAATATTTAGCAAACAAACCTATCACAAGTGGCATAATAACTATATGGCTGATTTTATTGCAGGAATTTGATATTACAATCAAGGATCGACCCGGAAAAGAAAACCATGTAGCCGATTTTTTCTCAAGAATGCCAAAGCCAATCGATGCAGCAGCAGTTGAAGATCAATTTCCGGATGAGCACCTATTTGCTGTTGCTGTTCAAACACCCTGGTTTGCTGATGTTGCCAATTACCTAGCAGTGGGTAGACTACTGAAACATCTAACCCCTAATGAGAGGAAACAGATTGTTCATCGGAGTACCTGATTTTCTTGGATTGGGGGCTATTTGTTCCACACAGGGGCAGATATGCATATCAGGAGATCCGTTCGAGAAGATGAAATCTTTGAAATTTTAAAATCCTGCCATGATGGACCATGTGGCAGACATTTTGCCGATTGCAGAACTGGACATAAGGTGCTGCAAACAGGGTATTATTGTCCCACGATTTTTAAAGATGCAGGGAAATTCATCCAAGCCTGTGACAGTTGCCAGAGAGCAGGATGCCCTAGTCAGTCTGATGAGATGCCCTTGAACCCTCACTTAGTCATTGAACCATTCGAACGATGGGCCCTTGATTTCGTCGGACCAATTAACCCACCCTCAAATCAGAAAACATATATTTTGGTCGCAACAGAATATGTCACCAAATGGGTTGAGGCAGAGGTGTTGCTAAGAGCTACAGAAGATTTTGTCATACAGTTCTTGTTCCATATATTTGTACATTATGGCCTTCCAAGAGATATAATTACAGACAGTGGACCACAGTTTGCTGGAAACAAAATAGCTGCAACACTAAAAAATTATCATGTCTGACACAAAATCACTACTCCATACCACCCATAAGGAAATGGTCAGGTAGAGAGCAGCAATAAAATAATAGAAGCAATCATAACAAAAAAAATCATGTCACATAGACGCGATTGGGTTGCCAGACTACCATAGGCATTGTGGGCTTATAGAACAACATGGAGAAGTACCACTGGTTACTCACCTTATCAATTAGTGTTTGGCAAGCAACCCATTTTTCCCATAGAATTTGAAATCCAGACACTGCGAACAACACAAGAAGTTGGTTTAGATTTAACAGAGGCACAGATTAATCAATTACAGTAGATCAATGAGCTCGATGAAATCAGGCTCTCTGCACTCCAAAACACTGCATTTATTCAACAACAGCGAGCTAAATGGCATGATGCTCTCATTAAAAATAAAGTCTTCCATGAAGGAGACTGGGCTCTTTTGTACGATTCCAAGTTTCAGGAATTTCCTGGGAAACTCCAGACTCATTGGTTGGGACCATACGAAATCCAGAATGTACATGACAATGATACTCTTACTCTAATCACTATTGACGGTTATGGATATGCCTCCAAGGCAAATGGCCATCGAGTTCGCCTTTATCGCAAACCACTCACTCGGGCGTCCTTCTGTCAGCAGCTACACCAAGACCCTGATATGGAAATTTTGGGCGAGGGAGAGAAGTCTTCCTCACCTGTGATTCATTAAGTAATTTATTTCTTTTTACAATTTGTACATAATTTCTGTTATTTTGTTGAATCATTTTGTACATATTGTTTTGCTGTTACTTTTCGAACTAGCAGCAATGTTATTATTCTTGCTGTTCCTTTTTTTCAAAGGAACAACATTTTCCATTCTACTGTTCCTTTTTCAAAGGAACATCACCTATTGGATCACCTATCATTCTCCTTTAATTTTGTTCCTTTTGTGAGTTATGTTGTTCCTTTTCCAAAGGAACAACATTTGTGTGTTTTGCTGTTCCTTTTCCAAAGGAACAACGTTTTAGATTTTTGTTGTTCTTTTTACCAAAGGAAGAATATTTGTGAGTTTTATTGTTCCTTTTCCAAAAGGAACAACATTTGTTTGTTTCCGTCGTTCCTTTTCCAAAGGAACAACATTTGTGTGTTTTGTTGTTCCTTTTCCAAAGGAACAACGTTTTTTATTTTTGCTGTTCCTTTTCCAAAGGAACAACATTTTCGATTTCCGTCGTTCCTTTTCTAAAGGAAAGTCATTTGTGTGTTTTGCTGTTACTTTTCCAAAGGAACAACATTCTCGATTCCTGTTGTTCCTTTTCCAAAGGAACGACATTTGCGTTTTCTACTGTTCCTTTTCCAAAGGAACAACATTTGTGTTTTTTTGTTGTTCCATTTTCCAAAAGGAACACCACTTGCATTCTTTTGCTCTCTCTTTTACTTATGCTTGTTCCCTTGCTGTTTTAAATAAAGGATGCTTATTGTTCCTATTCTTTCAAGTCTTTTGGAATACAGCTATGCACTTATGCAATCGATGCAAAATCACAACATACTGAAATCAGGTGAATTATAAAATCGTTATCTTTACAAGGAATTGCTCTGAATTGGTAAGAGGACAGAAGGAAGGACACACTTATTTATTATCTTTTGCTGACATTGTTCTATTGATTCTGCTCTGATTGGTTATCTTTATCATGTTGGTCCCTTCTATTCCTCTTTGATTATCATTCAGGAATAAGAGCAAAGGGTTTATATCTTCCTATTGAGATGTTAAGACTTCTTCCACCATTCCTACTCTTAAGGAGTGTTGAACCACCCTTTGTGTATAAATAAGGAAGTACTTTATGAAAAAAGAAAGGAAAAGAGCAAACAATGATGTCTTAATGACTTATAAGTTGTCAAATGCAGGATAGGGGGTCTCATTAAGAGCCAACCTACCATGATCATGAGGACGAAAGCGAAGTGGCATTCCCACTTTGGCCACCACACCAGGGATATGGTCCAAAAGGTATATCAAATACAGAACCCTTGGAATAGGAGGTCTCATTACGAGCCGGTCTGCCCACCTTTCACTCCTTCCTCGTGAATGGAATTATGGCTAACTGGTCACCAAGCCAGCACAATGGCCTACATTTTGACATCCTACAACATTTCCTAAGCATACACAAAGGATCATGGTTCCGTGGGTGAAATAAACAACTCTGCCAAGGTTATGGACACATGTCGGCAGCAGAGCACTGTTAATGGTATTGAAGTCACATTATTTACACCAATAGGTAGTTATTAGCACCCTTCTGTTTCTTATGTCTTATTAATTATATATTATTTCCCAAACCATACAATGCATGAATATCTATTATCACCAATCATGACAGAGCAGTTGACAATGATCGCATAAGACTCGGAATGTACGGTAGATGTCCTATCCTCCTAGCCTCGCATCATATCACAGCAGCCTCTTACGTATTAAAGCGATCTAACTTGATGCCTCGATTTCAGTAAATCTTCTACCTTTGCAAACATGGCATATTTCCATACGCTGTTCCTTTATGACTCTGCTTCAGAACAGATTGGCACGCTGCTCCCTTATTTGACGGCCGAGATGGCCTATCACATTGCGGGGGGGGGAGGTTAACCTCATCATTCCTTAGATGACGTGTCAGACCGCTATTCGGGAAGCTGTGTACTGGGGTTTAGCAGCTCAACGGTATACTATTTTCGTATTATTTCTATTTTTCTGCATGACTTGCTGTTCATTAGCCATTTTCATTGTATATCCTGTAGCATTAGATTTTGAGCAATTCTCGCGTCTGTCAGCCTCTCTGTGTTTCTAATAGTGTGAACAGCTGCCGTTCCATTGTCAAAACTCTGAGATTTCACAGAAAAACCATAAACATGGGAGGGAGATCGATTCAGAGAGAACCGCTGGTGTTAGCAGTCTCTGATGCCGCACGGGAAATCCTGGCGAGAGCTGGGTGGCTAACTTATTTCAATCGCTTACAAGAATCCAATGAGACTGTAGCAATTGAATTCTTGCAGAACCTGTAAGAGGATCACTCCATAGTGAGGGGGAAATGCATAGCAGTCAGCAATGACATAGTCGCAGAAGTCTCGAGACTGCCAGCCACTGGGCCTGTATGGACGCTAAAGAAGGAGAGATTGCAAAAGATCATAGAAATCTTCCAGGATGAAGGCCAGAGCCTAACAATTAGAGGAAAGGGGGTTCTACCAGCAGCACTAGGAGAGCCATGGGCAGAATTGGCGAAGACCATTCAAAGCTACATCACCTGTGAAGGCAAAAAAGACGTGGTAAGACCACAACATCTTAAAATCTTAGCTGTACTGAAGCAAAAATGCTCTGTAAATTTACCCACACTCTTGAATTCATTACTGCATGATGTTACATGAATCATGAAAAAGGCACAGCATGTAGAATCAGTTGTTAGTCATCATGGGTTGATATGGTTAATAGTCAGCCATAGCCTTACCAAGCAGCATAGTAGCTAGGAAGAGCTAATTTCCATAATAGAGGGAAGATTGACCACACCATCCCCAAAATGGAAGCATGCCACTAGCACATCAGAGCATCCAGAAAAATGAAGGAAATCTGCCCGACTAGCACGGCTACGAGGGAGGCTGGAGAAGCCCCAAGAAAACACCAGCCAGCCGGTAGAACTAGAAGATGAGCAACCCCCACGATTAGAAGGGGAAGACGATGAGAAAGGAGTGCAGGAAGAAGAAAAAGAAGAAGAAGTCAAGAAATCTGAAGAATAAGAAGAAAAAGAAGTCGAGCAATCCAAGCAGGAGGAGGAAATGGAACAGCAGGAAGATAGCCCATTGCAGGACCCATTGGGAGAAGATGAATTGGCCAAAGTTTTGGCCAATATGGGCGAATATGGCCAATCTTCTAGTCCATCAGACCTCCATGCTGAAGAGGAACCTCAGGAGGAAAATGCACCTGAAGAATCACATGCAAAGGAGGCAGAAGAAGAAAATCTTCCGGTTCATGATGAGAACATGACAGGAGATGCTGAACAGGAACAGTCCGTTCCTAGCCAGAAGACACCAGAAGAAATTCCAAAGGAAACGGGGGCAGAGAAGGAGATCACCCAAGAAATAACAGAACCAGTTAGGGTTCTGGCCCCAGAACAACCAGAGCAGAGCAACGAGGAAGCACCCCAGAGAGAAAATCAGGAAGTTAGTCACAGTCCAGGCCGCAGTGAACAACCTGCTGTTCCTTCTAAAGAAATTATGGAAATTAGGGAATTGCAAAAGGAACAACAGAGATTATTGAAGATAATAGTCCAGCTCTACCAGCAAATTAGGATTCTAAAAGCAAGGCAAAGGGTAAAAAGGACTTCGGCAAGGAAAAATGCAACCACTCCAGCAAAACCCCTCAAGAAAAAGGGGCGGAGGACCAGAATCCATCCTGCTGTTCAAAACCCTGTCGAAAACCAGGCTGCTGTTCCAAATGATGCTGAGGAGTAAACTGTTGTTCCAATTAAAAAGGAACAACAATGGATTGATATCCATGTTAAGATAGAAATGGATGAGATGTTGACCCACGATAAGGAAATTCAGATGGAGACACCACCTTCGGGAGTGATCAGAGTCATGAGCTCAAAACAACGCAATAAGAAAGTTCAGGTAAAACTCCCGGCCTCCACTGCTGCATGGAAAAGAGATCCAAAAATGGTAACCCTACGAAAGAGTTTGAAGCAAGCTCAGCAAGCAGCAGAAGAACTTAGAGAGCAAACGGTCCCTCGAGAAAAGTATGAAGAGCTTAGAGAGCAAACGGTCCCTCGAGAAAAGTATGAAGAGCTACAACAGCAGCTTAGGAACGTCAATCTATCCGAAAGCCAGGCCTTTGAAGGGTGGCGAAGGGAAGAAGAAAAATTCGCGAAGGTAACTCGTAGGTTAGATGTAGTTATCAAACAGATGGATACCTTATGTTCTTTGTACAATGACGTCCTAGCATGTAGAGCCCCTGCTAATAATTATGCCTTGTTTTAAATGGAACCATATTTGCAATTGAAAATAAAGGCTGTTAAAGCAGGTTCTCCCATACAAATTAATACCCTTGCTGATTTTATAAATTGTTGTAAGCATTACGGGGTAAAAGTTCAAAGACTGCTGTGTGAATTTTACTTACATAACCTTGTATTAGACCAGGAGACCGAATTGAACCCTGGGCCTTTTGTTGGGGATATTCAATTACAGGCATTTATTTCATTTGGGGTGAATCAAATTAAATGGCTTAAAGCCTATAACGCTTTCCAAAGATAGGAAAACAGGTTAGATTTGTGGATCAGAGCTGAGCCTAGGGATCCAGTACAGTTGTGGAGAAAACATAGAACCCTCATGAATACTCTAGGTGTAATTGGAGCATTAGAACCCATGCATGAGGCAACCATTCGACAGGGATTAGAATACTTTTTCTCTATCAAAGACCCTGCCATTGATGCGGCTAAATTTCGGTATCAAATCTCTAATCTGAATATCCAGCTCAGGGAGCCATTTAAGTATGAAAATTTTAAATTAGCCGCCAACCACTTGCACCTCTATGGCGAAGTCATTTTGAGGGCAGTGCCATCCTGGTTAGGATATAGGTTTCGGAGTCCAATTATTTGGCACCCTGCACCTGGGTACCAAGCGTTGTATGAGATGCCTAAGGGTCAGACAGGCCATTTCTTCAAACACCTAGTTATGCATCATGGCTATAGACCTCCACATGAGATTCCATCTCTAGCCTACTCCCTCACTGACTTACATGTCAACTACAATGTTTTCATGAGGGCATGAAAAGGAGTAAGCAGGGGGGTGTGTGGAGTACTAAAGAAGGTATGTTTTTGGTAATTATTTTAGCATCTTTTTTATTAGAACTTACAATTCTTTTGCATCATGAACTAGAAAACAATAAGGAATTGTAATAAAACATGTGAGATTAATATGCTAGACGAAAACACTAACAACTGTCATTTCCTTATACAGGAAGGAAGAAAAATGAGGAGTTGTTGTTCCAAAGGAAAGGACAAGGACGGGATAACTGTTGTCCCTTTGACGGGAGACCGTATGCAAACAAGGCTAAGCAAATCAAAGCGAATCAGCCCTAGGAAGGAAGTGGAGATATCAGCTTGGCACAGGAAAGGAAATAAATGATTGAGGATTAACGGTTTGGCGAATCCCTCAGGATCCTTGATCCTGAGGGATCACTGTTTTATCTATTTCTACACTTAGATATCTCCACCTTCACCCTTATAAAAGGGGCAACACTATTAGCACAAAGGGAGTTGGACGCTTTTATGTAATTTCCTTTAAGATTAGAACTTTGATCACCGAGTTTAGTTAAGAACTGATCTATTGTAATTTCACTTTATGCATTAATACAAACTTGGTTACTACTTCATCTCTGAGTCTGGAATAACTTCAAGCGGTGTGCCCCTGGAGGCTAAGGGCCCGGCCCTAGAGGACACTTGCTTCTGTATCATTACATTTGGTTCATGCGTGGTTTGCGTATTGATGTTTGGTAATCTGATGCATTTTTGTAAGTTTTACATTACATGCTCGGTTATGTTTAATTCAGTAAGATTTCTAAAGACAGACCTATTGTATTGACTCTGCAATGAATCACTATTCCTCTAAATGTTGATATAATACCGTTAGTCTTTACAGAATATTGTTGTTGTTCAATTACAGAGCCTTTGTGCTGTACACTTATCACAGAATTCATCTTAGCGATTATGTTCTTTGCGATTGTTGTATTTATAGAAATTGTTGTTCCATTCTGAAACGAAGTCCTAATCTTTTATAGCTGAAGAGTGATAATTGGTTTACCAAGATTGGGTTACTATTAAGGTGCATCGTGTGCATATATGATTTTGAAGTGCTGCTCCATAATTCATCATTAATCAGAGCTATTCCATTTTGGTGTGTTGTTCAATTCGTCCTTAAGAGTGAAGAATTTCTGTTTGATTCTTGTCGATTATGATTAGTGTATTTGATCTTATAGACCAAGGTGTTACTGCTTGTTAGACTTATTTGCTGTTCCATTTCAGATTTGCTGTTCCATTTCAGATTTGTTGTTCTATTTCTTAATTGCTGTCCTATTTCTCATTTGCTGTTTCATTTCTTGCCATTTGTTATTTTGGTGTGAATAACAATCTCAGGTTGTAGCGAGTGTTGACATTTACTGTCCGGCTCCCATATCCACGATCTGTTCTCCAATTTACCTTAGTTCCATCAGTTTACAAAGGGATGAGTTACTTCTACTGAACCCTTGACCGATAAATTGCTTACCTTTCTGAATGTGTGGTTTAATCTTTTAAAGTAGTTAGCCATAAACAAGCATCAATTTACTCTTTTATTTCTAAACACTATACTGCTAAGCATTACTCTAGCAAATGATAGCCTCAGACTGAGACACTCTTTGAAATAACAAAACGTTCCCGGATTGACATATTAATGTGAGTTAATTAGAGGTGAAAGAGACCCTTTTTATAGCTCCACAGCTGGGTTGGCAGAGATCCAACCCGCATTGAATAAATATTTTAGTACGCCTAAATCCGAGGCACAACCGACTGTGGGGTTCAAGGAAGTCACGATGAAACTAGGTGAGACACCTTGGGAATTAGATCAAAGGTTGAAGTGTAAAATCCGCAAAGCCAATATGAACTTAACATATGGAAAGCACCGCGAATGGTTCATGGATTCACTCCTGCCTCACCTAAGGGTTGCACTATCACAACAGAAGATTACAACTCAGGCAGAGGCCTTGGATATTTCCATGAGACTACATGAAACTTCGTTGCAAGATCCAAATTAGGGGTTCAAAAAATCCATGTGCAATTGCAAAATATTTGCCTTGAAATGAAAAGTTTGAAGTAGGACAGAACAGTTTGACCAGAGGTGCGCAAAGAGATATGGAGCCTGAAATGTAAGGGTCATGGGCATGACAAAGACCACTGCTCGGTCTTAGCAAACTATAATTTAGGACGAGGACCGATGACTTTGAGTCCGGAAGCCCAAGTAGGCCTGAGCACAGGGATCGCGTTATGGTGCAATATATGTCAACAAGCAAGGAAACATATGACGGATAACTGTCATTTGATGCAGAAGTTTGTACAAACACCACAACAACTGTTCTGCAACTTCTGTAGTTCGGTAGGGCATGATGAGTGCAACTACTGAAGTTATGAATTAATGATGGAAAGAACACCCACCTATAGGATTCAAACCGAAACGTGGCCTCTTGACCAAAGCATTGGGATGGCACGAACAGGCTTTCAAGGGCGTGGATGAGGCTGGGGTAGAGAAGGACCTGGCAGAGGTTAGAGACATCTAATATGCTACAACTGTGGAGGACCAGGACACTATGCCTGTGAATACACTAACCCAATGCGTCCATTGTGTAAATATTGTACTCAGTTTGATCATGAGATAGATAATTGTCCTACGCTGATAACGAGGATACGCTAAAAAGGGGTGCTACCACCTCAGCGGACTTAGAACTTACATATGGTGAGGTTTGAGCCTTGCAAGGAGGATTTGAATGTGAATATATTGCTCTGAAGTGGAATCACAGTGGGTGATGATAAGGGGAAACAACTCGAAGACATTGCATGGGTTCGCAAGGCTCCAGCGAAGGAGACTGAATTTGATTTTGAGCGTGCATGTGAAACGTTCATGGAAGCAAAGAAGAGCTTCATTGAGGCCTCCACCTCAGGGAGCAAGGATAGGCCTGATCAGGAAATGAACCCTTATATTCTTATGACCTTTTTAGAGACCTGCATGAAGCTACTACGTGATAGCAAGGCTGTGAAAGGGTGAAATGATATTATAAATAGAAGCACCAAAAACACTCCGGGTGAACTGCGCGTCCTATGGAAGATTGGTAAGCATAAAGAAAGGACATACATGAGATGAGCCTAACCGCATAGATATGAGAATATGAAATGGATGAGGTTATTCTGGATCTGGGGTCAGACACAAACATTTTACTTAAGCAGACTTGGGAGTAGATGGGAAGACCCGTGTTACAATGTTCTCTAATTCAATTAAGTATGGAAAATCAACAGAAGATCATCCCCATAGGATGGCTGCAAGGATTAACTATAGATATTGAAGGCGTGAGTGCATTGGATGACTTTGAAGTGATAGAAATTGTGGATGATAGCAACACCTACCTTGTGCTCCTTAGCATTGATTGGGTTACTGACATGAATGAGGTAACAAACCTAAATAAGCGAAAGAAGATATTTGAAAAGAAATCGCTTCATGTAATAGTATGCCTAGATCCTACTGAAGGATCATGCTATATTGAACCAATCCAATATTATGAAAGCGATGATGATTTGGACTGCATATATAAAATAATAACACGAGACCAAGATTAGGTGAATCCGATAGTGGATGTATGAATTAAATTGGATCACGAGATTTCCTGCACCTCAGAATTTGATGAACAATTAGAGCTCTGAGAGAATCGGCTAGATGAAGTAACATGCTAAGCTGCAACATGATGACCTAGTTGCTGCTTTGTGTATCGTCAGAGGTAAGAAATTTTCCCACTTATGATGGCCTGAATGATGTAGAGGTATTTTTAGATGCATTTGAGAGGGAGGTACCATAAAAGTAGTGCTTCCAGGGTTTGGACTCGACACTGCGCGCTACGCTCACAAGATGGTGGGGTACGCAAAAGGGTAGCTTTGATGATTGGCATGATTGTAGGAGGATGATGAGAACACACTTTTGGAAGCCAAAGGTACGAATGACATTCAAATATGACGGGAAGGATGATCCATGCGTACACTTGGCCAAATGGGCTAAGGCTTATAGAGCGAAGCCCCAACCTGAATGGGTGCACTTGTTTTGCCATACCTTGGATGTCATCTGATGAACTGGTACTTGGCGACAAAGCTCTACCATGGTACTGGTGAATGGGATATTCTGCACGAAGGGTTCATAATGAAATTCAGCTTCAAAGACAGGTTTGACAATATTGATGAAGCACTACAATAAGTTAAAGTAGCAATATTTAGGATACCGCAAGAACCTTTGGATCTGATTCAACCTGATTGGACTACTTAGCTGAGTCACATGCTGGAATGATATAACGTGACTGCTAAAGAAGGAGATGAGGATCCACGAAAGATTAATGTCCCTAAAACTGAAGGTCACCATGAGGTTGAGGGACCCAAGATTGAGAATCCTGATATAACTGCGCCATTGAAAATGAAACAGGTAAATATTGGTATGGAGGTAGAGCCCAAATTCATGAGGACTGGAGATTATTGGGATGATGCAATGGTAGATAAGGTCACCGAATTTCTCAGAAAATATTGGGATTTGTTCCCTACCAAGTTTACGGATTTAAGGGGGGTAATAGGAGTCCTGGGTGTTATGAAGATCACGTTAAAACTCGATGTGAAGCCAGTTAACAAAACACCTTACCATCTCAATATGAAGTATAAGGAGAAGGTTTGCTTAGAGCTAGACAAGATGCTCACATCAGGCATCATTGAGCCCATAGAAGAATCTTATTGGGTAAGCCTAATGGTGGTACAAGAAATGAAGAAGAAGGATGAAATAAGGATATGCATTGATCTCAAGAAGTTGAATGACGCTTGCGTACATGATCCTTTCTCGACTTGGTTCACTCATGAGGTATTGGATAATGTAGGTGGCTAGGAAGCGTACTCCTTCACTGATGGGTTCTCTAGGTACCATCATATTAAAATCATGCTTGAAGATAGAAGCAAGATGACCTTTGTGACTGAATGAGGATGTTTTCAATACACTATAATGCCTTTCAGATTAAAGAATGCACCTGTGTTTTTCTCATGCGTAGTCATTACCGCATTCAAAGAATTATTTCATAAGTTTCTGGAGGTAAACTTTGATGACACGACTATGTTTGGGTTGGTAAAACGCCATGTGCCAAGTTTGTGCCTAATGCTAGATACTTGTCAAAGGTACCAGATTGCACTTAATCTGAAGAAATGCCTATTTTGTGTTCCTTTTGGGACCCTGTTGGGTCATGTGGTTTGTAGATAGGGATTGATGGTAGATCCCGCAAAGATCGTAGTGATACTTAACTTGGAGGTGCCAAAGATTGGAAAACAGTTGCGTGCAACCTTAAGACATACTGGGTATTACAGGAAGTTTATCAAGGGCTATGCCCAAATCACCACACCTATGGAGAAGTTGTTGAAAAAGGATGTTACCTTCTGTTGGAATGACGACTATAAGAAAATCTTGGATGTCTTGAAAGAAAAAATGATCATCGTGCCAATTTTAGTCTTCCCAGATTGGAATAAGGAGTTTCATGTACATCTAGACACGTCATGTATAGCACTGGGAGCAGTACTGACACATGCTGGCAGAGGAGAATTGGATCATCCTAGAACATTCACAAGCAAGAGGTTATCCAAGGCTAAGAAGAACTATTTCACCACCGAGCACGAAGGGTTAGCCATAGTATACGCGTCTAGAAGTTTAGACACTATTTGCTGTGTGGACATTTTAATATGTATACAGATCATTCTGCATTGTAATATCTAGTCAATAAGCTTGTGTTGAGAGGAGAATCTATAGGTGGTTGTTATTGTTCCAAGAGTATGATTTTGAAGTTATTGTGAAGCCTGGACAACTGAATGTGGGACCAGAACATCTGTCACGCATCAAAACAAGGGAAGAGCCCACTAATTTGGAGGAGGGATTGCCTAACACACAACTATTTCCAGTGAAAGTCACGGATGGTCACTTTGAAGACATCATACACTTCCTAATGACAGGAACTACCTCGGAAGGTTACACCGTCCAGCAAACGAAGGAGTTAGTGTGCACGTGGCAGAATTTTTTGTCATTGTCGAGCATCTATACAAAATGGGGTCTGATGAAGTATTACGATGATATGTACCAGAGTTTGAAAGGAGAAGTATCCTCATGGATGCTCATGAGGGTTCTGTAGGAGGCCATTATGTTGAAAGAGCAACCTCACAAAAGATTCTACCTGCATGGTTGTGGTGGCCAACCCTCCATCAGGATTCAAAAGCTTATTGCAAGGCGTGTGATGTGTGTCAAAGGAATGGCAGGCCATTGTGGAGAGATGAGCTACCTTTGAATCCAAATATGACGTTGCAACCTTTTGAGAAATGGGCGATAGATTTCGTGGGACCCATTCAGCCCCAAGGCAAGAAGATGAGAGTGCCATAGATTATCACTGCGATTGAATATTTGACTCGATCAGTGGAGGTACAACCTGTAAAGGACTGCACAGGTGCGATTGCTGCGAAATTCCTCTTTAAATATGTACTGACGCGATTTGGATGTCCAAAGATTTTGATGAGTGATCATGGCACACACTTTCGGAATGAAACACTCAGCGCACTGACGAAGGAATTTCAGGTATATCACCAGAAAAGCATGCCTTATCACCCACAGACTAATGGGACAATGGAAGCATTCAGTAAGGTGTTGGAGATAGTGCTCACCAAGTTTTGCAACACTCATCAAAGTGATTGGGACCTACGCATACCCAGAGTACTATGGGCCTATCAGACAACATGAAAAAAGTTGACTGGACAGACACCCTTTAGGCTTGTATATGGTGTTGAAGTAGCGATGCCCATGGAATATATTGTGCCTAGTTTGCACATAGTGGCACTCATGGGTATGACATATTGTGGAGCCTTGGAAGAGAGGCTCACGCAGCTAGCTGAGCTTGAGGAAGAGAGATTTCTAGATGGATTTCACCAATAGGTCCAAAAGTAGCGTGAGAAAGCATGGCATGATCAGAACATTAAGTTGCACACCTTTAAGGCAAATGATCTAGTTTTGATATATGACAGTAAGTTTGATAATTTTCCAGGGAATTTCAAAATGCACTGGTTAGGGCCCTATGTCATTAAGGAGATTACCAATGGGGGAGCAGTTTTTTTGGTTAAATTGAATGGAGATCCCTTCCCAGGAAAGGTGAATGATAGCTGGTTAAAGCCATACACCAGTGATCCGGCCAAGTGACTATATGAGGGTAGCATAGTCTTAACGCTCTAGGCAACTGGAAGTAGGCACGAGACTATAAACTACACTACCCGAGTTGGGGGACAGGGCGATTAGAGGATTGTGTGGAGCAAGGAGATGTCACATTGTTCATGAGAAGGCGAAGAGAGCTATGATAGCCATGGAGAAATCATGTAGGTCAGCCGGAAAGTGACCATTAAAGTCATTGTTCATGATTTGATGGTAGGAATGCAGCCAAATGGATCGGGTGGCCAGAATTTAAGACAAACTTTATGGGTAAGATGCTTGGAAATTTGTCACCAATTTGGCATTAATGAACCGAATGTGGGGGGAATGGTCAGATTTGAATTCAAAATGTCGTATAAATTATAGGTGGTTGCCCTATGAAAAACACTTGGCATTTTGAGAATTGAGTTGTTGAGCTCTTAGGGCACATGAACCGTGAATACTTTGAAGCTTTGCTAGCCACTTCAGTATTTGAGACATTGCCAAAGGAAACACATGAGTTTTTGCATAACATCATGTCGACACCCACAGAAGTTATGGACACCGAAGCAGTGATAGCTGAGGGGTCTATGCCAGAAGTTGTTACGGAGGCAGAGAGAGCTGCTTCGGAGGTTGCAAAGGTATTGGCTGAAGTTCTAAAATCACCACAGACACCTAGACCAAAGTAGACCCCAACCAAGGAGAGTGCAAAGGATACGAAGGTCAAGGAGGCTACGAAACTGGTGCACGCATCGTCAAGAAGAAACCCACCGAAGGACAATCCCATCGCATAGGAAAAGAGCAAGGCCATTAACTTGGAGCCAGAGGATGAAGAAATTGAGGACATCCTGATGGATGATGAGGACTTGGGTGTAGAAGTGGAGGAAGTTGAAGTCTAGGGTGTTGACCCTATCACTAAGTTTCCCGAGTATGTCCCTCCGCACAAGGGCAAGACCAAGGTGCCAAAGGACATTGACGAGAGTAAGGTCCCCTTGCAAACCCCTTTGCTGCCGGATGAGATTTCCTTTGAAGGACCACACTTGGGGTGGGTTCCTCTATTAAAACTAGAAGATTGGGACTTAGCTAACCATGAGAAGTTCCTACACTTAGCGACAAAGTAGCTAATGCGCCACATTATTGACACAACCAATGGGATGAATGCACTGGAACCGCGGAAGTGGTTCAGAGGAGTAGACACAGAAGGTTTTCTCAACCTGCTATGGGTGTCACACTACAATCACACCCCCATTACAATATTGGTCATCAGGTAGATGTTATGCTTGGTGCACAATGGGTGCCTGTGGCTGGAGGAGCTGATACCCATCAGTGACAGGTTGATCCATAGGATCACACAACTTTCCTACATAGGGGAAAATTTGGCCATGATGTTTGGTGGAAAAGGTGGCAAGAAGGCACTTGTGGAGGCCATGAAGGAGAATTTAAAGCTCATGAAGAACCCATGATGCTATTCCATCTCAAGAATCTGCAACGCTGCGGTCAAGGTGGTCACCCATATTTTGGTAGGAAAGGTTATGAGGAAGTGTCGCGCAGATGAAGTGTTGGCACGAGTTGTCACTCTTGCAGCCCAATGCACCAAAGGAGTCCAGTTTAATTGGGCACGTTATCTCTGTAGTGAGTTCCTTGCAAACTTTCGTGAGGCATAGGAGCTCAACAAGGCCTTCCGCTATGTGTGGTTCTTGTTATCTATTGTGCTAGTAGCTTGGGAGCTGCCAGAAGACAGTCAATTCCCCTTGGTCGCACCAGACCTACCAGAAGCAGCGAAGTACACTTTGATGTGGGCAACCAAGGATGCTCAGTGCATCAGGGATAGCAAGATCTTTTGGATCTTGATGGAAATGAACATGCACTTGGCTATCAATCACAAACTGCAGTTGTCGTCTATGGTGTTTGCCAACCTATAGGGGTACGCGGAGTTTAAGGCAGACTTTCACATGTGTCAATCAGGGCGTGGAAGGACCCTGCACAGACATGGTATGACTTGCCTTACTTGGCAATGGACGATGCAATTGATGCAATACTTGATCACTAACCAGCAGAGTGGCGCACTACCTCATATTTGGTGGTGGGAGTGAGCAAATTGGTCGCGTAGCACAAAAAGGAGGAGGCCAAGCTTAAGATGGCGCAACTAGTCGAGAAGAGGAAGAGGGAGACCGATGACAAGGCCCAGGCAGAGCGTGATGCCATCCAGTAGACAGAAAAGCAGACAAGTGAAATAGAGTGATGCTCTAACAAAGGCACGAGGTCGTCTTCACCTGAAATAGAGGAAGACATGGATGAGAAAAAATAGCAGCATGGCGTTAACCCACAGACAATGTCAGACCACATCAAGCTTCCAAGGGAATAAGAGAAAGTGGGGTCAGGAAGAAATTTAAGGACACTAAGGCGTCACTAGACCCAATCACCCTCAAAGAGGGTGATTTGCATGACATTGGAGATATGGTGCGGGATGTCACCGCGGAGGCACTACAATATTTCAAGAAGCAGCAACAACTATTATTGGAGGCCATCTGTTATAGACATTTTTGGGCCCTACAACCCCAAGCATGAAATGCCCATAAACCAAGGGCTCCTAAGTCCCTAAAAGTGTTGTTCTAAACCCTAAAGGAACAAGGTCAACAGATTACAGCTTCTACCAGAAGTTCTCCATGAAAAACTGCTCAAAATTGGTCAAAACAGGATCATTTCAGCTACTCCACTAGCTAAGTGCGTTGCATCTCACCTAAATACACTGTGAGGGTGCGTTGCATTTCAAAAATCCCTTCTGTGGGGTGTGATGGGCGAGAAATGACAAAGACATGGATCTATAATCATAAACAATCTAGGATCAGATGTAAATTGACCATACAAATGTAGCAAGCATCAATGACACAAAAGCATGGAGGAAAACTAGAATAGCTTTTATTGATAAACAAGAAAAGAGCCAAGAGGAGTTACAAGTAGTTGTTCTAACCCAGCATCAACCTCCCAGCAAAGAAGCCCCTCTTCACCTCAAACAAAGCTTAGATCACCCAACAATCTGATGTTTGTCTCAAGAAACCAACAACAATTCCTTACAATATGCAAAATTCCAGCCTCTGGATCTCTGGGATGAGGGATCCATATATAGATATCTGTAATGGAGATGAGTCAACTCATGATTTGATTAGTGTCTTCCCTCTGATAGTTCTTGCTTCCACTTGGAGATTGATGATCTCTTACTCATCCTTGGTCGAATTCAGTGAGGCAAGTGTCACAGGAGAAGATTCTGGAAGCTTCCATTGCCTCTCCACCTCGCGGAACATTTTTGGGCCCTACAACCCCAAGCATGAAATGTCCATAAACCAATGGATCCTAACTCCCTAAAAGTGTTGTTCTAACCCCTAAAGGAACAAGGTCAACAGATTACAGCTTCTCCCAGAAGTTCTCCATGAAAAACTGCTCAGAATTGGTCAAAACAGGATCATTTCAGCTGCTCCACTAGCTAAGTGCGTTGCAGCTCACCTAAATACACTGTGAGGGTGCGTTGCATTTCAAAAATCCCTTCTGTGGGGTGCGATGGGAAAGATATGACAAATGGCAGTGTCATTCCGCGAGGTGGAGAGGCAATGGGAGCTTCCAGAATCTTCTCCCGTGACACTTGCCTCACTGAATTCGACCAAGGATGAGTAAGAGATCATCAATCTCCAAGTGGAAGCAAGAACTATCAGAGGGAAGACACTAATCAAATCATGAGCTAACTCATCTCCATTACAGATATCTATATATGGATCACTCCCAGAGATCCAGAGGCTGGAATTTTGCATATTGTAAGGAATTGCTGTTGGTTTCTTGAGACAAACATCAGATTGTTGGGTGATCTAAGCTTTGTTTGAGGTGAAGAGGGGCTTCTTTGCTGGGAGGTTGATGCTGGGTCAGAACAACTGGTTGTAACTCCTCTTGGCTCTTTTCTTTTTTATCAAAAAAAGCTATTCAAGTTTTCCTCCATGCTTTTGTGTCATTGATGCTTGCTACATTTGTATGGTCAATTTACATTTGATCCTAGATTGTTTATGATTATAGATCCATGTCTTTGTATAGTGTTATGCTTTTGAGATCTCACAGGTACTTTGTGAAGCTGGGCGTGCAAGGGAGCAGGTAGCTAAAGACTATCAAAAGAAGAGAGGAATCAAATCAGGAGATTAGCAAAAGATAGAGGTTGGTCTTTCTATTCCTCTCTATCTATAATTCATAAAGGAAGAACGAAAGTAGCTTTTCTCTGTTTGTTTCTAAGGCAGCTGTCACACCTTAGTGGGATAGAGCAGTTCTATATAGACACTTCCTCCTATAACAAAATGGTGACTCCACGGGTGATCTAATTAGTCTGTTTGTTTATCATTCTTTGTTGTTTGTTTCATAAACTTACAAGTAGCATCCAAACTGCATTTGCCATAACACATGAAAAGTAGATAACTGCTACTTCAATCCATCTACGGAATCTGTTTATGATTTAAACAATTGATTCACAAACTATCTGATTGCCCTTGTGATAGCTCTTAGATCCTCCTTAGATCTACCCCTGATTGTTGCATTACTGATTGCTTTTTGTTCGACCAAAACCCAAGAACTGAACTGTAAACTGTGACCCGAAACCCGAACAGAGTCTCGTTTCTAGCCCAGTGTAGGTATTGTTCAGAGAATCTGAATTTCAGCGCACTTCCCGAGTGGACAAGCTGAGCTGCATTTCAAATTCTCTGTGTTACAGGTGCGCTGATCAGACTAGCTCTGTGCAATTTTGGTTTCTGTGATTCATTCTTTCCAGTTTTATTCCTGAATTTTGCTGCGTGTGATCAGTATATGTCTGTTTGAAACCCATTTTCCTTGATGTTATTCCGCCTCCTTTGTACAAAAGAACTGTAGATGTTTTTGTGTGTTTGTTGAGTCATTTATAGTTCTCCTTTACAAAAGTAGCAAAATCGTACTATCGTCCTTTGATTTGAAACTGTCGCAAGTGTCGATTTCAATCGTAGGAAAGAGTTTGATTGCTGTTGATGGTCGATTATCCTGTTACTATTGCTTTTGGTCTGAATTTGTAATTTTCTAGTGTCAAGAACAAGTACTCAATTCAAAATCGTAAAGTGTTGTGATCGTCTCCATTTTTTGATTTCGAAAAGGAACTTGTTTATATTTGTCGCTTGAAAAGAAATTCAAATTTGTGCATCAACTTTCTTTTTAGCATTCATATACTAAGAAAGTCGAAAACAAATACATGCATGTGCATTTAGAGTGTGCTCTTTGCTCTTTTTGAAAAGATTCTGTCTTTTTTCCTTAGTAGCTAGGATTTTCATTGCACAAAGAAGATAAAAAATTTGTTTATCATCTTAGATTGCATTTTAGGAATTACATCTACATCTCGTGGTGAACCTGAAAGGCAAACTTCATAAACAAGATCAACTTAAAATAAATTCAATGAATCTAACAACGCTTTGGAACTTAATGCACAACATTTAGAAGTCTAGGCTAGAGACGTATTCCGGCGTCGTAAAGCCTGGTAATTGTTGTTCTCACTGATGGTTGGGTGATTCCTCCACTTTGAGACGATAAGTGCCAGTACGGACTTGTGCTTCCAAGTACCGTCGAGTATATTTTGGGAGACCCCAATGGGCTTAATCCTTTATCCATAGGAAGCTGTGTCTGCCGCCCTATCGATCGCAATGCACTGAACACAGCATTCGGGAAGATTGACTGTCGTACCATAAAATGTATTCTGCAGTTTTGCGATTGGTTTGATAATCCCTCTACCTAGATTTCCAGAGTAGTCCCTTTCATTCCTTTTCAGACTCCTTAACAGAAAAGGTCCATTTGAGCACTTGTCACTTCAGGCTCATTAAAAATCGAAGGAGACTAGAGTCATCTTTTGTTTTTTCTCGACTCTTAAAAATTGAAAAAACAAGTTGTGTCAAAGCGTCTAAAATTTATTTTAAATGGAATATTCATTACCCTTTCCTACGTTGATCTTGGGTTGAGAAAATGGAATCCACCAACCAAGGAATTCCCCTTGGAGGAAATCCTAGTCCCTTCTCCTCTTGGGGAGATGTTGGTGCACCCCATATGGCCACATTGTCGCTTCCAGGATTGACAATTGGTTTGCCTGTATGGCTCTTCTCAACCCCTGTCGTTTAGAACACCACAATTCCTGAGTTACCCACCAATCTTCTACTTCCTCTAATTCTTCCTCTCCTCCTTCCTCTTCGCTTGATGGGGCTGGTAAAGCCAAAATTCAAGTACCTAAGGAGAAGAAGGAAAAGAAGAAGAAAGAGAAGAAGAAGAAGGAGCCAAAAGCGAATGGGGGCAAACGAGTGTCGTCTAGCGAAAATCCACACACTGCACCGACCAGGCCTAAATCACCAGGTGTCATTTGCAAAGGAGACCACTATCACAGAGATTGTCCTTGCATCCCTCGGATCTTAAGGGACTCGTCTCCTTGTTTGCACAACCCGGTGTCGTTAACCTCTGATGATCATGTTGAAAACACACCGTCAACTAGTGAAAGTGAATCCCCAGGACAAAAATGAAAATATAGATTTACTTGCAAATTGTGTGAAGGCGATCATGCCATCCACCATTGTCCCTTCTTAGATGAAGCTAAAAGAGTTTTGGACGATCGTCCGGTTTCACTATTACGACTTCCTCCTAGATATAAAAAACTCTTGCTGAGTCTGTCACTAGTTGAAAATCTGGCTGGCCCGCTCAGGTGGTCGGCCGAAGCATCTATCATTGAAGATAAACCATCTGAACCCATACCAGGCAAAAGTCAAAAGGTCGAGGCGGCAGTTGACCCGGTCTTGCCTTCAGAGGTTCCATCTTCAGATGATACAGTCACTGAAGAGAACAAGGATGACACCGTCCAAATTCTTTTCATAAGCACAGACTCCAACGAACATGGGGGCAATTTACCCATTCCTTTACCGCAGGAAGGAATTTTTCCAGAGTCGTACCCGGCCGTCTATTCAGTCCCACCTCCGAGCAACCTAGTTGTCTCCTTCGACTGGAATCAACTAGGCAGACCCCGTTTACCAGCTAGTATACCATTCCAAATCATTGTTCAAATATATAGAATGGTTATGGCTAGTACCATCATAGATGAGGGGGCTTCTATGAGTATCCTTTCCTCAACTGCTTGGAAAGCGCTTGGTTCGCCATCGCTTTTGCCTGAGATGAGAAATCTAACAGGCTTTGACAAAGGAACCAGTCGACTGTTAGGGATCCTTCCCAATGTGCCCATAACATTGAGAGGGAAAACCATTCACATGAACGTAATGGTAGTTCAAGGACCCCTGGATTACAATCTACTCCTTGGACGAGACTATATTTATTGCATGGGAGCAATTGTCTCCTCACTCTTTAGAGTAATGTGTTTTCCACACGAAGGAAGAGTGGTCAAGATCATAGACCAGCTTTCATTCCCGGTTCACGCATAGCAAATAGTCATATACCATCCCTAAATGGTCTTTTCACGCAAGAAATGTCTCAATCCCCAGTCTGCCCACCCGATGAGCGCGAGTGATTCGAGGGACATGACTGAAACCCAGGGGGCATGCACCCTGGTTTGCTTTGGCAGGAAAACTTTGGGTATAGGGTAGGTTTCCGCGAGAGTATATGACCTCCGTACTCCCGTCCGTGATTGGAAGAGGGAGTTGGACTAGAATAAGATCCTCTTGTCAAAGTTATGTGAGTTGGCGGGCATCGCCGTTCACCTTTGTTTATCTCGGTAGACATCGCCGAAGAGGTGTTTTGTTTACACCGTAAATAGAACAATCTTTGGTAACCTGTAAGAGGTAGGCCTCTCTCGGTAAAACAAATGTTTTAACGGAAGAAAGAAGGGGTAACCTTGAAACTCTGTTTTATACCTGGGGGCATGCAAACCTTTTGGAGTGCAAGCAAAGAGTGATCATTTATCTATTTTTTGGATTGGTCGTTTCCTAACTTGCATAAAGAAAGGATGTGGGGCAAAACTCTAAAAGTTGTCGTTTTTATATGAGACATTCTTATCACACAATTGGATTAATCGAGCAGTTTTAGCACATAGTTCAAGCTCGTTAAAAAATAAACATAAGCCATGAGAAAATGTTTCCCCCCGCGTTTAAGCTCGTTAAAAAATGAACTATTCCCCGGTAAATAACCATCGTGAATGTAGTACTTCAGCCATTAAAGCCTTGGTCGTGTTTGCACCGTCACCTCCACTTTTGCATTGGCCGATCATTCACCTCCATTTGATTGTTTACCCATTTTGAGGAACAGCTGCGAAGAGTGATTTCACTAGCCATTTTTGTAACACTGCCGTGATTGGAAAATTCCAAACCTTACCTGGAATCAGTTGCTACCCATTTTATCACTTGTTCCTCAAAAGACGAGTCTCCTTTAAGCTCTTTTCAACTGACTCGTAAAATATGAAAAGATTGCCGAGCCATTGGCCTCTCTAGCTCGTTAAAGGGACAGGAAGTGCTATCCCTCCTCTAGATTTTAATCTTTTTGGACCTAAGGGATTATTACACAAAAAGATCGAGCACTTTTTTTACACGGCTCGTTAAAAGTATCGAAAATTCATCCCTTCTGTGTTGTTTTATATTTTTTCGGACTTAAGGGATTAGATGACGAAAAAGGAATTTTTGAGTTACCTTTACGTTCCTTTTCATAATCTCTAAACTTGAAAAGGACCGAGTTATCTTTGTCGTCAAACTCGTTAAAAAGATTAATAGCGGCAAACTTGTCTATAGACGAGAACGAGTTTCATATCGCTAGGCTCGTTAAAACATAGCGATGGGTTTGCCCGAAGGGAAAATTATAGAACAAGCATATGTTATCCTCCTCAAGCTTGACAAAAATAAATAGGTACTGGTCAGCAATGACTGGGGAAAATTGGGAAGAAAACTTGAAAAAACTTTGTTGGTAGCAAGTCGCTCTTAAACATGACACTTCCACTCCGTGTCCGAGTCGGGTTGGGTTGTTTCATTCACTGGTCACATCACCATGGTCCCATCATACCATCCACATTTGGGGTTAATGCTACCGATCCATCACATCAGTGTTGCCGATATGTTCAAGAGAAGTCATTCAGAGAATTCACCTGTGTCTCACCCACTACCATACATTTATACTACATTCTTTCATGGCCGCCACCCTGAACCTTATATCACCAGATTGTTTTCACCTCCATTAAAATCATTTGCTCTGTTTCATGTCATTGATGTGGAATTCATTAAGGCCCTCCTGTAATTGATCTAGGAACACCCCATTCAGTACTTTGAAGCTTGCATGCCTCAATGGCAAGTTTCTCACTCCCGGCGACAGGTTTACATCAATGGCCTTCGACCGAAAGATTTTGCATGGTGTTCGATGCCAAGTCCTTTATTCACACCACGTGAATTGTACTGCAGTACCTTGAGGGTCATTATCATTATCAGTGATTCCTCTCGCACTTGTTAACAACTTACATCATTGGCTGGTAATCAAGCGATGTCTTTCCATGTTCGACTTCATAACATTTCTCACACGGATCGACTTGTACTTCGAGTGAAGATCGAACGAGATTGAAGACCCCGGATCTAGTTTCATCCATCCAGGATGCGATATATATTCATGGAAATAAAGACATCAAATGTACATCATTGCTGCACAGATAATCATCCAATCAAAAGGATGATGGCTCTATCAGAATCATCAGTCTACACTAAGACGATTGTCTGTCCTATGTACATGAAAATGAACTTATAAAGCTGAGCAAGGGAATGCCCGCCTCAGCTAGATCATGAAAATATTATGAAGATAATTATTTGTATTGTATCTTATTACAGGTCTCCTCCCAGCATTGAAAGAACTTCGGATCCTCATAATAAAGCATTTCACTCGACATCAAAAGATTAACGACCTCATGCTTTAGGGGGCAACTGTTATAGACATTTTTGGGCCCTACAATCCCAAGCATGAAATTTCCATAAACCAAGGGCTCCTAAGTCCCTAAAAGTGTTGTTCTAACCCCTAAAGGAACAAGGTCAACAGATTACATCTTCTCCCAGAAGTTCTCCATGAAAAACTGCTCAGAATTGGTCAAAACAGGATCATTTCAGCTGCTCCACTAGCTAAGTGCGTTGCATCTCACCTAAATACACTATGAGGGTGCACTGCATTTCAAAAATCCCTTCTGTGGGGTGCGATGGGTGATAAATGACAAATGGCAGTGCCATTCCGCGAGGTGGAGAGGCAATGGAAGCTTCCAGAATCTTCTCCTGTGACACTTGCCTCACTGAATTCGACCAAGGATGAGTAAGAGATCATCAATCTCCAAGTGGAAGCAAGAACTATCAGAGGGAAGAAACTAATCAAATCATGAGCTGACTCATCTCCATTACAGATATCTATATATGGATCCCTCATCCCAGAGATCCAGAGGCTGGAATTTTGCATATTGTAAGGAATTGCTGTTGGTTTCTTGAGAAAAACATCAGATTGTTGGGTGATCTAAGCTTTGTTTGAGGTGAAGAGGGGCTTCTTTGCTGGGAGGTTGATGCTGGGTTAGAACATCTGGTTGTAACTCCTCTTGGATCTTTTCTTGTTTATCAATAAAAGCTATTCAAGTTTTCCTCCATGCTTTTGTGTCATTGATGCTTGCTACATTTGTATGGTCAATTTACATCTGATCCTAGATTGTTTATGATTATAGATCCATGTCTTTGTATAGTGTTATGCTTCTGTGATCTTACAGGTACTTTGTGAAGCTGGGCGTGCAAGGGAGCAGGTAGCTGAAGACTACCAAAGAAGAGAGGAATCAAATCAGGAGATTAGCGAAAGACAAAGGTTGGTCTTTCTGTTCCTCTCTATCTATAATTCATAAAGGAAAAACGAAAGTAGCTTTTCTCTGTTTGTTTCTAAGGAAGCTGTCACACCTTAGTGGGATAGAGCAGTTCTATATAGACACTTTTCCCTGTAACACCATCTAGACAGGTCTTTAGGAGCTGCAAACCTATACATCATAGGTTGGCACAGTGTCCACCGGCCTCGCTATCAGCACTTCAAAAGCTGCCAAGATGTTGTGTGCAAAGGTCTCTCGAGCGATAGTGCTACCAGATCGAGCACTAACCACAGAAAATTATGTTGATAGGCCCACTCTCAACGCCCTCAAGGGAACAAGGTTGAACTTGGTTGTTATGATACCAGCTCAAGAAAAGATAGAAAAGATAGATCAACGCCTTAGAATTCAGCCTCTTCGAGGGGGCAAGCTCCTTTACATTACATAAATGAACAATTCTTGGATGACACAAATGATAAAACCTCCTTTATATATATAGGAGTCTAAGGAGTCACAATATAATCCAGCCGACCTAACAATAATAATATAAAGCCACAAAAATAACAATAGAGGGATTCTATGGGGCACAGAAATAACAACATGGTGGTAATAGGGGCACAACAATATAAATAAGGGGTATAACTACAATAGTAATGGGGTAATCACTAGTATTATAGGGACCCAACATGCCCCTCTCCTTCAAAAAAGTGTTGTCCTCAACGCTTGAGTAGTTCTAGATACTTCTGCATAAAATTCTCATCCTCCCATGTGGAATCTTCAGCAGATAAGTTCTTCCACTTGATAAGATACTCTGAAATTGATTGATTTCGTAGCTGTCGAGTTCTTGTTTCTGTGACTGCTTCCGGTTCCAATATAATTTTTCCTTCCTCGTCAAGTTCTAGCAATATTGTTTGAACTGGGAGCTTGTTGCCTATAACCTTCTTTAAAAATGAAACATGGAAAACTGGGTGCAATCGAGAAGCTGCAGGAAGCTCCAATTTGTATGCCATAGTACCAATCTTTTGCAACACCTTGTATGGACCATAATACTTTGGTGATAATTTATTATCCTTCTTAGCTTGCTTTAGGGACATTTTCTTATATGGTTGTAGCCGTAGGAATACCCAATCACCTACATCAAAACTTCTTTCACTGCGATGTTGATATGCCTGTTGTTTCATTCTATTTTGTGCCAACATGAGGTTATCCTTTAAGAGTTGGAGGACTTATTGTTGATGTTCGATGTGATGTTCCACTGCCTAAACCTTAGAATTTTCTCTTAAATATGATGTGATGGATGGTGGTTGATACCCATAAAGTGCCATAAATGGGGTCATTTTTGTTGCTATATGGAAGGAAGTGTTATACCACCATTCAGCCAGAGGAAACCATTTGACCCATTGTGTCTGTTTATCAGATACAAAGCAACGAAGATATCCTTCCAAACATTTGTTTACTATCTCAGTTTGCCCATCAGATTGAGGATGATAAGATGAGCTATGAGCTAACTGAGTACCAAGACAAGAAAATAATTCTGTCCAAAAATTTCCAGTGAAAATGGGATCTCTGTCACTTACAATAATCTTTGGGTTTCCATGTAGCTTTTGAATTGTTTCCATAAATGTAGTAGAAACTGTACTGCCTTTAAATGGATGTGATAATCCACAAAAATGTGCATACTTGGTAAGTCTATCAACTACCACCATGATGACACTCTTTCCCTCACACTTGGGTAAACTTGTGATAAAATCCATTGAAACCTCCTCCCAATGTTGGCTTGGAATGGATAAAGGTTGTAATAGACCCGATGTCTTAATAGTTTCAACTTTATTTTGTTGGCAAACCAAACATTCCGCCACAAACTTTTGAATATCTGATTTAAGGCCATCCCAAAAAAAATCCTTCTTAACCCTATGGTAAGTTTTTAAAAATCCCGAGTGCCCTCCTAAGGGAGAAGTGTGCAATTCCATAAGAATCTTTTGTTTTAGCTGGGAATTCTTATAGAGGTATAAGCGATCTTTGTACCATAATGAATCATTTTGCCAGCTAAATGTATCAGACGTACTGGAATCTTGTTGTAGCTTTCGAATAAGTGCCCACACTTCTTCATCATTCTTCCATTCCTCCCTTGCTTCGTTTATCCAATCTGGTTGGATAACAGAAATGGCGCACAACAATGCTTCCACATCCTCATCGTTTCTTGAGAGTGCATCTGCCACCACATTTTTCTTCCCTTTTTTGTAGATGATTTCAAAGTCATAACCCAACATCTTTGTGACCCACTTTTGTTGCTCGTCAGAGGATAATCTTTGTTCTAAAAAGTATTTAAGGCTATCATGATCCGTTTTTACCTTGAAGTGTCTTCCCATTAGGTAGGGTCACCATTTCTTAAGTGCATGGAGCATTGCCAAGATTTCCTTCTCATAAATAGCTTTGCTTAAAAACCTTCCCTTGATTGGACGACTTTCAAAAGCAATGGGTCTTTTATCTTGCATTAGAACAACACCAATTCCATTTCCTGAAGCATCACATTCCACAATAAAGGTTTTTGTGAAGTCCGGTGTAGCTAAGACCGGTGCTTGGCACATTGCCTCTTTAAGATGTTCAAAGGCCTTTGTTGCTTCTGGAGTCCATGAAAATGCATCTTTCTTCAATAATGTTGTTAGAGGTGCTACTATTCTCCCATAATTCTTAACAAACTTGCGATAATACCCTGTCAACCCAAGAAATCCTCGCAGATGCTTTATGGATGTGGGGATTTTCCATTCCTTGATGGCTTTAATTTTGCTAGGGTCTACCTTAACTCCTTCATGAGATACAATATGACCCAAATATTCCACCTCCTGTACTCCAAAGAAACATTTGGACCTTTTTGCATATAATTGTTTCTCCTCCAATAGTTGTAGCACCCTGTCAACATGTTCAACATGATCCTTCCAAGACTTGCTGTAGATTAGTATATCATCAAAAAATACTAACACAAATTTTCTAAGGAATGGTTTGAAAATTGAATTCATCAAACCTTGAAATATTGAAGGTGCATTACTAAGGCCAAAAGGCATGACCAAAAATTCATAATGACCCTCATGAGTTCTAAATGCCGTTTTCAGAATGTCTTCAATCTTCATTCTGATTTGATGATATCCGTAACGAAGATCCAACTTGGTGAAGTAAATTGATCCATGCAATTCATCCAGCAATTCATCAATGACAGGAATGGGGAACTTATCTTTAATAGTGAGCTTGTTGAGCTCCCTATAATCCGGACACATGTGCCATGATCCATCCTTCTTGTGCAGCAATACTACTGGAGCAGAGAAAGAACTTTGACTTGGTTGAATTATACTAGCCTCTAGAATTTCTACAACCATACGTTCAATTTCACTTTTTTGGACATAGGGATATCTGTACGGCCTGATGTTTGGAGGAACACTTCCTGGAATTAGATGAATAGCATGATCATGATCACGCATAGGTGGGATACCTTTGGGAGTCTCAAATACCTTGGAATGATTGTCCAGGACTTTTTGGAGATCTGGAGAAATAGATGATTCCAATGTGGAAACATCTAGCAAACATAATTGTGCAATTACACCTCTTTGCTCCTTTTTTAGAAGCTTTGTCATACCATTAGAGCTGATTATCTTTCCTGGTTTCCCTGCAATACCCCTTAATTCAACTTCCTTTCCTTCCGTAGAAAATTTGATGAAAAGTTCTTGAAAATTAAAAGCTATTGTACCAAAAGATTATAGCCATTGGACTCCTAGTACAACATCAGCACCTCCCATTGGAATGGAAAGCATTGGGCTAGTCAATACATATTCTCCCATGGATAGCTTGATATTATGGCACCTTCGAGAGCAATTTATTGTTCCTCCATTTGCAATCATCACTTGACACTCTGGTGCTGGATATAGGAAGCAATTTAATTCTTTTGCTACCCTGCAATGAATAAAATTGTGGGTGCTTCCTGAATCAATCAACACTATTACCTTTTTCTTCTTGATTTGTCCTTCTATCTTGATGGTTTGAGGAGTGGTAATTCCCACCAATGCATTACAAGATATGGTCAGATTTATTTGTTCTTCATCTAGGCTTTGTTCCTGGAGTATATCCTCTTCTTTTGACCTTTCTTGCTCCTTTTCTTCTTCCTCTTCACAATCTATGTAGAATAATTTCTTCTCAGCACACTTATGACCTTTAGTGTATTTGCTATCACAACTGTAACAAAGCCCTTTTGCTCTTTCTTCTTCCAATTGTTGTAGTGTCAACCTTATAGGTTGTGGAAGACTAGGGGCAACAACACTTCCATCTTTATAGTTGTGAGTGGTATGCTTCCTGGTTGCCATAATTTTAATTTCCATTTTTCTTGCTAACCTGAATGCCTTCTCTAATGAATCAGGTTCCAAAAGGCGAACATCATGCTGGATATTATCCTTTAAAGACCCTATGAACACATCAATCCTATGCTCCTCTGGAATATCTTTTACCCATATGTTCAATTTTTGGAACTCCTCAATGTGCTCCATTACTGAACCCTTTTGTTTGAGACTTATCAATTGGCTAAGAAAAGTGTTGCTTTTTGTATCTTCATAATGTGCTATCAATTCTTCCGTAAAAATTGCCCAAGTGATAATTTTTTTACGAGATCAAAGAAATTGATACCATACAAACTGATTTGGTTCCAAATATACAGTTGCCATACGTACCTTTTGTTTGTTTTGCACATTATTGAGATCGAAGAACTGCTCCATCTATAATATCCATGTGGCGGGATCCTTGCCATCAAACTTCCTCATATCGATTTTTGGAATATGGTGGGTCTTCGATCCAACATTAGCATCTATGTAATCATGATTAACATTACTTTTGTTCACATCATGAGTTTCCTTTACAATCTTTTCACCATTAGTAAGTATTTCTTGTAGAAAATTTGTCAAATCTGTCTTCAAATCTGCCATGTCTCTCTTCAAATCTGTCTTCAAATCTGCCATGTCTCTCTTCAAATCTGTCTTTGAATCATCCATCTTAGCTTCCATGCCCTTTATCTTAGATTCCATGCCATTTATCTTAGATTCCACACCATTTATCTTAGATTCCACGCCATTTATCTTAGCTTCTGTTAGCTTTTGTGAGCGTGGCATTTGTTGCACTTGTTCTTGTAATTTTGATATATCATGTAGCATTTATTCCTCTTCTTCATGAGTCATGCTAGAGCTTTCAGGTTCCTTACTAGGTGTTTGCATTTTATTTCCTCGGGGCATCAGTTACCGATAATAATGCTTTACTATGCCCTTTGAATTCTGTTAAACCAAGCTTACACAAAAATTTAAAAACAAACTACATACCTTTTTTCACTTTATAGAAGCCTGATATTGAATATGATGTATCTTTGTAATTTGAAATCATCTAGTTCTGAAATTGTGACTTGTAGTAGCCTTCTGTGTCCTCTTTCCAATGCCACAAGTCTGACCCAAATTGGATTCTCCAAGGAAGAGTTATGTGAAATCTCCCACAGTGACTTGCTTTTAGACTAGTTCACTAGAGCGAACTTGTACGACATGCCACGGGTCACTGTTTCAACCTTTGAATATGAAACATGCATAAAAGAAACTACAGTCCATCCTCTTTCTATACCTTATGACGAAATTTCAATCCGATCCCCAGAGAGAAAGTTATGACGATTTTCCCCAGGTCACCTGTTTTGAATATAATTCAGGAGTCTGCAAAAAGACCAACTTCCTCAGATCATATCTCTGTAAATCTCGCGTGAAAAGCTTTGAAATTTAGACCCAAGGTTCAGTACGATTTCTTCTCAAATGGGTTTTTTTTTTGCGACTTCTGAAACTTCACAGAAAAAAAGTTATAGTGAAAATGCCACAATGACCTGTTTGGAGCAGCGAAACCCTAGAATCCAAAGCTCTGATACCAAATGTTATGAAACCAGCTCAAGAAAAGATAGAAAAGATAGATCAACGCCTTAGAATTCAGCCTCTTCGAGGGGGCAACCTCCTTTACATTACATAAATGAACAATTCTTGGATGATACAAATGACAAAACCTCCTTTCTATATATAGGAGTCTAAGGAGTCACAATATAATCCAGCCGACCTAACAATAATAATATAAAGCCACAAAAATAACAATAGAGGGATTCTATGGGGCACAGAAATAACAACATGGGGGTAATAGGGGCACAAAAATATAAATAAGGGGTATAACTACAATAGTAATGGGGTAATCACTAGTATTATAGGGACCCAACATTGGTAGTACTCCCTGGTGAAACTGTTATACAAAAAATTGACCTCCTCATCAACTCAGAGGGGAAAGACATGATCACTAAAGCAAAGACGACAATTATAGGCCTAGATTCCACACTAACATCGGTTGTACACTGGCAGCCTACTTTATAAAGCTTGTTACCAAGCCTAAGGGAGCATTAGTGACCCCACTAACTCATGCTGCTAGTGAGGGGACAACGTTAGTGAAACTTGATGAAGTTTAATGGGTCGAAGGAATGGATTGACTCATAAATATCTAGATATTTGTTCCTAAAATTATGCAAGAAAAGCAAGGAAACATCCAAAATCGAGATATTTAGAGGATTTCCAATCAGAAAGTAGGAGGCAAATGGGAAAGAGTTGAAAAGCATGGAAAGTTCATTTCTTTTTCCCTAGTGAACTCCAGGAGGAACTTAGCAACCCTAGCTCAATTTCTTTATAAGAAAAGCTAGGGACATTGTGATAGGGGTCAGCACATTTGAAAGGATAGCCTACTTGATTGTTGAGCATTGACTCATATCATAAGAAGTAAGCAAGAAGGGGGGGAGAGAGAGATGTTGAAGGGGTAGAGGAAGGCTAATGTGACAGATGGTTGTAATCACTCTTTCATTATAAATATAGAACTGCAGTTTTTTTGTCTACTCTATGGTGTCGGTATTATCATTCATTAAGTTGTTTGTTAAACGCATGTTTATATGAGTAGCTTAGTTGTATGCAATTAGATATTCTTTGATGTATTCATGTATTAAATATCAGAGTTAGATGTTGTGATTACACTTGTCTCTTCTTTGCGCAGGACTTGATTTTGGAGCCGCTTTGAGGGTGTTCCACTTGGTTGCATTGTGATCTCCAAACAAATCTACACGGAGACTTGACGTAATCTACTTCTAGTGCTTTGATAGTTGATTATTGTCTATGAACATGCATGTGACTTTGTAACCATTACAGATAATCTTACAGTCTATCGAAGGTCCCGTGAAGACCTTTGAGGGTATTTTCATTCTCCATACACCATGCATTTTACCCCATAGCAGGATTGGCGACTCCGCTGGGGACTATACATCTAGTTCCCAGTTTTCCCGGACAGTTTCTCGGTTTCTCCCCCTTCTCTTAGCTCCCTGTACTTTTGCAATCCTTTTCTGACCCGCCAAAAATCTTGATGCATCTTACCTACAAGTATTCATCTCTGAATCTGATCTTGAAAGCCCTTTGTTTGGCTGATTTCCCTCACTAACGCAAGTTAGCAGGCTACAAAGAGCTTTATAAAGCACTGTGCCTGTTCACAGGGAGCATTAGTCTCCCAAGAATTTGATTTTCAATAGTGTCTATAAGCCAATAGGGCTGGGAAGCCTTCTCATGGACTGAAATAAGATTTGTTACTGCATTTTGCTAAGAAAATTGGTGTCCTTAATTTTTTTTTTTTAGGGAAATAAGCTTTTTTTTATTTCTTAAAAGCATTTTTTACGAAAGAGAGACCCACATTTTTTATTCATCCTTCTGTTTAGCTAGTTAAAAGTTGCTCTATTTTGGTTACAAGTAGTTTTTAAGAAACATTAGAAAGAAGTTTTTTGGTTATGCATGTGTTAAATGACTAAGATGCATGGAAAGAATATGAATATGTGAAAAATATGAATGTGTAGAATACAACTTGTTTTCATCGAATTGAATTTTTTTCAAAGCATTGTCTTTTGCATGATTTATTGAGTGAGAGTCTCATCACATTTCATATATAAAATCCCCTACTGAAGACAATAATCAAGTACACATAAAATTTACCTAAAATCAACGAGTAACTCTTTATTTGAGAAAACAAACATTAGTCCAGGCTAGGATCTCGGGCTAAGCAGTGTGAGTAAATAGCCTAAGGTCAAAAACCAAACTAGTGTCATTAAAAGAGAGAAAAATTCCTTATGCACTCATACTACTGGGACCACTCTAGTAAAAGCAGAGCAAAACATGGGACAACATCAGACTGTAAGTGAGGGTAGCCCACCTTCTCCTACAAATCCTTTGGGTATTCTATGTATCAGGGGTCCCTTCGGGGATTTAGGAACTGAGTTGGGGACTCAAGTATCTTGCCCACGCAGTGTGCTATCTAGAACTATGTCCCCCCCGGTGGTGTCTGTGATTTGAGGTATCTTTAGTGTCCAAAATTTTAGGGACATACACAAGGTGACTAGGAAGGGCTATCCTAATACCTAACACAGATAGATCTACTTTGTCTTTGGTTTTTGGGAGGGTGCTCATCTTCACGAGAGTACTTGGCCCCTCAACCTAAGGTTCAGGCAAAGCTATAAAGTAACCATAACTGTACATCTAGCCATCCTTCTCTGTTATTCATTGAGATACTGGGTTTCATCTCTAGTGATCGGTGCTGATAAGATAAGGCACTTTCCCTCTATTTTCTGATTGATAGACTTAGTGTATTTTTTATATTTTTATGCACCTGAGCATTATCCTTTTGAAACTTTAACAAATATCATGATAAAATTTATTGATAAAAAATTAACGGTAACCATGGCTACATTCGACCCTCGTCGTCAATCTAGATGATTTCTAGGACTTCCTCCACTCATTGTGGAAGATCTACTGAGTTCCATTGAACCGGATTCCCCATCTTCAATGGATCAGTCTCCTAGATCTCACAAGGGATCTGTTTGGACAACCAATGATTCAATTTTTCCAGAGGATTTCTTTACCAAAGGATTTTTTCCTCCCTTTCCCCCTCCACACATGAATCCGTTGGAACTTATCTTGGCTCACGTGGTGCTTATACTTCATGCTTAGGTAGTTGGAACATTTCCATCTATCCCATCGACGACTAATGGGTTGTGGAACTTTGTGGACACATTTGGTCCTCCACCACTTCCCTAGTTGACTATCACCACAACCCCAATAATGGAGAATCCCGCTATCCCATTTGTCCTAGGTACAATCACTCACATGACACCCTCTACGAGCTGGACCTAGCTGATGCCGGGTTCCACTCGTTTCATGTCAAACTACATACCTTCAACAAGTGCCACATACAACGCTCCCTATAATGCTCAATGTGGCACTATGGGCGCGGTTCCCATTTACCAACAACATGGTTGACCACCATTGTAGAGTTGAAACCCCCAGATCCATATAACTGGGGGGGTTCCCAATATGCACATGCCGGTATGGAACATAATAGTTGCCCCTCCATTCTCAGGAAGGCATGGTCAGTCGCTAATTGACATGAGCATTCCCTCTATCAATCAAGGAAAAATGGCTAGTTTTGTGTCGGGCAGGAATCCTCAAGGGGTTCCCAACCAATCCATCGGGGCACCCTAGTCACATATTCAAATGAGTCAAGGGGGAACCGCTTATCCTGGGAGAAATTCTATACCCTAGTATCAAAATCCTCATGGAAATCCACTCTACAACACCATACCTCAAAGCAACTACTACACCACGCAACCCATGTATAACATTGGAAACCAAACAATGGGAGGAGCGCAAAGCTCCTCAAGTCATCGATCATCACCATGGTCCGAGTTAGGGGCACCCAACTCTTTGCCTTTCTTGGCAACGTTGGATATACCCGACTTATACAAATTGACAAAAAACCCCATCTATCACAACTTACAATCGCCGTCGATCCCACATAAGATACCAATGGACATCCCAAAGTTCGATGGCAAGCAAGGGGACGATGCGGGCACCCATATCACTACCAACCATCTTTGGTGTGTTTCAAACTCTATGGTGGATGATAGTGTTTGGTTACATCTTTTTCCCTGCACCCTCATTGGCAATGCAGCGCAATCGTATATTGAGTTACCACGCATGTCAGTAAACACCTTCGACACTTTAGTGATGGAATTCCTAGAGCACTTCCAACTACCCATCCGCTATGAGACTGGTATAGAGCTCCTCACTTCATTTTGTTAGGATACTGCCACCCACATCTCCGATCATATACATGAATGGAGATGTAGGTGGAGGTTACTGAAAGCTCCCATCCCGGACTTTCTCTTAACGGATTGGTTTTGCAAGTCCTTACTCCCATAAATCGCTAGAGATGTTGCTCTAGGTGGTGCGGTCACAGAAGATCAATCCATACGTCGTGCCCAGCACTTAGATCTGATATATTCATAGTCTAGAACTCTTTACGACATAATCCCCAATGCTTCTGCTACTCAGCACCCCGGAGTGCACGTCAATGGGATTGTCGGTGCCACCTTTGGAGCTGCTGTAAAACAACTCAACAGTCACATCGCCAAGATGTCGGTGGACACCTCTACCAAATCGACTACTCTTCCTGCCATCGCGATAAAGTCTATGCAGTCTACGCAAAAATCTAGTGGCAAGAACAAGAAGAATAAGAAAAATATTGCTCCTTCTGAGGAGCAGTCAAAAAAGCAGCCAAACCCAAAACAAAAGGCCGTTGCACCCACTAACAAAGAAAAGGATAAACCCCTCAGATATCCATGCAAACTCTATGCTGAAGACCACACAACCTAGCGTTGTCCGTGTCTTTAGGAATGCACCAAATACCTTGCCAAAATAGATACTCGTAAGGCCCCTGCTGTCCTTAGGAATCTTTTTCCCACTCAACAGTAGCAAAATCTTATTGCAAACCACCTGCAACCCCCGTAAGGGGGCAATGATGGTTCACAACATCCTTCAGCTGGTGAAGGATCTTCTACCATTTACACATTTGAAACAGTTGAACTCACCACAAGAGCAAAATCTTATGGAGCTCTTGTCGCTCATGCAGCGAAACCTTCCTCAAGTCCAAGCCCACCACTGCCCAATGATTTGCATATCAAAGGGCCAGTTGCAGACCTTGTAATTCGACCCCCAAAAGGGGCACTTCGACGCACAATGCACAATACATTTGCACATGCTGCCCAACACTACAACATTGTAGAAGATTTGGCACAAGCGTCATTAGCTACGTCGGTGCTCGAAGTATTACAAACATGCAACGCAGCACAAGGAGGTAGTGTTGAAGGAGCGCTTGAAGCCTTGGTTGGATGAGGCTTATTCGGTCATGGCCTGTTGTTGGGGCAAAGTGATTACCTGTCATTTAATTTTTCAACCCGGGGGTTTCGTAAACTTGTGAAGCATGCGTGAAATGTATGTGCTAGTAATTGTCTTTCAGTTTAGATCGATCTAACTAAAAAATAATGAAAACCAATTCATCTAATCTATGAAATCAAATAATGAAAATGAAATTCAACTAACATGTGAAATAAAAAACATCTAATGTATATTTAGTTACTCCAACATTCAATTATGAAGTGCTACCTTCTTGATATGATGTGTAAGAAACTATTTATACTTTAACTTCTAATGTTCTAGAAAAGCTAGTAAAGTGTGTAGAACATAACTCAGTAATTGCGTGTATTAAATATTCAACCATTCAATCTTGAAATATGATTAAATCAATTTCTTAGAATGATCTTTAGGAATATCAGTTAATGCAATTCAATGAGGATCCGAAAACCAAATATAAAAGCATGAAAAGCAAAGCCTAATGATTACATAGGTTGAACATTCAATCACCCAATTTGAAGTTACCTTCTTGGCCTAATATTTTATTAAATTATACAATAAATTGATAATTTGATCTAAGAAAGTAAATAACATAACATGAAAGGAAACTAAATAAATATGAGCTCTTGCCTCAAATTTAATCGAATTAGAAAGTACATAAAACTTTCCTATTGAAATATTTCTAGAAAGCAAAGGTTACACAGTCATTCTAAGACTAATACTAAGAAATAAAATGAACTTTAATCTATAAAAGCAATTAAATCTCACACATTTTAGGTAGCTTATCTAAAAGTGTGAGAGATGGTAAATCGAGATGCTCCATATGTAAGAAAAACCAAGTCAACATGAATGAACATTCATGAGTAAGGTGCCACAAACTAATTTTGTATTCAAAGCTTGAGCATAACTCCAATTTTACACATGAAAATGATAGGAGAAAACTTACCCTATTTATACAAAAGGATCAACAGCTATTTCATTAATGAGAGTCCATGAATCTCTCCCCATATCTCTAGAGTTGCAATCAAAATAGGAAATGATGAGACACACGTCTTCTTAGAGTTTCAATACAAATAGGAAATGAGACATATATCCTCGTGATCCCATGATCTTCTCCACTCAAATTCGAATTTGGTCTTCGGAAGCCACATAAGGGTCTTTTAGAGGCTTCCTTTTGACCTACACATGTCAACAATCTCATCCCACTTGTTAGGTATAAGCATATGTATATTATTTTCTAATTTTTAACCATAAATTCACTTTAAAATGCTAAGAATTAATAAAGTTTGGAAAAACATAAATGTGACCCAATAATGATAATGACAAGATAAATGTAATGAAATGGAGGTAAATGTAATGAAATAGAGGTGGAGTGAAGGTGACAATATAGAAATATAAGTGAAAATGTAATGGAAATGATCAACAATTTCAAGGCCCAACATACCCCCCAACTAAAGTTATTGCATGTCCTCATCCAATCTATTACATTTATTCTTTTTTATCCTTGAGCTTTGGCTTAACTTTTCATGATATCATTTGATAACTTCATACTTCTGCAAAATCTTTTAGTTGAATTGTAACATGGTTGGTTCTTGTGTTACAAACATTTTGTTGTTGCATTCATTTTTTATATTTGAACTTTGCATAATGATAATTTGATTATTGTTGCAAAGTATATCTTTATTGAATTGCATCATAGTTGGTTCTTGTGTGACAACAATGATTGTGTTTGTATCCAGCTATCCTTTTTTAGTACTTTTTACATGCCTTTTTATGCTCATAACAATAATATAATAGTTAATATCTTTTGAAAGTATGTGGGCTTTTTAATGTGATATGAATATGACAAAATATGAATATGAATGTACCCCCCCCAACTGATGATATTGACAATTTTATGAGATGAGAAAGAGAATTGTTTTTTTTCCAAAAATTATCATTCTAGCTTTTCAAGGAATTTTATGGTAAAAAGTTAGAAAATGACATACCTTAACTTACCCTTTAGAAATGGATGAGCTGCATGTGTGGTGGTTGTAAAATTTTGATAATATCTTCTTCAAGTGGTTGGACAAGTCATGGAGAAAATAGTCAAGATGAATTTTTATTTGCTTTTATTAAAACTTGTTGAATCTGCTACTGAATAGTGTTGATTCTGCTACTGTCATTTGATTCTGCAGCTATTATCTGATTCTGTAGCTGCTGTTGGATTCCGTAGCTGTTGTCTGATTCCGCAACTGCTATCTGATTCCATAGCTGCCATCTGGTTCTGTAGCTACATATCGTTTACATTTGCTCCAAAATGTTGAAAATGATAGTCTTCATGTCTTTAAAACTCATTTGCACAATTCCTGCTATCTGAATAAATGTTTTGATGTCGAACATAGAAGGAAATTGTTAACTTAGTGGCCATTAATGGATGCCACTAGTCAACACAAAAACTTTCACCATTAATGACAATGAGAGTCAAGATTCCCAAACACATCTTTCTAAGTACGAATAATTTTGTTGTTGTCGAGTACCTCAAAGATTCGATGAACAAGGGACATTGATGTATTCCCATTGTTCATCGGCATGAGGACTTGCCATTAAGGCATGAAAGCCTCAAGATGTTTTTGCAAGGATTTTAGGCTGAAAGGACTATGGACTCAATAATTTACATTAAAGCATGGTTTATTTGTGAAATGAAAAAGGATAGGAAAGGAAAAATGAAAATGGAAGATGACAATAGAAAATAATAATGAAAATGGGCAATAAGCATGTAAGTGAGCTTCTTGATTTTATTTGTGGGTCAGGTGGAAAGCGTATGTGAATAAAGGAAAATGAACAATTGACACTTGCTGGGAAAAATGATTGTAACTTGCTTTGAATTGCTTGGTTGGATTTATAATTCAAGAGGGAGGAAAGGTAATGGATTTGTTCTTATGTTTCTCATGGAATCAGTCCTTTGAAGACCAATTGTGTGCACAATTGGTTTTCTTCAATGATCATTCAATCATCCCAAACCTGCAAAAAAAACTTGACATAAAGAACATAAGTATGTTAAAAAGGAAATGGCCAAATTACTTTCTGATTCTTATGCAAAATGTAAATGTCAAATAAAACAGATTAAGGAAAATCAAAAGTGCTATATTCAGTTCAATTCATGATATTGATAACAATCCATCTTTAAGAAATAACTATGAAAATTAAATTAGGTCCATGTTGTCGGATGACTTCATGCACTGTGCTTAGTAAAACAATTGGCAACACAAAGATTTGTTGTGCTCTGCAAGTTAAAAGTTCATAGAAAAATACACAACAACAATATTAATGTCAAATGTTCATAAATCATCTAAATAATTTTCCAATTGCTCTGCAAGCCATTATTGAATCATCGTTTGTGCTGCAAAAATAACATGCTATCAAAAATATTTGAAGCGGCAAAAATATGAAAAAGTACTTGTACAAAAAAAAAATATTTCAATCAAATTTTTCAAGTATTTTTCATTTTTATAATTTCTTCAAAAAAATTGATTGCATCATTGCCAAAAAAAAATGTTTATTTTATTTTATTTTTAATTTTCTTTGTCAAAAAGAAATTATAATAAGACACATAGGGAATGAGACACATATGTGCCTAAAATCAGTTTATTAAATCATATTGGACTCTTAGACCTCATGCCATGTGGAGCAGAGTTTTTTGTTCACTTGGATTCTTCTACAATCAAATTGGTCCCAGACCACTTCTCATGCTAAAACAGTTCAAAACAAATTGTTTTTCCCTCATGCAATCTACAAAATAGATCTCTGAAGAACCTTGAATTTCTCCCAAATGGTTAGGAATACGAGGAAACAGTTTCTAACTTATTAAATTCATCATGTTCCCAAAGAAACCGATGTCCCATTTTTTTCAAATTCGCCATGGTTTGCTAAGAAAATGCATTTTAATATTGGGTGTCAAGACAGTTTACGCTTTCTCGTGATTATGTTTTTTGCAAACATCAATTTTAGATTTCTCCTAAATGTTTGTAAAATCCAGAAAATAATTCACAACTTACCTAACTGCCCCCATTCCAAATAAAACCAATGTCTTAGTTTTCTCATATTCGCTCTCGTTTGCTCAAAATTTTCGTTTTGAAATCGTGTGTTTATGCTGCTACGTTTTCTAGAAATGTTCCCATGATTTTTGATTTGCAGGTTTTGAAGGCTGGGCTTGTGGCTATGTGGATGTCTTCCAGCAAAGGAAAAGGGAATATCTAACTATATCAATCATCCTATAGACAATGTTGGGGGACTTGAAATCTGGAATGAGATAAAAAAATGGGACAACGCTTTGAAAAAATCTAACCGCATCATTTTTGTAATCTTGCAGAAAACTCTTGCATTACACAGGTAAGGATTTTTGCACATGGATTTGTAAGTCTTGTAGTAGCTAAATAACTTTTATGATATACTAACAAAACAATTTCTTTTTCTGATCCTCCAGGTCACACGAAATGCAGAACGAGAGAATACTTGAAAGATTTATTTTGTTAGCATAGTCAAGATTTCATCAATCGATTCCTCTGTAAATTTTGCAAAAATAAAATGAAAAGGCTTGATCTCATACCTTAAATTATCGTTTGTGATCTTCGCTTGCACTCCTTGTTCTCAACCATTTGTTTTGTTGAAAAGTTTTTCCTACCAAGGGTTAGTAGGTGGGTGGTTCTCACTGCACCATAAAACATCAAATTTATCCTAAAAACTATAAAAAATTATTTTTATTTTTCCTATCTATCTATTTTTATTGTTTTAAGTATATTCATGCTTCCAATGAAGCAATTTATGGATTAGAATTTTTGAAATGCTTATATCCCAACTTGAAAAATGTACCTGATTGTTTGTAAGGGTATGTGAAATTAACCTGAACTTTCGATTTTCCACAAGGATCTCTTGAAGAATTGATGAAAATTGTGGCATAACTGCTTTTTGATACTATTTCTCAATGCAGTCTTTTTAGAACCTTTGCCCATAAATGGTTAGTAAAAACAAAAACAAATAAAATACACTCTAAACTGAAAGCCAGTTTCTATGTACACTTCCCCGGCAACGACGCCAAAATGTGGGGGCAAAGTGATTTCATGTCACTTAATTTGTCAACCCGGGGTTTTCATAAACTTGTGAAGCATGCGTTCATTGTATGTGTTATAAATTGTCTTTTAGTTTAGATTAATCTAACTACAAAATAACAAAAACCAATTTATCTAATCTATGAAATCAAATAATGAAAATGAAATTCAATTAACCTATGAAATAAAAGCCAACTAATGTATATTTAGTTACTCCAACATTCAATTATGAAGTGTTACCTTTTTGAGATGATGTGTAAGCAACTATTTATACATTAACTTCTAATGTCCTAGAAAAACAAGTAAAGTGTGTAGAAAATAACTCAGTAATTGCATGTATTAAATATTCAACCATTCAATCTTGAAATATGATTAAATCAATTTCTTAGAATGATATTTAGGTGTATTAGTTAATGCAACTAAATGAGAATCTTGAAAGCAAATATAAAGCATGAAAAGTAAAGATCAATGATTGCATAGGTTGAACATTCAATCACCAAATTTGAAGTCACCTTCTTGGCTTGATCTTTTATTCAATTATACAATAAATTGATAGTTTGATCGAAGAAAGTAAATAACATAACATGAAAGGAAATGAAATAACTATGAGCTCTTGCCTCAAACTTAATCCAATTGGAAAATACATAAATCTTCCCGATTGAAATTGTTTTAGAAAGAAAATATTATACAGTCATTCGAAAACTAATACTAAGAAAGCAAATGAACTTTAATCTATAAAAGCAGTTAAATCTCACACATTTAGGTAGCTGATCTAAAAGTGTGAGAGATGGTAAATCGAGATGCTCCATATGTAAGAAAAACCAAGTCAAAATGAAGGAACATTCAT
Source organism: Pinus tabuliformis (assembly GCA_031772625.1). Lineage (NCBI taxonomy): Eukaryota > Viridiplantae > Streptophyta > Pinopsida > Pinales > Pinaceae > Pinus > Pinus tabuliformis. The sequence continues at coordinate 1,547,430,006 of CM062820.1, forward strand.
GAGTAAGGTGCCACAATCTAATTTTGTATTCAAAGCTTGAGCATAACTCCAATTTTACACATGAAAATGATAGGAGGAAACTTCTCCTAATTATACAAAAAGATGAGAAGCTATCTCATTAATGAGAGTCCATGAATCTCTCCCCATATCTCTAGAGTTACAATCAAAATAGGAAATGATAAGACACATGTCTTCTTAGAGTTTCAATAAAAATAGGAAATGAAACAAATATCCTCGTGATCCCATTATCTTCTCCACTCAAATTCGAATTTGGTTTTGGGAGGCCATATAAGGGTCTTCTAGAAGCTTCCTTTTGGCCTACACATGTCAACAATCTCATCCCACTTGTTAGGTATAAACATATACACATTATTTTCTATTTTTTAACCATAAATTCACTTTAAAATGCTAATAATTAATGAAGTTTGGAAAAACATAAATGTGACCTAATAATGATAATGATAAGATAAATGTAATGAAATAGAGGTGGAGTGAAGGTGACAATACAGAAATATAAGTAAAAATGTAATGGAAATGAACGAAAATTTCAAGGCCCAACACCTCTATTGAAGGTAAGCTTGTGAATCTGCAAGCAACTTAGCAGAAGCTTCAGGCCGACAGTTCAGAACCGGCGACTGCATAGTGCACTGTCGAGGTTGCTATCATACAGGTCAAGTTGGGAGGTCTTTGGGCCAAGATCTTTGCGCCCACAGAGTGACTCGAGGGAGAGTCACCATGTTTGTGTTGGGGACCTGTTTGGAATGGGTTCCCCCAAGGATAGTTTTGGGGCTAAAATCCCATATTTTGGGAAAAATTTTGTAATAAAGTTGTAAAGTCTCTGCATTTTGTGGTCGTGGAGTGCAAAGGTTTCAAGAGTCATAAATGGTTGTCTACCCTTAATTTGTAAAGTGTAAATTCGGCTGTAAATATTTACCCATGGTCCCCGGACCATGGGATTGTATAAAAAGGAACTAAGTAAGCAAGCTCTAAGTAGTGAAGTTAGTTGGAAGAAAAGTTTTGGAGTCTTGGTTGGGAACTCTAAGTATTTCAAGTCTTAGCATTGGTGGAGGCTCTACAGATGAGTGCACAAAGGTCTACGGTGGAAGTTCGCAGCTGAGTGCACGGACCCCTGCAACTGTGTGCACAGGGTGGATAGAGTCTGTATTAATATAAAGAAATCAATAAAGAGAAGTATTCTTCAAGTTCTATGTATTTATTTCTTGTTAATGCATCTGGTTATATTGCATTTTGGGTTTGATTTACTATGTTCATAAGATGCGCAAATGTATGTGACTGTATTGGTTAATTGAAGACAAGTAAGAATATCTGTTTACGCGATGCTAACTATGGTTGATTTGTAAGATAAGTAAAACACTTAAGATAACTTGGGAACCTATACAAGATGTTGTCATAGCAGTGTGAAGGTACTTGGATCACGGGTTAAGGCTGCACAAAGGTCAATTGTACACCTTCGCGGAGGTACTGAAGGGTAGAATAAAGGGTAGACTGTCAGGGCCCTAAAGATTAGTGACTTGCGTGAAACTAGGAATAGAGTGTATAAACCGACATCACGACCATCTTAGGGTGCAGAAACTTGGTTCCTACATTCCCCCATACTACTTCAGGTGAGACTTCAGTCCGCACTCCGCGAGCTGAGGCTGAAAGGGCCAGTAGTGTAGTAATTTGTTTAGCTAACTAACGCTAAACCTGGGTCAGGCCCCACAAAGCCAACATCCTGTTACACAGTTTCTTCTCGAGTTAAAACTGCAAATTGGAAACATAGAGGAATGAAGAGAAATAGGTCTGAAATGTGGAAGAGTTTGAACATAGAAGGCTTGAAATGATGGGAAACATAGTTTAAATGTGAACAAATATATATACAGGTCACCAAATCACCTTGGGGCTTTAAATCATAAATACAATTAGAAGTCTTTAATAACTGAAATGATGGCTTTATGTGGTAATTTATTATCACATTAATAGATCGTATCGCAAAAACTTTTCAAGCGGTATTTAGAACTTGTTTCCATGTGTTCTGCCAATATACGATAATGATATCATAATATCAGTTCTTTGGGTATGGGAAGTGCACAATACAATGATCGCAATATCACAATCAAAGGTTTTGGAGTAGAGGGGATGGATATAGCCAAAGGCTTTCTGCGATTAGGAAATCACAAGGAATGATGTGGCATTACAGTGGGCCTAACTAATGATTAATAAGTGCAGCTTGTCCTTTGAGTTATTCATTCATATATGATTTTATTAAGGCGACGCCTTTTAACAGGCAGCTTTATCGCAATCAGAAGATCTGAGGTGAAAGAAACACCAAGCCTTTTGCTATTTTTCATTTCATTCGAATGCGACATATTTATATATTTCGTTAATTTTTTTATTGGGTCCAAATGGTTTATTCCATATCGCAATCAGAATGGTCCTCGGGTTTTTCATATATCATGTTTGTTATAAAACTATGATTCAGGCAAGTTCTGATATAAAGTAGCCATTTTATCAATACCTAATCCTTTTGAGTTTTGGACATGTTTCGTTCTCGAGGGTTATAATTTATCACATCACAAAATTTGAAAGGATAAAACTAGGAATTCTTCATTTTAAGACTTTCAAGATATGATAGTCGGGTTTTCTTTAAGGAAGGCTTATTCGAGTTATTCAGACCTAATGAATTTGCATTTGTTTATTAAAAAAAACAAATTTTTCCTTTAAAATGCCTAAAGTATTTTATTTTCCTATGTTTTTAAATTTCAAGGGGTCCCCATTTATTTATATAATGATTTCCTAAGAGATTTATATATAAATAAATGGGGGGGTAGTTGCATAGCACAACAATTGACGATTTACTGGAAGAACCAGTTATCTTCGATTTAAAATAATGAGATTTCTAAAACTTTAATAAGTAAAAATAATTCAGGAAGGGAGGACTATTTCAAAATATTTAGATAAGTAACATAACTCTAAATATATAAAAGCTCACATAATCATAATTCCTTTCAAATCCTCTTATAGATGAAAATATTTTGTGTATATCAGTCCTTAATTGGTTGTAAAGATAAAGTACGGGGGCTTTTGACAACTTAGCATTTTGATATACTCATTTGTCATAGGTAGATCCACTGTTGCTAGCAAGAATTTATATCCTCGATAGGGTTACCTTTTAATCATCAATGATTCAGAATCCTATCCATTTAAGAGTGCAGTCTTTAGAGATAATTTCAAAAGTATATGTCTATTTAATTTTGTTTCTTCTTTTATTTATTTATTTATTTATGTTTCTTTCGACAATTTCATTACCTAAAAGCCATTGTCCTAGTTTGGTGACCAGAGAGTGACAATGCCATTCACTAATTGTAATTGAACTGAATAAGCTAGTTTGTGATGAGACCCCTTGTTGTAAGATTAAAATAATCATAAGCCATTAACCTAGTTTGATATTCAGTGTTGGTAATATCAATCTATTATTTCACTATGAACTTGGTAAGAATGCTCGTGATCAGACCCCTTATCTTTTGAGGTTAATATATTTTTGAATTACAAGTTAAAAAAAATAAACTTAATGGATAGGGAGAATCATTGACTCCTTAAGAGTTTTGGATGAAAATTTTAGTGTTGGAGATGCTTAGATGTAAATAGTTTTTACTTTGTTAAAGATAACCTTTCTTGACTAATAATATAATAAAAGGATTTTATAAAGTTTGAGGATTGAAAGAATTTACAAATTCAATGGAAAAAGGAAATTTCAGAGTTTTATGATACTTATCTAATTTTCAATGTTTTGATCATTTCTTTTAGAATTCCTACTTTCAAAGTGAAAGATCATAAAATGTTTTAAGATATTTTATTGTAAATCCAGAAGTAATGTTGATGCGGGAGCATGTGACTAGAGGGAAAAATCTTCCAAATTATTCCAAAAAAAAAAAAAAAAAAATCTACAGGCAAGGGAGTGGGATCCTTTAGCCTGCAATTTCTATGCTTTCTTAGTTTAAAATAGAATAAATCCTAGCAAAAAATCATGCATTGTAATAAAGATTTCAAGCTTTAAATCATTCATGCTTTTCTTTGTATCGGATAAGGACGAGAGGGCCTATCCTTAGATTAAAAATATAATAAAAAAAAGCCAGAAAAGCTCTCAAGGTGAGAGAGGAGAAGGGCGAGTGCATAGTATTATTTTGGGAAAATTTGTTCTCTCAGTTGGGGGTGATAAAAACAACTCTGTATATGCATGTGGAGGGGTGGTGTGGCGCTTTAAAAAAAATATTGAACTGGTGTCTGAGTTTCCGCATGTTGTAGAATAAGCATTGAAAGCACCTTCCTTTCAGTTTGTTGAATACAGGCTTGATTTTCCAAATGCGCACATGTTTCTGTTGGTTCTAAGAATTCTTGTGGCTTCCATTAAATGTCTGTAGTAGATTTTGGAATTTTATAACTGAAGTTCTTACCTTATATGTCTGAGGCTGTATTGGCATTGAAGATTTGTTAAAACTGTTATTTATATGCCCGCTGTTATATATAATTACGTCTGAAGCTGTATTGGCATTAAAATGTTCTATAAAACTGTTATTCACATGTTCAATTTACAAAGCATTACTGTTATATATAATTTTGTTTGCGTAAGAGGTTTGGAGGCGTGGGAATCGCTTGATATAGTGATACATGTGGGCTGAGATGTAACGCTATATGACGTAGCGTATATATATATATTATGCTGTGTAAATCCGCCAGGCATAAATACTATATAACGCTGTATAATTCCGCCAGTTGGGCACTTCTTTAAGCGCTTCCAGAAAGCACTGTTTGTAATAAGACTGATAGTGAGTTTTTCGAAAAGGATGAAACATGAGTTTAATGACTGATGCACCCAGAGCTAAAGAAGAAAGGGAGGTTGAGCGAAATATTGAAGAGCTTGCCGACAGATTAGGGAGACTGTCTATAAAGCCTGCACCCTCACCATCATTAGTGGTATGAGAGCCATTAACTGACATTGAATTGAATCTCAGGAGCGGAAGGAGGATGGCCTTCAGAGTTGGAAGAGGGCGAGGACATGGTGGAAGAGGACGACCTACTGAAAATGCTGAACTAATGGCAACCGTAGAAGAGCTGCGAGCTAGAGTGGATGCATTAACTTCGGATAGAAATATAGATGATGGAGATGTCAGTGAGCCCGAAATTGAAGCTGCTGAAGAGGAGGAAGTTGTACAGGTTACTCCTGAGATGAGGTTCTTTCAGTCAGTGTTAAAATCCACAGCCAGGCCGTGGAACCAATTAGTACCGGTATATCAAGGAGGATTGAATCCAGAAGAATTGATCGAATGGATTAACAGTATGGAGAAATTCTTCGATTACGAAGAAACAGAAGATGAGAAGAAAGTAAAGTTTGTTGTCACCAAGTTAAAAGGCCACACAGCACTCTGTTGGGATGGTGTACAGGTAGAAAGGAAGAGACTTGGTAAGCATCCAATCAAGAACTAGAGCCGAATGGTCGCAAAGTTAAGTAAGTTCTTGCCAAGTAATTATCAACAAACATTGTTTAGACAAATGCAAAATCTTAGACAGAGAGCTTTAACAGTAAAAGAATATACAAAAGAGTTTTATAAAGTGAGCATAAGAGTTGGAGAAGCCCAAGACACAGATGAGAAGGTGGCTAGATACATGAATGGCCTCAGGATGAATATTCAGGATGAGATAAGTCTGTTGTCTTCTAAAACAGTAGAGGAAGCCTATCAGATAGCACTGAAAGCTGAGGAAAAACTCATCAGGAAGCAGTCTGCCAAAGGGAGAGGGACTTTCAGAGGAAAAGGAAGTCAAGGTGGTAGAGGAATAACTACAACACCTAGAGATGGAGCTAGCAGTAGCTCAACCCTGCATGCACCCATAGAAGGTGATGCAAGAGGCAGAGGGAGTTTTTCCAGAGGAAGAGGAGGCAGAGGAAGAGGCAGAGAATTAAGATGTTACAGATGTAACAAGTTGGGACACAGAGCTTTTGAGTGCCCAGAGAATGTAGACATAAAGAAGAGGAATTCAATTGTTACTCCAGCTGAAGAAGAAGCACCAGCGGTAGCGGTAACAAAAGAAGAAAATACACTAGAAAGAGGAGAAACTCTGGTGGTTAATAAAGTTTTTCTTAAGCCAATGAAGGAGGTGGCTGCTGAACCGCCACAAAGGAAAACTTTATTGAGGACAGTATGCAAAGTCCAAGGGAAATGTTGCCAGATGATCATTGATAGTGGCAGCACTGATAATTTGGTCTCTACAGAAGTAGTGGAGAAATTGAAGCTGAAGACAATGAAGCATCCAACACCTTATAAGGTGTCATGGTTACAAAAGGGACATCAACTGTTGGTAAGTGAACAGTGTGAGGTGGAATTTCAAGTGGGAAAGTACAAAGATAAAATTGTTTGTGATGTGATGCCTATGGATGTGTGTCACATATTGCTTGGAAGGCCTTGGCAATATGATAGAGGAGCCATACATGACGGGAAGAGAAACACCTACAAGTTTGGAAAGGATGGTGTTAATCATACATTGTTGCCTCTGCAAGAAGAAGATGTACTGGGACAGAAGACTGATCCAAAAACTCTGTTAATTGGAGGAAAGGAATACCTGAAGCAGATTGAAGAAAATGAGGTAAATTTTGCTGTAATTTGCAAGCCCAAGGTAATACTGACTTCTACTAAAATTTTGAATTATGAAATTCAAGAAATGCTGGAGAATTATTATGATATTATTGTTGATGATTTGCCCAATGAATTACCGCCAAATCAAAAAATCAGTCACCATATAGATTTGATTCCTGGAGCAAGCCTACCTAACAAAGCAACATATAGAATGACTCCTGCAGGAATTGAAGAAGTTAAGAAACAGGTGCAAGAATTGCTTGACAAGGGGTTGATCAAGGAAAGCCTGAGTCCTTGTGCGGTGCCAACAGTGCTGAGTCCGAAGGAAGATGGAGGCTGGAGGATGTGTACAGATTTGAGAGCCATCAATAAGATTACAATCAGGTACATATTTCCATTACCCAGGATTGAAGATTTAATGGATTGCTTGTCTGGCGCAAAGTATTTTTCAAAGTTAGATCTTAAAAGTGGTTATCATCAGATAAGAATAAGAGAAGGGGATGAATGGAAAACCGCTTTTAAGACCAATGAAGGATTATATGAGTGGAGAGTGATGCCTTTTGGGTTGTCCAATGCACCAAGTACATTCATGAGACTGATGAATGAAGTTCTCAAAGAATTCATTGGTAAATTTGTAATAGTATATCTAGACGACATATTAATCTATAGCAGGTACAAAGAGGAACACTTAAGGCATTTAAATTATGTTCTACAGAAGCTGCAGCAAGAAAAATTCTTGTTGAATCTGAAGAAGTGTTTATTTATGAAAGAAGAGCTAGTGTACTTGGGATTTGTTATTTCAACTGAAGGATTGAAGATGGATCCAGACAAGATCAAAGCAATTGTGGAGTGGCCTTCACCCAAGAGTATTTTTGAGGTAAGGAGTTTTCATGGTCTTGCTAGTTTTTACCGAAAATTCAGTAAGAATTTTAGTAAGATTAATGCACCTATTCTTGAGACCATAAAGAAAGATAAACAGCCATTTAAGTGGACTGTTGAAGCAGAGAGAAATTTTCAGCTGTTAAAGAGGAAAATAACTGAAAATCCTATTTTGGTTCTTCCTGATTTTAACAAAACTTTCCAAGTTAAGTGTGATGCCAGCGCAGAAGAAATTGGAGGAGTTTTAAGCCAAGAAGATAGACCAATAGCTTATTTCAGTGAAAGGTTAAATGATGCAAAAAGGAAGTACTCTTCTTATGATAAGGAGTTTTACGCAGTTGTGCAGGCATTAAAGAAGTGGAGGCATTATTTAATGTCGAAATAATTTATTCTTTATTCAGATAACCATGCATTGTAGTTTATCATGCAGCAGCCAAAACTCAGCTAGAGACATGCTAAATGGGTAGAGTATCTTCAAGGTTTTCATTTTGTGTTAAAGCATATAACTGGACAATCAAACAAAGTCGCAGATGCCTTAAGTAGGAGAAGTGTATTGCTGCAAGAAAGTCAAATCCAAGTGTTGAGTTTTGATTTTCTTAAGGAATTATATGAGACCGATTTAGATTTTAAGGAGGCATTTGAGGCATGTAAGAATCCTGTTTTGGCAGACAGGAGCAAGTCGCTGGATTATGTTACACAAGATGGTCTGTTGTTTAAGAAAAATCAGCTATGCATACCAAACTGTTCAATGAGAGAGAATTTAATCAAAGAGAAGCATAGTGGAGGACTTGCAGGACATTTTGGTAGAAAGAAGACCTTTGAATAGCTCAACAGATTTTAATTCTGGCTGAAAATGAAATCTGAAGTAGAGAAGTATGTAAGAAATTGTAAAGTCTGCTAGTATGCAAAAGGAAGGAGCCAGAACACAGGATTGTATATTCCATTGCCAATTCCAAACAGGCCTTGGGATATGCTAGGATTGCCAAAGACTCAAAGAGGCTATGATTCAATTTTTGTGGTAGTAGACAGATTTTCAAAAATGGCACACTTTATTCCATGTTATAAGACTAGTGATGCTTCTCATATTGCTAACTTGTTTTTCAAAGAAATTGTAAGATTACATGGATTGCCCAAAAGCATTGTTTCAGACAGGGATTCAAAGTTCGTTGGACATTTCTGGAGAACACTATGGAAGAAGCTGGGAACTAAATTAAGTTTCAGTTCTGCCTATCATCCACAAACCGATGGACAGACTGAAGTTGTGAACAAAAGTTTAGGCAATCTTTTGAGGAGCTTTATTGCAGAACATCCAAAGCAATGGGATCAAGTGTTACCACAAGTTGAATATGCATATAATGATTCACCAAACAGGAGCACAGGACAGAGTCCATTCCATATTGTGTATGGAATGCACCCAAGGGGAATATCTGAATTAAGGAATTTGGGAAAGGAAGAAATGAGAAGTGTAGAAGGTGAAGACTTTGCTTCAAGAATGCAGGCGATACATGAACAGGTGAAGCAACAGCTACAAGACAGCAATATTCAATATAAAACTAGAGCAGAAATGAGGAGAAGAGAAATGAACTTTGAAGTTGGAGACTTGGTTTTAGCACACCTCAGAAAGGAGAGATTTCCAAAGGGAAAGTACAATAAATTAAAATCCAAGAAAATTGGACCATGCAGGGTGCTGAGGAAATTCTTTGCAAATGCTTATGAGATTGAATTGCCACCTGGTGTGGGAATATCACCAATTTTTAATGTTGCAGACTTGTACAAGTATGAGAATGAAGCTGCAGATGATACAACACAGGAACAAGAGACTCCAGAGATTGATTGGGTAAAACAGTTACCCACAGCCAAGGATTTACAACCAGAAAGAGTTCTGGATAAGAAAGTGTATAAAAGGACAAGGGGACGAGAATATTTCCAGTATCTGATGAAATGGAAGGGACAGCTGATCGCTGAAGCTACTTGGGTAACAGAAGACATTCTACAAAAATTGGGCAAGTCTGTAGATGAGCTCATGGACAGGAGCCCATGAAGAATTTTGTCCTCAGGAGTCTGATGCGGGAGCATGTGACTCAGAGGGAAAAATCTTCCAAATTATTCCAAAAATAAATAAAAAAATCTACAGGCAAGGGAGTGGGATCCTTTAGCCTGCAATTTCTATGCTTTCTTAGTTTAAAATAAAATAAATCCTAGCAATAAATCATGCATTGTAATAAAGCTTTCAAGCTTTAAATCATTCATGCTTTTCTTTGTATCGGATAAGGACGAGAGGGCCTATCCTTAGATAAAAATATAAAAAAAAAAGCCAGAAAATCTCTGAAGGTGAGGGAGGAGAAGGGCGAGTGCATAGTATTATTTTGGGAAAATGTGTTCTCTCGGTTGGGGATAATAAAAACAACTCTGTATATGCATGTGGAGGGGTGGTGTGGCACTTTAGAAAAAATATTGAACTGGTGTCTAAGTTTCCACATGCTGTAGATTAAGCATTGAAAGCACCTTCCTTTCAGTTTGTTGAATACAGGCTTGATTTTCCAAATGCGCACATGTTTCTGTTGGTTCTAATAATTCTTGCGGCTTCCATTAAATGTCTGTAGTAGATTTTGGAATTTTATAACTGAAGTTCCTACCTTATATGTCTGAGGTCGTATTGGCATTGAAGATTCGTTAAAATTGTTATTTATATGCCGCTGTTTTATATAATTACGTCTGAAACTGTATTGGCGTTAAAAGGTTCTATAAAACTGTTATTCACATGCTCAATTTACAAAGCGTTACTGTTATATATAATTTCGTTTGCGTAAGAGGTTTGGAGGTGTGGGAATCGCTTGATATAGTGATACATGTGCACTGAGATGTAATGCTATATGACGTAGCATATATATATATATTATGCTGTGTAAATCCGCTAGGCATAAATACTATATAACGCTATATAATTCCACCTGGTGGGCACTTCTTTAAGCGCTTTCGGAAAGCACTGTTTGTAATAAGACTGATAGTGAATTTTTCGAAAAGGATGAAACATCAGTTTAATGACTGATGCGCCCAGAGCTGAAGAAGAAAGGGAGGTTGATTGAAATATTGAAGAGCTTGCCGACAGATTAGGGAGACTGTCTATAAATCCTACACCCTCACCATCAAATGTTATTTAAAATTATTTTCTCACACAACTAAAAAGGTATGTGCGATATTGTTACAATAGAAGATATCATCTTCTAAGAAAAAACTTATTTCAAAATAAGCCCATTGACAAGAAGATAATCTCTCTTTCCTAATAAATCATGCAATATGAATGTTGATGGGTCTATTTTTTCAACAATTTGAAATGGTCTAAGCCACATTTTCTATAATTTAGTATGATTTCCTTTTTCCTCATGTTCCTTGTCCCATTTAAGGATGAGATCTCGAATTTGAAAAGATTTTGTGGAAACAGAACTTGCATCAAAAGAATATTTGACTAGTTACTGATGGCGAGCATGTCTAAGCTTGGATTTTTCTATTTTTTCTTCTAATTTAATAAATTGAGATTGTGTTCGTTGTAAAGAATAAGAACATGTTTCTTCGATAAATTGGACTAGGGCTAATAAGGGAAGAGCTAGATTCGAAGGAATGATAGCCTCTTTTCAATATACTAGATTGAAGGGAGAAGTGCCTATTGAAGCTTTCTGGGTTATTTGATCTGCCCACACAGAAAATGTCAAAGATTTGTGCCGATTATTTTGGTTTTGATCAACATTTCTTTTAATAATTGTTATGAGGTTCTTATTGGTTAATTCTTCTAGACCATTTCCTTGAGGGTAGTAGTTAGTGGAGTACTTAATTTTAAACCCCCTCTTAAGAGCAAATTCTATCATATTATTTCCTAAAAAGTAAGATGCATTATCAAATATAAGTGCAATCAGCAAGCCAAATATAGTAATAATGAACTGATCAATGAATTCAATGATAACTTGGGAATTGGCTACCTTTAGTGGAATTTCTTCCACAAACTTACTAGAATAGTCTGTAGATGTAAGGATATACTTATGCTACTATGAAGAATGAGGAAAAATCTCACCTATGATGTCTAGTCCCCATTGTTCAAAAGGTTGTTTAATGTTGACTGGTTGTAGAGGTAAGGTTGGTTTTGTTGTCTTCTTGTAGTAGTCTGACATATTTTTCATTTCCTCACGTATTCATGGGTATATTTGAAAAACGTTGGCCAATATTATCAAACATGAAGGATCTTATGTGCAGTAGTATCTCCTCCAAAATGTTAACCGGCTGGTCCATCATGGAGTTCCTGCAAAACCTTATGCGCTTTAGACTTTTCTAGGCATCTTAATAATATAGAATGATAATTTCTTTTGAATAACACATCATCAATGATTTCATATTTAGTTTCTTTTAATATTAAATCCCTTTGCCTTTTGTGATTGAGTTCAGGGGGAGCATATCCAATTTTTAAATAGAAAATGACATCAACATATTGGGACTCTGAATCATTTAGGCTTACCTCAAATATGTGTACGGTACTACCTAAGTCCTCATCTGCTGGTAGGTTGGAAGCTCTTGTAAGTAATCTGCAAAAACCTTGTCCTTTGACAATTTTGGTTGGTTTAATGTCAATATCATATTCTTGCAAGGATGCTATGCAATTTTCCCTCTTTTCCCCTAATTCCCTTTTGCATAAGCGATTACTTCATTACTGGGAATGGGACTATTATTTTAGTGTGCGTTTTTAGGAGAAAAGGGCTGAAGTGTTTTATAGATTTAAAAAAAGCAAAAGCTTGCTTCTCCACCTTTGAATAATTTAGTTCAAAACCTTGAAAATTATAACTAAAGAAAGAGATGGGTGCTTCAATTTGTTGATCATTAAATTGTGTTAGAACAACAAGATAAGACGTTTGAGAAGTGAAAGTGTACAAGATGAATGATTAGAAAAATTTGGAGTTGTTAAAGAGGGAGCATCATAATGGCTTGTTTGATTAAATCAAAAGCTCCCTTTTCTTTATGTGCCTACTTAAAGATTGAATTTTTCTTAATCATGATTTGTAATGGTAAAACAATTTGGGAAAATTCAGGGTCAAATCTCTTAACAAAAATGATCTGACCTAGAAAGGACTGTATTGATTTTTTATTGTTGGGCAAAGTAATTTATGATTTTTTTTATTTTATTAGGATCGACACGTATGTCATTTTTGGATACAATAAACCCTAAAAGCCTACCTTCATCTAGATAAAAATATGATTTCTTTGGATTTAATGAAATTCCATACTTCTTGCAGCATTCAAAGATCTTCTTGAAGTCATGTAAATAATTGTTTCTCTTCTTGGAATAAAAAATTATTCCATCCAAGTAAACGATAATATTTTTGTTTATCAGACCCTTGAAAGTTATATCCATAGTTCTTTGGAAGGTTGCCCCTGCATTTATTAAACCAAAAGGCATTTTCTAGTAGGAAAAGGTCCCCCATTTGGTCCTGAACATAGTCTTTAACCTATCATCTAGGTGGAGCAAGATTTGGTTATATCGTGAAAAACCATGAAGAAAAGACATTAGTTCGGAGCCAGCTACTAATTGCAGTATTGTTTCCATGGTCCATAATGGGAAATTGTCCTTTGGACAAGATTTATTGAGATTTCTAAAATCTATGCAAATAAGAATGTCACCATTCTTTTTCCTGACAGGTACTAAGCTTGAAACCCATTTTCATTGCCTAACGAGGAGAGATAATCTTGTCTTTAAGGATTTTATTCAGCTCAAACTTGATTTGGATTTCTAGATTGGGGTGAATTTTCCTTAATTTCTATTGTACTTGTTCATCATTAGATATCATGGCAATAGTGTGTTGTATGATTGAGGTATCATATGTTTTAAGATCATCGTAGCTCCAAGCAAAGATACTTTTATACTTTTTTAACAAATGAATAAAGGCTAATGTTGGCTTGAGGGGGCCTGACCCAGGTTCAACGATAATTAGCCAAAAAAATCCCTACACTATTAGCCCTTTTTCATTAGCCCGTAGAGTGTAGACCAAAGCCTCAACCGAAGCAGTATGGGGGGATGCTGGAACCATGTCTCCACACCCTGAGATGGTTGTGATGTCGTTTGATTCTCTATATCCCTGCCTTCGCGCAAGTTGCTTCACTCTAGGGCTTGCAAGACAAACCCTCTATTCCAGTCTTCAATACATTCATGAAAGTATATGATCAACCTTCATGCAGCCCTAACCTGTGGCTTAGGTACTTTCACGATGTTCTGGAAGCTGCCATGCAGATTCCCTAATTATCCTAAGTAATTGGCTTATCTCATTAAATACTTAGAGTTAACATTGCATAAGAAAATATTCGTAATTGCATTCAATTATTCAATGTAATTACATTCATTCATGCATCATCTAAGCATAATAAAGGATATTCATACATAAAATATCCAAACATATCAACCGAACAAGGACACATAAATTTTAGAATGACTCTTAATATCTTCCAAGTGTTTACAGACTCTGTCCTCCCTGCACACACAACTGCAGGGGTCAACGCACTCAGCTACAGACTTCTACACTAAGCCTCTGCACACTCAGCTGCAGAGCCTCTATCTATGCTACGACCAAAGACTTAGACTTCTTCTTCAGAGCTATCACTCTTCCATTCTATCTATTGATTGATGTCTCTAAAAATACTTAGATCTTAGCTCTTTTTAAACAATCCCATGGTCCACAGACCATGGGTAGACCTCTTATAGCTGACTTTATTCTACAAAACTAAGGGAAGACTACCCTTTTTGACACATACACCTTCGCGCTCCGCGACCAAAAAATGCATTGTCTTTATAATTATATTACAAAAATTGACTTAAACATGGGCTTTTAGCCCCAAAACTTCCCTTGAGGGATCCCACCCCCAATAGGCCCCCAACACAAACATCGTGACTCGCCCTCGATTCACTCGGTAGGCATAGAGATCTTTGCGTGAAGCCCATCTAGCTCAACCCGGATGACCACAACCTCGACTGTGCACTGAGTTGCTGCCTGCTTCACATCTTCAACTATCTTCTCAATTAATGCTCCTGTGATGTCAGCCTGAAGCTATTGTTGTGTCGCTTGCAGAGACACAAGCTTACCTTCAATGTTTTTTGTGACTACGTAAGCTTCCTCCAGCTAGGGCTTTAGTCCCACCTTCAAAACTGCTTCGTTGTGTAGCGCTACATCCACCCATTTCTTCAGCTGCTTGGCTTCATGCAGCTTAGCTAACATTCCTGTTAACGCGATGGTTCATGTTGTGCCCTTAACTTCATCATAGAGTTGTTGGAGTTCGCACACTTTCGTCTCTAGCCTCTAGATGTTTGGGTCCTCTTGCAAGCTAGATAGGACCTCAAACAATTACTCGAACAACTATGTACAGTCTGTTGTTACACTATCCATTGCCACGACTGCTTCTGTGATAGTGCCCGCCCACTGTTCCTTTACCTCTAGCAGTGTTGAATGCTTGGACTCTCCCCAAATGGTTCCTTCGAAGCGATTGACCCTCCCTCGTCCAAATGGCTTGCCCCCGGTCAAACTCCCTTCCCCTTTTTTGTGGGCTGCAATGTCTATAAAGCATATGTATGTCTATGTTGGTTGTATGCCTATCCGGTTGTATGGCTTGTTAGATAGGAAAAAGCCAGTGAACTTATAACAAAGTAGAATCCCCTCCCTTCCCTTAGGATCGACCACTTCACTAAGGGTTGCAAGAGAGTGTTGGGCCTTATTGAATCTGTTTGTCTATGTATTTGAGTGTTTCCTTCCTCAGTGATCTATCTATGGCTTGTAAGTCTGTTGAATATGATTCTTAACTGGAGCCCTGTAATCTGGAGGTTCAGCTGCAACTGAACCTGTGCCATCTCTGCACGAGTGTCATGCACCCCTATGGAAAATTTGTAGATATGAACCTCGGCTGGCTCCTCCTATGGGATGGCTAACTCTGGGACCATCCTGCATGCCTCCTCCATAACCTGCATGATCTTCTTGGTCTGGTTGGTCACCTAGAACTCAATGGCAATGGCACAATTTCTCTGTAGGTCCATTTGTTCATTGTTTATCCTTTTTTTTCAGATCACATGGTGCTCATGGGCCCTCATCTCTATAATTACTCCATCCTAGAAGAGGTGGAGTGCTTCGTGCAGAAGTGCTTCTAGGTTCAATCCAACTCCCTTCAAGGCGTAGACAATGGACTTGTCAGCATCATTTTCCGTGGTCAATGCTCCATCTAGTAGCACTAGTGCACTGGAAGCCTTCGTGCACAGCATATCGATGGCCTCTGACGTGCCGGTAACCAAGTTGATAGACATCGTACTAGTTTGCAACGCGCAGGTCTGCAACTCCTACAACCTGGTCTAGATGGCCCCTAGTATGATCTATTGCTTCTTTTCAAATTGCTACAAGGACTCCGCAGTGACATCTCTAACTATGTCACTAATGTAATATAAGTCACCCTCCGTCAATGTGATAGGGTACAACAAGGTATTGGTCGCTTTGGATTTCTTTCTGGACCCTCCCTTCTCCAACTCTCTTAGGTGCTTAATGTGGGTGGATGTCGCCTAAGGGTCCACATCGTGCTACTCTGTATCCTTGTCCTCGGTCTTAGGTGAAGGTGACCGAGCACCTTCGTCAGAGCCTCGCACTGTGCCACCTAACTATTTTCCTTCCTTCTTTCCTATCTGTTCTGCCTGAGCCTTCCTACCAACTTCCCTTTTCCTCTTTTCAAACAGTTGTGCAATCTTCAGCTTGGCCTCTTGCTTCTTCTTGTGTGTGGTGTACTTCCTTCCACGCACTTCCAAGTCCATGGTGGTGCACCACTCTATCAACCATTTGTTAAGCAATGCATCGATGGCATCATCTGTGGTGAGGTACAAGCAATCATACCACATCTACATAGGGTCCTTTCGCACCTTGATTGATATTCGATGGGAATCAGCTTTAAACTTGGCACAACTCTGCAGGTTAGCTTATACTGTGGGTGACAATCACGGCTTGCGATTGATGGCCATCCTAAAATTCATTTCCATCAAGATCCAAAATATCTTGTTGTCCTGAACTCACTCTGCTTCCTTGGTTGCCCACAGTGAAGCGTACTTCATTGCTTCATGAATGTATGGTGCGACCGAGGGGAACTAGCTCTCCTCTGGTAGCTCCCACAATACCGACATAATTGATAACAAGAGACACACATAGTGGAAGGTCTTACTTTCCTCTTGTGCTTCGCGAAAGTTCACCAGGAACTCTCTGCAAAGGTACTCCAACCAGTTAAACTGCAATCCTTCCATGCACTATTGTGTGAGTGCAACAATAGGCACCGACACCGCATCAGTGCAACACTTCCACATCACCTTTCCAATAAAGATGTATGTTTCCACCTTCATAGCGGGGTCACAGATGCTGGAGATAATGTACCGTCGCGGATTATTCACCTGTTTAAACTTCTCGTTCATTGATTTTGTGAGCACCTACTTGCCACTATTGCTACCAAAGATCATTGCTGGATTCTCGCCTGTATATGGCAAGCGCATTATTCTGTGAAACAACATATCAGTGATGGGTATCGACTCCTCCAGCCACAAACACCCATCATGCACCAAGCACAGCATTTGCTTGATGAGCAACACTATCACCAAGGTGCAGTGATCATGCGGTACCCAGAGCAAGTTCAGCAATCTTGCCTTCTCTACCCCCTTGAGCCACTTCTACGTTTCCAACGTGGTATTCATGTATTTGTGTCTATAATGCAGCGCATTAGCTGCTCAGTCACCAGGTGCAGGAACTTCTCGTGGTCTGCCAAGTCCCAATATTCGAGCTTCAATATCGGCACCTGTGCCAAATGTAGACTGTCAAAAGAAATTTCATCCGGTAGCAGAGGGGTTTGCAGGGGAGTCTTACTTTCATCAATGTCTTTTGGGACCTTGGACTTAGGTTTTCACAGAGGGAAATACTCCAAAAATTGTGTAATAGGGTCTTCACCTCGGGTTTCAACCTCCTCTACTTCCACTCCCACATTGTTATAGACATTTTTGTGCCTTACAGCTCTAAGCATGAAATGTCCATAAACCAAGGGATCCTAAGTCCCTAAAAGTGTTGTTCTGACCCCTAAAGGAACAAGGTCAACAAATTACAGCTTCTCCCAGAAGTTCTCCACCAGAAACTGCTCAGAATCAGTCAAATCAGGATCATTTCAGCTGCTCCACTGGCTAGCTGCATTGCATAGCACCCAAATACACTAGCTAGGTGCGTTGCAACGCACCTAAATGCACTACCAGGGTGCGTTGAGCGGGAAATGACAAATGGCAGTGCCATTCCGCGAGGTGGAAAGACAATGGAAGCTTCCAGAATCTTCTCCAATGACACTTGCCTCACTGAGTTCGACCAAGGATGAGTAAGAGGCTCTCAGTCTCCCAGTGGAAGCAAGAACTGACAGAGAGAAGACACTAGTCAAATCATAAGCTGAATCATCCTCTTTGCATACATCTATATATGGATCCCTCATCCCAGAGATCCAGAGGCGGGAATTTTGTACATTGCAGAGAATTGCTGTTGGTTTTGAGATAGATATCAGAGCATTGGGTGATTTATGCTTTGTTGGAGGTGAAGAGGGGCTTCTTTGCTGGGATATTAATGCTGGATCAGGAATCATCAGTTGTAACTCCTCCTGGATCTTCTTGTTATATCAATAAAACTATTTGAGTTTCTCCTACATGCTTGTGTATCATTGATGTTTGTTACATTTGTATGTTTAGCTTAAATCTGATCCTAAGCTATTTATGAATATAAATCCATGTCTTTGTGTAGTTTTCTTCTTCTGTGATCTTACAGGAACTTGGTGAAGCTGGGCAAGTAAGGGAGCAGGTAGCTGGAAGCTGTCAAAGAGGAGAGAGATTGGATCAAAGGACTAGCACAAGACACAGGTTGGTTCATCCTATTCCTCTTCGTTTATAGTTCATAAAGAAGAATACGAAAGTAGTTTTCTATGTTTGTTTCTAAGGTCACTGTCACACCTTAGTGGGATAGGGTCATTCTGAATAGAGACTTTTCCCATTAACAAAATGGCAACTCCGCTGGGGATTGTGTCTAATTAGTTTGTTTGTGTTTGTTTTGTTGTTTGTTTCATAAACTTAGAAGTAGCAATCGAACTGCATTCGCCATTAACAAATGCAAAGTAGACATCTGCTACTTCAATCCATTCACTGGATCTGTTTATGATTTGAACAGATGATTCACAAATGAACTGATTGCCCTTTGTGATAGCTCTTAGACCTCCTTTAAATCTACCCTCTGATTGTGCATTACTGATTGCTTTTACTCGGCCAAAAACCATAGATTAAACTGCAAACCGTGACCCAAAACCCAGATAGAATTCTCGTTTCTGCCCCAGCGCAGGCTCTGTGAAGAGGTTCTGCATTTCAAGGCACTTCCCGAGAGGGCTACCTGCACTGAAATGCAGTTTCTCTGTGTAACAGGTGCGCTGATCAGCCTAGATTTGTGCAACTGAGGTTCTTTGCTTCATTTTTTCAGTTTTGTCTCTAATTTTTGCAGCCTGTGATCAGTATATGTGTCTGTTTAAAAACCCATTTTCTTTGCCTTAATTCCGCCTCCTTTGTAGAAAACGATTGTAGATCTTTTTGTGTGTTTGTTACATCATTTACAGTTTTCCATTGCAAAAGTAGAATAGTCATACTGTCGTCCTTTGATTTAGATATGTCGTAACTGTCGATTTTGATCTTAGGAGAAAGTTTATTTGCTGTTGACAGTCGATTATGCTTTTACTTTTGCCTTTGGTTTGAATTTGTGACTTTCTAGTGTCGAAACGAGTATTTATTTCAAAATCATAAAGTGTCGTAATCATCTCTACTTTTGATTTCGAAAAGAAGCTTGTTTGTGTTTGTCACTTGAAAGAAAATTCATATTTGTACATCAACATTCTTTTTAGGCATCAATATTAAGAAAGTGAAAAAAAAATACATGCACATGTGCATTTGCATATTGACAGTCTGTTTGGCTTGATTTAGGAAAGTGCATTTACAGTGTGCTCTTTGCTCTTTGTGAAAATATTGTGTCTTTCTTTTCCCCTTGTAGCTAGGATTTTCATTGCTGAAAAGAGATAAAAGTTTGCTTATCATCTTTATATTGCATTTTAGCAATTACATCTACATCTCGTGGTGAACCCAAAAGGCAAACTTCATAAGAAAGATCAACTTAAAATAAATTGAATGAATCTAACAACGCTTTGGAACTTAACGCACAACATTTAGAGGTCTAGGCTAGAGACGTATTCCGGCGTCGTAAAGCCTGGTAACTGTTGTCCTCACTGATGGTTGGGTGATTCCTCCACTTTGAGACGATAAGTGCCAGTACGGACTTGTGCTCCCACGTACCGTCGAGTATATATTGGGAGACCCCTATAGGCTTAAAACCTTTTATCCATAGGAAGCTGTGTCGGCCGCCCTACTGATCGAAATACACCGAACACAGCATTCGGGAAGATTGACTGCCGTACCGTAAAAAGTATTCTGCAGTTTTGCGATTGGTTTGGTACTCCCTCTACCTAGATCTCCAGAGCAGTCTCTTTCGTTCCTTTTTAGACTCCTTAACGGAAAAGGTCCATCTGAGCACTTGTCACTTCAGGCTCATTAAAAATCGAAGGAGACTAGAGTCATCTTTTGTTTTTTCTCGACTCTTAAAAACTGAAAAAACAAGTTGTGTCAAAAGCATCTAAAATTCATTTAATTCGGAAACATACTTCCCCTTTTTATTTTAGTTGATCGAGTAATCCGCAATCGTGGAAGAAAGTCAATTGAAACCTCGTCGTTCGCGGAGGCTTACGAGTCAACCGTCTTTGTCTCCGGAATCGAAACCAGTACGGACAAAGCGAACTCGTTTAACCGGTTCAAAATCTCCTATTAAAGTTAGAACAAGTGTTCCAACGACATCAGAGACTCTGGTTACTCCAAGCATTCCTGGAATCCCTGCCTCTACAGAAGAAGTTCAACAGCCACAGAGGGACAGTGATACTGATCCTAGTCTGAGAGTAAACACTTATGTTACCGAACCAGTTCCATCTACAACCGGTTCGGAGAGTCTTGCTCTTCAAACATCTGTTGCTGTCGATTCCACACCTTCTTCGGCACCAGAAATATTTTACGGACCTGACGGTCTTCCCCTTCCACCTGGTCTGATTGCAATTGAATAAATTGTAGAAGATCCTCAAAAAAGTACTCCAACGCACTTTGGAGTCGGAATCACTCTATATCCTTCTTCATCAGAAGTTATTCTACCACCGGCAGAAGCTCCTGTAGAATCGCTAGGTAATCTTTTGGATAGACTACAAATGTCTGAACAACTGTCAACATCTAGGACTGTGTCATCTGACACAGCGACAGCAGAACTCCCTGCTGTCACTCCGACAATGTTCGTCGGCATACCATCTGTCCCGACTAGCTCTCAACCGCTAGAAGGAGCCCACTCAGGGGCTATTTCGACAGTCTGGTCCGTTCCTATTTGTTCAACCGGAATAATATCCGGAAACTCTTATGTTGAGTCTCAACAAATTGATCCGTTTGGAGGTCAATTTGGGCAGTCCGGTCCCCAAGGGAAAACAATTCCCTTGAGTTCTGGATTACCACCGTATGGGGGGCAGTATGCCCTTTCATTATCCCCTCCGGGAGGATATCCATACGGGAGTTCACAACAATATTCAGGTTATACAGGAATTACCTCAAGTGGTTGGGTACCTATACTACCTCAACAACCAAGAGTTGTGTATTCAATGCAACAATGTGTACCTATGTCAAATATCCCGACTACACCAGCTATTGTGACGGTGTCACAATTTCAAATGCTGCCTGTTGTATGCCAACCTCAGGATTCTCAGGTTGTAATGCAACAACCCCTTGACCCTGTGACTCAACCACAATCGCCAACTAGTGGGGCGACACAGGTCCAGACGGGTACAATTACCCCACACCTTGGTCCAACAGTCAGTATAGCGCAACAACACATGGCTTCACAACCATGGCTGGTGCAATACCAACAACCACAATTCCAACAAGTATACCAAGGTTCTGAGCAGCAAATCTTTGCGAACAGTGGACAGTCGTACATTCAAAACGGTCAAAATCAACCATTTTACAATGGTCATGTCAACCAACCTTATCAGTCATACCAGCATCAAATGCATTATGCTGGCATGCAAAAACCAACTGCTCAGGTAATCCCATCTTACCCTGGGTACGCTTCACCTAATCTGAATCAGCAGTTACCATTCGTGGCAACTTTAGAGTTACCTGATTTAAACCGGTTAACAAACGATCCAATTGTTTATGCCCCTTGGTGGCCAGCAATTCCACATAAACTTCCATCAGATATTCCTAAATTTAATGGAAATTTAGGTGAAGATCCATCGAATCACGTGATGACATTTCATCTATGGTGTTCATCAAACACCCTAAATGATGATTCGATAAGACTTCGCCTCTTTCAGAGGACGTTAACGGGTCCAGCGGCAAAATGGTACATTGAATTGCCTAGAGCTTCGTTCGACAACTTCAGTACCTTAGCCACAACCTTTTTAACCCATTTTCAATTACCGATAAGGTACGAAACGGGAACAGAACTCCTTACCAACTTCAAACAGACAACAGCCACTCACATATCTGATCATATACATGAGTGGCGACGTCGTCGTAGGATGGTAAAAACGTATGTCCCCGATCAGCTATTAGCTGAATGGTTTATCAAGTCATTACTACCTTCCATCACGGAAGATGTGGCAAAGGGGGGATTCATAATGGAAGAGCAAGTTATCACTCGTGTACAATATCTGGACTTAATTTATACTCAGTCTGGCACGCTCTACGACAAAATACCTGACGCCCCTAGACCGGAATTCTCAATTCCCCCTCCTCCTAAATCAAACAATGACTCTCACGTCGGCGATGGTTTGATTGGTAGAACAGACACGAAATCGACAAAGGCTACATCCAAGAAGGCCCGTAAGATTTCAGGTCAAAATGCAAAAGACGAACTTCTTGCTTCGGAAGTAAATGCTGTATCGACAGATAAGGGCAAAGAAACCAAACAACCAGGAAGCAAGAAGAAATGCAAGGGGAAGAAGAAGAAACAGGATGAGTCATCTCCTGAAAAATCCTCTTCAAACCCTCCTGGAAATAGGAAACCAAAAAATCCATGCTATATATGCGATGAGGATCATTGGACCGCAGATTGTCCATACAAAGCTGAGCTTAAGAAATTATTCAAAAGTTCGAAAACCTCAACGGTGTTAACTGATCCGTTTCCAAACCCAGGATCAAATCTGGTTGAAAGTGGAAATGCTTCCCCATCTCAAGTGCTAATGTCGTCGATTTCAAAAACAACAGAATGATGCTTTGATTTCGACAAGGAACAAAGATTATGGGAATCTGCAGCTATCGAACAACAAGGATAAAGATCAACCAAGTAGTTCGACAACAACTTCGACAGAAGTTGTACCACCCACCATTCCTGAATTGACAATAAAACCAACGAAGGGAGTAGTACACAAGTCGACATTTAATCCCCGCGCTAGAGCGGTGCAGCATTATAACATAGTGGAAGATTTGGCCCAATCGCCATCCGCTATGTCGACTCTTGAAGTACTACAAAATTTCCCATCCCAAAGGCAAGCTTTATTATCGGCCATTGGTGGGATTGATCCAAAGGATTCCAATCTTGTATCCTTCGACCGCAAAGGATACGATCCTCAGTTACCGGCTCAACTAGCTTTCCTTGTTCAAGTGAAAGCCCTCAAAAAAACTGTTCATCAAACAATTATTGATGAGGGGGCATCTACATGTATTATGTCTATGAGTTGCTGGAAAACTTTAGGATCTCCAACCTTGTCGCGGTCAGCTACGACATTAAAAGCATTCGACGGAAGGACATATACCCCATATGGTATCCTAAATAACTTGAAAGTTGAACTAGGGGGAAAAACGGTAGAAATAGATGTTGAAGTCATCGATGGGAATCTTGATTACAACATCCTACTAGGAAGACCATGGATATATGCCATGGCAGCTGTTGTGTCGACCTATTTTAGAAAGATTGCATTCCCCTTTCAAGGAGGAATTACAATTGTCGATCAACAAAACTTCCTCCCCAATGGTTCTCAAGTTACAGGAAGCATTCCCATGATCCATGGAAGCCCCCATTCGCTTCAGAATATCGGAGTAGGCCTACTAAAAGATCCTATACTAATGGGAACTTTCGCTCTTCCACCTCCAATCAACCTGGCGGAAGTAGCGTCGGTAGGAACCTGCAACATGATATCTTCTACAAAGATATCAGAAAACGATATCGACATGGATCATGCAGTGGTTTTGCCCCCAAGCCCAATAGAAATATTATAGCAATCAATGTTTCTAGCATGGGAGGCAAACCCAAATCAATGCTCATCAAGCATTTGGATAGATAGGTCTAGAGAATATGGTACTCCTTTAGATCCTTGGTCGCGAGTGCATGTCACCGACGAAGGAATTGTCCAATCTATGGTAATTGAAGGAGCACCATGGAATGATTCCCACCATCGTTCCCTTCTTCCAGATTGTGAAGAAGATACTCAAAATGACCTTTACCATCCTTCAGTAGTTGATTTTCTGTCAAATACTGTAAATACGGTGGATTCCGAGCGAAACTTATCCAACATTGAGGAGACTATAGCCATAAATATCTCGACCAAAACAGATGTTGTAGAGAATATTTATGTTGGAAAATGTTGTTCTCCTTCAGAACTGGAAATATATAACGCTCTTTTTCGCGAATTCAGAGATGTCTTTGCTTGGTCATACAGTGAAATGCCAGGCATCGACTCGAGTATCGTTGAACACGAAATTAAGATGTATCCAGATGTCAAACCAATACGACAACGGCTAAGGTAGGTGCACCCCAAGAAAGCCGCTGCCATTAAGGCAGAAGTTGAAAAACTTCTCCATGCTGGTTTCATCTACCCGGTTCCTCTAACTGATTGGGTATCGAATATTGTCCCTGTTATGAAGAAACAGGGGACAATTAGAGTGTGTGTCGATTATAGGGATGTAAATCAAGCTTGTCCAAAAGACAACTACCCTACACCCTTCATCGACCAGATAATTGATGAATGCGCCGGATGCAAAATCTTTTCATTCATGGATGGATTCTCCGGGTATAATCAAATAAATATCCGCCCATAGGACCAATCAAAGACTGCATTCATTTGTCCGTGGGGCACATTCGCATATCGAAAATTACCCTTTGGCTTAAAGAACGCAGGGGCGATGTTTCAGAGGGCAATGAATTATGCCTTCCATGACATCAAAAACATCGTTCAACCATACCTCGACGACCTTCCAGCTCATTCGCGAAAGCGGACTGATCATCCGCAGCATTTAAGAGTGATATTTCTACGTTGCCGACACTACAAGATACGACTCAATCCGCACAAATGTGTATTTTGCGTCAGTTCTGGTCATTTACTTGGCTTTGTAGTCTCCAAGGATGGGATTCGTCTCGACCCGTGTAAGGTCCAGGCAATCATAAATTTGCCTCCACCTTCAAATTTGCTTCAGATTCAGAAACTCCAAGGGAAAGCAAACTTTCTGAGGAGGTTCATTCCAAATTACGCCGAACTTGCTAAAGGTTATACACGTCTTTTGAAAAAGGAGGTACCCTTTGTCTAGGATCAGGTTGCGCAAGCTTCCTTTGATGCTTTAAAAGATTCCCTAATGAAAGCATCATTAATGTACGCCCCCGATTATCAAAGAGATTTTAACCTGTATCTGGCTGCAGCAGATACGACCATCGCAATGGTTTTAGTTCAAGAAGTCGATGGAATTGAACATCCTATATATTATTTAAGTAAGAACTTAAATGATACAGAAAGAAAATATTCTTATGTTGAAAAACTAGCGCTTGCAGCTGTTCAAGCGATACAAAGATTTCGACACTATGTCCTCTTTCGGAAAACTACCATTCTGTCAGATTGCAACCCCATGACTTATATATTGTCGCGACAGTTGCTGGGGGGCAAATATTCAAAATGGATAGTGATCCTTCAAGAGTTTGATCTGGAATTTGTAAAATCCAAGTCAGAGAAAGCTCTAGTTTTTGCAGAACTATTATGCGATCTCCCATCGTCATCCAACGATGAAACATCCGAAGAATCAATTGTGGATGAGAATTTGTTTCTGATATCTACAAGCCATGAATGGTATGGAGATATAATCATTTATCTCCAAACCCAAAAAATTAGGCCAGACACCTCACACTCTGAACAAAAACGTATTCGATAGCAAGCAAAAGACTACATGATCGTCGGTGATACACTTTACCGTCGTGGTATCGATACAGTTCTGAAAAGGTGCCTCACCAATGAGGAGGCCGAAAAAGCCCTGAATGAGTGTCATTTAGGTGCCCGTGGGGGGCATCAATCTGGATATGGTACAGCACAAAAAATCTTACAAGCAGGATACTTCTGGCCAACAATGTTCAAAGATTGCATAACCGCAGTCAGAAGTTTCCATGCTTGTCAAATTTTTGATAGCAAAGCCAGAAGACCACCCGCACCTTTGCAGCCAATAGTTGCTGTTGGGCCTTTCGCCAAATGGGGCATCGATTTCATGACATGTAACCCCACCTCGACCGGGGGGCATGGGTATATCATAGTCGCAGTTGACTATTTTACCAAATGGGCCGAGGCAATGCCTACATTAGATAATACTGGTGAAACAGCTGCCCTTTTCTTTTTCAATCATGTAGTCGCCAGATTCGGCGTACCACAGGCTATAGTCACAGATCATGGATCCTATTTTCACAATCACATGATGGTCGAATTAGCTGCCAAACTAGGATTGTCTCACGACAGCTCTATTCCGTATTATCCGCAAGCCAACGGACAAGTTGAAGCAATCAGCAAGGTCCTGAAGCGCATGTGGAAAAGGATGATCGGAGTTCACAAAAGAAGGTGGAACCTAATCCTGTACTCAGCCTTGTGGGCTTACCGAACATCGGTAAGGAATGCAACCAGGTTCACACCCTTCCAACTGGTATATGGCCTGGAAGCAGTCTTACCAGTCCAGTGTGAAATCTCGTCTCTCAAACTCGCAATTGATCTCCTCCCTGGAACTTCAGAAGAAGAGGCTTGTTTCTTAGAATTAATCCAATTGGATGAAACCCGTCGTGACGCCGCTTTGGCTAACGAAGCCCATAAGAAACGAGTCAAGGCGCAGTTCGACAAAAATGTGAAACCCCGTGTCTTCTCGGAAGGTGACTTGGTCCTGCTTTACGATCAAGAATCCGATAAATTGGGAGCAGGTAAATTTAAGTCTTTATGGATGGGCCCCTATATTGTTAAACAAGTGTTAGCGAAAGGAGCCTATGAGTTAATGGATTATGACGGAATTCCACTGGCGAAACCTCATAATGGGTTGTACCTCAAGCATTACTATTCATAAATAGTAACCAATATGCTTTTGTTATATTTTTGTTTTCGCTAAAGGGTTTGTTTTGGTCGAGTAATCCACTTTTTACACTTATTGCAGATGTCAAACCTATTGGAGCCATGTGTTGGATATGCCGACGGAGCGAGTCGTAGTTCGCGGAACCTGTCCTCCGCAGCCTGGGCCATTTTTGATCCAAGCGGCGAGTTAGTAAGTTTCAGAGGTGTATGTATTGGTCAATCAACGAATAACATCGCTGAGTATAGCGCGTTGATAGAACTTCTCTCTGATGCCATCACCCATGGTATACACCGACTAATTGTCAGGCTAGACTCACAACTCGTAATACTACAACTCAATGGTATATATTCCGTCCGAAACCCAGCTATTTATTGCATGTTCCTAAGGGTTAAGATTTTGGAAAGACAATTTGATCTTATTCAATACCAACATATTTCCAGAAACTTAAACACATTAACCGACTCATTAGCAAACTATGTGTTAGATAGACATTTGCAACATTTATAGAAAGAAACACATCATCAATGTTTTACATATGGATCATATAGCTCAACCAAAATAAAACCCCGAAAATCAAAAATATATATAGTTGTTAATGGTTTACACACAATGTTCTGTAACCAAGAGAAAATCGGTCACACGACCCAAAAACTCAAAATGCTAGGGGGCACCCTAGTCTAATGATGCTCGTCATAGCAAGTCACAGCCTGTGCGATCATGTGTAAGAGACGAGTCCATCGTCTGGGCACACCAGTAGTATGTCGTTGTAACTGCAAAGGTAGATTGTTAGTCCTCACATCTGGTATATCGAGAGTGAGGCCCTCAATCTGCTCCTGTAAAGCTGAGAGAGTCTCGGCCACATCGAGGTCGCGAATAATAGCTCTTCCGGCGGCCTCTCCTGCTGGGGCAACAGCTGGTACTCTCAGGCGAACTACTGGACGAACAGGACCAACATCTCCATGTACACATGAGTTTGATTAAATTCTTGATAGAATAAAGCACAAGGACATTATAAACAAAAACAGTAAACAGCAATATGGTCAAAGATTTTACCAATAGCACCCCACTGCTCGCCATCCGGCAGTACTAAATCTGGATCACCCCGGAAGTCCATGCCTGCATATGGATACTTGAAATAAACCATCTCCTGACGATCAAACCACCTGAAGAAGGTATCAGAAAATGAAATCTGAGGCTGGCCAGCATGCCTAGACATATGGTCAACCCATCTCTGCATACGTGGTTCAGTAGGAGAAGGTAAATCGAGTGCAATGTACTGCGGCTGCATCAGTGGTATCTTCTCCAAGGCAAAGGCGGTCAAAATAGAACCGAACCCAAAGTTCTTCAACCTCCCGTTCTTTATCTTGGTCAACTGTTCTTTCATCACAAGAAGTACTGCGTCGCACCAGTTGAACACCTTCGGTTGGAGGCATTCCAAGGCATGCTGCATATAGGATCTGTTGGCTACATGAAGAGACGCACTACCGGCCATCCTACCAAAAGTAAACAGGATAGTCCTAAGGGACCTGTCAGTGACATCACAGATAATGATCTTGCCGTCTTTACTCGACTGAGATCCTTCCCTGCAATACCGGCGGACATAATCTCTCACAGAATCGCCTGCTCGGGCCGAACCTGACAAAGAGATGGGGGCACCCCGCCTCGACAAGCCAGTCAAGAAATAGATGTCTACTGCAGTCAAGGGGATAGATTTACCCCTAATCTGGAAAACTTGATTGATAGGATCCCAAGCATCGACCAAATACTGCAGTAAGTTGATCTGCTATCTCATGCTAGAAATGCGGAAGAATTTCAGCAAGCCACAATTCCGCAGCGCGTTCACTGTAACTGGATCATGTAAGGCAATCATGTCCTCCTCTTCATGCTCACGTTCTCGCCATGTAAGGGTCATCTTGCTCCCAAATCTCTGAAAAAACAAACAAGAAAGGAGTTAGATCCTGATTTTGGTGAGAAACAGGCAAAAATTCCATCAAAAAATGTGCAACAAATTCCCTTTCTGTGCCCAACGCACCTGCAGTAGTGTTCTAGGTGCGTTGAATGTCAAACAACCTTCATACAAGCCAGCATTCAACGCAGGTTTCGATACACTGGGGGTGCGTTGATGGCAGAACGAATCCCTCAAACCCCAGGGGCTCAGAAAAGCAGGGAATCAGGGTCAAAAAGAAAAATGGAAACCATGAAATGAAAGAGCTCAAGTTTAGCTCCTACCTGGTCCAGACGGCGCCGAGAATCGTCCACAGAATCTCCTGAAATCAACTGATGAAAATCGAGAGGGAAAAGCACCTCCAAAGCTCCAACAAACCAAGTTCAAATGAAATGGTAAAATGAGAGGTAAAAAACACTTTTTGATTGCTTTTACATAGTTCAAAGTAAAATATTAGCGTTTTAATCTCGTTTTCAAGCAAATATTGTTCATTTCTGACTAGTTTGATGAAGCAGTTGAAAAATACAGTACTATCTTTGGAAGGACAAAGCTATTTATGGTAAAAAATCAAAACAAGACCATCTAATAGAGCAGTTTTAGCACATAGTTCAAGCTCGTTAAAAAATAAACATAAGACATGAGCAAATGTTTCCACCCGCGTTTAAGCTCATTAAAAAAATGAACTATTCCCCGGTAAATAACCACCGTGAATGTAGCATTTCAGCCATTAAAGCCTTGGCCGTGTTTGCACCATCACCTCCACTTTTTCATTGGCCGATCATTCACCTCCATTTGATTGTTTACCCATTTTGAGGAACAGCTGCGAAGAGTGATTTCACTAGCCATCCTTGTGACACTGCCATGATTGGAAAATTCCAAACCTTACCTGGAATCAGCTGCTACCCATTTTATCACTCGTTCCTCAAAAGACGAGTCTTCTTTAAACTCTTTTCAACTCACTCGTAAAATATGAAAAGATTGCCGAGTTTTAGCCTTCAAGCTCGTTAAAGCGACCGAAAGTGCTATCCCTCCTCTAGATTTTAATCTTTTTGGACCTGAGGGATTATTGCACAAAAAGATCGAGCGCTTGTTTGTTCGGCTCGTTAAAACTATCGAAAATTCATCTCTTCTGTATTGTTTTATACTTTTTCGGACTTAAGGGATTAGATGACGAAAAAGGAATTTTGGAGCTACCTTTACGTACCTTTTCAGACTCACTAAAAATGAAAAGGACCGAGTTATCTTTGTCGTTAAACTCGTTAAAAAGATTAATAGCGACAAACTTGTCTTTAGACCGGAACGAGTTTCACTATCGCTAGGCTCGTTAAAACATAGCGATGGGTTTGCCCGAAGGGCAAATTATAGAACAAGAATATGTTATCCTCCTCAAGCTTGACAAAAATAAAGAGGTACTGGTCAGCAATGACTGGGGAAAAATTGGGAAGAAAACTCAAAGAGTCTTTATTGGTAGCAAGTCGCTCTTGAACATGACACTTCCACTCCGTGTCCGAGTCGGGTTGGGTTGTTTCATTCACCGGTCACGTCACCATGGTCACGCCATACCATCCAAATTTGGGGTAAATTCTACCAATCCATCACATAAGTGTCGCCGACATGTTCAAGAGAAGTCATCCAGAAAAGTCACCTATGTCCCTGTCAGGCGGAAAGAGTCGATAGTGCGGACACAACCAACCTCCCTAGGAGCCTAAGACTCTCTAGTGACAAACAAGACAAACAAGAGCAATCCTTCTCTAAACATGCATTTACTATATGAGAAATCAAGTGTTTAGATCCTACCTGTAGTCCAACGCCGTTGTTTCTTTTTTTAACGAGCTTGACACAAGACAAGGAACTATGCTCGTAACTACTCTCTACGATCTACCTAACAATAAACTCTACTCTAAAAAACCTTGATTCATTTTTTAACGAGCTTGACACAAGACAGTGAACTATGCTCTAAAATCCTTGATTCATTTTTTAATGAGCTTGACACAAGACAAGGAACTATGCTCATTACTACTCTATACGATCTACCTACTTAACCTACCCTTGTTTATTTTTCTAACGAGCTTGACACAAGACAAAGAACTATGCTCAAGAAGTTCGCATGCCCCCAGCATAATGATGCAAATCAAGGTACATGCCCCCCAAGCTTCATTTCATTCAACCAGTTGGATGGAATGAAGGTTTACTTTCAATATTTAACTTGAAAAGGGAGTTGTTTCATTTTTAAGGAGGTTGACACAAGAAAAGAACTATCCTCATACCTGATTCATTTTTTAACGAGGTTGACTCAGTAACAGGAACTATCCTCAAACCTGATTCATTTTTTAACGAGGTTGAATCAGTAACAGGAACTATCCTCAAACCTTATTCATTTTTTAACGAGGTTGAATCAGTAAAAGGAACTTTCCTCGTACTCACTGATTCATTTTTTAACGAGGTTGACACAGTAAAAGGAACTTTCCTCGTACAACCTGTTTCATTTTTTAACGAGGTTGGTACAGGAAAAAGCTATCCTCGTGACATTGATCATGGCTTCCAACTGGAAGAAAGACATGTCAATGGACACACCTTGATGATGGCTTCCAAGAGGTCTTCATCTGAAGGAAGAATACTTCTCGGAAAGGAACACATGTCAAGAGACTCAAAAGGGATAAGAACATCATGTTCAAGTAATCCCATAGAGTTTTCCATGTCAATTACTGGATCTAAATCAATAGTGAGAGGCTCACTTACATCGGTAAATGAAAACATGGGACCAGTTGCCACATAATTAACCCGTGGCAGGGTAGATACCACTTTAGAATCAGGAACATTTAGGGGTGTCAGATTATTGGTAGTTGAAACAAGACTAGGGAACGAAAGCTGGCCTACAGTCACAATATTGCCATTGTGAGGGAAAGACATCACGCGAAAGAGTGTCGATACGACGGCTTTCATTGCATAAACATAGTCTCGCCCAAGGAGTAAATTGAAATCCAAGGGACCTCGAACTACCATAAGATCAATACAGACAGTTTTACCTTCCAAGGTAATAGAAAACTTAGGAAGGATCCCTAAAGGTTCACTAATGGTTCTGTTAAAAGCTTTCAGATTCTGTGTAATAGGCGCAAGCTGAGGGGAACCCAAAGCTTTCCAAACAGTTGAGGATAAAATACTAACAGAAGCACCTTCATCTACCTGAGTACGATGTATGTCCCTACCACCAGCCTTGAAAATGATTTGGAAAGGGATGGAGGAAGGAAGACGAGGTTCTGTCAGTCTATTCCAATCAAAGGAAAAGACCTCAGTACTTGGAGGGGGTTCTATAGAAATAGGTGAAATGCCCCTCGGCATAGAAGAATCTGATGTAACAAGAAGAACCTGAGCGGTATGAAGTTCACTCTCTAAAGGGAAAGTGGGATCGACCGAATGTGAAATTGAATTGACCACTTGATCAGCTAATTGATCATCAACCTGAGTGACATGAGTTTCACTCTCCAATGGGAGAGTGTGATCGACTGTACTTGAAGTTAGATCAATCACTCCGTCAGTTGACGGTAGGTTGGGAGAAAGTTTACGGTAACCAGTTGGAAATTCTTGTTGTGGAACAGGAAGGTTTTCCAACAATGTTGAGGCTTCATCTATGTGAGGGAAAATGTGAGTTTGATGACTCCCTTTGCATAACTTACAAGGAAACCTAACTTTACCCTTTTTCCCAGGAACTTGACTATCACTGGTTGACGGATCAATGGAAAGTTGATGGGATTTTTCTGACCATACTTCCAAGACCTTTGGAATACCAGGACAATTGACAAGGAAGTGGTCACCCTTACAAAGCCTGCAAGGGTATTTGGGTTTACGATGCATGTCGGAGTTTTCCTCAACACAACTAACACTTACAATCATGGTTGGTTGGTTGACTTCTTTCTTATCTTGCTTCTTCTTCTTCTTTTTCTTTTTCTTCTTCTTTCTTCTTCTTCTTCTTCTTCCCTTTCTTCTTCTTCTTAACCTCCTAGTTACTAGCATCAAGGCTTTTACCAGGCGAAGAGGAAGAAATGGAGGAAGAAAAATTAGGCGAAGAAGGTAAAGGGTCAACAGAAGGTTGGTGATGTTGAGATGGTGAACTCTGTTGAGGTGAAGCATCCAGTTGAGATGGAACAATTGGAGTATTTTGGGCCAACGAAGTTGAAAATAACCATATCGGTAAACCTATTGTAAATCCAGGTAATGACAAAGTAGCCATATAAGGAGGACCAACATTTCCAAAGTAAGGAAAAGTACTAGGATTCTCATTAGGAGGGGTTCCTAGGTTGATAAATTCTGGAACATTTGCCATTATATTCAACTTCTGTGAATTTTATTAACAATATATAACTAAAATTAACAATTCACAATTCACACCTAACAATTAAAATTCACAATTCACACCTATGGTCTCTAAAAGTAAAAACAAGAAAATTAGCACGCGCTATCAAATCTAGGAGTCAAACCACACACAAACAGTAGCCTTCCGGACCAAGAACACTAGTTGGTGATGGAATCCAACATCGCAGAATTCAGTACAGAAGTGGCGGGCGGAACAGTTACCCCGACAACCTGCTTAATGAATAGACTGGACCAAGTTCCTCCACTTTAACCGTCTCGAGTGAAGTGAACCCCCCAGAAAATCCAAGTGAGTCTAGCCGACGTCTGCTCCAGGTACATTGGGATCTTCCCTCCACCGTCACCTCGGTAGAATCCTAAAGATAATGGTCACTAAGGTTACCAACCGCAACAAATGCACCTGGGGGAACAGTCTACACTCCGACAGCACGCAAGGGTAGAGTATCAAGCTCAATCCCCTTGTCGGTTCCTTGACAATAATCCAAGGTTTACCGACAAGTGACCCCTGGCTCCTCGACAATGGTTAATCCGAGGTTTACCGTTTGTAATACGTGCGTGTCTGGCGTCGTTCCCAACGAGGGAGGATTGATCCCCTCACTAGTTCGGACACAAGCTCGTGCTTCTCCTTTAAGAGGAGCTTTCCCAGAGTACAAATGAAACAGTTGGATTTATCCTACCACAATATGAGCTACTTGTTTGGTTTTGATATCTTGGAGAGTTAATTACTCTCCTACTCCAAGACACTAGCCTGATCTATATTGGTGTTTCAGAGCCCTAGAAATGTAAAAATTACTAGATGAATTTTAATTAAGCGTTGTGTTATTTAGGTTGTTATTACTCAAATGGGTAAATGGATATGAAACCAATGGTGTTATGACCCGACTCAACTGAATGCAATTGAATATGATAATGTAATCTTTTCAATTCGATGAATCCTAACTAAAGTAAGGAGAGAGTTTCCGTTAACTTCCAACAATGCAAAAATTGATCATAAAGAGAAAATATAACAAATTCTCTAATGCGCTAATTTCATCAAGAAAAACTAATGCAAATCAATTCCAAACCATTTTTTTTTTTTTGTGTAAATTCAAATCAAAGAAAACTGATCTAAATCTACGATTAATTTTTCAGAATGTAAACTATGCAATTGTAATCTATGCACAATTCGCTTGAAAAGTACGCAAATGTAATCTATGCACATTTTTCATTAATATTCTGAAAATGAGAATTCTAATTATGCAAATGTGATCGATGCAAGAGAATCCTCAAACACAAGACAATTCTAATGTAATCTAAGAATCAATCAAGTGCAAATCGAGAAAATTGGGTGAGAGTTCCAAAGATCAAAAATAAAAACACTCAAAGGCGATTAACACTCATACAAAAACAAAAGCAAAAAGATGCAAAATTGTGAAAAGACTGAGACAAACCTCCAAGTAATGACCAAAGGAAATCAAATCAAGAATTTCTCAAAAAGAGACTCAAAACACCCAATTGATGAAAGCTTAAAACAGGAATGCCAATGAAACAAGCTTAGGTGAAGATTTATGGCAGGTAACCAGTGGATCTGGGCAGTAAAAACAAATTGAAAACAAAATTTAAAGAGCAAAAAAGAAAAAATTGAAATTTTCTCAAAATTGACAGGGGTACGCAGGTCATCTGTTCACACAGGCGCGGGTACGCACTGTGCGCAAAGACACAGTGCGTACAAGTACGCACTGTGTTAAACCCAGAGACTGCGTACTGCTGGCAAGGCTAAGAAAAATAAAAAAATAAATTGACTCTAAGCTAACCCACCCAAATACACAGCTAGACAACCAAAAATCAGAAAACAAGCACTTTTTCTCAGACCAAAATATCAAATCAAAAAGAACTCAAACACATTCATGGAGTCCCCAGTGGAGTCGCCATTTTGTCAGGCGGAAAGAGTCGATGGTGCGGACACAACCAACCTCCCTAGGAGCCTAAGACTCTCTAGTGACAAACAAGACAAACAAGAGCAATCCTTCTCTAAACATGCATTTACTATACGAGAAATCAAGTGTTTAGATCCTACCTGTAGTCCAACGCCGTTGTAGCAGTCCAGCCTCGCTGATCCGGATGAGCTCCTCCTTCACTTCGAAACCTGCATTCACTAACAATCAAACGATTAAATAGCACTTGATAATCTCATAAAATAAATAATATTTAACACATAGACCAAGGAGTACATGAAACAACTCATAAATAACAAGTTATTGAGAAGAATGGACTCATTTGCATTAATAGGAAACAAAAGGAACAATTGCAACCTGAGCCTTAGTGTTGTGCAAGTCCCTCCCAGGGTCCATCAAGAGTTCTCCTTTACTTTGACAAAGCTGACCCACTTCCAAATAGAACAAGCAAAGATGGCAATCTCTCCTCACAAGCTTCTAAATGGGAGTCCTAATTCCAGCAGCATCTACCCTTAGAAATGTTTAGCTTTCAACCCCCCTCCTTCTGGCCCAATGCCTGTATTTATAATGCTCTAGAGGAAGTTATTCAGGTCCACCATCAATGGGATAAGCCCCTCTTTGGACGGGATAGCTCCCTTATTGACGGGATAAGTTCCTCTTTGGTAGGGGTACATGAACCATCTGGAGGCGCTCCATACACGTCAAACATACTTCTAGAAGCCTCTAGAAATGACCACAAGTAACATTTTTGGAGTGAAACTTGCGCCTTTTGACCTTTATAGGGGTATGCACCTGCCCCTTTACATACAGAGCGTACAAGTATGCAGCTTTTGTGAACATTAGGTGTGTACCCGCAAGTAAGGCCGAGAGAATCTGCGTACCGAGAGATAAACACATTTACAAAGACTTTCTCTCTTTTTGGAGTTTTGACATGGAGAGCAGAGGCATAAGACTTGCTCAGGAGGATAGCATGACTGTTGATAGAGCCATACCAACTGTAAATAGTCATGGTGACAT
The DNA here is from genome assembly GCA_031772625.1 of Pinus tabuliformis. Lineage (NCBI taxonomy): Eukaryota > Viridiplantae > Streptophyta > Pinopsida > Pinales > Pinaceae > Pinus > Pinus tabuliformis. Next base: position 1,547,466,267 of record CM062820.1, read on the forward strand.
TTTTTAGTCTAACAGTCCCATCCACTACCATACATTATACTTCATTCTTTCATGACCGCCATCCTGCACCGTATATCATCAGATTGTTTTCACCTCCATCAAAATCATTTGCTCCGTTCTGTGTCATTGATGTGGGATTCATTAAGGCCCTCCTTTGACAGATCGCTTCTTGTCGACATCAGCTCATTATCCAAGAAGCTGATCTAGGAACACCCCGTTCAGTACTTTGAAGCTTGCATGCCTCAATGGCAAGTTTCTTACTTCCGGCGACAGGTGTACATCAATGTCCTTCGACCGAAAGATTTTGCGTGGTGTTCGATGCCGAGTCCTTTATTCACACCACGTGAATTGTACTGCAGTACCTTGAGGGTCATCATCATTATCGGTGATTCCTCTCATGCTTGTTAACAGTTTACATCATTGACTGGTAATCAAGCGATGTCTTTCCATGTTCGACTTCAAAACATTTCTCACATGGATCGACTTGTACTTTGAGTGAAGATCGGATGAGATTGAAGACCTCGGATCTAGTTTCATCCATCTGGGCTGCGATATATATTCAGGAAAATAAAGACATTGAAATGTACAGCATTACAGCGGAGATAATCATCCTACCAAAAGGATGATGGCTCTATCAGAATCATCAGTCTACCATCAGACGATTGTCTCTCCTATATACATGAAAATGAATTTATAAAGCTGAGCATGGGAATGCCCGCCTCAGCTAGATCATGAAAACAGTATGAAGATAATGTATTGTATTGTATCTTATTACAGGTCTCCTCCCAGCATTGTAAGAACTTTGGATCCTCCTAATAAAGCATTTCACCCGATAAACGGCCTCATACTTTAGGGGGCAACTGTTATAGACATTTTTGTGCCTTATAGCTCTAAGCATGAAATGTCCATAAACCAAGGGATCCTAAGTCCCTGAAAGTGTTGTTCCGACCCCTAAAGGAACAAGGTCAACAAATTACAGCTTCTCCCACAAGTTCTCCACCAGAAACTGCTCAGAATCAGTCAAATCAGGATCATTTCAGCTGCTCCACTGGCTAGCTACGTTGCATAGCACCCAAATACACTAGCTAGGTGCGTTGAAACGCACCTAAATGCACTACCAGGGTGCGTTGAGCGGGAAATGACAAATGGCAGTGCCATTTCGTGAGGTGGAAAGACAATGGAAGCTTCCAGAATCTTCTCCAATGACACTTGCCTCACTGAGTTCGACCAAGGATGAGTAAGAGGCTCTCAGTCTCCAAGTGGAAGCAAGAACTGACAGAGAGAAGACACTAGTCAAATCATAAGCTGACTCATCCTCTTTGCATACATCTATATATGGATCCCTCATCCCAGAGATCCAGAGGCGGGAATTTTGTACATTGTAGAGAATTGCTGTTAGTTTTGAGATAGATATCAAAGTATTGGGTGATTTATGCTTTGTTGGAGGTGAAGAGGGGCTTCTTTGCTGGGAGTTTGATGTTGGATCAGGAATCATCGGTTGTAACTCCTCCTGGATCTTCTTGTTATATCAATAAAACTATTTGAGTTTCTCCTACATGCTTGTGTATCATTGATGTCTGTTACATTTGTATGTTTAGCTTAAATCTGATCCTAAGCTATTTATGAATATAAATCCATGTCTTTGTGTATTTTTCTTCTTCTGTGATCTTACAGGAACTTGGTGAAGCTGGGCAAGTAAGGGAGCAGGTAGCTGGAAGCTGTCAAAGAGGAGAGAGATTGGATCAAAGGACTAGCGCAAGACACAGGTTGGTTCATCCTATTCCTCTTCGTTTATAGTTCATAAAGAAGAATACGAAAGTAGTTTTCTATGTTTGTTTCTAAGGTCACTGTCACACCTTAGTGGGATAGGGTCGTTCTGAATAGACACTTTTCCCGTTAACACACATCCTCATTGTCCATCGGGATGTCTTCAATATCCTCTTCATCTGCTTCTAGGTTTATAGTCTTGCCTTTCTCCTGTGCAGTGGGCCTCTGTGGGTTTCACGTTGGCGAGGTGCACACCAGTATGGAAGGTTGTTTGCCCTTGTTGTCCTTCATGGTCTCCTTGGTTGGGGTTGGCTTCAGTATCATCATTTTCGGGGATTTAGGGACCTCCACCAATACTTTAGATACTTATGGATGAGCTACTTCTACCTCTCTCTGCATTTCCTTTGCCGGCTCCTCTACTACATTTTGTGTATTGATAAATTCTAGGAGCACCGACATGATCTTCCAAAATAATTCCTGTGTGTCCATTGGCAAAGTTGCAAATACCCCAAAAACTATTAGAAGCTCATATTGCTCATGATTCATAGGCACTTGAGAGTTCAACAGCTGAATACTTGATCCGGATTTAAACAGGAACGCAACAAATTACTGAGATAACCATATACACAAAGATGCAGCGGAAATAATACTTCATTTCATTAATGGAAAATACTGAAATATGCTTACAACCAGAAATGGAAATAAACCAGCTAGGGCGATGGTAGCTTATCTCTGAGAAGAGATGTGATGGCTACATGCCTCTGAACTGTGTTACAATGAGGCTCGAAGGCCTATTTATTGTTGAGAAACAATGGAAAAACCCTTAACATTCCAAAACCTAACCCTAGGAGATGAAACGCCAAACTGTGGGCCCCGTTTGGGGTAAGTTGGTACATCAACTTCCCGGGGTTGTAACTTTGGCATATGATCTCCGTTTGACGCGTACAATAGCTCATTAGAAAGATCTATCCGAGCACTATCATTGTTGGAATGGGCAACATCGGTCCATTCCATGGACCCATGTTGCCCCTGGATTCCCCAAAAAACGTCGTTTAGGGCCTCAAAACGGCTCCGGAAGTTCAGGACCCGAAAAACTGCTAAAAATAGTAAGTTGTGCTACAATTAAGGAAACTGAAAATGCTGAGAAAGACAATGGTGGGGGTCCAGGTGGACTTGGCAGGTGGCCACAAATATCCACCTGGATCATTCCTCCCCCCTTAGGAAGCAATGGTCCCCATTGCGTTGAGCTCCTCCATGAGATGAGGAAACTTTTGCTGAACTTGTTCCCTGGTGAGCCACTTGCCCTGCTGAAGGAGTTGGCCTGCTTTGACAACTCGATACAGTTGGATATTCTGTTGGCGAGTGTTCTTGATCTGTGTGTCCATGATTCGATCAGTTGCAGCTTGTTCCATGCAATCTGGATTTAATTTTGTGGGTTTGAGCTGTTCTGCAATGTCGGATGTGTCTAGCAATGGTGGAAAGTAGGGCCGAAGGCGGTCCACATTGAACACTGGGTGCAGACCAAGGAATGGGGGAATGCTGAGCTCAAATGCATTGTCTCCCATAGCCTTAGTAATGGTGTAAGGACCATATCGGAGTGGTCTCAATTTCCGATAGGCTCCAGTAAGGCGTTCCTTTTGCAAATGCAACCAGACTTTGTTGCCCACCTGAAACTTGTGTGGCACCCGATGTTGATCATGTCGCTGCTTGTACTTGGCATTTGATTTCTCAAGAATGTCATGGACCTGCTGGCGAATATGTTGGATGCACTCAATGAAGCTAGTGGCCTTATCTGTTTCGGACTGGACATGAGCTGAATTCATGTGAGTAGCTGTAAGTGGCATGGCCACATCAATGGGGCATAGTGGCTGGAATCCCAAACCCACCTGAAAAGGGCTATGGCCAGTGGAGCTGTGAAGAGCTCGGTTGTAGCTGTGCTGAACATAGGGGAGGCTCTCGTCCCATGTGCGTGGATGCTTTGAGTTATACATGCGCAGAATGTGCACAATCATCCTATTGACAACCTCTGTCTGGCCATCGGTTTGAGGATGGAAGGCTGTGGACTTCGTGAGTTTGGTGTCTAGCATTGACCAGAGACTGGACCAAAATGTGCTGAGAAACCGACTGTCCCGATCTGAGATGATAGACTGTGGGATCCAAAAGTGCACCCACACTCATTCAAAGAAGAGTTTAGCAGTGGCTTCTGCTGTGATATTCTTCTTGCAGGCCACCATAATAGCCATCTTTGAGAACTTGTCGACGACCACAAAAACACAGTCATTTCCATGCTTAGTGGAAGGAAGGCCTGACATGTTATCCATGGAGATGGATTCCCAAGGTCGACTAGGGGTAGGCAACGGGGTATAGAGGCCTTGCTTCTTAATGGTCGGTTTGGCAATGGCACATGCAGTACATGATCGGATGTACTTCCCAACATCCTGTCGAAGATTCGGCCAATAGAAATAATTTTGCAGTACTGCCACTGTTTTCTCGACCCCAAAATGCCCAGCAGCCCGACTGTAGTGTGCTTCCCAAATCATCTTGGCACGCTCGCTTGAAGGAACACAAAGGTGACCGAGGTGGCATAATAGGGCATCCTGGAGGTGAAAATCTGCAACATGTTGACCCTCCAAGAGTGTCTGGTATGTGTGGCCGAATTCTGGGTCGCTTTTGTAGAGAAGTGGCCAATCAGAAGTCTTGTGCCCACAAGAGTTGACCACGGTGGTCAGCGCCATGATCGGTGGTCAACTGAGGCAATCTGCAACATTATTGGTGCTGCCCTTTTTATACTTGATATTCAAGTGAAACTGTTGCAGGTATGTAGACCACTTCTGATGGCGATCATTCTGCAATTTCCCTTGCGTCTGTATGAACTGCAGGGGTCGGTGGTCTGTGTGGATGACCGTTTCCTTCCCCAAAATGTAATGCTTCCATTGTCGGCAGGCCTGTACAATGGAATACATCTCTTTATCATAAGTGGGGTACTTCCGGACTGTGTCTGAAAGTGTTTCACTGTGATATTCCACTGGATGTCCATGTTGAGTGAGGACTGCCCCAATAGCATAGTCAGAGGCATCTGTCTCGACCTCAAATGGTTGTTGTAAATCTGGTAACGCGAGCACTGGTGCCGTGTAGAGGCGATCCTTCAACTCCCTGAATGCCTTATGTTGAGATTCTACCAGAAGAATTTTGCTTTCGCCCCTCCCTTGGTGACTTGACTCAAGGGCCAAGAAATATGAGAAAACCCTAGCACAAACCTGCGGCAGAAGTTGGCAAGACCTAGAAAGCTGCGGAGCTCTGTTAGAGTGGTTGGAGAGGGCCAATCCCGAATGACTTGGACCTTGGCTGGATCGACATGCACCCCCTGTTCATCAATGATGTATCCCAGATACTGAACCTCGGTCATGCCAAAAGTGCATTTCTCCAAATTGGCACATAGCTTGTGTTGCCGCAGTGTTTGGAGAACCTGTCGGATGTGGTGGAGGTGCTCTTCCCAACTCTGGCTGAAGATCAGAATGTCATCCAAGTATACTACTACAAAGGAGTTGGTGAATGGCCGCAAGATGTCATCCATTAGCCTCATAAAGGTTGCAGGAGCATTCGTCAATCCGAAAGGCATGACCAACCATTCGAAGAGGCCCTCCTTGGATTTGAAGGCAGTCTTCCACACATCTAAGGGTTTGATTGGTACCTGGTGATATCCTGACTTCAGATCGATCTTGCTGAAATATTTCGCCCCCTTTAGTTGGTCTAGGAGGTCATCAATCCGCGGGATCGGGTACCTATTACGGACAGTGATCTTGTTCAGCGCCCGATAGTCAATACAGAGTCTCCACGTCCCATCCTTCTTCTGTACCAACACGATCGGGCTCCCACAGGGCGATGAACTCGGACGGATGTGACCTTTCTGCAGGAGCTCCTGAATCTACCTCTTGATTTCATTGTTCTCTAGAACAGAGCGCTGATAAATTGGTCCATTGGGTAGCGGCGCACCTGGGGTCAGATCGATGGAGTGCTTGACTTGACAGTGCAGAGGAACCCCTGCCGGGGAGGTGAAGATGTCTTCGTACTCCTCCACAATCTTGTCCATCTGTAGCTGTCGTGCAGAGGGACCCTGTTTGGAGGCCGTGGCCACTGTCTTCTTCTTCCCTTGAGGGCGTATCATCAGGAAAACAAATTTCCTAGTTTTGGAAATGATTTTACTGCATTGTTTTGCAGTAATCAAAGAGATGGCAGCAGGTGGTGCTACCTCCGGTATCCTGAACAACTTATTTCCCAATGTAATAATAACAGCACGGGGCCTTGATTCGTACACAGCATGTCGCTTCCACAAGTATGGTTGTCCTAGTAATACATCACAAACTTCAAGGGGAGCAATGTCACACAATACCTCATCCGTGAAGGGCTTGATGTTGTATGGAAGGCGACACTACTGGCTCACGCGAAGATCTCGTCCTTGGTGAAGCCACCCAATGGTGTATGGTTGTGGATGTGCTGTGGTCGGTAAGCCCAACTGCTTCATGACCTCTGCCGAAATGAGGTTCTTTTGACTCCCGCTATCAACAATGAACTTTATCGGGGAGCCCTTTACCCACATCTGGGAGTGGAAGAGACGCTCCTCCTCCTCTGGATCTTCGGGTTCATTTTTCTGGGTCTTTGTGGTAGCAACAGTGGCGCTGGGATCCGCATCAATGATCTACTTCCCTTTTTCATACCCCTTCTCGGGTTCTGACTCAGAGTCGGAACATGCATCTGATTCTGAAACCTTTAGCTCAGCCACCAGTGACTGCTTGGCCCGACACTCACTTGTGTTGTGAGTGGAGCTCTTATGGAACTCGCACCATTTTCCAGTGTCCTTTCTCGGCTTCGCGGCGTTGTTCTTTGCTTGCAGCTTCGGCTGGTTGTCTTGGGCTGTCCCGCCTTGGCTCTTTCCTTTGTTGTGTGGTTTAGGGGCACCTTTCCCCTGCTTTGGATTCGCAGATCCAAAGTCTCGCTTCTTTTGTTTAAACTTCTGCTCAACCTTGACGGCATATCGGTATGCTGCGCCGAGCGAGGGGATGTTTAGGAATTGTATTTCTTCCTGGATGTACTTGTGCAGGCAGCCACGATATTTGAGTATCAAATGTTGCTCTGAATCCTTGATACCCAACTTTGTGCGAAGGGTATGGAAAATATTGGTGAACTCCGGCACGTCTTGGTCCCTTCCCTGCCGCAGTGTGGTCCACTTTATGTATTCATCCTCATAGCTTCCGACAGGGTAGTACTACTCCTTGATGGCATCCCGGAACGAATACCAGGTGGGTGCGGCTGAAAATAGTGAGCCAGTACTTTCATCCTTCCACTCGCAGTAGGTTTCCCACCAGTCCTTGATGTGGGGGGCTGCTTTGAGAAGAGAAAAAACAATCTTTTCCCGACTCAAAAATTCATGAACAGAAAAATAACCCTCTAGTAGATTTAACCATTTATCTACGGCATCGGCGTCTATCTGACCCTCGAATATGGGGATTTCAAAATTAAATTGTACCTTAAAGGGTGTGGCGTTTCCAGAGGAGCTGTTGGAAGCCGATGCGCCGCTTCTAGGTAGCCGCTGAAGGATCTGGGCAAAGCTGTCCATCATCGCGTTCCGTTGTCGCTCGAGGGCTTCTTCGAGCAATATTTTGATGGGATCTCCTGCCCCCTCGTCTTTCTTCTCGTCCGCCATGGGAGGCCGTCGGGATTTGCGAGGCTAGTCTTGAAAAGGTTCAACCAGTTCAAGCCCTAACTCCTTATATCTCGACCTTGTTGGGGACATGCAAAGAAAAACAGAGAAAAAGCAGACCGCTCTGATACCACTGATCCGGATTTAAACAGGAACGCAACAAATTACAGAGATAACCATATACACAAATATGCAGCGGAAATAATACTTCATTTCATTAATGGAAAATACTGAAATATGATTACAACCAGAAATGGAAATAAACCAGCTAGGGCGATGGTAGCTTATCTCTAAGAAGAGATGTGATGGCTACATGCCTCTGAAGTGTGTTACAATGAGGCTCGAAGGCCTATTTATTGTTGAGAAACAATGGAAAAACCCTTAACATTCCAAAACCTAACCCTAGGAGATGAAACGCCAAACTGTGGGCCCCGTTTGGGGTAAGTTGGTATATCAACTTCCCGGGGTCGTAACTTTGGCATATGATCTCCGTTTGACGCATACGATAGCTCATTAGAAAGATCTATCCGAGCACTATCACTGTTGGAATGGGCAACATCAGTCCATGGACCCATGTTACCCCCGGATTCCCCAAAAAACGTCGTTTAGGGCCTCAAAACGGCTCCGGAAGTTCAGGACCCGAAAAACTGCTAAAAATAGTAAGTTGTGCTACAATTAAGGAAACTGAAAATGCTGAGAAAGACAATGGTGGGGGTCCAGGTGGACTTGGCAGGTGTCCACCAATATCCACCTCGATCAATACTCATTATGTCAAGTGTTTTTCGTTGGACAACCACTTGTGATTTATAGGGTATTTTGAATACAAATCCGGTCGTTCCCCCCCGAAATCGGTTCATTAATTCCAGATTGTTGGCCCATTTTCAAGGATCTAAGCCATAAATTTCATCTTAAATGCCATCTGCCCACTGCATTTGGCCTCACTTCTACCATGTTTTCATGAACAGTGACTTTAACGGTCACTTTCCGGCTAACCTGTGTGATTTCTTCTTGGGTAGCGTAGCTCCCTCCGCACTGCCACGGACCCAGTGACATGTCCTTGCTTCACACCATCTCCCAATCGTGTAGCTCCCCAATCTAGGAAGTGTAGTTTATAGTCTTGAACCTCCTTTTAGCTGCCTAGAGTGCTAAGAATGTGCTACCTTCATTTAGTCACATGGCCGAACCAGTGGTATATGGCTTCAGGTGACTTCCATTCACCTTTCCAGGGAAGGGATCTCCATTCAATTTGACCAGCTGCACCGCTCCTTCGTCGGTAATATTCTTAATAAAATAAGGCCCTAACCAGTGCATCCTAAACTTCCCTGGAAATTTATCAAACTTACTATCATATAGCAAAACCAAGTCATTTACCTTAAATGAGTGCAGCTTAATGTGTCGATCATGCCATGCCTTTTCACACTGCTTTTGAACCTGCTGGTGAAATCCTGATAAAAATATTTCTTCCTCCAATTCATCTAGCTGTGCGAGCCTCTCCTCTAGGGCTTTGCAATTTGTCATACCTATGAGCATTGTTATGTGCAGGCTAGGCACAATATACTCCATAGGCATTACCACTTCTACACCATATACAAGCCTAAATGGGGTTTGTCTAGTCAACTTCTTGCATGTCGTTCGATAAGCCCATAGTACTGCAGGTATGCGTAGCTCCCAATCACTTCGCTGAGCATTGAAAACCTTGTCAATGCATTTTTGAGCACTTTGTTGAACGCTTCCACTATCCCATTAGCCTGCAGGTGATAAGGCGTACTCTTCTGGTGGTATTCCTGAAATTTCTCCATCAGTGCACTGATCATCTCATTCACTAAGTGCGTACCATGATCACTCGTCAAGACCTTTGGACAAGAAAATCACATCAGTACATGCTTAAATAGGAACTTCGTGGCAGTCATGCTTGTGCAATCCTTCACCAGTTGTGCTTCCCCCCAATGAGTTAAATACTCTATCACAGTGATAATGTACCTTCCTCCTATCTTTCCTTGTGGCTAAATGGGTCCTACAAATTCTATTGCCCACTTTTCAAAGGGTTGTAACATCATTTGTGGATTTAGAGGCATCTCATCCCTCTGCGATGGCCTACCTGTTCTTTAACATACATCACATGCCTTGCAATATGCTTTTGAATCCCGATGAAGGGATGGCCACAACAACCCTACGCGTAGAATATTCTACATGGTTTCTCTCCCTACATAATGTCTTCCCACGGTTCCCCCATGAGAATTCACGAGGATGCTACTTCTTTCGAACTCAAGTACATACCGTTGCAATATCTCATTAGTCCCCATCTTGTACAAATGCCCATTAATGAAAGAGAAGTCTGCCGCGTGTACCACTAATTACTTCTTTTGCTAGATAGTGTACCCTCCTAGCATTGTCCTTGTTGTTATGAAGTGTATTATATCCTGAAAATGACCATCCACAATGCGCACTGCAAATAGTTGTGCATTAGGAAATCCTTCTTCCAGGTTAGCAGGGCCCTCCCCTATTTCGATGTGAGATAGATGGTCTGGTCCCACGTTCAATCATCTATGCTTCACAACCACTTCAAAATCATACTCCTGAAACAATAAGATCCACCTGCAGATTCTTGCCCCCAACACAGGCTTATTGACCAGGTACTTCAGTTTAGAGAGATCTGTATACATCTTAAAATGGCCACCCAGCAAGTAGTGCCTATACTTCTAGAGTGCATACACCATAGCTAGCCTCTCGTGCTCAGTGGTGGAATAATTCTTCTCTACTTTGGATAACCTTCAGCTTGCGAATGCGATAGGATGATCCAAGCCTTCTCTGTCAGCCTGTGTCAGTACTTCTCCAAGCGCGATACATGATGCATCGACATGCACATGAACCTCTTTCTTCCAGTCTAGGAAGACTAAAATCGATGCGGTAACCATATTTTCCTTCAATATATCCAAGCTCTTCTTGCAATCATCGTTCTAGCAGAATGTGACATCCTTCAACAATTTCTCCATAGGCGCAGTGATCTGGGCATATCCCTTGATAAACTTTTTCTAATATCCCATATGTCCCAATGTAGCATGCATCTGTTTCACACTTCTTGGTGCTTCCATGTTTAGTGTCACCGCAATCTTCGTAGCATATACCATAAATCCCTATCTGCAAACGACATGCCCCAACAAGTTTCCAAAAGGATCACAAAATAAACACTTCTTGAGATTGAGCGTGATCTGGTACCTTCCATAGGTATCCAACATCAGGTGTAAGCTTACTACATGGTGCTTAACTAGCCCAAATACAGTCCAGTCATCAAAATATACCTCCAGGAACGTATGAATAAATTCCTTGAATGCCATAAAAACGACACGCGAGAAGATCGCAGGCACATTCTTCAGTTGAAACGGCATTACAGTGTACTGAAAACAATCCCACTGAGTCGCGAAGGTTGTCTTGCTCCTATCCTTCATCGCGATTTTGGTTTGGTGGTACCCAAAGAACCCATCAATAAATGAATATGCTTTCTGGACACCTACATTGTCGAACACTTCATCAGTGAATGGGGTTGAGAAAAGATCATGCACACAAGCATCATTCATTTTTATGAGATCCACACATATCTTTATCTCATCCTAGTGCTTCTTCTCTTGCACCACCATTGGGCTTATCGAGTTAGATTCTTCCATAGGCTCGAGGATACCTGCCACGAGCATCTTGTCTAGTTCTAATTGGACCTTCTCCTTATATTTCAGATTGAGACAGTAAGGCCTTTGCTTAACTAGCTTCACGTCAGGTTTCAACATGATCTTCATCACTCTTAGGTCCCCTATTATCTCTTTCAGATCTGTAAACTTGGTAGGGAATAAGTCTTGATATTCGTGGAGAATTTCAATGACCTTATCCATCATCACGTCATTACAGTAGTCTCCAATATTCGCGAATTTGGTTTTTGCCTCCATACCAATGTTCACTTGTTTTGTTTTCAATGGTGCGATTATATTAGCGTTCTCAATCTATGGTCCCTGAACCTCGTGATGAACTTTTATTTTTGGAATGTTAATTTTTCATAGATCCTTGTCCTCTTCTTCACCAATTACATTATAACATTCTAGCACGTGACTTAGCCGAGTAACCCATTCAGGCTAAATTAGGTCTAAAGGATCTTGTGGTATCTTAAAGATTATTGCTTTCACCTCTTGTAATGCTTCATCAATACTGTCAAACCCATCCTCAAAATTGAATGTAATCATGAATCCCTCGTGTAGGGTATCCCATTCGCTTGTCCCATGGTGGAGCTCTATTTCTACATACCAATTCATGGGGACAACATCCAGTGTATGACAGAACAAGTGCACCCACTCAGGTTGGGGCTCTTCTCCATAATCCTGGGTGTATTTGGATAGATGTGCACGTGGATCAGCATGCCGATCATACTTTTTTCAGTCACACCTTAGGTTTCCCAAATCTCATTCTCATCATCCTCTTACATTCGCACCAATCATCAAATCTTTATTTATGCGTACCCCACCATCTTGTGGGTGTAGTGCACAGTGCCAAGTCCAATGCCTGGAAACATTTCTTTTCTAGTATCTCCCTTTCAAATGCATCCAAAAATATATCTACCTCATTCAGACCATCATAAGTAGGCATATTTGTTACCTAGTATGACACACAGCATAGCGATCGAGTCATCATGTTGTAATTTTGTGTAATTACTTCATGTAACCGATTCTACCAGCGTTCCATTTCTTCATCAGAGTCTAAAGTGTAGGAACTCTTGTGATCGCATGTAATACGTCCATACATGGTGGGATTCACCCAATCTTGGTCTCGCATTGTTATCTTATAAATACATTCTAGATTGTCATTGCTTTCATAATCGTGGACTGGTTCCTTATAGCATGATCCTTTAGCAGGATCGATGGGTACTATTATGTGCAACGATTTCTTCTCAAACATCATATTTTTCTTCTTCAGATTGATTACCCTATTCATATCAGTAGCCTAGTCAATTCGCAGGAGCGCGGGATAGGGATTATTGTCATCTATTATCTCTGTTACTTCAAAATCACATAGCGCACTTGCTCCCTCAATATCGATGGTCACCCCCTACATCTGCCCCATGGGGATGATCTTCTACTGATTCACCATCCTTAGATGAATCAAATACCATTATAGTGCAAGTCTCCCCATTCGTTCCCAAGTCTGATTCGGTAGGATGTTCACGTCTAACCCCAGGTTCAAAATAACTTGATCCATTTCATACTCTCCTATCTATGCAGTTAGTGTTCATCTCTCGTCTCGTCCTTGTTTTATGCTTGCCAATCTTTCGTACTACATGCAACTCACCTGGCACAGTTCTGGTGCATCTATTGATGATTTCTTGTAACCCTTTCACAACCTTACTATTGCACAGTAACTTCATACAGGTCTCCAGGAAATTTGTGATCATGGAGGGGTACATCTCCTGCTCAGGCTTATCCTTGCTTCCTGAGGTGGAGGCCTCAGTGAAGCTCTTCTTAGCTTCCATGAAGGTTTCATGTGCATTCTCAAAAGCAAGCTCAACCTCCTTCATTGGAGCTTTTTGAATCCATGTATTGTCTTCTGGCTATTTCCCCTTGTTATCTCCTGTCGTGATTCCACTCCTGAGCTCTATATTTACGTTTGGATCTTCCTCGCACATCTCAGACCTCATCATCTGTAGGTTCTGAGTCAGCGGGGGTGGAAGTGCCCCTTTGTCACATATCCTAGCTATCAACGTAGGACAGTATTCCATTTCATGATCAAACATTGTGCAATACTTGCACAACGGACGCATTGGATTAGTGCAATTGTGGGCATAGTGTCCTGGTCCTCTGCATCTGCCAGGTCCTCCTCCACCTCAGCCACTTTCGTGCACCTGAAATCTTGTCCGCACCATCCCTACGCTCTGGTCAAGGGTCCGTGTTTCAGCCTGAACCCTATAGGCAGGATTTCTATCCATCATCAGTTCATAGCTCCTACATGTATGCTCATCATGCCCTACTAACTAACAAAATTTTTAGAACAGCTGTTACAATGTCTGTACAAAATTTTGTAGCAAGTGATAGTTATCCATGGCATGTTTCCCGACTACCTAACAATTAGCACACCATAATTCATGCCCCATGCTAGGTCTTGCTTGAGCTTCTAGCCTTAAACATGTCGGTCCTCCTCTGGAAATATAGTTTAGAAAGACTGGGAAATGGTCTTTGTCATGACCCTGACTCTTTCGTTTCGAGCACCATACCTTCTCATGCACCTATGGTTGAGCCGTCCTATCCTGCTTTAGAATTTGCATCTAAATGCATAGATACTTCAGTTGTGCATGGATTTGCTGAACTCCTAGATTTGGATCTTGCATCGAAGTTTCATGTAGTCTCATGGCGATATACAATGCCTCCGCCTGAGTGGTTATCTTCTGTTGTGACAGAGCACTCCTTAAGTGTGGTAGTAGCAAAGCTACAAACTAGTCGCAATGTTTTCCATCTGTCAAATTCAGTTGGCTTTGCGGATTGTACACTTCAACCTCTGATCTAATTCCCAAGGCATCTCACCTGGTTGCATCGTGATTTCTTTGAATCCCACAATCGATTGCACCTCATATTTAAGCCTACTAAATTCTCTATTCAGTGCTGCTTGGATGTCTACCACTCGAACATTCAGGTTATCATTAGAGTACTTAATATACCAAGTTAGCGCGTGATCTTGCAAAGCACTAACCAGTTTCTCCTTCTTTATATGATCATCAGTAACACCGTGAGATTCCCATACAACCCTCACAATGAACAAGAATTGACCCGAGTCCTCATTTCCCAAGCATTTGAACAAAGGAAACTTCACTGTATTCACCATACTGAACTGCGGTGGAGGTGGAGGTGGTACATGTGAAGTTGGAGGTGGTGTTGGTAGAGGTGGTATTCACGGGAATCCTTGTCTTATTAACTGAATATAACTTTGTGGAGAAACCTTCGCTATCCCTTCTTCATTACTTTGCGGAGGTGAAATCAAGGGACTATACTCCGGACCCTTTTTTCCTTCGTCCCTGTAAGTTTTTCCGCTTCGCATAGTCTCAACCATCAAGGTAGCTACATAACCCATTTTTCACACAATAGAATTTTAATATAGGTATTCAAAGATTTTACGTACTTAACTCACGATCCTTTGAAAAAGTGTCACTCTGCCTCGCTATAGCTGACTGAGGTGTTGACCGCTAATTCAATCAAAAATCCTCCTACGACGTGATCGAGCCAATGACCAATAGTGCGGGTGATCTTATCCTTCGAGGCTTCCAACCTTCACACTAGTTCCAAGGTCCACACAATATGACCATCAAGTTTCCACCTTCCTTGGCTATCTAGTACCTTCGTGATCCACTCATATATCTCAATAGGGAAGGATCAGGAAAAGATCTCATGGATCTATGTATACATGTATCTATCTAACCATTGTTCCTTTATCAGTCGCGGGTTTTGTTTCCCTGCACCACGAATTCATGGATCTTCCCATCCAACTAGTATCCTATATCCTTCTTAGTTGGATTCTAGTGATACGACATCACACATCTCTTATGCAAATTTGGTCTCGACAATGGAACCATTTTCTGGCTTGAGGGGGCCTAACCCAAGTTCAATGTTAATTAGCCAAACAAATCCCTACACTACTGGCACTTTCGGTATCCCAAAAAGCATGAAATGAAGTCTCCACCGAAGTAGTATGGGGGGATGTTGGAACCAAGTTTCTGCACCTTGAGATGGTTGTGATGTCATTTGATTTCCTTTATCCCTGCCTTCTCGCAGGTGGCTTCACTCTAGGGCTTGCAAGACAAACCCTCTATTCTAGCCTTCAATACCTTCGTGAAAGTGTATGATTGACCTTCGCACATCCCTAACTTGTGGCTCAGGTACTTTTGCTCTAATGTGGCACCGTGCCATGCAGATTCCCCAATTATCCTCAGTGGTTGGCTTATCTCATTAAATACTTAGATTTAACATTGCGTAAGCAGACATTCGTAATTGCATTCAATTGTTCAATGTAATTACATTCATTCATGCATCATCTAAGCATAATAAAGGAATTCATACATAAAATATCCGAACACATAAATCGAACAAAGAGACAGAAATTGCAGAATAACTCCGTTTATCAATATCTTCCGAGTGTTTACAGACTATGTCCTCCTTGAGCACACTACTACAGGGGTCTATGCACTCAGTTGCGGACTTCTACCCAAGGCCTTTGTGCACTCAGCTACATAGCCTCTATCTATGCTACAACCCAAGACTTAGACCTCTTCTTCAGAGCTATCACTCTGCCATTCTATCAATTGATTGATGTCTCTAAAACTACTTAGAGCTTAGCTCCTTTTATACAATCCCATGGTCTAAGGACCATGGGTAGATCTCTTACAACTAACTTTACTTTACAAAAATAAGGGAAGAATACCCTTTTCTACACATACACCTTCACACTCCACGACCACAAAATGTGAAGTCTATAGAATTATATTACCAAAATTGACTTAAACATGGGCTTTTGGCCCCAAAACTACCCTTGGGGGATCCCACTCACAAAAGCTAATCTCTCATCAGGTGAGAGACCAAATCATAGATTGATGTTTTGTGGTTTGATATTAGTTCCAAGGTTTACTAGTTCAAACCTTAAGGTTGAAATTTGGATTTTAGAGTTGGTAACGTTCTTAAATCTGTATTTTAGATCATCAATATCTTCAAGTTTTACCACAGATTTAGGTATGTGATTCTCATTGGATTTTGGTTTCAAATGATTATCATGTTCACTTTCATCAATTATTTGATCATCATATGATCCTTTAGATGTTAAAACTATTAGGATACCTTCGTCATCATTTAACAGTCGCCAATTGGTGATATTATCAGGATGGATGGTCAAGAAATTAATTCTATGGAAAACCTATCTAGATTGTAGTCTTCTAATGGTATACCTTGGATTCTATATTAGCCATAAGGTCAGCACTTGCATTTTGAAGTCTAGGGATATTAGAGATGTCGAATGCTAAAAAATGTGAAGTGAGGTCTTGGACTAATGATTGGTAGTGTCTTAAATTCTTGGAGAGATAATGAATGGTGTTTCTTACTTGTTTCATAACAATTTTAGAATCTTCAAATACTTGAAGATACTTGATATCAAGACCTATTTCTTTATACAAACATTATATCAATGCCTCATATTTGTTGGAAATAATACTGAGATGGGGGGGGGGGGGGGGGGGGGTGAATCAATATTAGCAAATCAATAACCTTTTCATTTCCATTATCAGATTCATATACGCTACTTCACTTAAGGGAACCCGCATGTACATGAAATTGTGTTTAATGCAACTAGCGTATATCCAGTAAACTTATGATCCAGTTAATTCATCATATGTTGATCTTTAATTAGTGCATCAAAAATTAACCATATTAGAAGTAACCAGGTGCAGTAAAAATAGAACAGATCATCACACATAAGAAACACACATGAAAACCATGATATAAGGTGGAAATCCAATGCGGGACAAAAACCACTTGCTATCGTCTTCCTTTAATATAAGAAAAACCAGTTTACAATCTTGCACTCATGAAGACTCATACCAGTACGTAGGCACCTACCTGCAGAAGGCTACAACCTTCTCTCATTCTCCAGCTACCACTGGAAGGGAGCTACAACCCCCTAGCTCTTGTACTAGCCGATCCGTTTACTAGTATGTAGGCGCTGACCTGTTGAAGGCTACAACCTTCACTTGCTTTCCAGTTGCTACTAGAAGGAGCTCCAACCCCTTGGATCTTGTACTCATTGATATGTTTACCAGTACGTAGGTGCTAGCCTATAGAAGGCTATGACCTTCTCTCTTCCTCCAGGGACCACGTTTCATAAATTTTCATACTAGATACTCTTGAAGCACAACACCAAAATCTGAAGGCCACGTTTCATCCACTTTTCATACTGGAACCATCAACAACATTGAAGCACAAAATCAATCATCACTACAATACAAACATCAACTACACCTACATCATCAATCTCTGAATCACCCAACACTGAATCACTGAAACCCTACAATCAAAACACAGTCACTAGAACACAGAGCAGAACACAGAACTCTGCAACAATAACCACTTCCACTTGCAACTTCAAAAATAATACTTCATACTGTATATGTGACTCTGATGAGTTGAACCTATGTGTATACGCACTTTTACCAAAGCAAACCCGCGTACAGATCTTCAAATATTTACTCATAACTTTGAAGCTACCCCAAACATCAGACATACCCTGATCATAACATTTATACAATAAAATATGCATTAGTAATTCATATCTAGACTATCCATGATAAAACCACATAATAATAATACATTCCAAGCCTTAATATCCCGATCCATCGTCCATCATCATTCACATAGGTGCAAATTTGATTCAGATCAAGAAAAGCATCACAAACCCATAACCAGCATACTGGATCTCACACTTCATCAGGTATTCAATACTTGCACCACTTGCACGCAATGGCATAATGATCTTCTCCTCTTTATATAGGTTTATGCCTCTCTCAATACCATGGTCCAAAACCATGTAGGACCAATACCTTGGACCCAATACCTGGGGTCAACACCTCGGACCAAATACCATGGACCAATACCATGGACCAAAATACCGTGGACCAAATACCACGGACCAAAACTTAGTTTACCAACATGTACATGCCTTTCCTTCTGTGAAAGTGTGTGTGTATGTTATACATTTATTTTGGTCTGCTAACCTATGTGTATACACGACTTTGTCACGTTGAACCTCTGTATACCTCTCTCTGATCCTTAATTCTCTGCTATTGACCTGTTGCACTATGATCTGCCATCTGAGTGAGTTTCAATCAAGGAAAACACCTATATCATAAATTTATCTTAATGCCAACAATCTCCCCCTTTGGACTTGATGGCAACAACCACACAAGTCACTCTCCCCCTTTGACATCGAGGGCAAAGGGTAGACCAAGATATTATCTCCCTTGATATAAATTTTGTTGTCCATAATCCCTCCTGAGTACATGCTAAAATATTTGATTGAGCTCAGCCTTTGTACATGCTAAGATGTACCAATCCGTCCATGCTCCCCTTGAGCACATGTTGAATTCTTTGATCGAACTCCCCCTTTGTACATGCCAAGATGTACCAATCTGTCCATGCTCCCCCTAACAACATGTTGAGTCTGCAAAAGTACTTTTAAAAAGAATAACATGACTCTACAACTCAACTGAGTGAGTATGACCTTCCTATCACAAATGACTCATACATACATCAATATCCCAACCAAGTGGGGATACACCATTTTGACTCATCCACCCAACCAAGTGGGGATATTCCAAATGTTTATACATGACTAAAACAAGAAACATTACATCATCCATCCCATGCATAGTGGGGTAACAAATTACATCATATGACTCATGGGTCTTTAACAAATATATATGAAATCAAAGACCAAAGGCCTAAACAAGACCATGATAGTCATCAGCAACTATCATACACCATATGGTCTGCACCATAAGCCTCTCTCAGCAACATCAAAAACTTGTAACATACAATACCATTCTCTTGGCCAACCAACAATAAGTAGTAAGATGTATCATTTAGCCACATAAGCATCATCACCAAATACTTCTAACCATAATGCCAACAATGCATCATTCGAAGCATATGCTCCCCCTGAACCTGTGCCAACTGTTCATTGCCAGATCTGATCATGCATATATCAGCAAGAAGTATAAAGGCATCATCATCATCAGGTTAGGATCAAAATCACTTCTAAACAACATCTTATGAGTACCAGCACATTTCCACACATCATTAGTAGATATCAAATAGAGAAAATAATTGACTGAATCATATCAGACCCTTTTTCTTGAGTCTGTCCCACTGCTTTTCCTCAAACCAACATATACGCGACTGTGCAGCTTCGAACTCGTTTATATACATGACATGTCTTCATGAAACTTGCATATGAGATTTAGAACATTGAGGTTCCACACTTTTAGCTCCCTTTGAGTTTGTCATGTCTGTATACTCTGCTATGTCACATCTTTTTTACTGTACTTCCTTCTTCTTCCATATCTTAAACTGTGATGATATATTCTCATTTTGGTAGGGTGCCCAAAATCTTCTCATTCATTCCTTTTCTATATCTCCAAGCTTGATACATGCATAACATCTTACATGTTTCATATTCCTTCTGTAGCAATCAACAACTTTGTGACCAAGCATATTGCAATAAAAACAATACCCCTTAAAGTACCCAGAATGTGATGCTTTTTCTGTGTGACGGTATTGAACCATTCTACTTCTGCATCTGGCTGCAACATGTCCAAGATTATGACATACATAACATTCAACATTATTCATCGGAGGAAATAACCCTCTATCACTTCCATAGATTGGAGCAAAAGATTTTCTTTGAATAATTTCTTTCCTCGGTTGTTGATGGGGTTGACCTCTTATCTCCTTGTTGAGCATTTCAGATTTTACATTAGAGTTCCTTGCCTCACCTTGTGAGCTAGATTCACCTTCAACAGATTCATAAAAACCAAGACCAGTTTTGATAGCAGGCGACCTTTGACTACTAAGAATATCATCCAAAATCTTAGTACTGTCTTGAAATCGTAATAGTTTATCTTTCTCTTCTAATTTACCTTTCAAGATATTTACTCAACCTGATGTTGTTCTTCTTTTTCCAGATATTGCTTCTTCAATATTTCTTCAGAATTTCTTCCTTCTTCCACTTGTTTCCTTAGTTTTATAATCTCATTTTCTTATGGTTTATTGTACTCCTGCATCATTTGATGTACTCTGAAGGCACACTCCAGCTGAACTTTCAAGCTGATAACTTCTTCTTTGAGGGCACTCTCCCATTTTTTAAATAGATCTTGTTGATCTACGATTTTATCTAATGCTTCATTTGCTTGTTCATATTTAACCTGAGGCGATTCAGAATCTGAATACTTGCTTCCACCTAATGGCAGGTTGTCACTGTTCCTTTGAGCTATCTTCTTCTTTTAACGCGCTTTCTTTCCCATTGTTCTACGAATCTCCTTCAAGCAATCAAGCTTCTACCAAAGGACTTGCTCTGATAGCAATTGTTGGAAATAATAATGAGAAGGGGGGGTGAACCAATATTAGCAAATTAATAACCTTTTCATTTCCATTATCAAATTCATATAGGCTACTTCAGTTAAGGGAACCCACGTGTACACACAACTATGTTTAATGCAACTAGTGTATAACCAGTAAACTTATGGTTCAATTAATTCATCATATGTTGATCTTTAATCAGTGCATCAGAACTTCATTAACCATATTAATAGTAACCAGGTGCAGTAAAAATAGAACAGATCATCACACATAATAAACACACATGAACACCATGATATAAGGTGGAAACCCAATGCGAGACAAAAGCCACCTGCTGCCATTTTCCTTTAATATAAGAAAAACCTGTTTACAATCTTGTACTAGCACATACTCAGACCAGTACATAGGCACCCACCTGTAGAAGGCCACAACCTTCTCTCATTCTCCAACTACCACTGGAAGGGAGCTATAACCCCCTTGGACTAGCTGATCCGTTTACTAATACATAGGCGCTGGCCTACTGAAGGCTACAACCTTCACTAGTTTTCCAGCTACTATTGGAAGGGAGCTCCAACCCCTTGGCTGTTGTACTAGCCGATATTTTTACCAGTACGTAGGTGCTAGCCTATAGAAGGCTACCACCTTCTCTCTTCCTCCAGCGACCACATTTCATAATTTTCATACTGGATACTCCTGAAGCACAACACCAAAATCTGAAGGCCACATTTCATCCAATTTTTATACTGGACCCATCAACAACATTGAACCACAAAATCAATCATCACTGCAATATAATCATCAACTACACCTACATCATCAATCTCTGAATCACCCAACACTGAATCACTGAAACCCTGTCGTCAAAACACTGTCACCAGAACACAGAGCATAACACAGAACTTTGTAACAATAACCAGATCCACCTGCAACTTCAAATATAATACTTCATACTATATACGTGACTTTGATGAGCTGAACCTATGTGTATACATGCTTTTACCAAAGGGAACCTGTGTACAAATCTGCAAATATTTACTCATAACTTTGTAGCTACCCAAAACATCAGACATACCCAGGTCATAACATTTATACAATAAAATATGCATTAGTAATTCAGATCTATACTATCCATGATCAAACCACATAATAATAATACATTCCAAGCCTTAATATCCCGATCCATCGTCCATCATCATCCACATAGGTGCATCCTTGATTCAGATCAAGCAAAGCATCACAAACCCATAACCAGCATACTAGATCTCACACTTCATCAGGTATTCAGTACTTGCACCACTTGCACACAATGGCTTAATGATCTTCTCCTCCTTATATAGGTTTATGCCTCTCTCAATACCATGGTCCAAAACCACGTAGGACCAATACCTTGGACCCAATACATGGGGTTGACACCTCGAACCAAATACCATGGACCAATACCATGGGCCAAAACACCATGGACCAAAACTTAGTTTTCCAGCATGTACGTGCCTTTCCTTCTGTGAAAGTGTGTGTGTATGTTATATGCTTCTTTTGGTCTGGTAACCCGCATGTATACATGAATTTGTCACGCTGAACCTGTGTATACCTCTCTTTGATCTTTAATTCTTTGCTATTTACCTGCTGCACTATGATCTACCATTTGAGTGAGTTGCCATCAAGGAAAATGCCTGTATCATACCTGTATCACAATGCCAACAATATTCAGCAATATTATTTATGCATTCGAATTCCAACCTACATGCTAGCATTGTTTTTTTTCCTTATAGACTAATTAATATACAACTAGCTTCTGCACCATCATTGGATTTCGATCCATCAAAATATAATGTCAAAAATAAATTTTTAACTAACGGTTTATATACAAGATTTATACATCTTAAAGAATCTGTTTGAGAAAAGTTCTCAATCTAGGATGTAACAGAGTTATCCAAAAAAGGTGGCTTTTGTAGTCTTAAAGACAAGGATAAAACAACTTTCAACTATCCTTTGGTGATTTTTTCTTATTTTGAATATGTAATGGCCTTCCCACTTTTAGAAGGGTATCGTAGACATATAATCAAATAATTATAACATATTTTAGTAATATTGCATCTAATTTGTTTTCCTTGCTCACCAAAGATGTTGAGTTTTGTTGGAAATATCCATGCCAATAAGCATTTGAGAATATAAAGAAAAGTTAATGACAAGACCTATTATAAGAGTTCATAATTGGAACTTTCCCTTTCACATTCACATCCATGCATAGATAGGGAAATTGGGGGAACTCTAGGTCCTTAAGAGAGTTGAATCTTCCCCTTATTAGAACAAATTCCAATTTCACAACATCTATAATTCCCCTTTTGGTTCTCGAAACTAGCGATGACACAGAGGCAAGGAATTCCAATGGGCAGAGGCAGGCAATCGGAAGAGACAGAAGAGGAAGCGAATAGTCAAGGGACAGATTGGATTTAAGCCATGATCAGACAGAGAGCAGGGGGAGACACAATAGAGAGTGAAGCAAGAAGTAGATAACAGAGAAGTAGAGCTGACCTGCAAAGCTAAGGCGGCATCGAGCAGACAGAACCGAGAAGGCTTGAGAGGTTCAAGCAATCCCTGTGAGGATATATGTTGGGAACTGAGTACCAAATTGGACTCATCCCATTAAGACGAGTTGAGGTCGAGACTTGTTAAGGGGGAGTCTGTGTACTCTAGTGGCTTGGGGAATCCAAGTACCACCCTACTAAGCATCATCTATTACAGGAGACTCGCATTGAGCTCGTCATTGTAAAAACTCTTCTTAAAGACACAATAAAAAGGCCACCACTGGAAAGCTAGACCACGAGACGTAGCCCAGGAGGATTTGGTGAACTCCTTATTAAATTGTTGTCTTTTTGCATTTGCTTGCTATGTTTCTCTTACTGTTTTCCAATGCCTGTGTATTTCACAATGTTATCAATCTGTTGCTTAAAATAACATAGGCATATCCTAGCACATGAGTCTGTAATACCTACATTAATTAACTGAGATCATCCATAAGTGATTTTCAGATCACCTTCAAATCCTCCATGTGAACCACATTTCACAATATTTCAAACTAGGTTCTCAAATCTGCTCAACATGAGCAACCCAACAACCTCTCTATGTTCTCATATGAAAATGAAAACATCTGCGAAAACTACTCAGACATGCTACATATGGAAAATAGGCCTTACAAGCACTTGTAGCAATCTTTCACTCTCACCAATATTTTCTTTTCAATAAACATCACACACACACACACACATACACATATGTATAGCAAATTATCCTAATCCACATGTGCATCCTAGTTCCAGCTGCACACACCTACCTTCCTCCTAGCAGCTAAAGGCCTCTAGTCGCATAAATGGGCCTATCTCCGAGTGGCTAGGGTAGAGTATAGGGAATAATGAAATGCATCTTAGCCCAAACCTCTTCCAAACATCTAGAACTCATACCAAAACTACTCCAGCACTTACACCATTAATGAAAAGTCTTGCAAATGACATAGTTATCTCCACACTCCCAAGAAAAGCTACTCCACAACCTTCAAATCCACGTGCACATAATTGAATACCATCTAGTGGAATGAAAAAATTGTACACAAGGAAATACAACATACAACATACAACTGCAACCAATCATGGTCAATACCTGTACCAAATAAGCATATGCATAAGCAATCATCTAAAACTCAAGATCTGTAACACAAAGCAACAACACTGTAACACAAACCAATGATAACAATCATCTAGCTCTTGTACTAACTAGTTCACATCCAACACAAATTCATAACCTAGCTTATATCAATGTCAACCATTAAAAACAACACTAATGCCAACAATCTACATCTTTGGAATTGATGGCAACTCCAGCTGATCAAAACAACTGATAGTGACCTTTGAAGATTTATAACTTCGATTAATTCCCCTTTAACATCAACGATAAATTGATATAATAAACAATAGTAACCATAGTTGAACAAACAATACTCCCCCTAGGCACTAGATAGATCTTATCACAATATATCTCTTGCTCCCCATAGCAACATGACAATGAGCGGGAGCAGTAATAACTCTATCAAATACTCTCTCTCTTGAAGCAGCAACAACAATCTCTCCATGTCATGGAAGTAGTAGAAAATATGATCACCAATACATAGAGCCAACAACAACAACAAACCTAAACAATAGTTCCATCGACACCAAAAACACTATGAGGCCAACTCAAACAACATCACCATACTATAACCATAAATAGAGAATAACTATCTCTCCTAACTCAATCAGCAATAGCACGATCCTGTAATCAACCATATTATCCTTGAAAAAATATAGTAGTAGCAAATACATAGATAAGGCCAAAGCAACAATCATGAGCATCCATACTCCCTCAGGTAGAAACAGAACGACTATATCTTCTTAGAAAACACACTAGACAAACTCCCTCTCAGCATTATCATCATCAACAACCTACAAAGAAAGCCTTCTTGTTGAAAGTTACACCTCAAGGACCAAATGACCGACTCTTGACCAAATGGCTTCAACATAAATTACAGGGCTTCATAGATATCTTACATGGTTGTAGAAATCAACTGACACCAAAGACTCCAAGGACTCAATATTTACATCTTTCACCTAATGCACTCGAGCTATGAAAACCAAATACCAATTTGCACTAATGTGTGCTTACGTGGTTGAATAATTATTTTCATGAAAATGACGAACATAATTCACACACACTTTTATAGGACTACATCATCAAATACAAGAATATGAAAATGACATCCAAGATCACATAAACTTTGACTCAACACGCCTAAGAGCCATTACAATCTCCAATATAATGGATAGTATGCTCAGCTTTCGTAGTAGAAAATACAAGGATAGAGCATGATAAGACTCATCATTTTCATCATTACAAGGATTCATAATAAATAAAAAACATGTATACAAATCTAACAATCATATAGCTCCTATACTAACTAGTGCATGTCTAGCACAAAGTCATAACTAGGTTGAGTCTTGACATCAATGCCAACCATCAAACACAACACCAATGCCAAAAATATCCCCCTTTGTCAATGATGGCAACTCCAGCTAACCAAAACAACTGATACTAACCTTAGAAAATTGATATCCTTGATCACACCCCCCTTGAAATAAATGGGAAAGGGATAAACTCATCAATGGTAACCATAGGTGAATAGACAATACTCCTCCGAGACACTAGCTAAATCTAATCTCAATATATCAAAAAGTTGAAAACTCTCTCGTTCCCCATTGCATCATGAAAGAAAGCGGGAGACACAATAACTCCGTCAAATACTCTCTCTCCTGGAGAAACAACAAAAATATCTCCATGTCATGGCTGTAGTAGAAAATATGTTCACCAACACATAAAACCAACAACAAGAAAAAACTCAAACAATAACTCCATCAACACCAACATCACTATCAGGCCAAATCAAACAACATCACCATACTATAACCATCAGTAGTGAAACGCTCTCTCTCCTAAGTTCTTGAATGTATACATTTCAAAAATGTTGATTCCACATACATTGTTGGGAGAAATTTTTAACACTGATATCAAATGCTTGGAACAGAATGATGGATGCCATTGAAATAAATACTAAGTATCTAAGGACAAAATATTATTGTTGCTACAATGATTATGAGTAAGTAGAGTTACTTGGTTTGAAGAGACCAAGGATAATCATTGAACAAGTCTTCCCTCGATTTATTGATGAATATGATAAAGCTCATCTCTTGTGTAAAGAGCATATCAATTCTAGGGTTTTGATATGTGGATACAAGGATAGGAAATATGGGGTTTGAAAACCCTATATATTTAAAAGGGCTTGAATAAGAAATCTTTAGGGTTTGTGGAAAAAACCCTAAGAGCTAAATTAAAGTTTTCAATAAAAGAAGAAACTGTAACTCTAGTAAGGAAGGCATAATATCATATTGATGGTGAGGATGAGGACAATACAGTTACAAGATGGATGGAACAAGGCTAATATCTAGAGGGAGCTTACATTTCCCTATAACACTCAAAATATAACTATTGTATATTTCTCCTATTTTATTATTATTATTGTTACATTGTTTAACTGAGTCTCTTGTATTTGTAACCTTTGCTTAGTTGTAATTAATCTTCCATGGTCTCCTAGTGAGGAGTGCAATGTGTTGAATGATGCCAATGCTCTAGCATTAGATAGAAGAAGTGCAAGAGAAAATCAAAGCATGTGACAAGAGGACATTCTAGAATTGTGGCTCATATCTAGAGATATTGTACTAGATGAGATTTGAGATTAGAGGGAGTAGGAAGATCATTAAATTTGAAGTATACGTAGACTGTGTTGAAGGGAAAAAGGTGGTAGCTTCCAAATGGATCTATCTACAAGATATTGCGTGCAACAAATGGCAACATAGACAAGTACAAAGCGAAAATTGCTAATAGAACATTCTCCTAGAAAGAGGGAGAGGATAACGACAATAAATTTTCTCCAATTGTAAGGTACACTTGGTTTAGAACTATTGATTTTTAAATTTCACCGAGTGAATCCAAGTATGGATTCTCCTAATGAAGTAATTAAGGAATAAGGAGTGTTCATAGAGCTACGTCAAAGCTCTTAGATACATGAGAATAAGTCTCATGATTGAAGAAGGCTTTGTACAATCACAAGTAGATATTCTGAGCTTGGGCTTTGATTGATGGATCATTATTAATCATATTTGATTCATCTCTGATGAAAGAATAAGTACTCGTGTGATAGAGAGCCATTAAAAATCCTTTCTTTAGCTTTAAAAGGAGTGGAAATCTACATTTGAGATGATGGATTGTCGTTGACATTGTCAAGCTAGATATCTGAAAGAAAATAGTGGTAGAGGGAGGAACCAAAATTACCACAACTCGATATCTATCAATGTGAGAAGGAGTGCCCAGTCACGGTGACAAAGAATTAACTATTGTGATATAGTTAGTAAAAGGGTTCATGTACCAACATGGTACAATTAGTCATGCAAAAACTAGTTCTGATTTGATATTCGTCTCAAACAGTTATGTATCATTGCAGATTCAAATTGGGAAGAGTGAGTTGAAGAAAGAAAGAGTTCATTAAGATATTGCTTCAGTTTGGGCTCCATTATAACTTCTTTTATCAGCACTCAACATTACAAATTTCATGTATATTATAGCTAGATTTCAAAAATGAGAATCATTATGAATTTAGAGGATACTTGCAGGACTATTTTGATTAAGTGCACGGCCAACCATGCTGTGAGGTTGAAGCATAGCGAGATCTGTACCAAGGGATGGTATAAAAGGAAGCAATATGACTTCAGTTTTATTTTATAGTCAATAATATTTTCCTTGGGGATGGTTTGTATACTTCAAGGAAAGGCTTGGACTTGTTGAGAGCGCCACTCATAGTGAGAGGGAATGTTGATGAGAGAGCAATATGGATTGACATTATCCCTATGTCAAGTATATTGACCTAAATTAGGGAGAATGATCTGGCACAGGATAATCATTTCTCTTGTGTCTAGTATGTTGGCATGAGTGAGGAAGAATTGTCTTAGAGTGTCAGGTTCATTTAACATCATTCCATGAATTACTCAGCAAGAGTGTGGAATTTCCAGATTCACCATTTGTCAAATATATTTACCTAAATTATGGTGGAACAAGCCTAGCCTGGATTCCATATGTCAAGTACCAACACAAATTACGGTGATTAGTTGATGATAAATCATGTACCATGTGTCTAAAGTACTGACCTGAATTATGGCTAGCATATATAGTTATGAAGTACTGACCTGAGTTATAGTGATGATGTACCATGTGTCTAAAGTACTAACCCATATTATGGTGAGGATATACAATAGGTCTGAGGTACTAACCCAAATTATGGTAACATGTTGATGTTGTTAACTTACCATGTGCCAAAGTAGTTTGACTAGATTATGGTAATCTATTGATGCTACTCATTCACCATGTGTCATATTTGTTGACCTAATTACAATAACATTTCTTCACCATGTGTCACATTTGCTTACCTGATTATGGTAATTTGATTCTTTATAACCTTTTCTTAGAGAATTTTTTCAACATGAGAACATATAGATAGTCATTATGAATACCTCCCTAGCTAAGAGGGGGTGTTGAATTTTGTAATTACGATCAATATTCATAATTATTATTTTAGTAATTTACATATTTTTAAAGAATGATCTTCATGATATTTTCAAAGGAAAAAATCCCACGGCACGTTCTTCATAACCTTGTTAAAAGAGAAAATTTGAATTTTAGAAAAATGAAC
Source organism: Pinus tabuliformis (assembly GCA_031772625.1). NCBI lineage: Eukaryota > Viridiplantae > Streptophyta > Pinopsida > Pinales > Pinaceae > Pinus > Pinus tabuliformis. The sequence goes on from CM062820.1 coordinate 1,547,495,191, forward strand.
GTTTCGTTCCAAAACATCTAGGTTGGTCCTCCTCCTAGTCAATTCAGCCCTAGTTATGTGGCACACATTCGGACAACAAGAAAATTATTAATAAGGCACTTGAACTACTCCAAAACAAGCCAATTTTGATTTTTTATGTTCAACAAAATTCAAACATCCAGCGGCAAGAGAAAGGGGTGGGTCTTAGGCACTGCATTGATGAGGAAAAGGACTAATATTTTATGAAGAATCAAGAAAAAAGATTTTGAGGCATAATCTATGTGAAAATAAAGAATGTTTTGAGGCATAATCTATGTAACAAAAATGAATATTTTTAGGCATAATCTATGTGACACTAACGAATATTTTGAGGCATAATATTTGTAACAAGACTGAATCTTTTGTGGCGTACCAAAGTAACAACAAACCAAATCAACCTATGTTTATTTGTAACTTGAATAGGAGGCAATAGACTAAGTTTTCTATCATTTTCTTTGTCTTTCTCTTCATGATCCTACTATCACATGGTTGATTTATTATGTGTAATTTCTTAATGATGGATAAGAATAAGAACATTAATTAAATCATTTGGAGTAATTGTCCATTTAGAAGACCCTATGAAAAGTCAAAATTTATATCCTAAATATATCCATCTATTTTTGTTGACTCTTTAATAGCATAAGTTAAGAAACATTTCCTTACATGTCTATACAAGTATGCATTTTTGGGCTTTGCAATGTAGGCGCTTTCTCAATTCCACAAATTACAAGTTTCTTTGTTTACTCAATATTCAAATAGTCAAAGAATAAAATTTATTAGTTAGAATGTATTACTACTTAATTAATCTATTAGGATGCTTCTTGTAATCCTAGATGCTCAACATACCCATTCCCATAGGAAGGGGTATTTCATCAACAATTGGTTTATATTTACTTATCTTTGCCTTTGTTGTATAACATAACAAGATATTTCTTTTTTCCTCATTTAAGAAGCATTTACTATGTTTGATTTTAGTTGTAGTCAAGCCTGCAAGCTATAATATTGTGACCTACTTCCCTGACATGATATGTAATGTACCCAAGATATACTTTATATTAATCTTATATTTATTGTAAATTTTTATTTTTTTATACACACAATATTTTAAGAGCTAATAAATATATTTATTATATTTTTTAATTCTTCCACAACTTAAACTCTACAAAATATATATAGCAATCATAAATTCAATTTTTAATCTTTATTAAATTTTCTTCCTTTTGTTTCCAAAATTCTTTCCATTGTTATATATTTTCATGCATATGTGTGGACCTAAGGAAAATGGGATTACTTTTAGGTGCCCCTTATGATCCCTACCTAATGGAAAGAAATATAAAGGAGCGATCATAATTTTAATGTTGGTATGTATTGTGAAGGACTTTACGATTCTTCATTTCTATAGCAAAGTTTATACTACAAAGGTTATTAATATGGATTCAATTTATGTTTAACGATATGATGTAGAAATGTGGCTATTTTTCTATGGATGTGTTTCATTTTGTTCACATGGCATTAAGGAATGAAGAGTCAAGATGTTTGATGATGATCTAACAGTGTGGGTTAAGCGGTGGTGGTTAGGGAACCACCCACCACCCTCGAACTCACTCTCTGGGCCATTTGTAGATAACTCAAGGGGGAAGAGAATTCTCTACAATGCAATAGGGTTTGGGTAGTTTTCCTTCTAGGGTTTTGGCGTTGTGAGGTTCAAAATTACTCCTCTCTCACTGACATGTATTCATGTTCTTCCTACACCTCTTATTGAAAACCTCCTTATGGGATGTTATTCCTACAGAGCTTAAGCATTTTACCAAATACATGTAAGACTATACTTACAGAGGGATAAATGATTTTACTCATAGTTTATTTGCCTACTATAGGTTCTTTTCCCTCATTTTGTACTTCATTTCCATTGCACATTACCTCATAGAATTTTTTGGCAAAAACTCTTGGAGTAGTTAAAAGGAATTCTCCTGATATTATCTACCCATAATATTCTTTCTAGCAATATATCAACCTCGTTTGGTGCCTAACTTTATCTCAGGTCCTTTAAGCTGGTTCAGCATTTTTTCAAGATTATATGAGAGGGCTTTCTTTCATTCTTTTCCACTATAGGTTGGATTTCATTCAAATTATATGAGCATTATAGGTGGTCTATTAAATTAGGGCTTCCTAGTTAATTCTTTTATAAAGGTACTATGCTCTCCTAGAATCGCTCAACACTTATTCTTGTAAATTTTTTGTTGTGGACCGAGGGTTGAACTTGGTAAAAATCAAGGTATACATAGGTAACCATCCTTTCAATGAATTATAACTTTTTTCTTTCTAGTTGGAATGAGTTTTTTCATTGTATAATAATCCTTATAATGTGGAAATTCATTGCTTACTGCAGGTTTGCGCTAACTTATCTCAAACTTCCATCAAAGTTCTTACCATGGAAACCAAACATATGAATGCAACAAAGCTACATATTTACACAATTCGCGAACATGTGGGTTATGGCCCATGAAAAATTGAATTAATTTCCACCGTGCACTCCGATCTCAGAATTTAAATCACAATTCCCAAACCGTTCCACCCCAGTGCGATCTGCGTTAAAGGACTTTGGCTGAATACGATATAACTCCTTGATCGTCCATCCCTTGCTTGATTTATGTGACAAGATCTCAACACACTACTGTATTAAAACAATCCTCATGCAGATCTGGAATTGAGCCTCACGAACAAACACACCCAAACAAAAACGACAAATATAACTGAACACCCAACCATCATTTCTTCACAAAAAAAAATATGTTTAAAACTGAATCTTATTTAAAACCCCACAACTATAACACATGATCCAGAATTGTCTAGAATACATAAAAATACACATATTCTTATTTAAAATCACAAGCTGGACACTACATTTTTGGGGCCTTCCAAGGTTCCGGTCCTCACTTGCAGATCTAAATTGTAGCTGCCTTTCTTTTCCACAAAAGATTTTACTTTTTAAAGGAGATTACAATGGCGTGGATCATCTAGGATCCACGATTTCGTCCTGAAATCGCTTAGCAATCCTCGGGAATCGCTCCTTTTTAATTACATGGCATATTTTGAGAACAAATCAAATCTTCTAGAACCATATGGATTTTACCTTTGAAGGAATAAATTTATCATTTTAACTAAATTTAATGGAAATTAACACCCCTTTTCAGATCTTTGTCCATGTCTCCTTTTTCACAGCTTTGAATATAAATTTTGATTAAGGGTGCTTCGATGGTCCTGCATCAGACTCCCAAGCTACAAAAATTTTATGATCTCCTGGTGATATGCCACCTTGGTCTCTCGTAACAACATTCGTGAGCTAAAAAAAAATGTCTGCAGTAGAAAGTCCTCCCTACTACATGATACCTCACTAAGCTTCTCTCCTCTTAGCTTAGTCTTTTGGCATCTCTCTGGTTCTCTCCTCTGGAACCATATGAGCACTCCATGCTCTAGGCCACTACAAATCTTCTCAACTTCCTCTCATACTACCTGCACAAAAATATAAAGACCAACACTGACTAATCTGTAATATAATCATACTTCTTTCCAATGCACACAAAATATTCCTCTGCTCTGATAGCACTTTGATGTAGCAAAGCTACATCTTTACACAATTCGCAAACCTGTGGGTTATGGCCCACAAAACATTGAATTAATTTCCACTGTGCACTCTGGTCGCAATATCTAAATCGCAATTCCCAAATCTTTCCGCCCGAGTGTGATCTACGTTAAAGGCATTTAGCTAAATACGATATAACTCCTTGACCCTCCATCTCTCACTTGATTTCTGTGACAAGATCTCAACCCACACTATTGTGTTAAAACAATCCTCACGCAAATCTGGAATTGAGCCTCATGAACAAAGACACCCAAACAAACAATGACAAATATAACTAAATTCCCAACCGTCGTTTCTTCACAAAAAACATAAATATGTTTAAAACTGAATCTTATTTAAAACCCCACAACTATAACACATGATCTAGAACTATCTAGAATACATAAAAATACACAGATTCTTATTTAAAATCACAAGCCGGATATCACATTTCTGGGGCCTTCCAAGCTTCTGGTCGTCACTCGCAGATCTACATTGTAGATGGAATTTTTTTCCACAAAGAATAGACTTTACTTTTTAAAAGAGATTGCAATAGCATGGATCATATAGGATCCATGATTTCCTCCAGAAATTGCTTAACAATTTTGTGGAATCACGCCTTTTTAATTATATGGCATATTTTGAGAACAAACCAAATCTTCTAGAAACATATGGATTTTACCTTTGATGGAATTAATTTATCATTTTAACTAAATTTAATGGAAATTTACACCCCTTTTCAGATCTTTGTCCACCTATCCTCTTTCACAGCTTTCAATTTAAATTCTGATTAAGGGTGCTCCAATGCTCCTACATTACACTCCCGAGGTACAAAAAATTGATGTCCTCCTGGTCATATGCCTTCTTGGTCTCTCGTAACAACAATCGTGAGCTGCAACAAAACTTGTGTAGTAGCATGTTGTTCCTGGTACATGATACCTGACTAAGCTTCTATCCTCTGAGCTCAGTCTTTAGGCATCTCTCTGGTTCTCTCCTCTGGAACAATATGAGCACTACATGCTCTAGGCCGCTACAAATATTCTTACCTTCCTATCCTACTACGTGCATAAAAAATAAAGACCAACACTGACTAATCCGCAATATAATCATACTTCTTTCCAATGCATGTAGAATCTTCTTCTGCTCCGATACCACTTTGATGCAACAAAGTTGCATCTTTACACAAATTCGTGGACATGTGGGTTATGGCCCATGAAAAATTGAACTAATTTGCATTGTGCACTCTAATCGCAGTATTTAAATCGCAATTTCAAAAGCTTTCCGCTCTAGTGTGATCTGTGTTAGAGGACTTTAGCTGAATACGATATAACCCCTTAATCGTCCATCTCTCACTTGATTTCTATGACAAGATCTCAACCCACACTACTATATTAAAACAATCCTCATGCAGATCTGGAATCGAGCCTCACAAACAAACACAACCAAACAAACAATGACAAATATAACTGAATGCCCAATCATCATTTCTTCACAAAAAAAAAAATATGTTTAAAATTGAATCTTATTTAAAACCCCACAACTATAACACATGATGCAGAACTGTCCAGAATACATAAAAATACACATATTCTTATTTAAAATCATAAGTTGGATATTACATTTCTGGCGCCTTCCAAGGTTATGGTCCTCACTTGCAGATCTATATTGCAGTTGCTTTTTTTTTCCACAAAGAATAGACTTTACTTTTTAAGTGAGATTACAATAGCATGGATCATCTAGGATCCATGATCTCGTCCTGAAACCACTTAACAATCCCCTAGAATCACTCCTCTTTGATTACATGGCATATTTTGAGAACAAAACAAATCTTCTAGAAACATATGGATTTTACCTTTGATGGAATAAATTTATCATTTTAACTTAATTTAATGGAAATTAATGCCCCTTTTCAGATATTTGTCCAAGTCTCCTTTTTCACAGCTTTGAATTTAAATTTTTATTAAGGGTGCTCCGATGCTCCTGCATCACATACACCAAGTGCTACAATTACCAAACCTCCTATCTTTCCCTGATGTAGGTTTCTTCTATATCTTACATGAGATGTGTATGTAGACTCAGTATAGTCATGCCCATGATTGTAATTGTTTGCTTCAGAATTTCAATTTGTGATGAGACCCAAAAATGGGTAACTTATTGGGCTCATTTTGCTTATTGTTCTCCATTAATACACCATTCTTCATAGTTTATGCATGCTTTTGAGTATATTTATGTTCATTGAACAAATGAAGATAGTCACTTGACCATGAAGACTAATACATGTTTATTGCAGATTTTTGGACAACTTTTGGAACAAGGTCAAGCATTTATGAGACATTTGACAGCCGAATGCAAGGGGACAAGGCTGAGGATTCCTAGGGAGGGTGCCTCCTACACTAAATGGCCTCTTCCTCGAGTTCTCCACCATCAGCTTGAAGTTCAGCAGCCCACCAACGTTGATTCCCAAGGGCAGCAGAGCAACTTTTATGAAGTGACTAAGTACTGGCAGTTTTGAGGAGCCAGCCCCTTAGATTAAGGAGGACTATTGGAGGTCCTCGTAGTGCATAAATAGGAAGGCTTCCAGCCTTCGTAGGTTACTTTTTGAACAGTTGTATTTTGCACTATAGTGCTGCTTAGTTTCTCAGCTCATTTTGTAGCATCTGTTGTACAACTTCTTTTGTGACATGGTTATTTTTGAGTAATGGAAAGCAGTTTCATTTGGCATCAGTTCTGAGCTTCTTCTTAGGAGCCTGTAGCTCTTTGGGTTGGGCCCAACCCAAGTGCCAAGGCCTCCTTCGTGTATTTTTATATGTTTTTGATGTCTTATAAAATAATTTCTTTTGAGTAGATTAACATCTTACTTGGTTACCTAGGTCATTGTTGATGATTACAAAGGTTTTTCATGTTCAGATTGATTTGGTAGATTGATAATAGAGAATATTTTCAGAAAAATGCTATCAAGCACCCCTGATCTCACCTTTCCCTCTGTGGGACCATGAGATGAGACCAAGGTGTCCTTGCCGCCACCAAAAACACTGTCTTTTCTTCATCATGCAATTTTTAGTGTTAGATTCTCATTTGTAGAAGTTGATACCAGTTGTGGTTACATGCTCAGGTTCATGACTGCTTAGTTTTCACATACATTTCACATAATTTCGTTGCAAATAAACTCCTGTTCATTTTCTTTGCTGATATTTAGGTCAAATTAGGTTAAAGTAACTAGGTCTTGGTTTTCTGAGTCTTTGTTTGATCAGTTTGGAAAATAACTTGCAGAGCATCTGTGATACCTCTTTGCCTACCCCTACTCCATCAATACCACCTGCTCCATCCTCTAACTCAGATTATTTCCCCTCATTTGCCATGTTGCCTCACTTTGACCTAATTTCCATATTTTTGTGCAACATTGCCCTACCCCTCCTTGAACAAATCCAACCATCCTCAGCACTCATCCGCTTCGTTTGCCAGGTCCTAGACCCCTCCACATCATCATCCAACCTCCATACCCACTTCTTCACCATTCTTCCACCATCAACCCTCCAAAAATCCCTTTCAGAACATCCTGTAGAAGTTATAGAACATCCTGTAGAATCCTTGCAGACTTTCTGTAGAAGCTCACGAAAGTTGTTTCTTGAGATCCAATCACTGTGAGACTCTCTGGAAGGGTACTAGGGACCCCGTATGGCCTCTTCTCACCTTCCAAACCTCTTGAAAGCACCTACTCCATTTCCTTTCGCCAATCAACCTCTGCACAGTCAAAATAGTCAAAACACATGCAAAGTGATTCCACAAATATCATTCAAAACTACAAAAATATATTTCTTTTCAGATTTCACTTCAGAAGTATCTTAGACACACACAATTTACCTCCCCAATAGATAATGGCATCTAGTTCCACCACTTTCATATCTTTTCTTGCACCAATAGGACTAGTCGATAAAACTAGGGTTTGTTAGGGTTTGCGTTTCTTTTTGGCTCTCAACTTATTTCTGCAAGTATATTAGCCTCTAGTTGAGTTAGCTTTCATCCATCACAGTTAAAAGATTCTTCTAAGAGCTCATAGAAGTTGGCTTAAGATCCTAGCGAACTTGTGCCAGCTGATCAAGTGATAGCCTGCGACAAGAGCTAGTACTTGTGCATATAGCACCGTCGCTTCCAAGTTTGTTACGAACTACCGAGTTGATAAAAGTAAAGAAGGGATTCCTAGGAGTTGCATCATTATTGTTGCAATACTGGAGCCCACCATTCTTTTTGGTGACGTTGCTGGGGAAGCGTTAGAGTATTTGTTATTGCTGCTTTTATTCTATTTTCTACTACAACCTTCTGCTAAGTAGTTTATTTCCGCAAGCATAGAGTAGTTTTTTCATTTCCATTCTGCAATTTCATTTCCACAAATGTAGATTAGACATTCCCCACTTTCATAGATTAGAATTTCAAATCCGCAATTTCAATTCTGCAAGCGTAGATTAGGATTTTATTTCTGCAATTTCCATTCTGCAAGCATAACTTAGCATTTCATTTCTGCAATTTCATTTCAGAAAAATAGATTAGTCCTTTCCTGCTTTCATTTCAATTCTGCATTTTCATTTTAGCAAGATAGTTAGTTGCAATTCAATCTATTTCAGTTTTGCAGGTACAAACAAAAAAAAATTACAAAAGCAACCAAAAATATTTTATTTCATGCCTTGTAGGAACAAAGACAATATCGGAAAATTCTTGCCCAACACCCCCACCACATCACTAAGTCACCCTTCTCTCTTCTTTGGTGGCAGTGATCCAGAAGAACCTATAGGTCAACCTCCTAAGATATACGAAGATCCTATAATAGAAGAAGAGCGAGAAAACATTCCTCTTGAGACCATGGCCGAACACAAAAACAGTATAGGAGATGAGGAGAGAATAAAAGGTGCCTTTCCCATCCAAGAGACCAATGAGGACATGAAAATGAAAAACATAAGTCCCTCAGCCTTACCCCACTTCCATGGACTGACCAATGAAGACCCTGATACCCTCCTGTTTGAGTTTGTTGTCCTTTGTCGAACTTATGACTATGAAGAGGATGAGCAAAAGTTGAAACTCTTTCCTTCTACCCTCAAGGATGCAGCACTACGCTGGTTCATGGGGTTACCTGGAAACAGTATCACAACTTGGGCTTAGATGCAGCAAGCCTTTAACAACAAATATCGGGACTACTGTAGGTCAAAAGAAACAAAGGGGCAGATCTTTCGAATGACCATGGGAAGTGATGAGTCTTCAGAAGACTATGAGGAAAGGTTCGAACTTAGCTATAAACGAGCCAGGTGCACGCTTGCCTGAATCTCTGAAGCTGGTTCTGCTCCGAGGAGTCCTTGAAGACCTTCTAAATACCCTCCATTTGCTAGCTGGAGGAGAGATCTACCAACTACCTTATGAGGACATAAATACTATGTTTAGAAGGCACTCTAGGGCAACCCGGAAACAAGGTATGGGGAATACACTCTTAGCTAGTACCACCTTCTCCAAGCATGAGTTTGCTAATCAGATGGAAGACCTCAAAAGTGAGATGAGACAGACCATTGCCATGCAACTAGATACTTTCCAAATCCAACAGAAGAAAGAGGAAGCTGAGAGGGCTTTGGCCATTTTTTGTGCCAGATGTACAAGGAAGCATGCTAAGAAGGAGTGTCCATTGCACTCAGTGGAGGTGTTAGCACCCAGGTTGTTCCCTATGACTCCCAAGGGAATACGGCCGGGGTAACCACTAACCAATCTTTGGATCACAGTTTCTAGCCAAACTGTAATCAGAGAGGGCTCTCTCTTTATGATTTGTCTCTGTTATAATGGTGTTTTAGGCTAGCTATTATGCTCAGGTTTTGGTTTATGTTTTGGTTGAAGGATTTCTTTCAGGTCTTATGATATACTGTTTAGAGAGTAAAATATCATTGGGCAATGGAGTCTGGAGTTGTGAAGTGCTTAGATATGCAGGATTGGTGGTGCTCAAACTGCAGGGCCAATTTTGTATTTCAGACAAACAAATTTAGTTTAAATGGTGATGTATGTCAACCAATAGAAAGCAATTAAGAATTTTCTATTAAGCTGGTGAGGTGAAAGTGTAACACGCTGCACAGGAGCAAACTTGAATTCCTGTGACAAAGGCCACTGTGAAAGATGTATTCTGAAAGTGCAGCAATTAAGAATTACACTTATCAAGATTGCATCTGAAGAAAACATTGATTAACAACACAGATTGAACTCAGGGTATTCATTGAATAAATCCTGAAAGTTATTCTTTTTCCTTGTTGCTAAATATGTAAAGTTAGATAACATATGGATTTTAACAAACAAAATACATAACAGAGAGAGTTACAGAGACTTATTGTATGATGAAATACACAGGAATCCAGCAGTTTCCAACAGACACCAGGACGCATTCAACACCTCAGAAATCCGAGAAATTCCATCACTTTCTTTATTAACTTCTGAAAGGATTACAGCATAAGAACTTCTTCAGGAGAAATCAACAACAACCCTTGCAAGCTTATGTGAAGGGGACTTTATAGGAATGCTTATACAAAATATCTCAGGCATTGAGTCATCTGAGAGAGAAAATATCTTCATAAATTCGTACAGAAAGTAGAACAGAAGTTATTACAACTTTGAATGCAGCATAAATGCTCTTTATGTCTGTCAGAGGATAATTTGACCTTTGGAGGTCATTGAGTCGGTTGAGCCGCTTTGCTTTAATGCTGAATAATGTGTCTTTATTTCTTGCTGCACTGTATTTTCTCAGCCCTGCCACCTGTAGTTTTTTATTTCTGCTTTGTTGGCCGATACATCTGCTGAGTTGGCTCAGCTTTAATCCCCAATGCATGCTGATTTTTGTTAAACTGTGCTCTGCATGACAATTCATATTTTAAGAACAAAATTTGGTGGATGGCCCGTTGTTTACAAGATTTTCTGTATTGCATTTGTCCACCAGTCTTGCGTAGGGAGTTGATGCCTGAGAATGGCATCCATTGTCTCCTCTGCCTCTGTATACTTGTAGAAATTAGGAGCCACCCCAAATAGATGATTGATCTCATTCATTATAAAAAATAGATTCTCTACTCTGTTATAGAGAGTCTGTCCTGTGGCTGGCCCTGTTTCCTCTGAGGTGCTAGGCTTCTCATTGATCTGACTAGTGGCAAATGTGTTGACCCTTTTGGCATACTGGTCATGTGTGAACAATCTCCCTGCGCTGTTCAGTAAGCTAGGGAGCCCTCTGTTTTCTAACACCTGAAACTTTTCCAAAAACCTGTTCACCTCAGTCTGCATATCCTGGGTTCTTCTTTCCAATGTCTGCACTAAGTTTCTCAGTGTGAGAACCCTTTTGACCATTTGGATAGTCTCAGTTCTGTTTGTAATTCCCATGGTAGCTAACTGAGAACTTGTTTTATGGTTAAGTACATTGATCATTCTGGTGGCCACTTCAGGCATATTGCTCAATAAAGCTCTTGATCTGTGAACCTCCTTCTGTGCCTTTGGGATGAGCTCTAATTGCTCAAGGATTGTCTCAATATATGGCCATTGCTCATTGATAGATTGACCAATGTTAGCCCACAGCACTATTTTAAGCTCAGCCACCACCTTATCCAACTTGAGCTCACTCTCTAGCTCTTTGATCTTGTCTTTAAGGGCTTTGATTTCCCTGCCCTTTTCTGCCACTTCTCTCTTTGATTTATCATGCCTGTCATTTACTTTGGCTAACTTTTCCCTGGTCTCATTTAACTCTGTCATTTGAGCTTCCAGGATTTGGATTTCATTCTTCAGCTTTTGCATATCCAGGCTTTCGGCCTGCTCTGTAGTTGTTGGCGCTGTTGAAGTAGATGTTGCTGTCTGTTCAGTCTGTTGAGGAGGAGGAGCAATGATAGGAGCAGTTTCCTCTAGATTGATGATCTGAGGAGGAGGCTGAGAGGTCTGACCCTCTTCTCTTTCTTTCAATGCTGCTTGCAGGGCCACTTGTGTAGCCTCAGATTCTCCCAATTTCTCTTGTGCCTGAACAAGCTGTTTATAAATGGAAATCAACAAGGCTGTGGTATCATGCTCATGCCTTTGTTGGGCTACCTCATCTGTCTGAGGGTGAATGGTAGCTGGGAGTTTGATTTTCTTCCTCAAGGCAGCCATGTCAGCATCCCTCAACTTCAAGATTTCCTGTATTCCTGTAATATCTTTGGGATCATGCCCAATTTCAATGATTATGTCTTCCAAGGACCTTATTCTGTTGTCCTTCGCCTGGGATGATGCCCTCTCCAATTCCAGCTGAGAGGCTGTGGCATTAAGGCTGCTTTTTAACTTGTAATTTTCTAATGTTTCGTCTGCCAAGGAGGCATACACCATCTCACCAGTCTGTTTGTGCAGTTCAATTTTATCCATTGGGTGTATGTCTTTGGCCAGGACCTCCAGGTTGGTCCTGAGGTAATCTGAGGCAGATTGGGGATGCAGTGTTGTGGGCATAAAATGACTCATGATCATTTTGCCTTCACTTACATCAAAGGCAGACATGAGTCTTTGCTGATTGGTGGGAGCCATGTTTAACAGATGATTGTACAGCTGTATTTTGATAGGATCACTCCTCCTTTTGATGTCTATAAATTGTTGTTTGATGCTTACTTGTCCTTCTTTTTGCTGGCTGGAGGAGCTGACCTCCCCTCCCATAGTCCTGTCCTGTTCCTGCTGGAAGGAACTTGCTGAAGCTTCTCTGCTGGGTGGGCCCATGCCCAATGCTTGTCTTATTGCTATGTCATCCTCCAAAAAGTCATTCAATCTTTGTCTTTTCTCTCCCTGGTTGATAGATGAAGTCAGAGGAGTTTCTCTATCCCTTTTTCTGCTTAAGTCCTCCTTCTGTGGAGTTTGGAGGACCGAGGCATCAGTGGTGACTTCCGACCTAGGAGGCACTATGTTCTGAGCCTGTTGCTCAGTGGAAGTTGGAGTATCAATTACTCTTTCCTGCTGTAAGGGCTGTTGTCTGTCATGTTGCCCTTCTTCTTGCTGCAATCCTTGTTGCTGTTGTTGCTCTGCCTGCTGCTGCCTTTCTTTATCTGCCTGCTCTTGAGTTACTGGAGGTGACTACTCCTTTTCTTGATGCGGTTTCTTTGTCTCCATTTCCTTTTCTTTGCTTTTGCTGGATATATTTTCAGTGGCCTTGGTAGTTTGCTGTTTGGCAGTTGAGGAGGATGCAGCTGCTCCCGCTTGTGTGCTTGGAAGTGTAAATACCTGTGAACAAAGTTCAAGGTCAACCATCTTCTTTAGATTCCTTAGTGCCCTCTGGTTTAGCTCTTCTTGTGACATGGGCTCTTCTAAGGTCCCTCTCCTCCATTTGTCTTGGTTTGCATATTTTTCAATGTGAGGGATGCTATGGTGATCATAGGCAGATAACTTATATTTGAGCCTCCTCATAGTTATAAAATGATTAGGGTCATAGGGTGCCCATAGGAAACTGGTTTGCAGGCCAAGGGACTCAAGCATTCTCTCTGCTTCCCTCCATCCTTGCTCCCTCTCGTTATAGATGAAATGGCCAAGTTGGTTTTTCACCTTCAACTGTGCTTTTTTGCCTTTTCCTGAAAAGTGAAGCACATCAACCCTGCCAAATTGCCTAAAGTACTCTAGGGCAAATAGCCTCATAGGCACATACTTAGGCAATTTGAATGGAGGCAAATCACACCCATATATCCTGATGACAGTGTGGTTTTGGTAGAAGTACCAGTCCCCAATGCTGTAAGCTTTGGATAGCTGAAGAATTCTCTGCATATCATCAGTGAGTCTCGGAGGAGGTGAGCTCATCAGCATTGCCATAGCTGGATGGATGAACAGATCCATGAATTCACAGTAAGCGTATGGAGACTCAGATGCAGTGTGGAAGACAGAAGACCAATAGACCACTGATCTGGGATTTCCTTGGGCATCCACTCTTTTGATTGAAAAATGAAATTTCTCATGTTGATGGTACAAGACCAAATGGTAAATGTAGGAGGTGTATCTGAACATCCTATCTCTCCTCAAATTCATCAATTGCTCATGAATCTTGTCTGATATGTAGGTGGCATAGTCATAGCTGATTGGTGACTTGCCAGGAGCAAACATAAGCATCATTACCAGCACAGTTGCATCAATATGCTCAATTGAACTATATCCCAAGATGGGACAAATCATATCTGCAAGGTCTCTGCCCAGCTCATTGAGATATACATGATTAATTGGAGGGTACATCACAATGTCAGAGTTAATGTATAATTGATTAAGCTTGATAATTTGAGCATCTGTCAGTTTATCCCCTTGTTTTATCAGGTTCACCAGTGACAAAGGGACCAACTTCTTCTGAGGGTTGAAGCAAAGCATGTCTCTGATAGCTTGAGGGTAACATAGAAAAGTACTGAACCAGATGGGTCAACAACAACCCTCTGAGAAACATCATAATGTTGAGCACACAGGTGGATTAGTTCAGGGAACTGGTTGACCTGAGGGAGTTTGAAAATAGGGAGGAAAGAGTCCCATATGCCCAATATATCTGTCCCATTTTCATGCTTGGCTTTCAACTCTTTCAACAGATGAATGTGGAATTTGTTGTTCATAAACATTTCTTCTGTGATTTGGTAATCCATATCTGCCAAGGATTGCCATTTCAGGTTCCTTTGAGGGGCATTCAGAGGCTGAACATTTAGTACTACAGGTGTCTCCATTGCAAAAGAGGATTCTGAATTGCGTGCAAAGTGGTTTTTAATTGAGCAGGACAGTACAGGGGAATGTCTTTTTACCAGGGAGGTGAATTTATCAGGAACAGAGAGTAATTCTAGTAAATAGCAATTGAAATACTATTTGTAGTGCAAAATAGGACTAGTGTTTGGCCTCACTCTGTCTCTCTCAGTAGTTAAATTCGGTTTGAATGAGTCTGCCGTGATTGCGCAGACAGAGCTTGGTTTTTCAATGAAAATGCAGGCAAACAAGGCTCGACTAGTACTGTTCGAGTTCACAATTGTCAAAGGGCCGGGTGCAAGGATTTCTGCCCGTGACTTCAAGAGTTTTTTCTGTTATAAGCTCTTTTGAGGGAAATAACAGACAAAGCAGGTACGTGAAGGATTTATAGCGGAGAGTACCTGGTGAGGAGTAGGCAATGGTCACGGATGACTGTGGAAATGGCACGCCTCCGGTCTCCTGGTCAGGTTCTGCAGGTTGGTAGACTTTTGGTCGTAAAAATCGCATGCAGGAGCAACGGGCGTTTTTGTAGAAAAGTGAGAAAAACGCGAATTTTGGCTATTATATTGGTTTTTTTGGACTTTTGGCGTGTTTTTCTGCTGACGTCAGCATGACGTCATAGGTGGGGTCAGGGCCAGCTGACGTCATGGGTGAGGTGGCGGGCTCTGATTGGTCCACGGGGACGGTGAAGTGGCAGGACAGATCGGCAGACAGTCGGGCACATCGGCTGACGTGACGGCATGGTGGCAGTGACGTGGGGTGATGTGGAGGTGACGTAGTATAGGCGGAATAGCCGAAACCGAAAACAACCAGCAGTTTCATATCGCACCACTTATGGTACGGGGGGGAATCTGTCAGACGTACCTCCGATGAGCTGCGGCGGGGACGCGTGGCTGCCGAGTGACATAACCTTTTTACGGACATCGGAAGATATCCATCGGATGTGAGACCCGCTCCGATATCAACGATGACCGTCGGATCTGGAGGGCCTGATCCAACGGCTGTCGGGGGAGTGATGTAATCGGTAGATATGGCGGGTAAACAACGGACGTCGGAGCCACTCCGATGTGATAAGAGCCGTTGGATGTTCAAGCTCCGATCGGACGGCGGTCGGGTCGATGACATGCATAGTGGATATGGCAAAGGCGCGGCATTATTTAATAGTTAATTTAGGGATGCGCGCTTAGGCGGAGGATCATCGGGGTATAGTGTTTTAGTAAGGTTTTCAATGTATTTTGAAAAAACAAATATATGCGCCGAGACTTTGGCTTAAGCGGTAGAAGTGGGTTTTTTGGATCTTTTTATGATTTCAAAGGGGTTATGGGTAAAAAGGGGCTTGTATAGGGTTTTTCTTTGCAAATAATGGTTTAATGAGTGGAATGACTTGCAGCAAGGGGGGAAGATGAGGTATAGGTTCATCCAAGTGGCCAGATGTCACTTTGATCCCTGACATAGGACTTATTGGCTATAATGCCAAGGGGAGGGGTATTTATACAAAATTTTGGGTTTATACACCATGGTGTTTAATATTAGTAGGGGAAAGGTGATATAGGGGATTTATATAGTAAAGTTAGAGTTAATATGGATGGGGGGTGGATGAAGGGGGAAAACACTAAGTTTGTTTGAGACTAACTTAGTTTAGGGAGTAGATCAAAATGAAAAGAATTTTTAGACAAGAAATGTGGCTTCTAAAAAGATTAAGAGCCACCATGAAACCACAATTCTTCCATGAATCTCAAGTGATGAGGGAAATTT
The DNA here is from genome assembly GCA_031772625.1 of Pinus tabuliformis. Taxonomy (NCBI): domain Eukaryota; kingdom Viridiplantae; phylum Streptophyta; class Pinopsida; order Pinales; family Pinaceae; genus Pinus; species Pinus tabuliformis. The sequence goes on from CM062820.1 coordinate 1,547,511,287, forward strand.
AGTAAATGACATGAAGGGTGAAGGAGGGAGGTTAGTCATGCTCCCTGCTGCAACTTGATGAAGAAGAACACCTTGTCAATTGATTGACTTTGCTTTGGTAAACACAGTTAACACATCTGCAATGGTCAAGATAACCTTTCTGCAACCCCAACTACTTACCCAGCTACTTGCCTAGCATTTTTTATTTCTTCTTGGAGGGTGCACTTGGACTTGCAGACCCTTACTTGCCTTTTCTTTTCTTTGGCTTTTTCTTTTGCTTTTTCTATCTACTTCTACCCTTATTTATTCCGAGGTCCCAGATTAAGCTGTTGGGAGCCTTTTCTTCTCTACCTGAACTACTTGTCTGCCAAGATTAAATAGTTTGGACAGACTTCTTTCTCTAATCTACAACTGAAAAATTTAGAACATGACATGGTCCAGATTAGACTGTTGGACCATTCATCAAAATTTGAGTTCATATCAAGCTATAAGCACAGATTGGATTCTCTTGGGAATATGTGATCTTTGAATCATCAAAGCAGAGCATATTTGGACCTTTCATAGCCAATCATGAAATATGAAACCTATTGGTATAGGTAGCTAACAGGAGGTATGTTTCGTTTGTGAGGAAGAGCACCCCACAAACCAGTGCCAAATCTTACCTGGATTTAAAGCCATGTACCAAGGGACTGAGGCAACCACTGAACCACTCTACTTCCTCAACCAAAGGAGGCCACACAGAACCAAACCTTACCAATAGGGGATGTAAGGGACATCCCTAGCTTATTACAGCCCCAACCAATCTGATCATATACCTTCTTGGGGGCCCCCTGCTCATCCTCCATGGTTCGTACCTCCTCCATGGTCTTATCCATCTCAATACCATACTCAACCTACTGCTCATTTGTTTCACTCACATGTCCAGCTACAACCTCAGTGGAATGCACCTCAACTGGGGTGGAGGCCCCAATACAACTCTCCTCCCACCATTTTGCCTCCACCACCTACTCAAACACAACCATTACCTCTTGCTCCTCCAATATAACCCCAGATGCCTGCTCAACCGAACCGGAACACCAACAACAGACAGGCCCAGTAGGTATACAATGGGGAGACAACCTGCCCTACCTATGCTATGGAGATTCAGGACATCAACCTACGATCTGGAAAGGTCCTTCCAGATCACCAACCTCCTCCCCCGGAGGAAGAGGAAGAGAAAGAGGAAAGTGAACCCAGAGCCATTCCACCCTTTCCTGAGCGACTAACAGTAACCACGCAACCAAACTCGAAAGAGACTGAACTTCTGGGAGAACTTAAACATTTGTGTGTGAAAATACCACTTCTCCAGGCCATAAAAGATGTACCAATCTACAAAAAATTGATCAAGGTGAAGTGTTTTAGGCACCCAGGTAGGTACAAGATGGATTCCCCGACTATCAATGTCATGGAACAACTGTCGAATCTCATGTTGGGGCAAGTAATCTGTCCAAAATATTTGCACCCTAGTGTCAGGCGGAAAGAGTCGATAGTGCGGACACAACCAACCTCCCTAGGAGCCTAAGACTCTCTAGTGACAAACAAGACAAACAAGAGCAATCCTTCTCTAAACATGCGTTTACTATATAAGAAATCAAGTGTTTAGATCCTACCTGTAGTCCAACGCTGTTGTAGCAGTCCAGCTCCGCTGATCCGGATGAGCTCCTCCTTCACTTTGAAACCTGCATCCACTAACAATCAAACGATTAAATAGCACTTGATAATCTCATAGAATAAAACATATTTAACACATAGACCAAGGAGTACATGAAACAACTCATAAATAACAAGTTATTGAGAAGAATGGACTCATTTGCATTAATAGGTAACAAAAGGAACAATTACAACCTGAGCCTTGGTGTTGTGCAAGTCCCTCCTAGGGTCCATCAAGAGTTCTCCTTTACTTTGACAAAGCTCACCCACTTCCAAATAGAACAAGCAAAGATGGCAATCTCTCCTCACAAGCTTCTAAATGGGAGTCCTAATTCCTGCAGCATCTACCCTTAGAAATGTTTAGCTTCCAACCTCCCCTCCTTCTGGCCCAATGCCTATATTTATAGTGGTCTAGAGGAAGTTAATCAGGTCCACCATCAATGGGATAATCCCCTCTTTGGATGGGATAGCTCCCTTATTGATGGGATAAGTTCCTCTTTGGTAGGGGTACATGAACCATCTGGAGGCGCTCAATACACGTCGAACAACCTTCTAGAATGCTCTAGAAATGACCACAAGTAACTTTTTGAAGATGAAACTTGCGCATTTTGACCTTTACAGGGGGACGCACCTGCCCCTTTACATACAGAGCGTACAAGGACGCAACTTTTGTGAACATTGGGTGCGTACCCGCAGGTAAGGTTGAGAGAACCTGCGTACCGAGAGATAAATACATTTATAAAGACTTTCTCTCTTTTTGGAGTTTGACATGGAGAGCAGAGGCATAAGACTTGCCTAAGAGGATAGCATGACTGTTGATAGAGCCATACTAACTGTAAATAGCCATGGTGACATTTTTTAGTGTAACAGATTGCCCCCTAAAGTGCGAAGCCTGTAATAGATTAGGGTTTTGTATTATCTAGGAAGGGTGAAGCGCTTTATCATTTCAAGGATTATCTCGTGGAGAGCCTGGTCAGAACCTGCAATTTTCAACACAAAATACATGTATAAGATTATATCATCACTGAGGTAGGCATTCCCATACTCAGATCAAAACTTTAACTAACAGACTAACTACTCTGATACAGGAATGATCTTGTAGTACATCATAATCATAGACTTTTGTAGACACAGTATGGGCGCAGCCATCTGTTTATGATTAGTCTACTTAGATAATGAATACAAAACTCCTCGCAGCCTGGATGGTTGAAACTAGATCCAGGGTCTTCATTTCCGCTTCCCGAATTGGTACGATTCTAGCCATGCGAATAAATGAGTTGATGTCGAACATGGTAGAAACCACTTGATTACCAGTCGATGATGTAAACTGTTAACAAGTGTGAGAGAGACCACCAGTAATGTCAATGGTTCTCAAAGTACCCAGTATAATCCATGAGATGTGAATGAATGAGTCGATGTCGAACATTTCACGGAATCCTTTGATCGAAAGTCAATGATGTAAACTGACGTCAAAGGCGAGAAACCTGCCATTGATGCATGCAGACTCCAAGGTACTGACGATTTCTAAGTCATCTCTCTAGATGATGTGTTGATGTCGATAGAAAGCGACCCGTTGCAGGCAAGCCCACAACACGAAATCATTTGTTCAAGTTGAAGAAATGTTGCTGTGAGGACTGACTCAGGGATGGTCAAATGGATGACAAGTATTTTGCAGATGAAAGTTTTGCTTGCAGACCTCTTGAACACATAACGACACGACAGATGGTTTGGTGATGAATGACTCAAATTTAATCCCCGGAACCCGGCTGAAGAATTTCAAAGTGGTTTGATCAACTGTGAGGTAAAGGATTTCCCAACCCAGGTGAATGAAAAGTGTCGTGTCCAAGAGTGGTAATAAAGTTTCTTCTGAGACAAAAGATAACAAATAGGCTCATTCTTCTCTCTTTTCCCCCACCATTTCTGGCAAGTACCTCTTTATTTTTAACAAGCTTGAGGAGGATAACATATGCTTGATTATAAGCTCATCCTTCGGATGAGTCCAACCTAGTTTTGATTCGAACCCTAGGAAGGAGTGGTTCGTTCCTGTTTGTAATTGAACAGGTCCTTTACTGTAAAATTTTAACGAGTCCAGTATAGGAGAAACTCGGCGTTTTTCAATTTTAGAGAGTCTGAAAAACATAAGAAGACTCCAAGTTGAACTTTTTCGTAGATTTGTGTCCCTCAAGCCCGAAAAAGTATAAAATAATACCTGGGGGAACCGCTTGATATTGCGACCAAGGAGTACTTTCATAATTAGTGTCACTGACCTGAAAAGTAAAAAGCGATCAAGGACACGTCGTTTTATTCCCGTATCGAGTTTGAAACGACAAAAACCCGGCAATCTTTTCCTGATTTTACGGTCAGAAAAGAGCTATAAGGGGACCGTCTTTTAATTCCGTTTTAACGAATGTAAAAGAAACGCTCGGCAATCTTTTCATATTTTAGGAGTCAGAAAAGGGCTTAAAAGATGACTCTGATATTTTGGTTCGTGAAAAATGACAGTTTTCCCTCTAAATCCCTTTGTCCTGCACAAAAACGACACATTTCTCATACCTGTTTAAGATAGGCAAAAATACATTGAAAAATATCCTTCCATGGTGAAAAATTAACAAACCTAGCATTCATTCATCCAAAAAACCTATAAAAAGACTTTTTACCATGTCATTTTTACCATTTTACTGTTGAGGTTGAAAAAAGGGCTTTTGGCAAGAAACTTCCCGTGGTCGTTGCGGAGAATCCGACCGTCAGAATCGAACGTCGTCTCTTCCAGGTATTTCACAACATCCTCCTCTTCAATTTCATCCGATTAAAATTTTGTTTTAGGTTTTAGTTTTGGTTTTTGGGGGGTTTTGGGTTTTAAAATCCGCTCTGCGGGGTACGCAGGTGCCCTAAGGGTGACCTGCGTCCCCCGACCTTTTCCCACACAGGAAAAAGGTCGGGGTACGCAGCCCACCTTCAGGCCAGCTGCGTCCCGATGCTCTGTGTCCTAAATGCGGGGTGCGTCCCCCGCGAAGGGCGGAATTTGAAACCCCAAACCCCAAAAATAACCATTTGAATTTTCCCAAACTAATTCTAATCTTTATTTCTTGGTGTGTAGGGCACTCACCATGTTGGATTGGAGAGAAAGAGAGCACGAGGACGTTGATTTAGCCGCAATTAATCACCAACCTTCCATTGATGCCCTAAAAGCATGCGGACTATATAAATACTGGGCCATACCTGGCATGAGGGCTCAGGTGAGATTCTTGGAGTGGCTGGTTGAGAGATGGAACATTCATGAGCAATGCTTTTACATCGAAGGGCACCAGCTCGAGATAGAGCCCTCTGACATATACTTTCTCACTGGCCTGCCAAATAGGGGCGAGCAGCTCAATCTAGCCAGGACTAGGCCGGGTGGCCAATCCCTTGCTAGTCTCCGGGCAGACTGGTGCATACCCAATCAACAGCATGCGAAAGGCGTAGAAATCAAACACATCTCTTGGCGTGAACTCAAGGTTATAGCTTTCACGGTTACCAGAATTTGCGGTGCAGCCGCTTTACATATTGCCACCGGGTCCCAAATGCGGATGGCGATTGACTGTTTCCGAGGCACCATCTTCAACTGGTGCGATGCTGTGTCGGCCAATATGAAGGGCCAACTGACTAGGGCAAAGAACGGACAACTGAAGACCTTTGGATATGGGCCTCTAGTTGTGAGCTTTGCCTTAGAGAGAGTTCCGATGCTGATCCCTCAGCAACTCACTGTTGATATCTTGGGTCCTCGGGAGCCAAAGTTGATACGATGGGTTACGGTGATGGCCCGGCATCCTGACGAGGGCGCGGCAGTTGTTCAATTCCCTGATGGTTATTTTCACTGGTTAGAGGACCAGGTATTTTCGATTCAGGACTTTCCGTATGCCGGAGTAGATTTTCGAGGTGATCTGGACATGGTTCTTCCACAGGGAGAACAATGGGACGACAGAGGTACTTTATTTTTCACAAGTTTTCAAATTATATATTTTTTGTGTTTTTTTATATATATCGTCTCAAAACTGACAGTAAAAATTTTCAAAATGCATATGTTGGTCCACAGTGCCCAGCCAACCTCCGGCCTTTTGAGAGGAGACATCCAGTTGCACCGGTACCGGCTCCACAGGACGCGGCTGCAGAGTCACTAGCTGAGTTGGAGCAGGATCTAGAGCGTCTGACGGTGGATATACCTGAGACTACCATAGATGATATTCCTATCAGACTTCAGCGCTATGTAGTCGCAGTCCCTGGACCGTTTAGGAGGTTTTTGTGTAAGGTAGCCCGTGCAGTGGTGTCGTATAGGGAGCACCACCAGTGATTGGCTAGTCACTTTTGTAGACACATATGACATTTTTGGCTTTTTGTACTTATCATTTTTGCCGATCATAAGGTGTTTTTCAACCTATGATCGAAGACGATGTATATTTTTTGACACACTCCTATCTATATATATCACTATTACCGGCTTATCTTGTTTAAGATATGTGATGAAATGTTTTTAAATTTACTTGCATGATTATTGTAAATGTCTGTCCAACATTCGAGAAGCAATTGCATCTGCTAATGTATTTAAAGACCTCGGAATATGCTGATATTCAATGTAATCAAATTCACGTTCCAAGAGACGCACTCTCAAAAACAACCTTAATAACACAGGATTTCTAATGGCATATACTCTATTAAGCTGTAATACAACAAGTTCAGAATCTAACCTCACTATCAAACGTCGAATTCCAAATGAAATAGATTCGGATAATAATTCAACCACTGCACTGTATTCTGCAATGTTGTTCGTCGTTTGACCGAGGCTTACCCCATGCATAGAAACTAACTCGTCAGAGGGCGAATAGATAACCCAAGCTGCGGAAGAGATATTCTGTGTACTACGACAAGCACCATCAGCAAATCCAATGTATGTTTGGAGAGGCGTCGACATCTGCAATATCAAGAGTAAAACCAAGATAAGCTAGAATAACGACGAAAAACACACTCTCTAAGCTAAGCACACTAACTAAACTAACAAACATACTAGCTAGAAAGAAAACCTAACCTAACTAAAAATTCTCCATACCCACCATTTAAGCATAATACCTCTTTAGGTAAAGTCCATTTCTGGGTTTACCCAAAGAGTCCCCATCAAAATCTACCAGCTCATAAGCCCCTTTTGCTAGCTTTCGCTTTACAATGTAGGGTCCATGCCACATAGGAACGAATTTTCCAGCACCTAGCTTATCGTTAGCTTGATCATATAATAGCACTAGGTCTCCCTCCGAAAAACTTCGAGGGGTCACATTTCTATCATACTGAGCTTTCATTCGCTTCGCGTGAGTCTCGATTGCCAATGCAGCGTCACGTCGAGTCTCATCTAATTTAGCTAAGTATAATAAACACTTCTCCTCTTTGGAAGTAGCTGGAAGTAATTCGACAGCCATTTGAAGTGATGGGATTTCGCATTCAATGGGTAACACGGCTTCCAAACCATAAACTAGCTGGAAAGGAGTGAACCCTGTTGAAGTTTTCACTGAGGTTCGGTATGCCCATAGCACTGAAAATAACATGTTGTGCCAATTCGACCGATGAATACCAATGGTTCGTCGGATCATGATAACCAGAACTTTGTTGATAGACTCAACCAAACCGTTGGCTTGCGGATAATAAGGAGTAGAGCTATCGTGGCGCAAACCAAGCTGGCTTGTAAGCTCAGTCATCATGGTGTTTCGAAAATGGCTCCCATGGTCAGTGATGATTGCTTGTGGGACACCAAACCTAGTTATAATATGATTGAATACGAAAACTGCAGCTGTTTTGCCGCTTGCGTCGAATGTAGGCATCGCCTCAGCCCATTTAGTAAAATAATCAACCGCGAGGATGATATACGCATGCCCCCCGGCCGAGTGAGGGTTACAAGTAATAAAATCGATACCCCATTTGGCGAATGGACCAACGGCAATTATAGGGTGGAGAGGAGCAGGTGGTGCACGCATCTTGCGATCAAACACTTGATAGTTGTGGCACTTCCGGACTGCAATGATACAATCTTTAAACATAGACGGCCAGAAATAGCCAGCGCGCAACACCTTCTGAGCTGTGGCATACCCAGACATATGACCACCACATGCTCCGGAGTGACAATCATTCAAAACCCTCTCAGCCTCTTCGTGAGTTAAACAACGTCGAAAAACTAAGTCTGCCCCCCGGCGATAAAGTGTATCTCCAATAATCTTGTATTGCTGGGATTGAAACCGAATTTTTCGACGTTCCGACTTTGAAGCTTCAGACCGAAAGGTTTGGGTTTGGAGATAGATGATTATATCCCCGTACCACGGATCTAAAGTACTGATAAGAAACAAAGATTCGTCCGCAATGGACTCCTCTGCCACAGTTTCTGTGTCAGCATGCGGGAAATCACACATCAATTCCGCAAAAACTAAGGATTTCTTAGACTTGGACTTCTCAAACTCCAAGTCAAACTCTTGTAGGATAACGATCCATTTAGAGTACTTGCCCCCTAGCAGTTGCTTTGTCAAAATATAAATCATAGGGTTGCAATCCGAAATGACTGTAGTTTTACGGAGAAGAATGTAGTGACGAAAACGCTGGACAGCTTGAACGGCTGCCAGGGCCAATTTCTCCACATGCGAATATTTTAGCTCAGTGGGATTTAATGTCCTACTAAGATAATATATCACATGTTCTGCTCCGAATTCATTTTCTTGAACTAACACCATTCCAATAGTGGAATGCGAAGCTTCGAGGTATAAGAAGTAGTCCTGGTTGTAGTTGGGAGGATGCAACAACGGTGCATGGGTCAACGCGTGTTTAAGTGCATCAAAAGATTGTTGGGCAATCTCATCCCAAAAGAATTGAGCGTTCTGTTTCAACAACCGTGTAAAACCTTTAGTGACCTCGGCGTAGTTTGGAATGAATCGGCGTAAAAAGTTCGCTTTCCCTTGCAAACTTTGGAGTTGGCGCAAACTCGAAGGAGGAGGCAATTTGATGAGAGCTTCGACCTTCGAGGGATCGATGCGGATGCCGGCTTTTGAAACAACAAATCCCAGCAATCGACCCGTCTCTATACAGAACACACACTTGTGGGGATTCAACCGAATTCGATAATGCCTACACCTCATAAAGATTGCTCGTAAGTGGACAAGGTGATCAGCTCGGTGTAAAGAATGAGCAGGCAAATCATCGAAGTACGGTTGCACAATGTGCTTGATGTCATGAAATGCATAAGACATCGCCCGTTGAAAAGTGGCCCCGACATTCTTAAGTCCAAAAGGTAATTTGCAATAAGCAAATGTCCCCCATGGACAAATGAATGCCGTTTTTGATTGGTCGGTAGGTAGAATATTGATTTGATTATAGCCCGAAAAACCATCCATGAAGGAAAACATTTCACTTCCGGCACAATCATCAATAATTTGATCGATATAAGGCGTAGGATAGTTGTCTTTTGGACAAGCTCGATTTATATCCCTATAGTCGATACAGATTCTTATTGTTCCTTGTTTCTTGTTGACCAGAACAATATTCGATACCCAATCCGTTAACGGGATTGGATAAATGAAACCTGCTTTCAATAGCTTCTCGACTTCTGCTTTAATCGCAGCCGCTTTCCGAGGGTGAATCTGACGCAACCGTTTCCGGACGGGTTTAGCATCCGGGTAGGTCTTTATTTCATGAACAACAATGGCAGGGTCGATTCCCGGCATTTCCTCATAAGACCAGGCAAACACATCGCGGAATTCTTGGAATAGGGCCTTGTAAGTTCGAATTTCATCTTCTGTACATGAGGCACCTATATGAATGTTTTCCTCAATTCCGGGCTTCACTGAAATATCAATGGGAATAGTGCGAGAAATATTCCCTAAATTCAACTCTGAATCAGAATGTTTCATTGGATTCTGAGCGTCTTTGACATATTCAGCGGTAAAGATAGATGAAAAATCATTTTCAAAAGCATCATCCTTAGGTAAAAACGAAGATCTGTGATGGAGATCTTCCCATGGTAGATCGTCTACACTTAGGATTTCGCGAAGTTGTTCGTCAGATGACACGACTTCGGGAAACGCTATCCGTTCTAAGGTTGAGGTGAAAAGTGATTCTTCACTGACCACATTCATTTGGTCTATTTGGGTTGAACACGGGTCGGTAAAAGACATGACAGCTTCATAAGAAATTTCATATGGACTCAAAGGCATAGCATCACCGAATGAGTCTATCTCAGATTCAGATGGGACAATCCAAGGATCATCATAAATAATGTTGTCTGATGTAATCATATGAATTGATGCAAATGAAGGGTCTACGTTGATTGGAGGGAAAGGAAAAGTTCCCAGTAAACCGGAATCTTTAACTAAACCTACGCCAACGTCCCTATAAGGGATTGTCGTCTTACCGACATGCTGGATACTCTCTGAAGAGGCTGGTTCGGATGAAAAGTATGACAGTTGATCAATGGTCACGATCTTACCGTTATATGGAAACTTTATCACTCTGAAGACCGATGAAACGACCACTGTCATAGCATATGACCAACTTCGACCCAAAAGAAGGTTGTAGTCTAGAGGGGCATCAACCACCTCCACATCCAGACTAACGGTTTTACCTTCTACCCCTATAGGCAATTCCTGTAGAATACCAAACGGACGGAACCCACGGCCATCAAAGGCCTTAAGGATGGTCGGGGATTGGTTCAACGAAGGAGAACCAAGCGATCTCCAACATTGAATCGACATAATACACGTAGAAGCTCCCTCATCAATCACAGTCCGATGAATAGGCCTGTTTTTGACTATCACTGGAATTTGGAAAGCCATTTGATGGGGTAGACGCGGTGTACTATTTTCTAGATCGAAGATTATCAAGTTCGGGTCCTGAACATCAACAGCTCCGATAGCTGACAAAAGTAATTTTCGTTGTGCTGGGCATGATTGCAGCACTTCTAAAGCCGACATTGCTGAGGGTGAAACAGCTAAGTCCTCAACAATGTTGTAATTCTGGGCTGCTCTCACATGTGGATTGAAAGCAGACCTTCGAAGTACACCCTTGGCGGGCGGTTTGATTACTAAGTCTGGGTTAGGTTTTTCGATCTGTAGTGGATCGGAACCAGGAGCTGAGGTTGATGGATTAGAATGAGAAGATTCTGCTTCTTTACCATCAACAGGAGCCTTACTACCATAATCTTGCGATCGAGTCGCAATCCTCACATGAGACATCATCAAAATGGGTTCTTCACTGGCAGTCGAGGAAGAACCTATCATCTTACTTTCCTGCTTTGGAAATGGATCTTTTAACACAGCAGGAGTGGGAGAACCTTTGACTATTTTCACAACCTCGGCCCGATGAGGGCAATCTCTCGTAAAATGATCCTCTTCACAAATAAGACAAGGATATCGAGGTTTGCGCTTTTCGTCATTGGTTTTCGACTTTTCCGTTTTCTCCTTCGGAGCCTTGTCTGCTTTAGCCTTCTTCTTTCCTTTCTTCTTTCCACCGTTTTTTGATTTGGCCGTAGATGACTCTACAGCGTGAATATCGGCGGAAAGTTCAGGAGAAGACTCTCCTGTTGGGGAATCGGGCAAAGTGATTATAGGAGTAGTTGAAGCCTTGGAAGACTTCTTCTTGCTCTTTGTATTCACGATACCAATCATACCATCAGCGGCATGAGATCCCGAAGGAGCAGCAGCGATTTGATTCGATTTTGGAAGATCTGGAATCTTCTCGTGTAACGTACCCGACTGAGTATAAACTAAGTCAAGGTACTGCGCCTGAGCAATGACTTGCTCCTCAGTAACTACTCCGGCCTTAGCTACATCTTCAGTAATCTTCGGTAACAATGATTTAACAAACCATTCAGCTAAGATTTGGTCCGGGATAAAAACTTTCACTAGCCTTCTTCGACGTCTCCACTCATGAATGTGATCAGAAATATACGTGGACGTTGATTGTTTTAGTGAAGTTAATAACTCCGTGCCGTTATCGTATCTGACCGGCAACTGAAAGTGAGTTAAGAACGAGGTAGCTAACTGGCTGAAATTGTAAAAAGAGGCCCGTGGTAACTCAATGTACCACTTGGCCGCGAGACCAATGAGTGTACGCTGGAAAAGACGTAAGCGGATCGAATCATCCGAGATAGAATTTGAAGCACACCAGAGGTGGTAAGTCATCACATGATTGGACGGATCCTCTCCAGACTTACCTTCGAACTTGGGTATATCACTGGGCAACTTATTTGGCATTGGCGGCCAGAACGGAAGATATTGAATTGGATCGTTCGTTAGGCGCGTCAAGTCTGGTAAATCCAAAGTTGCGATAAACAGTAACTGTCGGTTAGGATCTCTAAAAATCTGGGTCACAAGACTAGTCCCAGGAGGAGGATATCCAGGATAACTAGGAACAGGAGTCGCATTAGGGATATTATATCCTCCTGGAAAACCAGGATTAACCGGACCGTACTGGGGTTGTTGAGGTTGTTGATAAGTGTACCCAGGATACGGTTGATACTGGTAAACCGGCTGTTGGACAGCTTGCCCATGTTGGTACTGTCCCTGGTACGGTTGTTGAACAAATTGAGGTTGAGTAGTGACAACCGTACTTATACCAGGCTGACCTGTAGGCATCTAAACCGTGGTTTGAATCATAGATCCAGACAACGGTAAAGATGTCTGAGGAGTGGTTACAGAGACAGTAGAAACTGGAGCTGTCGATACTCCAGAAGTAAGTGTGCCAGATGTAGCGGTAGTTGCAGCAGCCGTTTGAGATGGAGTACTAGGTGCAATTGGCGGCTGAGTAACTACCGAAGTTACAGAAGTTTGAACATTTGACTGGACAGGTTGCGGTTGCTGGGGTGGACCATAAACTACGGATTGTCCAGTTTGAGGTACCAACTGTATGCTTGGCTGCAACACCTGTTGACCCTGTGATGGATCCCACACTAACATTCCGGGGTATTGACCCATAACAGGTTGAGGATACTGAGATCCATAACCGGATTGAGGATAGGATTGATAATTGTAAGGTGCAGTTCCCATACCTTGAACATATGACTGACCTTGAGGTGGTTGATAACCTTGACCCGAGTATGGACCTTGAGGTTGATAACCTTGAGGTAAATATGGATACTGGGGTTGACCTTGACCTTGAGGTTGATACCCTTGAGGTTGATACCCTTGGGGTTGATACCCTTGAGGTGAATATTGATACTGAGGTTGACCCTGGGGTACATATTGAGGCTGGGGTTGACCTTGAGGCACGTATTGCACCATAGGTACATACTGACCTTGAGGCTTCCCCCCAGACACGAATTGTGTACCTTGAGGTTGCCCCCCAGGCGTTAACTGAGGCTGCCCCCCAGGCGGTAATTGGCCACCTTGAGGTTGGGAAACGGGAACTGAACCTGACATCATGTAAATGTCTCCTACACCCAATGGTATATTACCACTGTTTCCAGCTAATAACCCATGATCAATGGGTTGAGGAGATGCCCCCGCAAAGGTACCAGAAAGTGATTGATACCCGGTGGGAACAGAAGGACCGCCGTGTAAGAAAGATTCAGGAGTTTGAGTAAACACGGACGACTGACCAGACATATTTACAGGAGTATAAATACCTCCAGGTGGAAAAGGAGTATGAGGTGTAGAAAAACCTACCCCTGAGTTGTCTAAATAATTGGTTAACGAAAGGTACCAAGTAGTACTTCTAGGAGGACTGTAAAAGATAGATTCACGCTCCCTGAGATCAATAGTAAGTTGATCGTCAAGGTTAGAGACGCCTATTTCTTCCTCTGGAGCAAGTTCTTCGATAGCAATCAGACCAGTAGGAAGATTTTCGGTGATAACTCGTTCTACTCTTGGTGAATCTGGAACACTAGAAGTCGGAGTAACAGGTTCAGATATTTCAGGTTCTTTGCCTGTATCACTAGTAGACGAAAAACTACCAACAAGTTCAGAAACTGTAACAGCTTCGGGATTATAACCTGTCTCTAGGCCTTGGTAATCTGAATGGACTACCAAGGAAGATTCTCCTTCTTCAGGTGAACCTACTCTACTGCCACTAGGAGGAGTTACAAGGACCTTTAAACCTTCTAGATTACTGGGGTCGTCTCGAGGAGGTTCACCCCTAAGTCTACGGGATCTTCTCAACAATTCGGCCACAGAAACAACTTCAGGAGACTGGCCCTGAAGTCTACAGGACTGTCTCGGTAATTCCGCCACAGTGAAAAACTTTTAACTACTACACACGAAAACAAAGTAAAAACTCAAATCAAACCACCTAAAGTCTCTAAAGAACCAAACAAATTTGAATCACACGCCTAAAGAATCTAGGGCGTCAAACCAAGCACAAACAGTAGCCTTCCAGACCGAAAACGCTAGTTGGAGATGAAACCCAACATCGCCGGATTCAGTACAGAAGTGGCGGGTGGAACAGTTACCCCGGCAACCTGCTTAATGAATAGACCGGCACAAGTTCCTCCACTTTAACCGTCTCGAGTGAAGTGAACCCCCCGGAAAATCCAAGTGAGTCTAGCCGACGTCTGCTCCAGGTACAGTGGGATCTTCCCTCCACCGTCACCTCGGTAGAATCCTAAAGATAATGGTCACTAAGGTTACCAACCGCAACAAATGCACCTAGGGGAACAGTCTACACTCCGACAGCACGCAAGGGCAGAGTATCAAGCTCAATCCCCTTGCCGGTTCCTTGACAATAATCCAAGGTTTACCGACAAGTGACCCCTGGCTCCTCGACAATGGTTAATCCGAGGTTTACCGTTTGTAATACGTGCGTGTCTGGCGTCGTTCCCAACGAGGGGGGATTGATCCCCTCACTGGTTCGGACACGAGCTCGTGCTTCTCCTTTAAGAGGAGCTTTCCCAGAGTACAAATGAGACAATTGGATTTATTCTATCACAAGATAAGCTACTTGTTTGGTTTTGTTGTCTTGGAGAGTTAATTACTCACCTACTCCAAGACACTAGCCTGATCTAAATTGGTGTTTCAGAGCCCTAGTAAATAAAAGTTACTACGTTGATTTTACTTTAAGCGTTAATTTTATGGTTTTTCTTAAAGACAAAAGGTAGCGGAAGTGAAACCAATGGTGCGTGGACTCGACTCAAACCACTACAAAGATGCGCCTAAGATGATTTACGCTATTTTCCTCTTTCAATGAAATTCCTAACTAAGAGAGTTGAGAAATGCAAATTTTATAGAAAACAACTTTCTTAGTAAAGACAATCAAAGAAACAATTCTCTTTATCTTTTCAAGCATACAAACATGACCACTCCTTATGTGCACGAAAAACTCTTTTTCTTTCAAAACTCTTCAAAGCTACTTGAAACAAAACTTTTCAAAGGAGATGTTTTTGTATTTTCTCTTATTTAATAAAGCATATAAATCTATTTTAACGAAAATCAATCTCAAAAACTATAAAATCTATGAAAACTTGACTCACAAGCAAATCAAAAAGGAATTTACTCTAAGCAAACCTAACGAGGCAAAAGCCTACAAAGATGATTCTAGGTTGTTTTACTTGACCACAATCAAGTCAAGGACCAGCTAATGCAGAATCAAAAGACCAGTCAAAACAAAATTCAAATCTTTTTGTTCTTTTTGTAAAATGGAATTCAATACTTAATCAACAAGTACTTCGAAATTTGCCAAAGAGACAACTCAAAGGTAAGTTGCTCTCACAGGTAGACTTTATGACAGGTCTGACTTCTAAGAAGGCTGACAAAACCAGAGAGATCTAAGGCTTGACAACTTCTACCGCCAAAGTCACTACAAGACCTACTCAAAAATCAAACCCTAGGGCTTAAACTTCTATGAAATCCACTAAAACACTCAATGCTATCGAAACAAGTTCAGGTGAAGATCTTTGACAAGAGACTAATGGATCTGGGCAGTAAAAACTAAGAAAAAGCAAAATCTAAGAGAAAAAATGCAAAAAATGGAAATTTCTTAATTTTTAGCAGGGGACGCAGGAAACCAGTTAAGCCAGGTGCGGGCCCGCTCTGTGCACACAGCAACAGTGCGTACCAGGACGCACTGTGCAATACTCAGAGGGTGCGTCCTACTGAAAAAACCAAGAAAAACAAAATTGAATCTAACCCTAAGCTAAGCCACCCAAAAACAAAGTCACAGAGCCAAAAACCAGAAAAGAAATGACTTTTCTCAGAGCGAAGTTGCATACAAAGGAAAAGACTTTCACATCAATGGAGTCCCCAGTGGAGTCGCCAATTTGTCAGGCGGAAAGAGTCGATAGTGCGGACACAACCAACCTCCCTAGGAGCCTAAGACTCTCTAGTGACAAACAATACAAACAAGAGCAATCCTTCTCTAAACATGCATTTACTATATAAGAAATCAAGTGTTTAGATCCTACCTGTAGTCCAACGCTGTTGTAGCAGTCCAGCTCCGCTGATCCGGATGAGCTCCTCCTTCACTTTGAAACCTGCATCCACTAACAATCAAACGATTAAATAGCACTTGATAATCTCATAGAATAAAACATATTTAACACATAGACCAAGGAGTACATGAAACAACTCATAAATAACAAGTTATTGAGAAGAATGGACTCATTTGCATTAATAGGTAACAGAAGGAACAATTACAACCTGAGCCTTGGTGTTGTGCAAGTCCCTCCCAGGGTCCATCAAGAGTTCTCCTTTACTTTGACAAAGCTCACCCACTTCCAAATAGAACAAGAAAAGATGGCAATCTCTCCTCACAAGCTTCTAAATGGGAGTCCTAATTCCTACAGCATCTACCCTTAGAAATGTTTAGCTTCCAACCTCCCCTCCTTCTAGCCCAATGCCTGTATTTATAGTGGTCTAGAGGAAGTTAATCAGGTCCACCATCAATGGGATAATCCCCTCTTTGGATGGGATAGCTCCCTTATTGATGGGATAAGTTCCTCTTTGGTAGGGGTACATGAACCATCTGGAGGCGCTCAATACACGTCGAACAACCTTCTAGAATGCCCTAGAAATGACCACAAGTAACTTTTTGAAGATGAAACTTGCACATTTTGACCTTTACAGGGGGGCGCACCTGCCCCTTTACATACAGAGCGTACAAGGACGCAGCTTTTGTGAACATTGGGTGCGTACCCGCAGGTAAGGTTGAGAGAACCTACGTACCCAGAGATAAATACATTTATAAAGACTTTCTCTCTTTTTGGAGTTTGACATGGAGAGCAGAGGCATAAGACTTGCCTAAGAGGATAGCATGACTGTTGATAGAGCCATACTAACTGTAAATAGCCATGGTGACATTTTTTAGTGTAACACCTAGGAGTCCTGTTGTTGATGTCCACATCAATGGCACCATAATCCCCCACACCTTGATTGATCTAGGGGCTGCCATTAATGTGATCACTAGGGACACTATGCTCAAACTTAACCTTCAAAATTCCTTAAGACAGACCTCGATAGCACTGCAGTTAGCAGACCGCTCCACTGTGACTCCCGAAGGGATTGTGGAGGATGTCCTAGTTTCTGTTGACTCTTGGGAGTACCCCGCGGACTTCTTGGTCCTTCAACCAAAGGCAAAACTCACTGGATACCCCCTCATTTTGGGAAGGCCTTGGTTAGCTACTGCGGATGCTTACATCCGTTGTCGAGCTGGGAGCATGACCATCAAGAATGGGCCTATGTCCAAATAGCTAGTCCTATACCCTCCTACCCAACCTCTATTATAACATGACTTACCACTCCGGTTGGAGGAGGGAGATGAGGGTGAAGTCTACTCTGCACATGTGCACAGTAGAAGCCGCCAAGGGAGGTCGTCTAACTGAGGATGACTTGATTGAGAATTTGATTCAAAATCCACCTCCCAGCGCACTGCCAATAGAGGGGTTAGTGGAAGGGACCCAAGCCAGTGCTTTAGTGCACCTCTGTGTGGCTGATTCGACCTCACCCAGAGTTAAAATTGTGGAATTTGTCCCTGAAAGAACCTTAAAGATCAGCTCATCCCTATCTCCCTCCCAGGAGAAGGAGTTGTGTAGCTTATTGAGCCACCATTTGGATGCTTTTTCTTGGAGCTATAAGGATATGAAAGGAGTCCACCCTTTGGTCTGTACCCATCACATTTACATCAAAGAGGATTGCAAACCGGTCACGCGTCCTTAGAGGAGAATGAATCTAGCCCTTAAAGACATTGTCAAAGAATAATTGCAAAAATTGTTGGATGCAGGATTCATCTACCCCATCTCTGACACTGAGTGGGTCTCACCTCTGGTGCTTGTGCCCAAGAAAAATGGGAAGTGGAGAATCTGTGTAGATTACTGAGAACTTAACAAAGCCACCAAGAAATACCATTTCCCTTTGCCTTTCATAGATCAAGTGCTGGATGGTCTAGCAAGGAAGAAGTTCTTCTCTTTCCTAGATGGGTTCAGCGGGTATAATCAGATCCAAATCAGCCCAGAGGACCAAGATAAGACCACCTTCACTTGTCCTTGGGGTACCTTTTCCTACCGGGTCCTTCTTTTTGGGCTATGAAATGCTCCTGCCACTTTCCAGAGAGCAGTATTGAGCATATTTGCTGAGCTGGTTCACGATTCGGTGGAGATCTATATGGACGACTTTACTCCATATGGGTCTAACTTCCAAGAAGCATTGGCTATCCTGGGAAACGTTTTAACCAATTGTATTGAGATGAACCTGTCCCTCAGTCCCGAAAAATGTGAATTCCCGATGACTGAAGGGACCGTGCTAGGTCATACCATTTCTTAGCAAGGATTACAGGTGGATCCTAACAAAATTGCTATCATCCAAAAGGTTCCATCTCCTCAAAAGGTAAGAGATGTTCGGAGTTTTCTAGGCTTAGCAAGATATTATAGAAGATTCATTAAAGATTTCAGTAAGCTAGCCTGGCCATTGTTTGGCATCTTGGGGAAAGATGTTGAGTTTAAATGGACTGACGATTGTCAAGGGTCTCTGGATGAGTTGAAACATAAGCTGGTGTTTGCCCCAATCTTGAGAGGTCCAAACTGGGCCCTACATTTCCACATCCACACCAATGCCTCGAACAAAGCCACAGGGGCAGCCTTAGGACAAGTTGAGGAGAAACTACCGTATGCCATATACTTTGTCAGCAAAAATCTATCCAAGGCAGAGATGAACTATACTGTATCCGAAAAGGAGTTCTTGGCTATAGTCCATTCCCTAAACAAGTTCAGACACTACATCGCTGGTTATCAAACATTCATACACACTGATCATGTTGCGATTAGATATTTAATGAACAAGCCTGATGTAAATGCTCGTATCATTAGACGGTTACTTTTGTTGTAGCAATTTGATGTGACCATTGTTGACAAGTTAGGTAAGGAAAATGTTGTTGCTAACTTTCTGTCTAGATTGGATTTTCCTACAGGTGAAGGAGGGACAGTGGATGACCAGATGCTAGACGAACACCTGTTCGCTATTTCAGTACTCTCTCCATGGTTTGCTGATATAGCAAATTACCTAGACTCAGCACATTTCCCTCCACACCTATCCTCAAGAGGGAAGAGAAAAATTGTGAGGAAAAATGCTCCATTCACTTTGATTTGGGTCAACCTATTTAAACTTGGCCGAGATCAGATCTTGAGGCGTTGTGTTAGGGAGGAGGAAGTTTTCGACATCCTCCTAACCTTTCACGATGGGCCCTGTGGAGGCCACTTTGAAACAAAAAGGACTGCCTTCAAAATTCTACAGGCAGGCTACTATGGGCCCACTCTTCATCAAGATGTTAGAAGATACATCAGCCAATGTGACCGATGTCAAAAGATGGGGAAACCGACTCAAAGGGATGAAATGCCCCTCCAAACTCAAGTGACCTTCGAGCCATTTGAGAAGTGGGGCATGGATTTTGTGGGTCCTATCAACCCTCCTTCAAAGCAAAGGTCCTACATCATTGTGTGCACAGACTACCTGACAAAGTGGGCAGAAACAAAGGCAATCAAGGAATCGATAGAAGAAAAAGTGGCTGATTTTTTAAGGGAAAATGTCTTCTACAAATTTGGCTACCCAAGAGAATTGGTCACCGATCAAAGAAGTCAGTTCACCTCTAACCTGATTGAAGACCTACTCGTTCATCACAAGATCAAGCATAGAACTTCCACCCCTTATCATCCACAAGAAAATGGGCAGGTGGAAGTCACTAATAGAGTGTTGGAGGAGATTTTGACTAAAGTGGTGAGCAGAAGCAAGAAGGATTGGGTAGATCGCTTGGTTGAGGCCACTTGGGCCTACAACACCACTTGGAAAACTACAACAGGCTTCAAACCTTATGAGCTGGTCTATGAGAAGAAGGCTCTACTGTCCATAGGATTCGAGTACAGCGCATTGAGGGTGGCAGCTTAGCTAGACCTAGATCTCAACCATGCGCAATAGGAAAGATTACTACAACCTAATGGATTAGATGAACAGAGAATGCAGGCCCTCCTCCACTCAGAAGTGGTTCAACTCCAGAGAAAGATATGGCATGACCGGTACCTTAATGAAAAGCAATTCCAGCTAGGAGATTGGGCACTGCTATATGACTCAAGATATAAGGATTTCAAAGGGAAACTGAGGACAAGGTGGTTAGGACCATATACAGTGGAAAAATGCAACGACAATGGTTCAGTCCTTATCAGGACCATTGATGAAGAAGCCATCCCCATGCTTGTCAATGGGCATCGATTGAAAATCTACAAGAAACCCCTTTCAAGACACGAGTTCATTGAAACTTTGGACAAATCAGTGCTGGTAGTGGAGCAAGGCCCTGCCTCTACTCCACCCACACCTTGAGTAACAAAAAAAAAAAAAACACAAAAATGGAATAAAAAGATCCCTGGGTGAAAACTTCTTAGAGGCGGCCGGGGCAGACAGTGAGGGTGAAAACCTCATGGAGGCACCCCAGTTGTCTCACAAAAAAAAAAGAGAGAAAAAACAATCCTAATCTCTGTGGAATAATTTCAGGTTGCAGGGAATACATTGCAAGTAAGGAGGGTCATGCAAAGCAAGGACAGGGGTCTGCACCAGGCTACATGACACCCTCACAGACACTTCCGCCATGACCATTCACCTTTCCTAGGCTTTGATCGCATTCGGGTTCAGATTTCACCTTCTACAGAAGGCTCTGCCTCTTCTACAGGAAGTCTATGTCTTCTACAGGAAACATCCTGTAGAACCTTCGGTCAAGCCAAAATCAATCTTGGAGGGGAATCTGAAGGTTGGAATCTATTTTTTAGGCCTACAGCCACCCCTGTTTCCACCCATCACCATATGGCACCCTATTCCATCTCTTTACACCTCCGTCACCCACCTGGTTATGTGTTCCTGCATAGTCATACAAGAAACCTTGTTTTCCTCAGATTGCCAGAAAGAACTTTTAGTCACAAATCAAGCAGTGATGTCTAGCTCACCCTACCTATCAATCTCCATCTGGACTCTTCAGCAGCCAAATCTCTCATCAGCCATGTAACCTTGCTCATTTAGCTTGCATCCCAGGAGGAGAAGCAACTACAGGACATCGTACAGGAATCCTGTAGCAGCTGATCCCTTTGGTAGACATACTCTGGAGGCAGGGACAGCTGAAACCAACAAAGGGAACATGCAAAAGGCTCCTCTTGGACGTGAAAACAACCTCGGCGGCTGAAACCAAACAGAACCTGTGCATGCAGCATTAACAACCGGAGGATCAGGTTCCAAAACCAGTGCATACAGCATAAACGCATGAAGGAATGGGTTCTAACACCCATGCATGAGGCAGCAGCGAATGAAGGAATGGTTGCGAGACCCAAAATCTGCATAACGCGGCCATGGGCACGTAGGTAAGTGTCTAAAGCCATTCATCAATTGCATAAACTATATTTCAAAAACTGCATGCCTATGAAAATGGTTCAGATTCAATGGGATCAGTGGCGAGTCAACTGGCCACACTCAGCCAGTTACATATCTTTGTGGGATCCGAACAAGCTCAGTTATGTTCCAAATTACCGACGAGACGTGCAACCGACATGTGTGGAGTGTCCAGTTGGGGAAAATCGTCGGGACTCACAGTGGTGGCGGTGGTTAATGGCAGAGGGGAGATGATGGTGGTGAGAGACATGTAGAGAAATGATGGTCGTGACGTTGGATCAACGGTTCAGCCCAGCCACCTCATCCCCTCGCCACGAATTATGCCACAGTTAAAAGATGCTCGGCTGAAGACTCTCACCACCCTCTGTTCATTTGCACTTGCAACGCCCTCGGCCGAAGTACACATCCTCTGCTTCCAAAATCTGTTAACCTATCATCCTCCACTGAGTTTTTCGGCCTATTTCAAAAATCTCCCAAATGCCGAGCTCATTCAGAGGTGTAGTGACATCCTATAGAAGACGGCAAGAGTTCTACAGGAAGAAGCTCTATAGGAAGTACGTCACAGCGTTCTGGAGGAGGGAAGCCTAGATTTTTCCTCGTCGAATTTCGAGTTCCGAGAGAGGTAGGCTCGAAATGCTCTTCCATGCATGGTATGTTTCAAAAAGGTGGTGAATTGAACTGTCTTGAATTGGAGAGTCAGAGAAAATTCTCCCTGTGAGTTGGAAATAGCAATTTTCATGTGTGTTACACGGAATTTCTTAGTTGTTTCTGCGTCAAAATTCTCCTCCACATTTCCTGTTAAAAGAAAAAAATTCTCCTATAGGAAAGATACGCAACTGTGAGGGCTAGCCTGTGTATGAAGAATTTGAATTTGCATGTTTGTATGTATGCTGGGAATAAAAATTGAGCTCTACACTCTGTCTATGGAAACCCAATTTCTCCTTTGATAAACGGACAGTTGAGTTCTGGGCAGCAACAGCCTTAGAACCAGGGAATTGGTGCTAATTGATAATTGAAATCCCTTCTCAAAGTTCAGGGGAGAAATCCATAAACAAAATTCCCTTTTCTGATCAAAGCATAAAACAAAGCACTCTCACCATGCCAGGGGGGTTTATCAGGAAAGAAACCTCGAATCCCAGTAAGCTACACGAGCATCCTGAGGTGGTGGATCTCTTCACTCGTGCCAATTGGATGTCCTTTTGTGACAAAATTCGGGGTCATGACAATGAGATAACGGAGGAATTCTTAATGTCCCTGAAACGTGAATCAAAGACACAAGCCACAATGAATTTTAGGGGTTTGACACTAGAACTGACCCCTAAGCTCATCAACCATGTTACTGGCCTACCATTAGGGCTCCCTTGGAGCAAGGAAGAGAGGTCATTGGGCCATGCAGCCAAAAAAGCATTCTTTCTGCCCAAGGAACATCCTATAGAAGACAAGAACAGGGTTCGGAGAACCAGCTTACCTCCTCTCTGGGGCAAAGTTAGCTTCCAAATCATGAAATACATTACCTATGAAGGGAGGTTCAGCATTGTCTACGGCTATCATTTCAGGTTGTTGAGTGAACTAAGACATGGAATGGATTTACCTCGAGAGAAGAAGTTAAGCATCCCCTATTCTATTCTGCAGTCATTAATTGAATGTGGCACAAAATTGAGTGAAGGGACACCGGATTAGTTAGCCCATCATGGGCTCATCAAACTTTTAGTGGAAGATGCCCTCCACACCTACACTATCCCCCTCTTTTGGGAAATTTTCCGAAACATGTCAAGAGATGATGATATTATAATTCTGGCCAAGGAGCTCACCTCATCCAGCAGTGAAGAAGGGGAACACACTGAAGCAAGAGAGAGAACCAGTGGTAAAGAAACACAAGACAAGCAAACACAGAAAGGACAGAAAGAGAAACGGGAAAAGGGCGAAATTGTTGAGCCTAAAACAGTGGCAGGAACAACGGCACAAACACCTAGGGAAAAATGATTGCAAAGTAGAGTAGAGAGGGTTGAAAAAGTCCAAATGAAGAGTATCACAGCCAAAGTAACCACATAGAAACAAAGGGAAAAGACACCCCTAGGCAAACAGACAGAAACAGTTGACACAAGGATTTCTACAGGAAGCAAGAAAAAAGAGCAGAAAAAGGAGAAATCACCCGAGATATTGGCCAGGGAAGCACATCCCCAAAACAAAAAGGGAAGTGAAAAAGGGAAACATCCATGTACTTTAAAGCAAGAAGGAGCACACGGATAAAAGTGGGCACACCCCAACCATAGTCAAAAGAGCCAATTATCATTGAGGACGCCATAGCTAAACAGAAGGAGGAGTCTCCCCCAAAGATATCCATCACCTACG
The DNA here is from genome assembly GCA_031772625.1 of Pinus tabuliformis. Taxonomy (NCBI): domain Eukaryota; kingdom Viridiplantae; phylum Streptophyta; class Pinopsida; order Pinales; family Pinaceae; genus Pinus; species Pinus tabuliformis. The sequence goes on from CM062820.1 coordinate 1,547,535,145, forward strand.
AATGAGGAAGCCCGAAAACATCCACCTGGAGGGAGAGGATTAAAATGATGGACATAAAGACAGTGCTACAGGAAGTTGAGACAGTTCTACATGAAACTCTAGCTATGTTAGAGGAGACCGAGAAAATGGAGGAGAAGGTAGCGAAATGACCACAAGGAGAAGAAAAGGTCGAGAAAATATTGGAACCAAGCCCTCAGCCTAGTGTAGGCTCCTACTAACCTATTAGATGACGGGAAGATAATTCCCTAGAAGTTCGCGGTGCCACTTTTCTTTGCACTGGAAGAAGAGAGAGTGAGGACTCACACTTGGATGAGGATCACCAAGTCCAAAGGTGTGGCAGATATAGGTCCCCTTGAAGAACAACTAAAGCAGCCAATAAATGAATTGGCCATGGTAAGGCATGTGGAAAGCAGTCGGAGGGCCAAGCTACAGGAAGAGAACGAGCTGCTAAAACAGCAACTACAGCTACAGGGACACTATCAGGAAGATAGGCCCCACATCTTGGGAGAACAGTAGCAATAGGAAAATCCCCCAATAGACAAAGAAACCCATGATGAACAGCAGAGAAAGGATCGGCTGCAGGCGAAGGTTGAGGCACTGACAAGACAGCTACAGGGGAAGGAGTTGCAGGCAGCAGAGGAGATACAGTCTCTAAGGCAACAGGTACAAGAGAAGGAAGCCCAACTGGCCTGCATGGCTAGCTCGGCAATAGAGGTCGTGCAATGTAGATAGCCTACCAAGTCATACGCCCTATACCTTAAGGATCAATGGTTGCAGTTCCAGATTAACACCTTGGCCCAAAGGGGCACCATGCAATTTCAAAATTACCATCAATTCATGGCTCTGTGTGACAGTAGCTCATTAGAAGATAAGGCCAAATTATCAGAGTTCTATTTACACAACTTGGCCCTTCCAAACATGAATTCGTGGGACCCCAATGCTGTGGTAGGAGATGTGCAACTTATGGCCATGGCCTCTTGGTTGAATCATGAGGAAAAGAGGGCAGCAGAGGTCTGAAATATTATGAACAGGGAACTCAGTGAGCCACTAATGATCGGAGCAGAGCTGGAGGATCCCTTAGCATTGATAAACGCCTACCAACACTTGGCCAACAACTCTGAGGCCCTACTAGATTACATTGAATGACAAGATCAAGCCATCGCTCACTTCGAGGAAATAGAAAGACTATTGGGGGATAACTGCATTCATACTTGCACAAGGAGGTGGAACACACTGTCCCATAGCTTGAAAATAAGATAATACCACTCCCCAAAAAGGATGAGGGAGGCCTTGGCAAGAGTACCCCTCTACAAACAGTCAATTCAGAATCTCTAGGCCAACTGGATCAGCGTAAAGTTCAGTCCTCCCTTGCTTTTAAGGCTGCTGGAAGGAGTCAAAGAAGAAGAGGAACAGAGGCAGTGGGAGGAAGTGGAAAGAAAGGCAGGATTCCATACCTGTGAAGAAGACATTACGTCGGAGGATTGGGATGTGAGGGAAGCAATCAAAGCAATCAAAGATGATGAGCTGGACTAGTTGCTCAGAGGATGAGCAACCCATTTAGCAGGGGGGTGATGATGAGCCCCAAAAATGGGTAACTTATTCGGCTCATTCTGCCTATTGTTCTCCATTAATCTGCCATTCTTCATAGTTTATGCATGCTTTTGAGTATATTTATGTTGATTGAATGAATGAGGATAGTCACTTGACCATGAAGACTAATACATGTTTATTGCAGATTTTTGAACAACTTTTGGACCAAGGTCAAGCATTTATGAGAAATTTGAAAGCCGAATGCAAGGGGAAAACACTGAGGATTCCTAGGGAGGGTGCCTCCTGCACTAAATGGCCTCTTCCATGAGTTCTCCACCATCAGCTCGGAGTTCAGCAGCCCACCAACGTTGATTCCCAAGGGCAGCCGAGAAGCTTTTATGAAGTGACTGAGTACTGGCAGTTTTGAGGAGCCAGCCCCTTAGATTAAGGAGGACTGTTGGAGGTCCTCGTAGTGCATAAGTAGGAAGGCTTCCAGCCTTCGTAGGTTACTTTTTGAACAATTTTATTTCGCACTATAGTGCTGCTTAGTTTCTCAGCTCATTTTGTAGCATCCGCTGTACAACTTCTTTTGTGACATGGTTATTTTTGAGTAATGGAAAGCAATTTCATTTGGCATCAGTTCTGAGCTTCTTCTTAGGAGCCTGTATCTCTTGGGGTTGGGCCCAACCCAAGTGCCAAGGCCTCCTTTGTGTATTGTTATATGTTTTTGATGTCTTTATAAAACAATTTCTGTTGAGTAGATTAAAATCTTGCTTGGTTACCTAGGTCATTGTCGATGATTACAAAGGTTTTTCATCTTTAGATTGATTTGGTAGATTGATAATGGAGAATATCTTTAGAAAAAGGCTATCAAGCACCCCTGCTCTCACCTTTCCCTCCGTGGGACCATGAGATGAGACCAAGGTGTCCTTGCCGCCACCAAAAACACTATCTTTGCTTCATCATGCAATTGTTAGTGTTAGATTCTCATTTGCAAAAGTTGATACCAGTTGTGGTTACATGCTCAGGTTCATGATTGCTTAGTTTGCACAGCTATTTCACATGATTTCGTTGCAAATAAACTCTTGTTCATTTTCTTTGCTGATATTTAGGTCAGATTAGGTTAAAGTAGCTAGGTCTTTGGTTTTCTGAGTCTTTGTTTGATGAGTTTCGAAAATAACTTGCAGAGCACCTGTGATACCTCTTTGCCTACCCCTGTTCCATCAATACCGCCTGCTCCATCCACTAACTCAGATTCTTTCCCCTCATTTGCCACGTTCCCTCACTTTGACCTAATTTCCATATTTTTGTGCAACATTGCTCTACCCATCCTTGAGCAAATCCAACCATCCTCAGCACTCATCCGCTTCGTTCGCTAGGTCCTGGACCCATCAACATCATCATCCAACCTCCATACCCACTTATTCACCATTCTTCCACCATCAACCCTCCAAAAATCCCTTTTGGAACATCCTGTAAAACATCGTGTAGAAGTTACAGAACATCCTGTAGAACCCCTACAGACTTCCTGTAGAAGCTCATGAAAGCAATTTCTTGAGATCCGATCACTGTGAGACACTCTGGAAGGGTACTAAGGACCCCTTAGGCCCTCTTCTCACCTTCCCAACCTCCTACAAGCACATACTCCATTTCCTTTCGCCAATCAACCTCTGCACAGTCAAAATAGTCAAAACACATGCAAAGTGATTCCACAAATATCTTTCAAAACTACAAAAAGATGTTTCTTTTTAGATTTCACTTCAGAAGTAGCTTAGACACATGCAATTTACCTCCCCAATAGCTAATGCCATCCAGTTCCACCACTTTCATCTCTTTTCTTGCACCAGTAGGACTAGTCGGTAAAACTAGGGTTTGTTAGGGTTTGCGTTTCTTTTTGGCTTTCAACTTCTTTATGCAAGTAGATTAGCCTCTCGTTGAGTTCGCTTTCATCCATCACAGTTAAAAGCTTCTTTTGAGAGCTCATAGAAGTTGGCTTAAGCTCCTAGCGAACTTGTGCCATCTGATCAAGTGACAGCCTGCGGCAAGAGCTAGTACTTGTGCATATAGCATCGTCGCTTCCAAGTTTGTTACGAACTACAGGGTTGATAAAAGTAAAGAAGGGAGTCCCAGGAGTTGCAAAATTATTGATGCAATACTAGAGCCCACCGATTTGTTAGAACTGTCGTGGTAAGAACAAAAATGAACCATCTAATTTTGTTTTAAATGGAGGCTTTTCTTTTTATGAGTTGATGTCCTCTCTTGGACCATAACTAATTCTATTTTTTTCTTCATAGTAGGAAGTCTAACTTCTCATGTGACAGCTCCTCTTGTATTTTAAAAGTAAAAAACAAGTGAATAATACTTATTCATAACAATATATTAAGCTTCACATATGTTATCCAACATTACTCTTGGCCCCATGCAATGCCTCAAAAATATTTATAATTAAATATAGATAATTGTATTTGCAAAAAAATATTCCACGAGGGGTATCATAGATTTGCATGTTGATATATTTGGTCCCTCTTGGTGCTTTGTAGAACAGCGCAACTCACAGGTAACTACTAGTAAACCTTTGGGGTCAATGATGTGTCCTCCTCTTCATAAACTAGGTCACAAATAAGAAGATTTGAACATTGGATCTCTCTGTTGTCACAGATTTCACATTACTTCCATCACCATTTGAGTTGCTCCGCCAAGGACATCTATGGCCAACATTGATATTTTTTTGCTATTAATAATTTTTTTAATTATTATTTTATTATTTTTAAATGTAACATTACCTGACAACATCTCTCTCATAATAAGTTATAAAGTTCATATTGGTGCAATAAAAATCTAACGTGTATCTTTTTCTGTAACTAGAATGAGAAGTTTGTATTTAAATGGAAGTTTGTGCCTACATCACAACGAATCCATCAAGAAATACATATGTATATATTAAAAAATTATTTATGATCCCCCTTATCCAACAAAACTACAAGCTTTTCTAGAGACACTCCAAAATGGAGAACATAAAAAGAATTTTGTAGGTATATATATTACAAAACTAGCCCAGTAAAAAATGAAGTTTACATGTCATACTATAATTGATTGATTGATAAAGGGGCCCTTTATAATTATTTAAAGTCAATTCATGTAGCTTCGATGGAGAGAACAAGGCCTAATTTGGCCACACCATTTATTAGCACATAATTCCACATCTTTCTTGAAAGAACCCTATAGTTGCTTTCCTAATTATTTTCATAGTAATTTCTAATGTTTTCTTCCCTTGGAGAGGAGCTCTCCAATGAATGTTGATTGAGCGGCGAGTCTCCTAAAACAATGAGAGATGCTACCTTTTCTTCTCCAACTAACTATCCCTGGGTAGAGGGCATAAGCTTCAACTTTGGTTGTTTTTCATGCATTTTCCCATTAATATTATGCTAATTTTAACTTGTAGAAATTTGAGGTGTACTATGAGGTAATTATTTTTATGTTTATGCATGATTTGATGTGTATTATTAGGTGGACAATAGGGATTTTAGGTTCAGTTAAAAATATTCATAGTAGTATACACAAATCAAAAGTTTAGATTTATGTGCAAAGTAGTTATGCCATGTTTTGTCTTTTAATTAAATTGGTTAACTAAAAAAATATAATATGAACAAGTCATATGAAGTGAGTTGTGGTTTTGGGCATGTGGAATTGATAAGTCATGGTATTGTAGCAAATCCTAATGTGGGAGTAAATTTCCATGGTTAAAAAACTTTTCCCATGTTTATTTAAATGTTTGACTTGTATATTAATTCTTTATAGTTAATAATAAAATAATAGTAATTTCAAATAAAAATATAATTTAGTTATTTTTTATGATTTTTTTCAAGTTTTATCAACATGACATGTATCATGTAGTAAGTGTTTTTATGCTAATGGGCATTTGTATGATTGTACTAATTTAATTTATATATCTACACTAATTATAGATTTTAAATCATAAACAAACAAAAACTGAATTAAAATATGACTAACTCCTTCTAACTTGTGAGGTGTGAGAAACACATAATGAAATAATGAATTAAAATATAAATCCCTCCTAAGAAATTCATATAATAAATTAAAATATAAATCCCTCCTCAGAAATTCATAATTTTTAATGTTGGAGTATGAGAAATGCGTATTTTTTTAAATTATTTTGAAATGATTACTTAGTTTTTAAAATTATTTTGAAACGAGATATTCCATAAAATGGAACTTTTATTTTAACCAAATTGAGTGCTCAAATAAAATAAAATATATCCATATTGAAAATAATCGAATTAAACAATAAAATAAAATACATCTATATCATAATATAAATGAATGAAATATATTTTAAGAATTAACTTTGTTTTAATAATGAAATTTAGAATCAAGTTTGGTAACATGCATCCAAAACGAAAAGCTTTTGTTTGTTTGTTGTGTGACTGACCAAGCACGGCATGAAACCACCTTCATTCTTCACGCATCACTGAGGTTATCCCACACATACAACCGTGTCCCCCGAGAGCTATAAAACTGGGGCGTCCACAGCAGAATGATAAGGATCGCAATAACTTCTGGCATTTAAACTGATTATTAGTATTTGACGCGGCCATGAGGATCAGGGCATTTGGCTTCGGCTTCGCTTTACTTGCAATGTTACTCCTCCTGGTTGTGGACGCACAGAAACCGCAGCGAAAAGTAGTCATAACGGGTGGCTGTAACTCGGAGAAAATCCCAATCGGAGGTGTTTTCTATACGACTGTCAATGCCCTGCTCGCGAATCTAGAAGCAAATATAATGGCCTTCCCATATTATTTTGAATATGTAATGGCCTTCCCACTGTTAGAAGGGTATCATAGACATACAATCCAATAATTATAACATATTTTAGTAGTATTGCATCTCCTTTATTTTCCTTGTTCACCAAAGATGTTGAGTTTTGTTGGAAATATCCGTGCCAATAAGCATTTGAGAATATAAAGAAATGTTAATGAAAAGACCTATTATAAGAATTCATAATTGGAACTTTCCCTTTCACATTCACATCTATGGATAGATAGGGAAATTGGGGAAACTCTAGGTCCTTAAGAGAGTTGAATCTTTCCCTTATTAGGACAAATTCCGATTTCACTACATCTATAATTCCCCTTTTGGTTCTCATAACTAGCGATGACACAGAGGCAAGGAATTCCAATGGATAGAGGCAGGCAATCCGAAGAGCCAGAAGAGGAAGCGAACAGTCAAGGGACGAACTGGCTTTAAGCCATGATCAGACAGGGAGCAGGGGGAGATAGAATAGAGAGTGAAGCAAGAAGCAAAGAACAGAGAAGTTGAGCTAACCTGCAAAGCTAAGGCAGCATCAAGCAGACAGAACTGAGAAGGCTTGAGAGGTTCAAGAAATCCCTGTGAGGATATCTGTTGGGAACTGAGTACCAAATTGGACTCATCCCATTAAGATGAGTTGAGGTCGAGACTTGGTAAGGGGGAGTCTGTGTAGTCTAGTGGCTTGGGGAATCCAAGTACCACCCTACTAATCATCATCTGTTACAGGAGACTCGAATTGAGCTCCTCATTGTAAAAAATCTTCTTAAAGACACAATAAGAAAGGCCACCACTGAAAGCTAGACCTGGAGACGTAGCCCAGGTTGATTGGGTGAACTCCTTATTAAATTGTTGTCTTTTTGCATTTGCTAGATGTGTTTCTCTAACTGTTTTCCAATGCCTGTGCATTTCGCAATGTTATCGATCTGTTGCTTAAAATAACATAGGCATATTCGAGCGCATGAGTCTGTAATACCTACATTAATTAACTGAGATCATTCATAAGTGATTTTCATATCACCTTCAAATCCTCCATGTGAACCACATTTCACAATATTTCAAACTAGGTTCTCAAATCTGCTCAACATGAGCAACCCAACAACCTCTCTATGTTCTCATATGAAAATGAAAACATATGTGAAAACTACTCAAACATGCTACAGATGTACAATATGCCTTACAAGCACTTGTAGCACTCTTTCACTCTCACCAATCTTTTTTTTTCAATAAACATGACACACACACACACACACACACACACACACATACACATACACATATGTATAGCAAATTATCCTAATCCACATCCAATCAAATACCAAGGGAAATACCATGGTATTATTATACTCATGCTCAAGCATACCAAGGTATTTTTTATTCATGGTCAGATCCTCAGACACAAACTCCTAATTGGCACATCTCAGTTGCAGCCGCACACACCTACCTTCCTCCTAGCAGCTAAAGGCCTCTAGTCACATAAATGTGCCTATCTCCCAGTGGCTAGGGTAGAGTATAGGGAATAATGAAATGCATCTCAGCCCAAACCTCTTCCAAACATCTAGAACTCATTCCACAACTACTCCAGCACTTACACCATTAATGAAAGGTCCTGCAAATGACATAGTTATCTCCACATTCCCAAGCAAAGCTACTCCACAACCTTCAAATCCACGTGCACATAATCGAATACCATCTAGTGGAATGAAACAATCGTACACAAGTAAATACAACATACAACTGCAACCAATCATGGTCAATACCTGTACCAAATAAGCATATGCATAAGCAATCATCTAAAACTCAACATCTGTAACACACAGCAACAACACTGTAACACACACCAATGCTAACAATCATATAGCTATTCTACTAACTAGTTCACATCCAACACAAATTCATAACCTAGCTTATATCAATGTCAACCATTAAAAACAACACTAATGCAAACAATCTACATCTTTGGAATTGATGGCAACTCTAGCTGATCAAAACAACTGATAGTGACCTTTGAATATTGATAACTTCAATTACTTCCCTTTTAACATCAAAGATAAAGGGATATAATAAACAATGGTAACCATAGTTGAACAAACAATACTCCCCCTAGGCACTAGATAGATCTTATCATAATATATCAACAAGCAACAAAATCTCTTTCTCCCCATAGCAACATGACAATGAGTGGGAGCAGTAATAACTCTATCAAATACTCTCTCTCTTGAAGCAGCAACAACAATCTCTCCATGTCATGGAAGTAGTAGAAAATATGATCACCAACACATAGAGCCAACAGCAACAACAAACCCAAACAATAGTTCCATCGACACCAAAAACACTATGAGGCCAACTCAAACAACATCACCATACTATAACCATAAATAGAGAAGAACTATCTCTCCTAACTCAATCAGCAATAATACCATCCTGTAATCAACCATATTATCCTTGAAAAAAAATAGTAGTAGCAAATACATAGATAAGGCCAAAGCAACAATCATGAGCATCCATACTCCCTCAGGTAGAAACACAACGACTATATCTTCTTAGAAAACACACTAGACAAACTCCCTCTCAGCGTTATCATCATCAAAAACCTACAAAGAAAGCCTTCTTGTTGAAAGTTACACCTCATGGACCAAATGACTGACTCTTGACCAAAGGGCTTCAACATAAATTACAAGGCTTCATAGATATCTTACATGGTTGTAGAAATCAACTGACACCAAAGACTCCAAGGACTCAATATTTACATCTTTCACCTAATGCACTGGAGCAATGAAAACCAAATACCAATTTGCACTAATGTGTGCTTACGTGGTTGAATAATTATTTTCATGAAAATGACCAACATAATTCACACACACTTTTATAGGACTACATCATCAAATACAAGACTATGACAATGAAATCCAAGATCACATACACTTTGACTCAACACACCTGAGAGCCATTACAATCTCCAATAGAATGGATAGTATGCTCAACTTTCATAGTAGAAAATACAAGGATAGAGCATGATAAGACTCATCATTTTCATCATTACAAGGATTCATAATAAATCAAAAACATGTACACAAATCTAACAATCATATAGCTCCTATACTAACTAGTGCACATCTAGCACAAATTCATAACTAGGTTGAGTCTTGACATCAATGCCAACTGTCAAACATAACACCAATGCCAACAATCTCCCCCTTTGTCATTGATGGCAACTCCAGCTAATCAAAACAACTGATACTAACCTTAGAAAATTGATATCCTTGATCACACCCCCTTTGAAATAAATGGGAAAGGGATAAACTCATCAATGGTAACCATAGGTGAATAGACAATACTCCTCCGAGACACTAGCTAAATCTAATCTCAATATATCAAAAAGTTGGAAACTCTGAATATACGGCTGCCCATTACTTGCAAAGATTGGTTGCTCAGATCCTCGGTAAGCTTGTTGGAATTATGGTTGTTGATATTGTACTAGCCATGGTTGCAAAGCCATGTGCTGTTGTCCAATATTGACCGGTTGACCAAGATGAGGGGTAATGGTACCCATTTGAGCCTGGGTCATTCCGTTTAATGAACCACTAGTCGGTGATTGTGGTTGTGTTGCAGTGACAAGAGGTTGTTGTATTACAACCTGAGAAACTTGAGGTTGGGATACAACAGGCAACGCTTGTACTTACGACACAGTCATAATTGCCGACTTAGTGGGGATATTTGACACAGGTAGACTTTGTTGCATTGAGTATACAACTCTTGGTTGTCGAGGCAGTATCGGCACCCAACAGCTAGATATAATTCTAGCATAACCTAAATTCTGTTGTGAACTCTCGTATGTTTGTTCTCCCGGAGGAGACAATGAAAGGGTATATTGCCCCCCATACGGCGGTAATCCAGTGCCTAAAGAAATAATTTTCCTTTGAGGACCGGACCACCCAAATTGACACTACGAAGGATCAATTTGCTGAGACTCAACATAAGAGATTCCAGATATTATTTTGGATGAACAAACGGGAACAGACCATACTGTCGAAACAGCCCCTGGATGAATTCCATCCAGCAATTAAGAGCTAGTTGGGATAGATGTTACGCCGGCGAACATTGTTGGAGTAACAGCAGGAAGTTCTGCCACTGTTGTGTTAGATGACACAGTCCTAGATGTCGACGGTTTTTCAGAGATATCTAGTCTATCCAAAAGATTTCCTAGCGATTCTACATGAACTTCCGATGATGGGAGACTAATTTCTAACGAAGAAGGATATAGGGTGATCCCAACTCCAAAATGCGATGGAGTTCTAAATGGAGGATCTTCCACAATCTGTTCTATGGAAATCAATCCAGGTGGAAGAGGTAGACCGTCAGGTCCGTAAAATATTTCCGGTGCCGAAGAAGGTATAGATTCTGCAGCAACAGATGTTTGGGGAATAGCACCTTCTGAATCAGCTGTAGATGGAACCAGTTCAGGAATAGAAGTGTTTACCATCACACTAGGATCAGTTGTAATGTCCTCCTGTCGCTGCGGAACTTCTTCTGTAGAGGCAGGGATACCAGAAATGTTTGGAGTAACCGGAGTCTCCGAGGATGTTGGAACACTTGTTCCAACTGAACCAGGGGACTTTGAACCAGTTAAACGAGTTTGCTTCATCTGGAATAGTTTTATTTCTGGAGACAAAGACGGTTGACTCATAAGTCTCCGTGAACGATGGGTTTTTGATTGACTTTCTTCCATGATTGTGGATTACTCAATCAACTCAAAATAAAGGGGAAAAATGATTCCGAATTAAATGAATTTTAGATGCTTTGACACAGCTTGTTTTTTCAAATTTTAAGAGTCGAGAAAAAACAAAAGATGACTCTAGTCACCTTCAATTTTTAATGAGCCTGATGTGACAAGTGCTTAGATGGACCTTTTACTTTAAGGAGTCTGAAAAGGAACGAAAGAGACTACTCTGGAAATCTAGACAGAGGGATTACCAAACCAATCGCAAAACTACAGAATACTTTTTACGGTACGGTAGTCAATCTTCCCAAATGCTGTGTTCAGTGCATTGCAATCGATAGGGTGGTAGACACGGCTTCCTATGGATGAAGGATATAGCCTATTGTGGTCTCCCAATATATACTCGATGGTACTTGGGAGCACAAGTCTGTACTAGCACTTGTTGTCTCAAAGAGGAGGAATCACCCAACCAACAATGAAAGCGATAGTTACCAAGCTTTACGATGCCGGAATACGTCTCTAGCCTAGACTTCTAAATGTTGTGCATTAGATTCCAAAGCATTTCTATGTTCATTGAATTTATTTTATAGTTGATCTTGCTTAAGAAATTTTTCTTTCAGGTTCACCGCGTGATGTAGATATATAATTCCTAAAATGCAATCTAAGATGATAAACAATCGTTTAATCTTCTTTTTGCAATGAAAATCCTAGCTACTAAGGAAAGAGAAATGAGATTCTTTCAACATAGAGCATACAACACACACTAGATGCATTTTCCTAAATCAAACCAACAAGCAGTCTAAATGCAAATGCACATGCATGTATTCGTCTTCCGCTTTCTTAATGTGTGAATGACAAAAAGAATGATGAGTACAAATCTGAATTATCTTTTCAAAGCGACAATACTAACAAGTCTCTTCGAAACGAAAGAAAGATAATGACGACATTTTGCGATTTTGAATTGAAAACTGCTTTCGACACTTGAAAAACTACTAATTCAAATCAAATACAAGAGTAAGAGTATAATCGACTATCAAGAACAATAGGATTCTTTTCTTTGACTGGAAACGACACTTGCGACACTTTCAAATCAAGAAACGATAGTTTGATTACACTACTTCTTTGTAAAAGAGAACTGTAAATGGCGCACAATACATAAAAACTTTCACAGTTCTTTACACAATGGAGGCGGAATGATGGAAAGGAAGGGAGTTTCTATAGTGGTATACTAATCACAGACATCAAAACTCGTGAATAGAGCTGAAGAGAGTGAAGAAATACCAAAACCTGGAGGCAAAATTAGCCTTTTCTGATCATCTTACCTATAACACAGGGAAACAGGGATGCATCCCACCTACTGCACACGGGAGGTGTGATGCATACTGGTTTCCTTGAAGAGAGGGTGCGATGGTACCAGGACGAGACTTTAACTTGGTTCTTGATCACAGTTTGCAGCTCAGTTCAGGGATTTAGGCCAAGCAAGTGATGTTCAGTAAATAGATATCACAGGGGCTGATCTAATGAGGTTACTAGAGCCACCACTAGGGCAATTAGGATGTTTGCAAATCAATTTTTTAGTTTATAAACAAAATTCAGAGATAGATGAAGCAGCATTTATCTACTTTGCACTTGCATAGAAAATGCAGTTTGAAGGCTAGCTGGCTTGACTTTAGGCTTAGTCTGTAAGCTTATAAATCAAACAAATATAGACTAGAAAATAAGCTATTCGCTCCCTAACGGAGTCGCCATTTTGTTATCGGTAAATCTAGTGTCCACTCGGAGCTGCTAGTCCCACTAAGACGGGTAGCAATCTTAGAAAAAAGCAAACTAAAGTTATCCTTGTTTTCCTTTATGAGAAGTAGATAGGAGAGAAGCAGAGTACCAACCTCAGTCTTGCACTTAGTTCCTTGCTTGATTCCTCTTCCTTCTGACAAATCTTTGCCTCTTCCTTCCTCTCTTGCCTAGCTTCAAAGAGCACCTGTAGAGTCAAGGTAGCATAATACTATCGAAGAACATAGATCTACAGTCATAAACAATATAGGACTAGATATATATTGACCACACAAATGCATATAACATCAAACATACAAGAATGTGGAGAAAAACTTGAATATTATTAATAACAAGAACAACAAAGAGGATTACAACCCATTATTCTGACCCAGCGTCATCCTCCTAGCATGAAAGCCCTTCTTCACCTCATGAAAAGTTTAGATCACCTAACACTATGATGTTCCACCAAGAAACCAACCACACCTCCTTACAAATTACAAGATTCCAGCCTCTGGATCTCTGTGATGAGGGATCCATATATAGATGTTTGCAGGGGGGTGAGTCAGCTACTGGGTTTTTGATTAGTGTCCTCTGATAGTTCTTGGTTCCACTTGGAGATTCATGATCTCTTACTCATCCCTGGGAAAATTCAGAGAGGCACGTGTCATAGGAGAAGTTTTTGGAAGATTTCATGATCATCCACCTTGCAAACTGTCTCTGCCATTTGTCCATTCTCGCTCAACATGAGAACATATAGATAGTCATTATGAATACCTCCCTAGTTAAGAGGGAGTGTTGACTTTTTTAATTATGATTAATATTCATAATTATTATTTTAGTAATTTACATATTTTTAAAGAATGATCTTCATGCTATTGTCAAAGGAAAAAATCCCATGGCACGTTCTTCATAACCTTGCTAAAACAGAAAATTTGAATTTTAGAAAAATGTACGTTTCATTCCAAAACATGTAGGTTGGTCCTCCTCCTAGTCAATTCAGCCCTAGTTATGTGGCACACATTCGGAAAACAAGAAAATTATTAATAAGGCACTTGAACTACTCCAAAACAATCCAATTTGGATTTTTTATGTTCAACAAAATTCAAACTTCCAGAAGCAAGAGAAAGGGATGGGTCTTAGTCACTTCATTGATGAGGAAAAGGACTAATATTTTATGAAGAATAAAGAAAAAAGATTTTGAGGCATAATATATGTGACAATAAAGAATCATTTGAGGCATAATCTATGTAACAAAAAAAAATATTTTGAGGCATAATCTATGTGACACTAACGAATATTTTGAGGCATAATATTTGTAACAACACTGAATCTTTTGTGGCGTACCAAAGTAACAACAAACCAAATCAACCTATGTTTAGTGGGCATATTTGTAACTTGAATAGGAGGCAATAGACTAAGTTTTCTATCATTTTCTTTGTCTTTCTCTTCATGATCCTACTGTCACATGGTTGATTTATTATGTATAATTTCTTAATGCTGGGTAATAATAAGAACATTAATTAAATCATTTGGAGTAATTATCCATTTAGAGGACCCTATGAAAAGTCAACATTTATATCCTGAATATATCCATCTATTTTTGTTGACTCTTTAATAGGATAAGTTAAGAAACATTTCCTTACATGTCTATACAAGTATGCATTTCTCGGCTTTGCGATTGATAGAGGGAATTACTCCCCTAGGGATTTTTGGGTTGAAACCCTAGCAGACTGAAAGTTATCTATTCAAAGAAACATGCATTCATACAGCCATTATGCTATTATAAGCAAATCCTATGATAAGGGTACGTACCTTTGGTCCTACGTTTGAGAAGGCCTTTAGGGTCCAAACCCTTCTTGGAGTTCGCTTCTTTTCTTTTGTCTTGCAAAACAACCAATTCAAAGAACACAGCAGTACATGGACAAAAAATTATAAAGAAACCATCTTCATGTTATAAAGAAACGTAGTTAGTTATGAAATCCAAACAACCTTTTATATATGAATTCTAAACATGAATATCATTAACATAAAGAAGATTCATTTCGGGAACCAAGACATGTGTTTCTTTTATTATAGACAAATAAAGTACATAAAAAGGAATATTTTCACCTGAGTCACCTTCAGCAGGCTCCAAGCAATGCTTCCTTTCATATCTGTTCTAGCCTCAAGCCTCTAACAAACTCCTTCCATGACTCTCTCCATGATGTCATAAATAGTGGATGAACATCAACACACAAGGAAACAAAGGTTTCCTGTACAAAATGGGGGAAGTGCAGAAGGCACAAGGGACTTCAGACCTGGTCAAGGGAAAAATCTCAGCATAACCTTTCTCTCTCTTCTCTCCTCTTTTAGGCCTTCCCTTTGAGGTCTTTTTATACCATCTCCAAAGTAGTTTTTTAGTTAGGAGTTGGTTGGGAACAGTTGGGCCACGGGCACTAACAAGTGATCAGCAGGTAAAACCCGTGATCTCTGCCCGAAAATAAGGAGTGTTATATTTTTTTAAGTGTTTTAATACATACACACGGGTTGGCTATACACCTACCCACGTATACACGCGTTTAACTTAGGGAAATGTCGCGTATAATGGATAAACATTGTTTTTTAAATTTTAGGACCAGGTCTGGAAGGAGGGGTTGCCCTAGGCCATGAGTACAGCATCACAAACCATAAGAGTGAGATTTAGAGCTATAACAGATGCCCCCTAATATATGAGGTCAGAAGGGGTACATGATGGCCAAAATATATTATGCGAGTACATGGAAAGGAAGTCTGTCAAAAACCGAGGAGGACTTCACCAGAATTCAGCCTGCCAAGCCACCAAAGGAGATCAGAAAGAAACACTCTCTGAGGCGAGCATACCCATGCTCAGAAAAAGTAAAGCATGTCCGGATATCAAGTACAAGCGGATCCATTAAGTATACAAGTATAAAGGACTGAAAGATACATAATGGATCATCTGATCATGATGAATAAGTACATGTCTGAATATCACATATAAGACTGTCAATGATGCTGAAAGATGCAATGGATCACTGATATCAAAGACTGATCCCCAAAAGGTACCAACTGAACATGATGGAATAGGATGGTACTACACTGCAAACTCAGGTGCCAGCATATAGAATGTCGCCAGGAGTGGTATCAACTAGCAGCAACAGGAGCAACTGTCAAGTGAACCAATGAATGCTAATACAACCTGAGGTCTTCACCGACCGCCGTGGTACATTTCTACACCATGGGAATAAATGATCTGAAGTCGACCATGTGAGAAATCGTTTGATTACTGGTCATTGATGTATACCGTTAACAAACGCGAGATGACTCACCGATAATGATAATCAGCGTCAAGGTACCCAGTACAATCTAACAAGTGTGAATAGATGAGCTGGAGTCAAACACCTGTAATAATCTATCGATCAGGAGACAATGATGGTTTCCCACTGTCGATAGCAAAGGATCTGCCACTAATGATTGCAAACCCCAAGGTACTGCCAAATGGACTCTAGATCTTTGCCCCAGAGTAATGAGTCGGAGTCGATAGGGAAAGATCCGCTAGAAGGAAGGCATTAAGGCATCCTTCATCAATCTAGCGCGAGTGTAACCCGTAGGCGAATAATGTGGAAGGAATCAGACGAAAAAGATGTAGTAACCCAACTGAAGTACGTTTCTAGCGTACACAAGATGTGGCTAGCACATGACAGAAACCCTCTGAACCAACCAATAATGAAAGCTGACACAGAGGTGAGGTATCCACCAATAGGGTCAAATGGAAACCAAGGTACTGCACGAATCCCAATGTGTGATAATGTAAGCTGATGTCGAACACAAGGGAAACCACTCAGTCAAAGACCCATGATACTGATCGATGCTGAGCACAAGGTAACCTATCAATAATGAAAATAGGGCCAGGGTGCAGCTCTAGGCCTGTCCTCAGAGCAAGATGTCGTCGTCGATAAGGACAAGACCCGCCAGCAAGAAGTCAATGGGGACCTTCTCAAACCGGCACGAGTAAAGGACCAATATAACTGATGTGATGATAGACATGACACTGACAACTAGGGATGGCCGACTGAAAAATGAGTCAAGAGACACCGCAGAGAGGCCGACTCAGGCTAACTTCCCTTGAACAAAAGCACGACTCAATGTGACTATGTGGCAGCATATGATGACTCTGTATAAGTTCGCCATGCAGGAGGCACGAACGAACCCTCCATATGATTGGAAGAGATAACCAATCGGTGGAGAACTGACTCAATAACAAGGTTATGGCGTACCTAAGTCAAACTAAATCCCACCCATACGGAGGAGACTTTGTTTTGAGTGCTTTGTTCAAGGGCGACACGACTGAATCTAGTTGCCAACAATAAATGGAAATAATGTCCCGTTCCCGCTCTTTTTGGAATATTTAATTTTTTTGTCTTTTTCTGTTAATCCGGAAAAAGAATAAAAGAATGCTATGGTACAGTGGAAAGAACGAGTGTCGGTGAAACAGATGATCTAGTTCCTGGGAAAGGAACATTCCTATGCTCAATGCAGGGAGGTGAAAACTGGTCAGTGACACTCAAAGGTATGTTCTTTCCACGGGTCAAGGTGTGTCAAGCTACAGAAGTCAAGGGTATGCAAGGTTGATTTTGCAGATGTCATGGTCAAAAGTTGGCTTAAACACGAGTCCAAGTGAAGCCGGCTCTAGGCCAAAAGGTGCAAGTGGTCAACATACAATGCAGAAGTACAACTCAACACAAAGGAGCCTCTAGGGTATATGGCCAGAACAAAGCGGATAAGCTAAGAGGAATGAATCTTCAATGCATAAGTCATGGCGGGACTACAGAGGACTCCCGAGCCTAGGGATGAAAAATCAGCATGAGTGCCAAGCGACAACAAGGTACTAACTAGGGCACCCATGATAGGGTAGGCTCTACCACACAAGTCATGATACTTCTAAGCAATGAGAAGGTTCCGCACCATAACTTGGTGGGGTCGATCCTAAGGCAAAATGGGAAAGGAAACTGATAAGTGCACAATGCAGGTGAAAAAACCTAACCTATATGCCAGTTTCGAGAACCAATACCTGTCAGAACGGACCAACCATAAACTTCCAAAGGAGAAATCTTCCAAGTTCTGTAAACATAAATAGGAACACTAGACACGAAGTTAATACATCCCACATATAAACTTCATATAAAATCTTTGTGTTATAGAATACAAAACTTGAAAATGTGTACCTCATATATACAATATGGTACAGGGAACCACGCAGCCTTGCGGCTTACGCATAATAGTTCTGCTGAACAAACCCCTTGCAGGGCTCAGGCCAAGGACTCCTTTGGTAGTCAAAACTCATGGCTTCAAAGAGTTCCTCCTGTGAAGGCAAAGCAAGATCTGAGAAATCATGAGAACTACAAGGATTAAAAGAGGGAATTAAAGGGTACCATGTCCCTATAGGAAGAATCTCTCGATCAATTGCCGGGACCAAGTCCCAAGAAGGAGAATAATAGGTCAAAGGATCCTTCTTAGAAGCGATTGAACATTGAGGATTCAATGCCACATAATTAACCCGTGGCGGGGTAGAGTCTACTTGAACACTTGGAACAAACCAAGGGGCATTCTACAGTAAAGTCGAATTAGGGTGGTGATTATTAGATGCAAGCTGATCAATAGTGACAATATTCCCGTTATGAGGAAAGCACATTACTCGAAAGAGTGAAGACACCACAACACTCATAGCATAGACATAATCACGCCCAAGTAGCATATTAAAGTATAAAGGGCTATCAACCACCATCATATCGATTAAGATAGTCTTCCCACCTAAAGTGATAGGCGATTGAGGAAGAACACCCATAGATTCACCAGGTCTTCTATCATAGGCTAACAATTGACTCTGAGCTGTCAACAACTTTGGGGAACCCAAAGCTTTCCATGTCAAAGAGGATATAATACTTGCAGAGGATCCTTCATCCACCATACATCGATAGACATTTGTGGAATTAACTCTGACCTTTATTTGGAAAGGTGCAGCAAAAGGAAGACGAGGCTCAACAAGACTATCCCAATCAAAGGAAACACTCTTAGAACTTGGAGGGGGAACATTCGAAGTAACTGGAATGCCCCCTATACTAGAAGACTCTGTACTAGAGATCAAACAGACTCTTTTGTTAGGCACTTCACCCCCCAAAAGAGGAGTGTAATCGGCCCGCGATTGCACTAGCTCTGCCACATTATCAACCAATGGTTGATGGGATTGATGAGACACCATATCAGGTTTAGGAGTAGAAGTACTTTCAGACTCAGACCATATCCTTTGAACCTCTGGAATACCAGGGCATAAATGAGTAAGATGGTTTCCCTTGCATATCTTACAAGGGAACTTAGGTTTAAAACTTCTACGTCCAGGTTTCTTATCAACCTCCATTTTGCCAACATGACTAGCAGTGGTTTGCGGAGAGTCCTAAACATGACTTGCAGAGGTCGGTGACTCTTTGCTAGTATGACTTGCAGTGACTAGACTCATGCCCCCAGCATGACTTGCAGCGGCTGAAGACTCATCTTCAACATGACTCGCAGAGGTTGATGATGAAGTGTTAGTGTGACTCGCAGTGACTAGACTTGTGCCCCCAGCATGACTAGCAGTGGTTGAAGGCTCATCTCCAACATGACTCGCAGAGGTTGAAGATGAAATGCTAGTGTGACTCTCAGTGACTAGACTTGTGCCCCCAACATGACTAGCAGTGGCTAAAGGCTCATCTCCAACATGACTCGCAGAGGTTGAAGATGAAATGCTAGTGTGACTCGCAGTGACTAGACTTGTGCCCCCAGCATGACTAGCGATGGCTGAAGGCTCATCTCCAACATGACTCACAGAGGTTGAAGATGAAATGCTAGTGTGACTCTCAGTGACTAGACTTATGCCCCCAGCATGACTAGCAGTGGCTGAAGGCTCATCTCCAACATGACTCGCAGAGGTTGAAGATGAAATGCTAGTGTGACTCTCAGTGACTAGACTTGTGCCCCTAGCATGACTAGCAGTGGCTAAAGGCTCATCTCCAACATGACTCGCAGAGGTTGAAGATGAAATGCTAGTGTGACTCGCAGTGACTAGACTTGTGCCCCCAGCATGACTAGCAGTGGCTGAAGGCTCATCTCCAACATGACTCGCAGAGGTTGAAGATGAAATGCTAGAATTATTCTTCTTCTTTGACTTCCTCTTTCTCCTCTTTTTAGATTTCTTGTTACAAGAAGGAGGCGAAGAAGGAATCCCAGATTTCTCTTTGAAAGAAGATGAACAATTAGCACCCATGTGATGCCCTTGAAATAAAGCATTCAACTGAGAGGCTTCAAGAGCATTTGGAATATTCGGAGTGGACCACAGCCAAACGGGTAGTCCAACATTCAACCCAGGAATATTCAAAGTGGCCATCAAGGGAGTACCAACGTTTCCAAAGAAAGGAAAAGCACAAGGATCCCCTTTTGGGAGGGCACCTTGGTTGGTTTCCACAGGAATATTGGCCATATCTAACTATTCCAAAGACCCTTCCCCTACGGGAATATAGAAATAACTTTTCAAGGAATATGGAGAAGCAATCAAAAACCTTTTCCCTTGAGGAGGCAACTCCACAGCTTTTGAAAGAACGACCAAAAGCCTTTCAAGATCGGTAGAGTGGTAAGCCAGTCACTCAGAACACAATGTCCAAACACGACTAGACAAAAATACCTAAAGCCAACTATATACAAGGAACAAAGAGCACACACTATAAAGTCCCTAAAGATACAGCCAGTCAAACAACTTCCAAGTATTTCCACTCCGGGTGATGAGGACCGGACACCAAAATACAAGAAAGTGGAGTCTGGGGCCTTCCGAAGATAGTCTGGGATAATGACGGCCCAGTCCTATCAGCGAAGGTAACGGAGGAAGTTACGCTGACCTCCTAACAACAGCCTGCGTCGGTGCAAGCCCCCAAGCTTCGGAAGGGTGCCCTCTAGTAGTACTGTCGAGAGTGATGCAACGTCAACCTCAGGTGCCACGGGATTCCCCTCCGCAGCCACCTGTGTAGTTCCCTAAGAGTAGCAACTATGGATACCAACTCGTCGCAGAAGCCAGGCGGAACAGTCGTGAGGTAAGTTCAGACAAGTAGGAGAGGGGGTATCTCTCTTCCCTGTCTTCACAGACCCTCGTGCTTAACTCCCAGATCCGGAGCTTTCCTGGTCTTCCTAACGCTATTGGATTTTCTCTCGTTATTCAGACTCCTACGTTTGACGTTTATATGGCCTTGGAGAGTTAACTCTCCACTCGCCTAATCCAAGGCCCTAAAATCCTAATCTTGTTGGTGTAACTGACTAAAACAAAAAGTTCTAGTGAATTTTAGTTAGAGCTTGATTTTAAATTAGGCTGTTCTTTAAGTCACAAGGTAACGGAAGTGAAACTAGTGGTGTTTTTTGACGCAAAAGAAATTAATAAAAACTTAAATACATGCACATGCACTTGTTTCCATTTTTCGATGAAAAGTAATCTCTACAGGGTTCAGAGGAACTTCAAATAAAAAAAAAAATCTTTTTCTTTTCAAACTCCACACTCACAAAAGTTAACAAAACTATGGATGCCTAAAAAGGGGATGCAAATCTATCCTAATGCAACAAATATATGCTGACGCAACAAAAAATGAAAGTTGCTTGCTTATCAATCTTTATCTTGCCACTTACAATGTCTAGATGGAATATGAGATGCTACCATTCATTTCGTCTAAACACTAAAAACAAGTTCTAAGACAAACATAAAGCACTTTAACTTCACTAAAAGGAAACCAAATGAAAAGCAAGTTCAAGAAAGCAAAACTAGGATTTTCAAAAGATTTTCTTCAAAGCAACAAGCAAAAAAGTCTTTTCAAAAATGCTCTCAACAACACTGAAACTTGTGATTGAAGAATAGGCAATTAAACACTTTTGCGAATCAACACCACTCAATGGATATAAACTCAACAAAAATAAATGTGCTTGAAATCTCTCTTAACAATCAAAAGCAGCAATGAAAGCTTTGGCAATGAAAACCAAAAGATCAAAAAGACAAATTCCAAGAAAGTGTCAATCAACAACTTTCATGAAACAAAGAAGTGGATGGTCACAAAAAGCGGTTTTGTCAAGCAAACAAAAAGTCACCAAAGCAATATTAACACAAAGATTGAATTCAATCTTCCTACCCTGATGAAACAGAGCAGCCAAGATTCCTAGCAAGAAATCTTGCGTGCTTTAGCCAAAAAACGATGACGCTTGCAATCAACAAAAAACAAGACCAATACTCCTTATAATCAGAGAGAATTCAGAACGAGATGCTCGTTGTAAAACAAATAACTGATGCTGGAAAATGACTGTGTTAGACTGACTCAAACCACCAGACAAACCTTCAGAGACTAAAAAGATTTATAAATCTTGAAAATTGCAATATATACGCGACTGTACTTAAGTACAGATTGCGTGTATACGCGACTGTGTTTGAGGAAACCTGCATATATGCGGGTTCACTCAAAGAAACAAGTGTATATACGCCTCTGTATCTAAGAAAAACAGCATGTATGAAAAGCTTCAAGAAAAATAAAAAGCAATCTAAAGAAACTGGCAAAGCTTAAAGTTCAAGAACAGACCAGACAGTAATAGCAAGCAGACAAGGCAGCTGAGCCCTGATTGGCTTGAAAAACACCCAAACTAGGAACAACAAGAGTGTTGTCCCCAGTGGAGTCGCCAATTCTGATAGAGGGAATTACTCCCATAGGGCTCTTTGGGTTGAAACCCTAGCAGACTAAAAGTTATCTATTCAAAGAAACATGCATTCATACATCCATTATGCTATTATAAGCAAATTCTATGATAAGGGTATGTACCTTTGGTCCTACGTTTGAGAAGGCCTTTAGGGTCCAAACCCTTCTTGGAGTTCCCTTCTTCTCTTTTGTCCTACAAAACAACCAATTCAAAGAACACAACAGTACATGGACAAAAACTTATAAAGAAACCATGTTCATGTTATAAAGAAAGGTAGTTAGTTATGAAATCCAAACAACCTTTTATATATGAATTCTAAACATGAATATCATTAACATAAAGAAGATTCATTTCGGGAAACAAGACATGTGTTTCTTTTATTATAGACAAATAAAGTACATAAAAAGGAATATTTTCACCTGAGTCACCTTCAGCAGGCTCCAAGCAAAGCTTCCTTCCGGATCCGTTCCAGCGTCAAGCCTCTAACAAACTCCTTCCATGACTCTCTCCATGATGTCATAAATAGTGGATGAACATCAACACACAAGGAAACAAAGGTTTCCTGTACAAAATGGGGGAAGTGCAGAAGGCACAAGGGACTTCAGACCTGGTCAAGGGAAAAATCTCAGCATAACCTTTCTCTCTCTTCTCTCCTCCTTTAGGCCTTCCCTTTGAGGTCTTTTTATACCATCTCCAAAGTAGTTTTTTAGTTAGGAGTTGGTTGGGAACAGTTGGGCCACGGGCACTAACAGGTGATCAACAGGTAAAACCCGCGATCTCCGCCCAAAAATAAGGAGTGTTATATTTTTTAAAGTGTTTTAATACATACACGCGGGTTGGCTATACACCTACCCGCGTATACACGCGTTTAACTCAGGGCAATGTCACGTATAATGGATAAAACTTTGTTTTTTAAATTTTAGGACCAGGTCTGGAAGGAGGGGTTACCTAGGCCATGAGTACAGCATCACAAACCATAAGAGTGAGATTTGGAGCTATAACAACGATGTAGGTGCTTTCTCAATTCCACAAATTACAAGTTTCTTTGTCTACTCAATATTCAAATAGTCAAAGAATAAAACTTATTAGTTAGCATGTATTACTACTTAATTAATCTATTAGGATGCTTCTTGTAATCCTAGATGCTCAACATAACTATTCCCATATGAAGGGTTATTCCGTCAACAATTGGTTTATATTTACTTATCTTTTTCTTTGTTGTATAACATAACAAGATATTTCTTTTTTCCTCATTTAAGAAGCATTTACTATGTTTGATTTTAGTTGTAGTCAAGCCTGCAAGCTATAATATTGTGACCTACTTCCCTGATATGATATGTAATGTACCCAAGATATACTTTATATTAATCTTATATTTATTGTAAATTTTTATTTTTTTATACACAATATTTTAAGAGCTAATAAATATATTTATTATATTTTTTAATTCTTCCACAACTTAAACTCTACAAAATATATATAGCAATCATAAATTCAATTTGTAATCTTTATTAAATTTTCTTCCTTTTGTTTCCAAAATTCTTTCCATTGTTATATATTTTCATGCATATGTGTGGACCTAAGGAAAATGGGACTACTTTTAGGTGCATGTTATGATCCCTACCTAATGGAAAAAAATATAAGGAGCGATCATAATTTTAATGTTGGTATGTATTGTGAAGGACATTACGATTCTTAATTTCTCTAGCAAAGTTTATACTACAAAGGTTATTAATATGGATTCAATTTATGTTTAACGAGGTGACGTAGAAATGTGGCTACTTTTCTATGGATGTCTTTCATTTTGTTCACATGGCATTAAGGAATGAAGAGTCAAGATGTTTGATGATGATCTAACAGTGTGGGTTAAGTGGTGGTAGTTAGGGAACCACCCACCACCCTCGAACTCACTCTCTGGGCCATTTGTAGATAACTCAAGGGGGAAGAGAATGCTCTACAATGCAATAGGGCTTTGGTAGTTTTCCTTCTAGGGTTTTGGCGTTGCAAGGTTCAAAATTACTCCTCTCTCACTGGCATGTATTCATGTTTTTCCTGCACCTCTTATTGACAACCTCCTTATGGGGTTTTATTCCTACACAGCTTAAGCATTTTACCAAATACATGTAAGACTATACTTATAGAGAGATAAATGATTTTACTCATAGTTTATTTGCCTACTATAGGTTCTTTTCCCTCATTTTGTACTCCATTTCCATTGCACATTACATCATAGAATTTTGTGGCAAAAAGTCTTGGAGTAGTTATAAGGAATTCTCCTGATATTATCTACCATAATATTATTTCTAGCAATATATCAACCTCGTTTAGTGCCTCACTTTATCTCAGGTCATTTAAGCTGGTTCAGGATTTTTTCAAGATTATATGAGAGGGTTTTCTTTCATTCTTTTCCCTTATAGGTTGGATTTCATTCAAATTATATGAGCATTATAGGTGGTCTATTAAATTAGGGCTTCCTAGTTAATTCTTTTATAAAGGAACTATGTTCTCCTAGGATCGCTCAACACTTATTCTTGTAATTTTTTTATTGTGGACCGAGGGTTGAGCTTCGTAAAAATCAAGGTATACATAGGTAACCATCCTTTTAATGAATTATAACTTTTTTCTTTCTAGTTGGAATGAGTTTTCTCATTGTATAATAATCCTTATAATGTGGAAATTCATTGGTTACTGCAGGTTTGCGCTAACTTATATCAAACTTCCATCAAAGTTCTTACCATGGAAACCAAACATATGAATGGAGCAAAGCTACATATTTACACAATTCGCGAACCTGTGGGTTATGGCCCATGAAAAATTGAATTAATTTCCACCGTGCACTCTCATCTCAGTATTTAAATCACAATTCCCAAACCGTTCCGCCCGAGTGCGATCTGCGCTAAAGGACTTTGGTTGAATATGATATAACTCCTTGACCATCCATCCCTTACTTGATTTCTGTGACAAGATCTCAACACGCACTACGGTCTTAAAACAATCCTCATGCAGATCTAGAATCGAGCCTCACGAACAAACACACCCAAAAAAAAATGACAAATATAACTAAACACCCAACCATCATTTCTTCACAAAAAAAAATATGTTTAAAACTGAATCTTATTTAAAACCCCACAACTATAACACATGATCCAGAACTATCGAGAATATATAAAGATACAAAGATTCTTATTTAAAATAACAAGCCGGTTATTACATTTGTGGGGCCTTCCAAGGTTCTCGTCCTCACTTGCAGATCTACATTGTAGCTGGCTTTTTTTTCATCTAGGAATCTCTCCTTTTTAATTGCATGGCATATTTCGAGAAAAATTCAAATCTTCTAGAAACATATGGATTTTACCTTTAAGGGAATAAATTTATCATTTTAACTATGTTTAATGGAAATTAATGCCCCTTTTGAGATCTTTGTCCATGTCTCGTCTTTCACAGCTTTGAATTTAAATTTTGATTAAAAGTGCTCCGATGCTCCTGCATCAGACTCTTGAGGTACAAAAATTTTATGACCTCCTCATCATATGCCTTATTGGTCTCTTGCAACAACATTCGTCAGCTGTAGCAAAACCTTTGGAGTAGCAAGTCCTCCCTGGCACATGATACCTCACTAAGCCTCTCTCCTCTGAGCTCAGTCTTTTGGCATCTCTCTGGTTCTCTCCTTTAGAACCATATGAGTACTCCATGCTCTAGGATGCTGCAAATATCTCACCTTCCTCTGCTACTACCTGCAAAAAAAATAAAGACCAACACTGACTAATCTACAATATAATCATACTTCTTTCCAATGCATGCACGATATTCTTCTTCTCTGATACCACTTTGATGCAACAAAGCTGCACCTTTACACAATTCATGGACATGTGGGTTATGGCCCATGAAAAATTGAATTAATTTCCACTGTGCACTCTGATCGCAGTATTTAAATTGCAATTCCCAAACCTTTCTCCCGGTGTGCAATCTGCGTTAAAGGACTTTGGCTAAATATGATATAACCCCTTGACCTTCCATCTCTCGCTTGATTTCTGTGACAAGATCTCAACCCACACTACTGTCTTAAAATAATCCTGACGCAGATCTAGAATCGAGCCTCATGAACAAACACACCCAAACAAAAAAAATAATGTTTAAAAATGAATCTTATTTAAAACCCCACAACTATAACACATGATCCAAAAATTTCCAGAATACATAAAAATACACAGATTCCTATTTAAAATCACAAGTAGATTTCTACGGCTTCCCAAGGTTCTTGTCCTCACTCGCAGATCTACATTGTGGCTGGCTTTTTTTCCACAAAGAATATACTTTACTTTTTAAAAGAGATTAAAGTAGCGTGGATCATCTAGGATCCATGATTTCCTCCCAAAATCACTTAACAATCCCTTGGAATTGCCCCCTTTTCATTACATGGCATATTTTGAGAACAAATTAAATCTTCTAGAAAAATATGGATTTTACCTTTCAGGGAATAAATTTATTATTTTAACTAAATTTAATGGAAATTAACGCCCCTTTTCAAATATTTGTCGACGTCTCCTCTTTCACAGCTTTGAATTTAAATTTTGATGAAGGGTGCTCTGATGCTCCTGCATCAGACTCCTGAGGTACAAAAATTTTATGACCTCCTGGCCATATTCCTTCTTGGTCTCTCATAACAACATTCGTGAGCTGCAACAAAACCTCTGCAATAGCATGTCCTCTCTGCTACATGATACCTCACTAAGCTTCTCCCCTATGAGCTCAATCTTTTGGCATCTCTCTGGTTCCCTCCTCTAGAACCATATGAGCACTCCATGCTCTAGGATGCTGCAAATATTCTCACCTTCCTCTTCTACTACCTGCACAAAAATGAAAAGACCAACACTAACCAATATGCAATACAATCATACTTATTTCCAATGAACGCAGAATCTTCTTCTATTCTAATACCACTTTGATGCAGCAAAGCAGCATCTTTACACAATTTGTGTACATGAGGGTTATGGCCCATGAAAAATTGAATTAATTTCCACTATGCACTCTCATCATAGTATTTAAATTGCAGTTCCCAAACCTTTCTGCCCGAGTGCGATCTGCGTTAAAGGACTTTGGCTGAATTTGATATAAAACCTTGACCATCCATCTCTCGCTTGATTTCTGTGACAAGATCTCAACCCACACTACTGTCTTAAAACAATCCTCATGCAGATTTGGAATCGAGCCTTACAAACAAACACACCAAAGAAACAATGACAAATATAATTGAACGCCCAGTCGTCATTTCCTCACAAAAAAAAAAAAAATATGTTTAAAAGTACGTCTTATTTAAAACCCCACAACTATAACACATGATCTAGAAATGGCCAGAATACATAAAAATACACAGATTCTTATTTAAAATCACAAGCCAAATATTACGTTTCTGGGGCCTTCCAAGTTTCTGGTCCTCACTCGCAGATCTACATTATAGATGGCTTTCTTCTCCACAAAGAATATACTTTACTTTTTGAAAGAGATTACAGTAGCGTGGATCATCTAGGATCCACGATTTCCTCCCAAAATCACTTAACAATCCCCTATAATTGCTCCTTTTTAATTACATGGCATATTTTGAGAACAAATCAAATCTTCTAGAAACATATGGATTTTACCTTTAACGGAATAAATTTATCATTTTAACTAAGTTTAATGGAAATTAATGCGCCTTTTCAGATCTTTGTCCATGTCTGCTCTTTCATAGCTTTGAACTTAAATTTTGATTAAGGGTGCTCCAATGCTCCTACATCAGACTCCTGAGGTACAAAAATTTTATGATCTCCTGGTCATATGCCTTCTTGGTCTCTCGCAACAACATATGTGATTTGCAACAAAACGTCTGCAGTAGTAAGTCCTCCCTACTACATGATACCTCACTAAGCTTCTCTCCTCTAAGCTCAGTCTTTTGGCATCTCTCTGGTTCTCTCCTATGCAACCATATGAGCACTCCATGCTCTAGGCCGCTACAAATATTCTCAACATCCTCTGCTACTATCAACGCAAAAATATAAAGACTAATGCTGACTAATCTACAATATAATCACACTTCTTTCCAATGCACACATAATATTCCTTTGCTCCGATACCACTTTGATGCAGAAAAGCTACATCTTTACACAATTCGCGGACTTGTGGGTTATGGCCAATGAAAAATTGAATTAATTTCCATTGAGCACTCCGGTCGCAGTATTTAAATCGCAATTCCCAAACCTTTCCGCTCGAGTGCTATCTACGTCAAAGGACTTTAGCTGAATATGATATAACTCCTTCACCATCCATCTCTCACTTGATTTTTGTGACAAGATCTCAACCCACACTACTGTCTTAAAATAATCCTCACGCAAATCTAGAATCGAGCCTCATGAAAAAACACACCCAAACAAACAAATACAAATATAACTGAATGCCCAACTGTCATTTCTTCACAAAAAAAATAAGTATGTTTAAAACTGAATCTTATTTAAAACCCCACAACTATAACACATGATCTAGAATTGTCCAGAATACATAAAAATACACAGATTCTTATTTAAAATCACAAGCCGGATATTACATTTCTGGGGCCTTCCAAGGTTCTTGTCCTCACTCGATGTACATTATAGATGGATTTTTTTTCCACAAACAATAGACTTTAATTTTTAAAAGAGATTACAATAGTGTGGATCATCTAGGATCCATGATTTCCCCCTGAAATTGCTTAACAATTCTGTGGAATCGCGCCTTTTTAATTATATGGCATATTTTGAGAACAAACCAAATGTTCTAGAAAAATAAGGATTTTACATTTGAGGGAATTAATTTATCATTTTAACTAAATTTAATGGAAATTAATGCCCCTTTCCAAATCTTTGTCCATGTCTCCTCTTTCACAGCTTTGAATTTAAATTTTGATTAAGGGTGCTCCGATGCTTCTACATCACTCTCCTGAGGTACAAAAATTTTATGACCTCCTAGTCATATGCCTTCTTGGTCTCTCGTAACAACATTCGTGAGCTGCAACAAAACCTTTGTAGTAGCACGTCCTCCCTACTACATCATACCTCACTAAGCTTCTTTCCTCTGAACTCAATCTTTTGGCATCTCTTTGGTTCTTTCCTCTGGAACAATATCAGCACTACATGCTCTAGGCTACTGCAAATGTTCTAACCTTCCTCTGCTACTACTTGAATAGAAAATAAATACCAATGTTGACTAATCCGCAATATGATCATACTTCTTTCCAATGCATGCAGAATCTTCTTCTACTCTAATGCCACTTTGATGCAACAAAGCGACATCTTTACACAAATTCGCGGACACGTGGGTTATGGCCCATGAAAAATTGAATTAATTTGCACTGTGCACTCTGATCATTGTATTTAAATCGCAATTCCCAAACACTCCTACCCGAGTGCAATCTTCATTAAAGGAATTTGGTTGAATACGATATAACCCCTTGACCGTCCATCTCTCACTTGATTTTGGTGACAAGATTTCAGCCCACACTATTATCTTAAAACAATCTTCATTCAGATCTGGAATTGAGCCTCACGAACAAACACACCCAAACAAACAACGACAAATATAACTGAATGTCAATCGTCATTTCTTCACAAAAAAAAATGTTTAAAACTGAATCTTATCTAAACCCCACAACTATAACACATGATCCAGAGTTGTCTAGAATACATACAAATACACATATTTTTATTTAAAATCGTAAGCTGGACATTACATTTCTGGTGCCTTCCAAGGTTCTGATCCTCACTTGTAGATCTACATTGTAGCTGGCTTTTTTTCCCACAAAGAATAGATTTTACTTTTTAAAGGAGATTACAATAGCGAGGATTTTACCTTTGAAGGAATAAATTTATCATTTTAACTAAATTCAATGGCAATTAACGCCCCTTTTCAGATCTTTGCCCATGTCTCCTTTTTCACAGCTTTGAATATAAATTTTGATTAAGGGTGCTCCGATGGTCCTGCATCAGACCCCCGAGGTACAAAAATTTTATGAACTCCTGGTGATATGCCATCTTGTTCTCTCGTAACAACTGTGAGTTGCAAAAAAATGTCTGCAGTAGCAAGTCCTCCCTACTACATGATACCTCACTAAGTTTCTCTCCTCTTAGCTTAGTCTTTTGGCATCTCTCTGGTTCTCTCCTCTGGAACCATATGAGCACTCCATGCTCTAGGCCACTACAAATCTTCTCAACTTCCTCTCCTACTACCTGCACAAAAATATAAAGACCAACATTGACTAATCTGCGATATAATCATACTTCTTTCCAATGCACACAAAATATTCCTCTGCCCTGATACCACTTTGATGCAGAAAAGCTACATCTTTACACAATTCGTGGTCCTATGGGTTATGGCCCAAAAAAAATTGAACTAATTTCAATTGTGCACTCTGGTCGCAATATCTAAATTGCAATTCCCAAACCTTTATGCCCGAGTGCGATCTACGTTAAAGGAATTTAGCTAAATACAATATAACTCCTTGACCCTCCATCTCTCACTTGATTTCTGTGACAAGATCTCAACCCACACTACTGTGTTAAGACAATCCTCACGCAGATCTGGAATCGAGCCTCATGAACAAAGACACTCAAACAAATAATGACAAATATAACTGAATTCCCAACCTTCGTTTCTTCACAAAAAAAAAATGTTTAAAACTGAATCTTATTTAAAACCCCACAACTATAACACATGATCTAGAACTTTCCAGAATACATAAAAATACACAGATTCTTATTCAAAATCACAAGTTGGATATTACATTTCTGGGGCCTTCCAAGGTTTTGGTCGTCACTCGCAGATCTACATTGTAGATGGAATTCTTTTTCACAAAGAATAGACTTTACCTTTTAAAAGAGATTGCAATAGCATGGATCATATATGATCCATGATTTCCTCCTGAAATTGCTTAACAATTCCGTGGAATCACGCCTTTTTAATTATATGGCATATTTTGAGAACAAACCAAATCTTCTAGAAACATATGGATTTTACCTTTGATGGAATTAATTTATCATTCTAACTAAATTTAATGGAAATTTACTCCCCTTTTCAAATCTTTGTCCACCTGTCCTCCTTCACAGCTTTCAATTTAAATTCTGATTGAGGGTGCTCAAATGCTCCTACATTACACTCCCTAGGTACAAAAAATTTATGACCTCCTCGTCATATGCCTTCTTGGTCTCTCTTAACAACATTCATGAGCTACAACAAAACCTGTGCATTAGCATGTCCTCCCTGCTACATGATAACTCACTAAGCTTCTCTCCTCTCACCTCAGTCTTTAGGCATCTCTTTGGTTCTCTCCTCTGGAACAATATGAGCACTACATGCTCTAGGCTGCTGCAAATATTCTTACCTTCCTATGCTACTACCTGCACAAAAAATAAATACCAACAGAGACTAATCCGCAATATAATCATACTTCTTTCCAATGCATGTAGAATCTTCTTCTGCTCTGATACCACTTTGATGCAACAAAGCTGCATCTTCACACAAATACATGGACATGTGGGTTATGGCCCATGAAAAATTGAATTAATTTGCATTGTGCACTCTGATCATAGTATTTAAATAGCAATTGCAAAACCTTTCCGCTCGAGTGCGATCTGCGTTAGAGGACTTTGGCTGAATACGATATAACCCCTTGACCGTCCATCTCTCACTTGATTTCTATGACAAGATCTCAACCCACACTACTATATTAAAACAATCCTCATGCAGATCTGGAATCGAGCCTCACGAATAAACACACCCAAACAAAAAATGACAAATACAACTGAATGCCCAATCATCATTTCTTCACAAAAAATATATATATATATATATATGTTTAAAATTGAATCTTATTTAAAACCCCACAACTATAACACATGATGCAGAACTGTCCAGAATACATAAAAATACACATATTCTTATTTAAAACCACAAGTTGGATATTACATTTCGGGGGCCTTCCAAGGTTCTCGTCCTCTCACTTGTAGATCTACATTGTAGTTGCTTTTTTTTCCACAAAGAATAGACTTTACGTTTTAAGTGAGATTACAATAGCATGGATCATCTAGGATCCACGATTCCTCATGAAACCAACAATCCCCTGGAGTCACTCCTCTTTAATTACATGGCATATTTTGAGAACAAATCAAATCTTCTAGAAACATATGGATTTTACCTTTGATGAAATAAATTTATCATTTTAACTAAGTTTAATGGAAATTAACGCCCCTTTTGAGATCTTTATCCACCTCTCCTTTTTCACAGCGTTGAATTTAAATTTTGATTAAGGGTGCTCCAATGCTCGTGCATCACATACACCAAGTTCTACAATTACCAAACCTCCTATCTTTCCCTCATGTAGGTTTCTTTTATATCTTGCATGAGATGTGTATGTAGACTCAGTATAGTCATGCCCATGATTGTAATTGTTTGCTTCAGAATTTCGATTTGTTAGAACTCTCATGGTAAGAACAAAAATGAACCATCTAATTTTTTCTTAAATGGAGTTTTTTTTTTTTTATGAGTTGATGTCCACTCTTGGACCATAACTAATTTTATTTTTTTCTTCACAGTATGGAGTCTAACTTCTCATGCGGCGACTCCTCTTGTATTTTAAAAATAACAAACAAGTGAATAATACTTATTCATAACAATATATTAAGCTTCACATATGTTATCCAACATTACTCTTGGCCCCGTGTCAATGCCTCAAAAATATTTATAATTAAATATAGATAATTGTATTTGCAAAAATTTATTGCATGAGGGGTATCATAGATTTGCATGTTGAGATATTTGATCCCTCTTGGTGCTTTGTAGAACAGCTCAACTCACAGGTAACTACTACTAAACCTTTGGGGTCAATGACGTTTCCTCCTCTTCATAAACCAGGTCACAACTAAGAAGATTTGAACATTGGATCTCTCTGTTATCACATATTTCACATTATTTCCATCACCATTTGAGTTGCTCCCCCAAGGACATCTATGGCCAACATTGATATTTTTTTTCTATTACTAATTTTTTTAATAATTATTTTATTATTTTTAAATGTAACATTACCCGACAACATCTCTCTCATACTAAGCTATAAAGTTCATATTGGTGCAATAAAAATCTAAGGTGTATCTTTTTTTGTAGCTAGAATGAGAAGTTTGTATTTAAATAGAAGTTTGTGCCTACATCACAACGAATCCATCAAGAAATACATATGTATATATTAAAAAATTATTTATGATCCCCCTTATCCAACAAAACTACAAACTTTTCTAGAGACACTCCAAAATGCAGAACATAAAAAGAATTTTGTAGGTATATATATTACAAAACTAGCCCAGTAAAAAATGAAGTTTACATGCGATACTATATCTGATTGTATAATAAAGGGGCCCTTTATAACTATTTAAAGTCAATTCATTTAGCTCCGATGGAGAGGACAAGGCCTGATTTGGCCACACCCTTTATTAGCACATAATTCCACATCTTTCTTGAAAGCACCCTATAGTTGCTTTCCTAATTATTTTCATAGTAATTTCTAATGTTTTCTTCCCTTGGAGAGGAGCTCTCTATTGAATGTTGATTGAGCGGGGAGTCTCCCAAAACAATGAGAGATGTTACCTTTTTTTCTCCAACTAACTATCCCTGGGTAGAGGGCATAAGCTTCAACTTTGGTTGTTTTTCATGCATTTTCCCATTAATATTATGCTAATTTTAACTTGTAGAAATCTAAGGTGTACAATGAGGTAATTATTTTGATGTTTATGCATGATTTGATGTGTATTATTAGGTGGACAATAGGGATTTTAGGTCTAGTTAAAAATATTCATAGTAGTATACACAAATCAAAAGTTTAGATTTATGTGCAAACGAGTTATGCCCTGTTTTGTCTTTTAATTAAATTGGTTAACTAAAAATAATATGAACAAGTGTCATATGAAGTGAGTTGTGGTTTTGGGCAGGTGGAATTGATAAGTCATGGTATTTTAACAAATCCTAAAGTGGGAGTAAATGTCCATGGTTAAAAAACTTTTCCCAAATGTTTGTCTTGTATATTAATTCTTTATAGTTAATAATAAAATAATAGTAATTTCGAATAAAAATATAATTTTGGTTTTTTTTTATGATTTTTTTAAAGTTTTATCATGTAGTAAGTGTTTTTATGCTAATGGGCATTTGTATGATTGTACTAATTTAATTTATATATCTACACTAATTATAGATTTTCAATCATAAACAAACAAAAACTGAATTAAAATATGACTAACTCCTTCTAACTTGTGAGGTGTGAGAAATGCATAATGAAATAATGAATTAAAATATAAATCCCTCCTAAAAAATTCATATAATAAATTAAAATATAAATCCCTGTTGAGAAATTCATAATTTTTAAGGTTGGAGTATGAGAAATGCATATTCCTTTTAATTATTTTGAAATGATTACTTAGTTTTTTTAATTATTTTGAAACGAGATATTCCATAAAATGGAACTTTTATTTTAACCAAATTGAGTGCTCAAATAAAATAATCCAATTAAACAATAAAATAAAATACATCTATATCATAATATAAATGAATGAAATATATTTTAAGAATTAACTTTATTTTAATAATGAAATTTAGAATCAAGTTTGGTAACATGCATCCAAAACGAAAAGCTTTTGTTTGTCTGTTGCGTGACTGACCAAGCGCGGCATGAAACCACCTTCATTCTTCACGCGTCACTGAGGTTATCCCACACATACAACCATGTCCCCCGAGGGCTATAAAACCGGGGAGTCCTCAGCAGAATGGCAAGGATCGCAATAACTTCTGGCATTAGTATTTGAGGCGGCCATGAGGATGAGGGCATTTGGCTTCGGCTTCGCTTTAGTTGCAATGTTACTCCTCCTGGTTGTGGACGCACAGAAACCGCAGCGGAAAGTAGTCATAACGGCTGGCTGTAACCCGGAGAAAATCCCAACCTCAGGTATTTTCTTTTACATTGCCGATGCCCTGCTCGCGAATCTAGAAACAAATACGGCCACGAACGGTTACAGCTACAAGACGTCGAATCCAGCCATAATCACTGCTTACGGGGAAGCAACCTGCAGTCCCACCTCTGCCTCTGATTGCACGGCATGCCTTGGTCAAGCCCGCAACGCTATCTGGCACATGTGCGACTTTGCCGTCGGTGCTCGTATTCAATATGGAGACGAGTGTTACATGCGCTACGAACAGTACAACTTTTAGTATTATACTTTCGAAGTCATGTTTTACAATGTGTGGTTACAATAAAAGTGGTAGAAAATTATATGATAATAAAATGTAAAAGATAGGACATTTTTCTATCAAATAAAATTAGATTAATACTATAATTATAAAGATCTATTTTGGATCATTGTAATGTTGTATCTCTATGAGATAACAAAATCATTTTTATAGGTTTGTTTTATATTGCTAAGGACTTAAATCACAAAAAAGTCTACTTACGTTGTTTCCTAGTGTTGGGACTTTTGGACATTGTTAGAGATTTTATTGAGAATTTGCAAGTCCTCAAAAAGTTATGTACTTGGAGATATTTTTTGCATATTTCTAGCATTTTCTTCGCAAATTTCAAGGATGTTTTTGGGCATATTTTAGGGATAATCCAAGCATATATCTTTATTTTTTACCATCAAGACATGATGATTAAACAATATGACCAATTTGGCCATCCATTATTTTTATAATACATTGAATCTTATCTTTTTTTCTACAAGTTGCAGCTGAAAACATGGGTTTCCTATGATGGGTTTCAATTTGGATTTCTGGTGCTAGAAACATGACAATCAGCAATTAGCAGTCCCCCAAATAGCTTGTATTATATCCCCTAGCTTAATGTGTTGTTTATGATCACTTTCCTACACAGGTAGAATAAGAAGAGAAGAGGATGCTATCCTCTCATCACCCTATACTATGTGTACAATAGAAACCACCCTTAGCAACAAGCACGATGACAAAGATGATCTAATTGATATTTTTCTACAAAATCAGTAATTTTTTGCTATGAACATTGATGGGCTAAAAGAAGGGTCATCCCTAGGGTGGCATATTTCTTACCACTACAATCTAGAGGCATAATTATTTACTACATGTTTTGATTAAAAAACCAAAGAGGGTAGAAACCAACAAGCCCAAACTGTTGAAAATAAACTCCTCACTTTCAGCTAATCGAGGATCACGTGGTTAATATCTTAAGACGATACATTGATTCTTTTGCATGGAATTACAAGGGTATTAAAAGAGTACATCTTGGTGTGTGCATTCACCACGAAGGAAGATCACAAGCCTATTCACCACCCTCAAAAGAAAAGGAATCCTACCTTAAAATATATTTTGAAGGAAGAATTAAAGAAATTATTAAATGCTAGTTTCCTCTATCCAATTCCATATACTTAATGGTATCTCTTGTGGTTATTCTTCCCAAGAGAAATGGAAAATGGATAACCTTTGTTGACTACAAGGAACTTAATAAAGCCACATGGAAATATCATTTTCACTTTCTCTTCATTGACCATGTCCTTAATTCTCTTTCCAAAAAATGTTATTTTCATCCTTAGTAGATCCAAATTAGTCTTAAAGACAAGGATAAAACAACTTTCAACTATACTTTGGTGATTTTTTCTTATTTTGAATATGTAATGGCCTTCCCACTTTTAGAAGGGTATCGTAGACATATAATCCAATAATTATAACATATTTTAGTAATATTGCATCTACTTTGTTTTCCTTGCTCACCAAAGATGTTGAGTTTTGTTGGAAATATCCATGCCAATAAGCATTTGAGAATATAAAGAAAAGTTAATGACAAGACCTATTATAAGAGTTCATAATTGGAAATTTCCCTTTCACATTCACATCCATGCATAGATAGGGAAATTGGGGAAACTCTAGGTCCTTAAGAGAGTTGAATCTTCCCCTTATTAGAACAAATTCCAATTTCACAACATCTATAATTCCCCTTTTGGTTCTCGAAACTAGCGATGACACAGAGGCAAGGAATTCCAATGGACAAAGGCAGGCAATCGGAAGAGACAGAAGAGGAAGCGAACAGTCAAGGGACGGATTGGATTTAAGCCATGATCAGACAGAGAGTAGGGAGAGACAGAATAGAGAGTGAAGCAAGAAGCAGAGAACAGAGAAGTAGAGCTGACCTGCAAAGCTAAGCGGCATCGAGCAAACAGAACCGAGAAGGCTTGAGAGGTTTAAGAAATCCCTGTGAGGATATCTGTCGGGAACTGAGTGCCAAATTGGACTCATCCCATTAAGACGAGTTCAGGTCGAGACTTGTTAAGGGGAGTCTGTGTACTCTAGTGGCTTGGGGAATCCAAGTACCACCCTACAAAG
This sequence comes from Pinus tabuliformis, assembly GCA_031772625.1. Lineage (NCBI taxonomy): Eukaryota > Viridiplantae > Streptophyta > Pinopsida > Pinales > Pinaceae > Pinus > Pinus tabuliformis. The sequence continues at coordinate 1,547,573,126 of CM062820.1, forward strand.
CATCATCTATTACAGGAGACTCGAATTGAGCTCGTCATTGTAAAAGCTATTCTTAAAGACACAATAAAAAAGGCCACCACTGAAAGCTAGACCAAGAGATGTAGCCCAGGAGGATTGGGTGAACTCCTTATTAAATTGTTGTCTTTTTGCATTTGCTTGTTGTGTTTCTCTTACTGTTTTCCAATGCCTATGTATTTCGCAATGTTATCGATCTGTTGCTTAAAATAACATAGGCATATCCTAGCACATGAGTTTGTAATACCTACATTAATTAACTGAGATCATTCATAAGTGATTTTCAGATCACCTTCAAATCCTCCATGTGAACAACATTTCACAATATTTCAAACTAGGTTCTCAAATCTGCTCAACATGAGCAACCCAACAACCTCTCTATGTTCTCATATGAAAATGAAAACATATGCGAAAAATACTCAGACATGCTACATATGGACAATAGGCCTTACAAGCACTTGTAGCACTCTTTCACTCTCACCAATCTTCTTTTTTTCAATAAACATCACACACACACACACATACACATACACATATGTATAGCAAATTGTCCTAATCCACATCCAATCTAATACCAAGGGAAATACCATGGTATTATTATACTCATGCTCAAGCATACCGAGGTATTTTTTTATTCATGGTCAGATCCTCAGACACACGCTCCTAATTGGCACATCTCAGTTCCAGCCGCACACACCTACCTTCATACTAGCAGCTAAAGGCCTCTAGTCGCATAAATGGGCCTATCTCCGAGTGGCTAGGGTAGAGTATAGGGAATAATGAAATGCATCTCAGCCCAAACCTCTTCCAAACATCTAGAACTCATTCCACAACTACTCCAGCACTTACACCATTAATGAAAAGTCTTGCAAATGACATAGTTATCTCCACACTCCCAAGCAAAGCTACTCCACAACCTTCAAATCCACGTGCACATAATGGAATACCATCTAGTGGAATGAAAAAATTGTACACAAGGAAATACAACATACAACTGCAACCAATCATGGTCAATACCTGTACCAAATAAGCATATGCATAAGCAATCATCTAAAACTCAAAATCTGTAACACAAAGCAACAAAACTGTAACACACACCAATGCTAACAATCATCTAGCTCTTCTACTAACTAGTTCACATCCAACACAAATTCATAACCTAGCTTATATCAATGTCAATCGTTAAAAACAACACTAATGCCAACAATCTACATCTTTGGAATTGATGGCAACTCCAGCTAATCAAAACAACTGATAGTGACCTTTGAAGATTGATAACTTCGATTACTTCCCCTTTAACATTAACACTAAAGTGATATAATAAACAATCGTAACCATAGTTGAACAAACAATACTCCCCCTAGGCACTAGATAGATCTTATCACAATATATCAACAAGCAACAAAATCTCTTGCTCCCCATAGCAACATGACAATGAGCGAGAGGAGTAATAACTCTATCAAGTACTCTCTCTCTTGAAGCAGCGACAACAATCTCTCCATGTCATGGAAGTAGTAGAAAATATGATCACCAACACATAGAGCCAACAGCAACAATAAACCTAAACAATAGTTCCATCGACACCAAAAACACTATGAGGCCAACTCAAACAACATCACCATACTATAACCATAAATAGAGAATAGCTATCTCTCCTAACTTAGTCAGCAATAGCACCATCCTGTAATCAACCATATTATCCTTGAAAAAATATAGTAGTAGCAAATACATAGATAAGGCCAAAGCAACAATCATGAGCATCCATACTCCCTCAGGTAGAAACACAATGACTATATCTTCTTAGAAAACACACTAGACAAACTCCCTCTCAGCATTATCATCATCAACAACCTACAAAGAAAGCCTTATTGTTGAAAGTTACACCTCAAGGACCAAATGACCGACTCTTGACCAAAGGGCTTCAACATAAATTACAGGGCTTCATAGATATCTTATATGGTTGTAGAAATCAACTGACACGAAAGCCTCCAAGGACTCAATATTTACATCTTTCACCTAATGCACTGGAGCTATGAAAACCAAATACCAATTTGCACTAATGTGTTCTTACGTGGTTGAATAATTATTTTCATGAAAATGACCAACATAATTCACACACACTTTTATAGGACTACATCATCAAATACAAGACTATGAAAATGACATCCAAGATCACATAAACTTTGACTCAATAGGCCTGAGAGCCATTACAATCTCCAATATAATGGATAGTATGCTCAGTTTTCGTAGTAGAAAATACAAGGATAGAGCATGATAAGGCTCATCATTTTCATCATTACAAGGATTCATAATAAATAAAAAACATGTATACAAATCTAACAATCATATAGCTCCTATACTAACTAGTGCATGTCTAGCACAAAGTCATAACTAGGTTGAGTCTTGACATCAATGCCAACCATCAAACACAACACCAATGCCAACAATCTCCCCCTTTGTCATTGATGGCAACTCGAGCTAATCAAAACAACTGATACTAACCTTAGAAAATTGATATCTTTGATCACACCCCCCTTGAAATAAATGGGAAAGGGATAAACTCATCAATGGTAACCATAGGTGAATAGGCACTACTCCTCCGAGACACTAGCTAAATCTAATCTCAATATATCAAAAAGTTGAAAACGCTCTCGTTCCCCATTGCATCATGAAAGAAAGCGGGAGACACAATAACTCCGTCAAATACTCTCTCTCCTGGAGAAACAACAAAAATATCTCCATGTCATGGCTGTAGTAGAAAATATGTTCACCAACACATAAAACCAACAACAAGAAAAAACTCAAACAAGAGCTCCATCAACACCAACATCACTATCAGGCCAAATCAAACAACATCACCATACTATAACCATCAGTAGAGAAACGCTCTCTCTCCTAAGTTCATGAATGTATACATTTCCAAAATGTTGATGCCACTTACATTGTTGGGAGAAATTTTTAACACTGATATCAAATGCTTGGTCCAGAATGATGGATTCCATTGAAATAAATACTAAGTATCTAAAGACAAAATATTATTGTTGCTACAATGATTATGAGAAAGTAGAGTTACTTGGTTTGAAGAGACCAAGGATAATCATTGAACAAGTCTTCCCTCGATTTATTGATGAATATGATAAAGCTCATCTCTTGTGTAAAGAGCATATCAATTCTAGGGTTTTGATATGTGGATACAAGAATAGGAAATATGGGGTTTGAAAACCCTATATATTTAAAAGGGCTTGAATAATAAATCTTTAGGGTTTGTGGAAAAAACCCTAAGAGCTAAATTAAAGTTTTCAATAAAAGAAGAAGATGAACTCTAGTAAGGAAGGTATAAAATCATATTGATGGTGAGGATGAGGACAATACAGTTACAAGATGGATGGAACAAGGCTAATATATAGAGGGAGCTTACATTTCCCTATAACACTCAAAATATAACTATTGTATATTTCTCCTATTTTATTATTATTATTGTTACATTGTTTAACTGAGTCTCTTGTATTTGTAACCTTTGCTTAGTTGTCATTAATCTTCCATGGTCTCCTAGTGAGGAGTGCAGCGTGTTGAATGATGCCAATGCTCTAGTATTAGATAGAAGAAGTGCAAGAGAAAATCAAAGCATGTGACAAGAGGACATTCTAGAATTGTGGCTCATATCTAGAGATATTGTACTAGATGAGATCTGAGATCAGAGGGAGTAGGAAGATCAATAAATTTGAAGTATACCTAGACTGTGTTGAAGGGAAAAAGGTGGTAGCTTCCAAATGGATCTATCTACAAGATCTTGCATGCAACAAATGGCAACATAGACAAGTACAAAGCGAAAATTGCTAATAGAACGTTCTCCTAGAAAGAGAGAGAGGATAACGACAATAAATTTTCTCCAATTGTAAGGTACACTTGGTTTAGAACTATTGATTTGTAAATTTCACCAAGTGAATCCAAATATAGTTTCTCCTAATGAAGTAATTAAGGAATAAGGAGTGTTCATAGAGCTACCTCAAAGCTCTTAGATACATGAGAATAAGTCTCATGATTGAAGAAGGATTTGTACAATCACAAGTAGATATGCAGAGCTTGGGCTTTGATTGATGGATCATTATTAATCATATTTGATTCATCTCTGATGAAAGAAGTACTCGTGTGATAGAGAGCCATTAAAAATCCTTTCTTTAGCTTTAAAGGGAGTGGACATCTACATTTGAGATGATGGATTGTCGTTGACATTGTCAAGCTAGATAGTTGAAAGAAAATAGTGGCAGAGGGAGGAACCAAAATTACCACAACTGGATATGTATCAATGTGAGAAGGAGCACCCAGTCACGGTGACAAAGAATTAACTATTGTGATATACTTAGTAAAAGGGTTCGTGTACCAACATGGTACAATTAGTCATGCAAAAACTAGTTATGATTTGATATTTGTCTCAAACAGTTATGTATCGTAGTAGATTCAGATTGGGAAGAGTGAGTTGAAGAAAGAAAGAGTTCATTAAGATATTGCTTCAGTTTGGGCTCCATTATAACTTCTTTTATCAACACTCAACATTACAAAGTTCACGTATATTATAGCTAGATTTCAAATTTGAGAATCCTTATGAATTTAGAGGATACTTGCAGGACTATTTTGATTAAGTGCATGGGGCGACCATGCTATGAGGTTGAAGCATAGTGAGATTTGTACCAAGGGATGGTATAAAATGAAGCAATATGACTTCAGTTTTATTTTATAGTCAAGAATATTTTCCTTGGGGATGGTTTGTATACTTCAAGGAAAGGCTTGGACTTGTTGAGAACGCCACTCACAGTGAGAGGGAATGTTGATGAGAGAGCAATATGGATTGACATTCTCCCTATGTCAATTATATTGACCTAAATTAGGGAGAATGATCTGGCACATGATAATCATTTTTCTTGTGTCTAGTATGTTGGCATGAGTGAGGAAGAATTGTCTTAGAGTGTCAGGTTCGTTTAACATCATTCCATGAATTACTGAGCAAGAGTGTGGAATTTTCAGATTCACCATTTGTCAAATATATTTACCTAAATTATGGTGGAACAAGACTAGCCTGGATTCCATATGTCAAGTACCAGCAAAAATTACAGTGATTATTTGATGATAAATGATGTACCATGTGTCTAAAGTATTGACCTGAATTATGGCGAGGATATATAGTTATGAAGTACTGACCTGAGTTATAGTGATGATGTACCATCTGTCTAAAGTACTAACCCATATTATGGTGAGGATATACAATAGGTCTGAGGTACTAACCCAAATTATGGTAACATGTTGATGTTGTTAACTTACCATGTGCCAAAGTAGTTTGACTAGATTATGGTAATCTATTGATGCTACTCATTCACCATGTGTCATATTTGTTGACCTAATTACAATAACTTTTTTTCACCATGTGTCACATTTGTTTACCTGATTATGGTAATTTGATTCCTTATAACCTTTTCCTAGAGAATTTTTTCAACATGAGAACATATAGATAGTCATTATGAATACCTCCCTAGCTAAGAGGGGGTGTTGAATTTTGTAATTACGATCAATATTCATAATTAATATTTTAGTAATTTACATATTTTTAAAGAACGATCTTCATACTATTTTCAAAGGAAAAATTCCCACGGCACGTTCTTCATAACCTTGTCAAAACAGAAAATTTGAATTTTAGAAAAATGAACGTTTCGTTCCAAAACATCTAGGTTGGTCCTCCTCCTAGTCAATTCAGCCCTAGTTATGTGGCACACATTCGAACAACAAGAAAATTATTAATAAGGCACTTGAACTACTCCAAAACAAGCCAATTTGGACTTTTTATGTTCAACAAAATTCAAACTTCCAGAGGCAAGAGAAAGGGGTGGGTCTTAGGCACTGCATTGATGAGGAAAAGGACTAATATTTTATGAAGAATCAAGAAAAAAGATTTTGAGGTATAATCTATGTGAAGATAAAGAATCTTTTGAGGCATAATCTATGTAACAAAAATGAATATTTTGAGGCATAATCTATGTGACACTAACGAATATTTTGAGGCATAATATTTGTAACAAGACTGAATCTTCTGTGGCGTACCAAAGTAACAACAAACCAAATCAACCTATGTTTATTTGTAACTTGAATAGGAGGCAATAGACTAAGTTTTCTATCATTTTCTTTGTCTTTCTCTTCATGATCCTACTGTCACATGGTTGATTTATTATGTGTAATTTCTTAATGATGGATAAGAATAAGAACATTAATTAAATCATTTGGAGTAATTATCCATTTAGAAGACCCTATGAAAAGTCAACATTTATATTCTAAATATCTCCATCTATTTTTGTTGACTCTTTAATAGCATAAGTTAAGAAACATTTCCTTACATGTCTATACAAGTATGCATTTCTGGGCTTTGCAATGTAGGCGCTTTCTCAATTCCACAAATTACAAGTTTCTTTGTGTACTCAATATTCAAATAGTCAAAGAATAAAATTTATTAGTTAGAATGTATTACTACTTAATTAATCTATTAGGATGCTTCTTGTAATCCTAGATGCTCAACATACCCATTCCCATAGGAATGGGTATTCCGTCAACAATTGGTTTATATTTACTTATCTTTGCCTTTGTTGTATAACATAACAAGATATTTCTTTTTTCCTCATTTAAGAAGCATTTACTATGTTTGATTTTAGTTGTAGTCAAGCCTGCAAGCTATAATATTGTGACCTACTTCCTTGATATGATATGTAATGTACCCAAGATATACTTTATATTAATCTTATATTTATTGTATATTTTTATTTTTTTATACACACAATATTTTAAGAGCTAATAAATATATTTATTATATTTTTTAATTCTTCCACAACTTAAACTCTACAAAATATATATAGCAATCATAAATTCAATTTTTAATCTTTATTAAATTTTCTTCCTTTTGTTTCCAAAATTCTTTCCATTATTATATATTTTCATGCATATGTGTGGACCTAAGGAAAATGGGATTACTTTTAGGTGACCCTTATGATCCCTACCTAATGGAAAGAAATATAAAGGAGCGATCATAATTTTAATGTTGGTATGTATTGTGAAGGACTTTACGATTCTTCATTTCTCTAGCAAAGTTTATACTACAAAGGTTATTAATATGGATTCAATTTATGTTTAACGATGTGATGTAGAAATGTGGCTATTTTTCTATGGATGTGTTTCATTTTGTTCACATGGCATTAAGGAATGAAGAGTCAAGATGTTTGATGATGATCTAACAGTGTGGGTTAAGTGGTGGTGGTTAGGGAACCACCCACCACCCTCGAACTCACTCTCTGGGCCATTTGTAGATAACTCAAGGGGAAAGAGAATGCTCTACAATGCAATAGGGTTTGGGCAGTTTTCCTTCTAGGGTTTTGGCGTTGTGAGGTTCAAAATTACTCCTCTCTCACTGGCATGTATTCATGTTCTTCCTACACCTCTTATTGACAACCTCCTTATGGGATGTTATTCCTACACAGCTTAAGCAGTTTACCAAATACATGTAAGACTATACTTACAGAGGGATAAATGATTTTACTCATAGTTTATTTGCCTACTATAGGTTCTTTTCCCTCATTTTGTACTTCATTTCCATTGCACATTACCTCATAGAATTTTGTGGCAAAAACTCTTGGAGTAGTTAAAAGGAATTCTCCTGATATTATCTACCCATAATATTCTTTCTAGCAATATATCAACCTCGTTTGGTGCCTCACTTTATCTCAGGTCCTTTAAGCTAGTTCAGGATTTTTTCAAGATTATATGAGAGGGCTTTCTTTCATTCTTTTCCACTATAGGTTGGATTTCATTCAAATTATATGAGCATTATAGGTGGTCTATTAAATTAGAGCTTCCTAGTTAATTCTCTTATAAAGGTACTATGCTCTCCTAGAATCGCTCAACACTTATTCTTGTAAATTTTTTGTTGTGGACCGAGGGTTGAACTTGGTAAAAATATAGGTATACAAAGGTAACCATCCTTTCAATGAATTATAACTTTTTTCTTTCTAGTTGGAATGAGTTTTCTCATTGTATAATAATCCTTATAATGTGGAAATTCATTGGTTACTGCAGGTTTGCGCTAACTTATCTCAAACTTCCATCAAAGTTCTTACCATGGAAACCAAACATATGAATGCAACAAAGCTACATATTTACACAATTCGCGAACCTGTGAGTTATGGCCCATGAAAAATTGAATTAATTTCCACCGTGCACTCCGATCTCAGTATTTAAATCACAATTCCCAAACCGTTCCACCCGAGTGCGATCTGCGTTAAAGGACTTTGGCTTAATACGATATAACTCCTTGATTGTCCATCCCTTGCTTGATTTCTGTGACAAGATCTCAACGCACTACTGTATTAAAACAATCCTCATGCAGATCTGGAATCGAGCCTCATGAACAAACACACCCAAACAAAAACGACAAATATAACTGAACACCCAACCATCATTTCTTCACAAAAAAAATATGCTGAAAAATGAGTCTTATTTAAAACCCCACAACTATAACACATGATCCAGAATTGTCTAGAATACATAAAAATAAACATATTCTTATTTAAAATCACAAGCTGGACATTACATTTTTGGGGCATTCCAAGGTTCCGGTCCTCACTTGCAGATCTACATTGTAGCTGTGTTTCTTTTCCACAAAGAATAGATTTTACTTTTTAAAGGAGATTACAATGGCGTGGATGATCTAGGATCCATGATTTCGTCCTAAAATCGCTTAGCAATCCCCGGGAATCGATCCTTTTTAATTACATGGCATATTTTGAGAACAAATCAAATCTTCTAGAACCATACGGATTTTACCTTTGAAGGAATAAATTTATGATTTTAACTAAATTTAATGGAAATTAACACCCCTTTTCAGATCTTTGTCCATGTCTCCTTTTTCACAGCTTTGAATATTAATTTTGATTAAGGGTGATTCTATGGTCCTGCATCAGACTCCCGAGCTACAAAAATTTTATGATCTCCTGGTGATATGCCACCTTGGTCTCTCGTAACAACATTCGTGAGCTAAAAAAAAACATTTGCAGTAGAAAGTCCTCCCTACTACATGATACCTCACTAAGCTTCTCTTCTCTTAGCTTAGTCTTTTGGCATCTCTCTGGTTCTCTCCTCTGGAACCATATGAGCACTCCATGCTCTAGGCCGCTACAAATCTTCTCAACTTCCTCTCCTACTACCTGCACAAAAATATAACGACCAACACTGACTAATCTGTAATATAATCATACTTCTTTCCAATGCACACAAAATATTCCTCTGCTCTAATAGCACTTTGATGCAGCAAAGCTACATCTTTACACAATTCGCAGACCTGTGGATTATGGCCCGCAAAACATTGAATTAATTTCCACTGTGCACTCTGGTCGCAATACGTAAATCGCAATTCCCAAATCTTTCCGCCCGAGTGTGATCTACGTTAAAGGAATTTAGCTAAATACGATATAACTCCTTGACCCTCCATCTCTCACTTGATTTTTGTGACAAGATCTCAACCCACACTACTTTGTTAAAACAATCCTCACGCAGATCTGGAATTGAGCCTCATGAACAAAGACACCCAAACAAACAATGAAAAATATAACTAAATTCCCAACCGTCGTTTCTTCACAAAAAACATAAATATGTTTAAAACTGAATCTTATTTAAAACCCCACAACTATAACACATGATCTAGAACTATCCAAAATACATAAAAATACACAGATTCTTATTTAAAATCACAAGCCAGATATTACATTTCTGGGGCCTTCCAAGGTTCTGGTCGTCACTCGCAGATCTACATTGTAGATGGAATTTTTTTCCACAAAGAATAGACTTTACTTTTTAAAAGAGATTGCAATAGCATGGATCATATAGGATCCATGATTTCCTCTTGAAATTGCTTAGCAATTCTGTGGAATCACACCTTTTTAATTATATGGCATATTTTGAGAACAAACCAAATCTTCTAGAAACATATGGATTTTACCTTTAAAGGAATTAATTTATCATTTTAACTAAATTTAATGGAAATTTACACCCCTTTTCAGATCTTTTTCCACCTATCCTCTTTCACAACTTTCAATTTAAATTCCGATTAAGGGTGCTCCAATGCTCCTACATTACACTCCCGAGGTACAAAAAATTTATGTCCTCCTGGTCATATGCCTTCTTAGTCTCTCGTAACAACAATCGTGAGCTGCAACAAAACTTGTGTAATAGCATGTCGTTCCTGGTACATGATACCTGACTAAGCTTCTCTCCTCTGAGCTCAGTCTTTAGGCATCTCTCTGGTTCTCTCCTCTGGAACAATATGAGCACTACATGCTCTAGGCTGCTGCAAATATTCTTACCTTCCTATCCTACTACCTGCATAAAAAATAAAGACCAGTGCTTACTAATCCACAATATAATCATACTTCTTTCCAATGCATGTAGAAGCTTCTTCCGCTCCAATACCACTTTGATGCAACAAAGTTGCATCTTTACACAAATTCGTGGACATGTGGGTTATGGCCCGTGAAAAATTGAACTAATTTGCATTGTGCACTCTGATCGCAGTATTTAAATTGGAATTGCAAAAGCTTTCCGCTCGAGTGCGATCTGCGTTAGAGGACTTTAGCTGAATACGATATAACCCCTTAACCGTCCATCTCTCACTTGATTTCTATGACAAGATCTCAACCCACACTACTATATTAAAACAATCCTCATGCAGATCTGGAATCGAACCTCACAAACAAACACACCCAAACAAACAATGACAAATATAACTGAATGCCCAATCATCATTTGTTCACAAAAAAAAAATATGTTTAAAATTGAATCTTATTTAAAACCCCACAACTATAACACATGATGTAGAACTGTCCAGAATATATAAAAATACACATATTCTTATTTAAAATCACAAGTTGGATATAACATTTCTGGGGCCTTCCAAGGTTCTGGTCCTCACTTGCAGATCTACATTGTAGTTGCTTTTTTTTTCCACAAAGAATAGATTTTACTTTTTAAGTGAGATTACAATAGCATGGATCATCTAGGATCCACGGTCTCGTTCTGAAACCACTTAACAATCCCCTGGAATCACTCCTCTTTGATTACAAGGTATATTTTGAGAACAAATCAAATCTTCTGGAAACATATGGATTTTACCTTTGATGGAATAAATTTATCATTTTAACTTAATTTAATGGAAATTAATGCCCCTTTTCAGATATTTGTCCAAGTCTCCTTTTTCACAGTTTTGAATTTAAATTTTGATTAAGGGTGCTCCGATGCTCCTGCATCACATACACCAAGTGCTACAATTACCAAACCTCCTATCTTTCCCTGATGTAGGTTTCTTCTATATCTTACATGAGATGTGTATGTAGACTCAGTATAGCCATGCCCATGATTGTAATTGTTTGCTTCAGAATTTCGATTTGTGATGAGACCCAAAAATGGGTAACTTATTGGGCTCATTTTGCCTATTGTTCTCCATTAATACGCCATTCTTCATAGTTTATGCATGCTTTTGAGTATATTTATGTTGATTGAACGAATGAGGATAGTCACTTGACCATGAAGACTAATACGTGTTTATTGCAAATTTTTGGACAACTTTGGGAACAAGGTCAAGAATTTATCAGCCATTTGACAGCCGAATGAAAGGGGACAAGGCTGAGGATTCCTAGGGAGGGTGCCTCCTACTCTAAATGGCCTCTTCCTCGAGTTCTCCACCATCATCTCGAAGTTCAGCAGCCCACCAACGTTGATTCCCAAGGGCAGCCGAGAAGCTTTTATGAAGTGACTGAGTACTGGCAGTTTTGAGGAGCCAGCCCCTTAGATTAAGGAGGACTGTTGGAGGTCCTCATAGTGCATAAATAGGAAGGCTTCCAGCCTTCGTAGGTTACTTTTTGAACAATTGTATTTTGCACTATAGTGCTGCTTAGTTTCTCGGCTCATTTTGTAACATCTGTTGTACAACTTATTTTGTGACATGGTTATTTTTGAGTAATGGAAAGCAGTTTCATTTGGCATCAATTCTGAGCTTCTCCTTAGGAGCCTGTAGCTCTTGGGGTTGGGCCCAACCAAAGTGCCAAGGCCTCCTTCTTGTATTGTTATATGTTTTTGATGTCTTTATAAAATAATTTCTTTTGAGTAGATTAACATCTTACTTGGTTACCTAGGTCATTGTTGATTATTACAAAGGTTTTTCATGTTCAGATTGATTTGGTAGATTGATAATAGAGAATATTTTCAGAAAAATGCTATCAAGCACCCCTGATCTCACCTTTCCCTCTATGGGACCATGAGCTGAGACCAAGGTGTCCTTGTCGCCACCAAAAACACTGTCTTTTCTTCATCATGCAATTGTTAGTGTTAGATTCTCATTTGTAGAAGTTGATACCAGTTGTGGTTACATGCTCAGGTTCATGATTGCTTATTTTTCACATCTATTTCACATAATTTCATTGCAAATAAACTCGTGTTCATTTTCTTTGCTGATATTTAGGTCAGATTAGGTTAAAGTAGCTAGGTCTTTGGTTTTCTGAGTCTTTGTTTGATCAGTTTGGAAAATAACTTGCAGAGCATCTGTGATACCTCTTTGCCTACCCCTACTCCATCAATACCACCTGCTCCATCCTCTAACTCAGATTCTTGCCCCTCATTTGCCATGTTGCCTCACTTTGACCTAATTTCCATATTTTTGTGCAACGTTGCCCTACCCCTCCTTGAACAAATCCAACCATCCTCAGCACTCATCCGCTTCGTTCACCGGGTCCTACACCCCTCCACATCATCATCCAACCTCCATAGCCACTTCTTCACCATTCTTCCACCATCAACCCTCCAAAAATCCCTTTCGAAACATCCTGTAGAACATCCTGTAGAAGTTACAAAACATCTTGTAGAACCCCTGTAGACTTTCTGTAGAAGCTCACGAAAGTTGTTTCTTGAGATCTGATCACTGTGAGACTCTCTGGAATGGTACTAGGGACCCCTTAGGGCCTCTTCTCACCTTCCCAACCTCTTGAAAGTACCTACTCCATTTCCTTTCGCCAATCAACCTCTGCACAGTCAAAATAGTCAAAACACATGTAAAGTGATTCCACAAATATCATTCAAAACTACAAAAAGATGTTTCTTTTCAGATTTCACTTCAGAAGTAGCTTAGACACACACACTTTACGTCCCGAATAGCTAATGGCATCTAGTTCCACCACTTTTAGGGTTTGCGTTTCTTTTTTGCTTTCAACTTCTTTCTGCAAGTAGATTAGCCTCTGGTTGAGTTAGCTTTCAACCATCACAGTTAAAATATTCTTCTAAGAGCTCATAGAAGTTGGCTTAAGCTCCTAGCGAACTTGTGCCAGCTCATCAAGTGATAGCCTACGGCAAGAGCTAGTACTTGTGCATATAGCACCGTCGCTTCCAAGTTTGTTACAAACTACCGGGTTGATAAAAGTAAAGAAGGGATTCCTAGGAGTTGCAGCATTATTATTGCAATACTGGAGCCCACCATTCTTTTTGGTGCCATTGCTGGGGAAGCGTCAGAGTATTTGTTATTGCTGCTTTTATTCTATTTTCTACTACAACCTTCTACTAAGTAATTTATTTCCGCAAGCATAGAGTAGTTGTTTCATTTCCATTCTGCAATCTCATTTCCACAAATGTAGATTAGACATTTCCCGCTTTCATAGATTGGCATTTCAATTCCGCAATTTCAATTCTGCAAGCGTAGATTAGGATTTCATTTCTACAATTTCCATTCTGCAAGCGTAACTTAGCATTTCATTTCTGCAATTTCATTTCAACAAAATAGATTAGTCCTTTCCTACATTCATTTCAATTATGCATTTTCATTTCAGCAAGATAGTTAGTTTCAATTCCATCTATTTTAGTTTTGTAGGTACAAACAGAAAAAAAAAAAAAAAAAAAAAGCAACCAAAAACATTTTATTTCATACCTTGTAGGAACAGAGACAATATCGGAAAATTCTTGCCCAACACCCCCACCACATCACTAAGTCACCCTTCTCTCTTCTTTGGTGGCAGTGATCCAGAAGAACCTATAGGTGAACCTCCTAAGGTATACGAGGATCCTATAATAGAAGAAGAGCGAGAAAACATTCCTCTTGAGACCATGGCTGAACATAGAAACAATATAGGAGATGAGGAGAGAATAAAAGGTGCCTTTCCCATCTAAGAGACCAATGAGGACATGAAAATGAAAAACATAAGTCCCTCAGCCTTACCCCACTTCCATGGACTGACCAATGAAGACCTTGATACCTTCCTGTTTGAGTTTGTTGTCCTTTGTCGAACTTATGACTATGAAGAGGATGAGCAAAAGTTGAAACTCTTTCCTTCTACCCTCAAGGATGTAGCACTACGCTGGTTCATGAGGTTATCTGGAAGCAGTATCACAACTTGGGCTTAGATGTAGCAAGCCTTTAACAACAAATACCGGGACTATTGTAGGTCAAAAGAAACAAAGGGGCAGATCTTTCGAATGACCATGGGAAGTGATGAGTCTTTAGAAGACTATGAGGAAAGGTTCGAACTTAGCTGTAAACGCGCCAGGTGCACGCTTGACCCTGAATCTCTGAAGTTGGTTCTGCTCCGAGGAGTCCTTGAAGACCTTCTAGATACCCTCCATTTGCTAGCTGGAGGAGAGATCTACCAACTACCTTATGAGGACATAAAGACTATGTTTAGAAGCCACTCTAGGGCAGCCCAGAAACAAGGTAGGGGGAATCCACTCTTAGCTAGTACCACCTTCTCCAAGCATGAGTTTTTTAATCAGATGGAAGACCACAAAAGTGAGATGAGACAGACCATTGCCATGCAACTAGATACTTTCCAAATCCAACAAAAGAAAGAGGAAGCTGAGATGGCTTTGGCCATTTTTTGTGCTAGATGTACAAGGAAGCATCCTAAGAACGAGTGTCCATTGCACTCAGTGGAGGTATGTTTCGTTTGGGAGGAAGAGCACCCCACAAACCAGTGCCAAACCTTACTTGGATTTAAAGCCATGTACCAAGGGACTGAGGCAGCCACTGAACCACTCTACTTCCTCAACCAAAGGAAGCCACACGGAACCAGACCTTACCAATAGGGGATGTAAGGGACATCCCAAGCTTATTACAGCCGCAACCAATCTGCTCATATACCTTCTTGGGGGCCCCCTGCTCATCCTCCATGGTCCGCACCTCCTCCATGGTCTTATCCATCTCAATACCATACTCAACTTGCTACTCATTCGTTTCACATACATGTCCAGCTGCAACCTAAGTGGAATGCACCTCAATTGGGGTGGAGGCCCCAATACAACTCTCCTCCCACCATTTTGCCTCCACCACCTACTCAACCACAACCATTACCTCCTGCTCCTCCAAGATAAGCCCATATGCCTACTCAATCGAACCGGAACACCAACAACAGACAGGCCCAACAGGTATACAATGGGGAGACAACCTGCCCTACCTATGCTGTGCAGATTCAGGACATCAACCTACAATCTGGAAAGGTCCTTCCAGATCGCCAACCTCCTCCCCCGGAGGAAGAGGAAGAGAAACAGGAAAGTGAACCCAGAGCCATTCGACCCTTTCCTGAGCGACTAACAGTAACCACGCAACCAAACTCGAAAGAGACTGAACTTCTGGGAGAACTTAAACAGTTGTGTGTGAAAATACCACTTCTCCAGGAAATAAAAGATGTACCAATCTACAACAAATTGATCAAGGAGAAGTGTTTCAGGCACCCAGGTAGGTACAAGAGGGATTCCGCGACTATCAATGTCATGGGACAACTGTCCGATCTCATGTTGGGGCAAGTAATCTGTCCAAAATATTTGCACCCTGGGAGTTCTGTTGTTGATGTCCACATCAATGGCACCATAATCCCCCACACCTTGATTGATCTAGGGGCTGCCATTAATGTGATCACTAGGGACGCTATGCTCAAACTTAACCTTCAGAATTCCTTAAGAAAGACCTAGATAGCACTGCAGTTAGCAGACCGCTCCACTGTGACCCCCAAAGGGATTGTAGAGGATGTCCTAGTCTCCGTTGACTCTTGGGAGTACCTCGCGGACTTCTTGGTCCTTCAACCAAAGGCAAAACTCACTGGATACCCCCTCATTTTGGGAAGGCCTTGGTTAGCTACTACGGATGCTTACATCAGTTGTCGGGCTGGGAGCATGACCATCAAGAATGGGCCTATGTCCAAACAACTAGTCCTATACCCTCTTGCCCAACCTCTATTATAACATGACTTACCACTCTGGTTGGAGGAGGGAGATGAGGGTGAAGTCTACTCTGCACCATTGTGCACAGTAGAAGCCGCCAAGGGAGGTCGTCTAACTGAGGATGACTTGATTGAGAATTTGATTCAAAATCCACCTCCCAGCGCACTGCCAATAGAGGGGTTAGTGGAATGGACCCAAGCCAGTTCTTTAGTGCACCTCTTTATGGCTGATTCGACCTCACTCAGAGTTAAAATTGTGGAATTTGGCCCTGAAAGAACCTTAAATATCAGCTCATCCCTATCTCCCTCCCAGGAGAAGGAGCTGTGTAGCTTATTGAGCCACCATTTGGATGCTTTTGCTGGGAGCTATAAGGAGATGAAAGGAGTCCACCCTTCGGTCTGTACCCATCACATTTACATCAAAGAGGATTGCAAACCGGTCAGGCAACCTTAGAGGAGAATGAATCCAACCCTTAAATACATTGTCAAAGAAGAATTGCAAAAATTGTTGGATGCAGGATTCATGTACCCCATCTCTGACACTGAGTGGGTCTCACCTCTGGTGCTTGTGCCCAAGAAAAATGGGAAGTGGAGAATCTGTGTAGATTACCGAGAACTTAACAAAGCCACCAAGAAAGACCATTTCCCTTTGCCTTTCATAGATCAAGTGCTGGATGGTCTAGCAGGGAAGAAGTTCTTCTCTTTCCTAGATGGGTTTAGTGGGTATAATCAGATCCAAATCAGCCCGGAGGACCAAGATAAGACCACCTTCGCTTGTCCTTGGGGTACCTTTGCCTGTTGGGTCCTTCCCTTTGGGCTATGCAATGCTCCTGCCACTTTCCAGAGAGTAGTATTGAGCATATTTGCTGAGCTGGTTCACGATTCGGTGGAGATCTATATGGACGACTTTACTCCATATGGGTCTAACTTCCAAGAAGCATTGGCTATCCTGGGAAAAGTTTTAACCAATTGTATTGAGATGAACCTGTCCCTCAGTCCTGAAAAATTTAAATTCCTGATGACTGAAGGGACCGTGCTAGGTCATACCATTTCTCAGCAAGGATTACAGGTGGATCCTAACAAAATTGCTATCATCCAAAAGGTTCCATCTCCTCAAAAGGTAAGAGATGTTCGGAGTTTTCTAGGCTTAGCAGGATATTATAGAAGATTCATTAAAGATTTCAGTAAGCTAGCCTGGCCATTGTTTGGCATCTTGGGAAAAGATGTTGAGTTTAAATGGACTGACGATTATCAAGGGTCTCTCGATGAGTTGAAACATAAGCTGGTGTCTGCCCCAATCTTGAGAGGTCCAAACTGGGCCCTACCTTTCCACATCCACACCAATGCCTCGAACAAAGCCACAGGGGCAGCCTTAGGACAAGTTGAGGAGAAACTACCATATGCCATATACTTTGTCAGCAAAAATCTGTCCAAGGCAGAGATGAACTATACTGTAGCCGAAAAGGAGTTCCTGGCTATAGTCCATTTCCTAAACAAGTTCAGACACTACATCGTTGGTTATCAAACATTCA
Organism: Pinus tabuliformis; assembly: GCA_031772625.1. Lineage (NCBI taxonomy): Eukaryota > Viridiplantae > Streptophyta > Pinopsida > Pinales > Pinaceae > Pinus > Pinus tabuliformis. Next base: position 1,547,590,944 of record CM062820.1, read on the forward strand.
TACACACTGATCATGCTGCAATTAGATATTTAATGAATAAGCCTAATGTAAATTCTCGTATCATTAGACGGTTACTTTTGTTGACAAGCTAGGTAAGGAAAATGTTGTTGCTGACTTTCTGTCTAGATTGGATTTTCCTATAGGTGAAGGAGGGATAGTGGATGATCAGATCCTATACGAACACCTGTTCGCTATTTCAATACTCTCTCCATGGTTTGCTGATATAGCAAATTACCTGGACTCAGCACATTTACCTCAACACCTATCCTCAAGAGAGAATAGAAAATTTTTGAGGAAAAGTGCCCCATTCACTTGGATTTGGGTCAACCTATCTAAACTTGGCCCAGATCAGATCTTGAGGCGTTGTGTTAAGGAGGAGGAAGTTTTCGACATCCTCCTAACCTGTCACGATGGGTCTTGTGGAGGCCACTTTGAAACAAAAAGGACTACCTTCAAAATTCTACAGGCAACCTACTATTGGCGCACTCTTCATCAAGATGTCAGAAGATACATCAGCAAATGTGACCGATGTCAAAGGATGGGGAAACCGACTCAAAGGGATGAAATGCCCCTCCAACCTCAAGTGACCTTTGAGCCATTTGAGAAGTGGGGAATGGATTTTGTGGGTCCTATCAACCCTCCTTCAAAGAAAAGGTCCTACAGCATTGTGTGCACAGACTACCTAACAAAGTGGGCAGAAACAAAAGCAATCAAGGCAGCGATAGAAGAATTAGTGGCTGATTTTTTAAGGGAAAATGTCTTCTACAAATTTGGCTACCCAAGAGAATTGGTCACCGATCAAGGAAGTCGGTTCACCTCTAACCTGATTGAAGACCTACTCATTCATCACAAGATCAAGCATAGAACTTCCACCCCTTATCATTCGCAAGAGAATGGGCAGGTGGAAGTCACTAATAGAGTGTTGGAGGAGATTTTTACTAAAGGGCCTACAACACCACTTGGAAAACTACAACAGGCTTCACACCTTATGAGCTGGTCTACGGGAAGAAGGCTCTACTGTCCATAGAATTCGAGTACAGCGCATTGAGGGTGGCAGCTTAGCTAGACCTAGATCTCAGCCATGCGCAACGAGAAAGATTACTGCAGCTGAATGGATTAGATGAACAGATAATGCAGGCCCTCCTCCACTCAGAAGTGGTTCAACTCCAGAGAAAGATATGGCATTACCGGCACCTTAATGAAAAGCAATTCCAGCCAGGAGATTGGGCGCTGCTATATGACTCAAGATATAAGGATTTCAAAGGGAAACTGAGGACAAGGTGGTTAGGACCATATACAGTGGAAAAATGCAACGACAATGGTTCATCCTTATCATGACCATTGATGAAGAAGCCATCCCCATGCTTGTCAATGGGCATCGATTGAAAATCTACAGGAAACCCCTTTCAAGGTAGTAGTTCATTGAAACTTTGGACAAATCAGTGCTGGTAGTGGAGCAAGACCCTGTCTCTACTCCACCCACACCTTGAGCATAAAAAAAAAAAAAAACAGAAAAATGGAATAAAAGGATCCCTGGGTGAAAACTTCTTAGAGGCAGCCGGGGTAGATAGTCAGGGTGAAAACCTCATGGAGGCACCCCAGTTGTCTCACACAAAAAAAAGAGAGAAAAAACAGACCTAATCTCTGTGGAATAATTTCAGGTTGCAGGGAATACATTGCAGGTAAGGAGGGTCGTGCAAAGCAAGGATAGGGGTCCACACCAGGCTACATGACACCCTCACAGACACTTCCGCCATGACCATTCACCTTTCCTAGGCTTTGATCGCATTCGGTTTCAGATTTCACCTTCTATAGGAAGCTTTCCCTCTTCTACAGGAAGTCTATGTCTTCTACAGGAAACATCCTATAGAACCTTCAGGCAAGCCAAAATCAATCTTGGAGGGGAATCTGAAGGTTGGAATCTATTTGTTAGGCCTACAGCCACCCTTGTTTCCACCCATCACAATATGGCACCCTGTTCCATCTCTTTACACCTCCGTCACCCACCTGGTTATGTGTTCCTCCACAGTCATACAAGAAACCTTGTTTTCCTCAGATTGCCAAAAAGAACTTTTAGTCACAAATCAAGCAGTGATGTCTAGCTCACCCTACCTATCAATCCCCATATGGACTCTTCAGCAGCCGAATCTCTCGTCATCCATGTAGCCTTGCTCATTTAGCTTGCATCTTAGGAGGAGAAGCAACTACACGACATCCTACAGGAATCCTGTAGCAGCTGATCCCTTTGGTAGACATACTCTGGAGGCAGGGATAGCTGAAACCAACAAAGGGAACATGCAAAAGGCTCCTCTTGGATGTGAAAACAACCTCGGCGGCTGAAACCAAACAGAACCTGTGCATGCAGCGTTAACAACCGGAGGATCGGGTTTCAAAACCAGTGCATACAGCATCAACGCATGAAGGAATGGGTTCTAACACCCATGCACGAGGTAGCAGCGAACGAAGGAATGGTTTCGAGACCCGAAATCTACATAATGCGGCCATGGGCACGTAGGTAAGTGTCTAAAGCCATTCATCAATTGCATAAGCTATATTTCAAAAACTGCATGCCTATGAAAATGGTTCAGATTGAATGGGATCAGTAGTGAGTCAACTGGCCACCCTCAGCCAGTTACATATCTTCGTGGGATCCGAACAAGCTCAGTTATGTTCAAAACTTCCGACGACACGTGCAACCGACATGTGTGGAGTGTCCAGTCAGGGAAAATCGTCGGGACTTGCAGTGGTGACGGTGCTTAATGGCAGAGGGGAGGTGATGGTGGTCAGAGACACGTAGAGAAATGATGGTCGTGACGTTGGATCAACGGTTCAGCCCGGCCACCTCATCCCCTCACCACGAATTGTGCCACAGTTAAAATATGCTCGGGTGAAGACTCTCACCACCCTCTATTCATTTGCACTTGCAACGTTCTCGGTCGAATTACGCATCCTCTGCTTCCAAAATCTATTAACCTATCATCCTGCACTGAGTTTTTCGGCCTATTTCAAAAATCTCCCACGTACCGGGCTCATTCAGAGGTGTAGTGACATCCTATAGAAGTCGGCAAGAGTTCTACAGGAAGAAGCTCTACAGGAAGTACGACACAACGTTCTGGAGCAGGGAAGCCTGGATTTTTCCTCGTCGAATTTGGAGTTCTGAGAGAGGTAGGCTCGAAATGCTCTTCCATGCATGGTATGTTTCAAAAAGGTGGTGAATTGAACTGTCTTGAATTGGAGAGTCAGAGAAAATTCTCCCTGTGAGTTGGAAATAGCAATTTGCCTGTGTGTTACACGGAATTTCTTAGTCATTTCTACGTCAAAATTCTCCTCCACAGTTCCTGTTAAAAAAAAAAAATTCTCCTATAGGAAAGATACGCAACTGTGAGGGCTAGCCTGTGTATGAAGATTTTGAATTTTCATGTTTGTATATATGCTGGGAATAAAAATTGAGCTCTGCACTCTGTCTGTGGAAACCCAATTTCTCCTTTGATAAACGGACAATTGAGTTCTAGGCAGAAACAGCCTTAGAACCAGGGAATTGGTGCTAATTGATAGTTGAAATCCCTTCTCAAAGTTTAGGGGAGAAATCCATAAACAACATTCCCTTTTCTGATCAAAGTGTTAGTGTCAGTCTTTTCAGCCTTCCTACAGTGATCAAATATGCTCTTACAAAGTGATTTTGGAGTGTCAAGGTCAAATTTTGTCATTTCAGTGAGTCTTCAAGCAAAATTTGGTCACTAGGCATTAGGTCTAGGGTTTGCCCAAATGTCAGTCCATGTCACCATTCAGCTGAGTTTATCATCATTCGTAGGGTTGTCATTATCATGTCAGTGTCTAATGAGTCATTTCACACCTTGTCCATGCTTCAGTTGCCACCCAGGCAAGGTCAATTCCCTCTCCTAGGGTTTTGAAGGCGATTTCTCTTGGATGGTCAAATCACCGGTAAAACTTGTTTCCTGATGTTCATACACCTTTCCCTATCCCTAAAGTACCTTATCAAACACTTCCCATCCCTTAGATCCGCCAAATTCCTCATTTTTGTACAAACCCTAGTTTCTAGCTACAACCTGGCAATTTTCTAGGTTGGGCTTGTGTTTTGCTCTTTTCGACCCCTTCCCCTCACTCAGTCACTGAGATTCCACTTTCTCCTGCTTCCTAACATCCCTCCCCACTCCCACAAATTTCCCCAAGAATTTAGAAGCCCCCTATCCCCTTCATCTCGCTCCATTTCGACAAAATTCCTTGTTTCACACATCGGGAAAAGTTTCACTCAAATGATGTTCCAGAGCAATCAAAGATGAATTTTGGAAAACTGAGAGAGGTTTTTGTCCATAACATGCCAAAGAAGAAAAACCTCCTTCACTTTTTACACAGGTGTCATGGTTTGAGAGAAATGTCAAAAATACCGGCGAGAACGAAGGTGCTCCAAGGACGGTTGGCCAAAGCACAAAAACGAAGGAAAACGCCCGATCCACTCCAAATTTTGGTCAAAGCCTCTTTGACTGAGCATGGTACTTTATTGGGGACTCTCAGCCCAAATTTCAAGAAATTTGGAGAAAATTTTGTCATTTATGAATTTTTTGTGCAATTTACAGGTTTTGGCCATTGGAATGGTCTCACCCCGGGTGAGACCATTTTGGAGGACTGCTCGGAATTTTGAAAACTTGGCATTTTTGGAAAGGGCATGCAAAGAGAAAAATTACCAATACTTGGGAGAAGCCTGATTTTGAGATTTGAGCCTCCAAAAGCTCAAAATACATCAAAAAAATGACTTTCTGCCCACTTTTTGAGTTGCAGAAAGTGACCTTGGGAGAAATGGTTTTTGAGGGGGCAAAACAACTCCAAATTCAGAAATTCCACTTGGGATGGAAAGTAGACAGACCAAGATTTCCAATGACCCATCTTGCACCTGATTTGGATCAGTGGAACCCACTCAAAAGTAGCTGCAAAGGGGCGCGACCATTTGAATAGGGGGCGCGACCATTCGAGCCAGCTTTGCCAGAATTGACCTTTTTTGTCAAAAAACACTGTTTTGACTATGGTTGACCATTTTTACTTGTAGATGATGGATAAATGTAATATTTTCATGGCACTTTGATAGATTTTATCTCTCTTTACCCTTCTAGAAGCTTCCTTGATGTAAAAAGTGAATAATTAATGCATGAATCAGTTAGCTAAGTAATAGAGGCAAGTTGTTGGACTGCCTATTATCTAGTGCTTAATTTAGAATTAGTTCAAACTGCCCCTAGGAAGCTGAGCTCGACCCCTAGAGGTGGGGAAAGGAGTTAGATGGTCTAGATGGTCTATATTATGCTCTCTCCTTCTCATTTTCATGGTTGGACTCTTGTGGGAGAAAGCTTTATTGTATATTGTACATCTATCTCTGCAATTTAAGGAAAAGGAAGGCCAGGGTTTTGCAGACATCATTGTGGATTCTTGTGGATTGTTGTGTTGATTGTGTGTTCTCTACATGTTATTGTAAGTGTGTTTATGTGTTCCATCTCTTTCTTTGCTGCTAATTGAACAGATGAAGTGATAAAGTTTGAATTCATTCATGCCATGCTCAACTTTTAATTTTGTTCAATATCTATGTTTTCCACTGTCTAAAGAGGATTCAAAGTTGTTGTTTGCCCTCTTTAGCTCCTCTTCTATCATTCCTGATCATCCATCTCAGATTAAGGCATCAACACAAGTTCCTACCTTGCCCCAAAGAACCCCCTGCAAAAACTGAGCCCAATCCCCGCACCCTGAATTGCACTCCCTCCAATTGCCACCAAAAACCCCAAAAATCATTAAATCCAACCCCCCTATCAATTTACTAGCCTAAGATCTTTATTCTTAATTGGTCAGCCTAATCATATTTGAAAGATCTATCAAATCTGACCCGAGAGAGCCTTCTCATACCTCGTAGGGTTAGCTACGAGGTGAAATGGTTTGATGTAGCCTTGAGAGTTTGTCTATCTCAGCCTAGGTGAATTCCAAGCGCTAACACAAAGCATAAAACAAAGCACTCTCACCATGCCAGGGGGGTTTATCAGGAAAGAAACCTCGAATCCCAGTAAGCTACACGAGCATCCTGAGGTGGTGGACCTCTTCACTCGTGCCAATTGGATGTCCTTTTGTGACAAAATTCGGGGTCATGACAATGAGATAACGGAGGAATTCTTAATGTCCCTAAAACATGAATCAAAGACACAAGCCATAAGGAATTTTAGGGGTTTGACACTAGAACTGACCCCTGAGCTCATCAGCCATGTTACTGGCCTACCATTAGGGCTCCCTTGGAGCAAGGAAGAGAGGTCATTGGGCCAAGAAGCCAAAAAAGAATTCTTTCTGCCCAAGGAACATCCTATAGAAGACAAGAACAGGGTTTGGAGAACCAACTTACCTCTTCCCTGGCGCAAAGTTAGCTTCCAAATCATGAAATACATTACCTGTGAAGGGAGGTTCAGCATTGTCTGTGGCTATCATTTCAGGTTGCTGAGTGAACTAAGACATGGAATGGATTTACCTCGAGAAAAGAAGTTAAGAATCCCCTATTTTATTCTGCAGTCATTAATTGAATGTGGCACAAAATTGAATGAAGGGACACCGGATTAGTTAGCCCATGGGCTCATCAAACTTTTAGTGTTAGATGCCCTCCACACCTACACTGTCCCCCTCTTTTGGGAAATTTTCCGAAACATGTCAAGAGATGATGATATTAGAATTCTGGCCAAGGAGCTCACCTCATCCAACAGTGAAGAAGGGGAACACACTGAAGCAAGAGAGAGAACCAGTGGTAAAGAAACACAGGACAAGCAAACACAGAAAGGACAGAAAGAGAAACGGGAAAAGGGCGAAATTGTTGAGCCTAAAACAGTGGGAGGAACAACGGCACAAACACCTAGGGAAAAATGATTGAAGAATAGAGCAGAGAGGGCTGAAAAAGTCCAACTGAAGAGTGTCACAGCCAAAGTAACCACACAGAAACAAAGGGAAGAGACACCCCTAGCCAAACAGACAGAAATAGTTGACATAAGGATTTCTACAGGAAGCAGGGAAAAAGAGCAACAAAAGGAGAAATCACCTGAGATATTGGCCAGGGAGGCAGCAGCCATGCTGCCTGCCTTAAGCACATCCCCAAAACAAAAAGGGAAGTGAAAAAGGGAAACATCCATGTACTTTAAAGCAAGAAGGAGCACACGGATAAAAGTGGGCACACCCCAACCACAGTCAAAAGAGCCAATTATCATTGAGGACGCCATAGCTAAACAAAAGGAGGAGTCTCCCCCAAAGATATCCATCACCTACGAATGAGGAAGCCCAAAAACATCCACCTGGAGGGAGAGGATTAAAATGATGGACTTAAAGACGGTGCTACAGGAAGTTGAGACAATTCTACAGGAAACTCTGGCTAAGTTAAAGGAGACCGAGAAAATGGAGGAGAAGGTAGCTAAACCAACACAGGGAGAAGAAAAGGTTGGGAAAATATTGGAACCAAGCCCTCAGCCTAGCGTAGGCTCCTACTAACCTGTTAGATGCCGGGAAGATAATTCCCTAGAAGTTCGCGGTGCCACTTTTCTTTGGACTGGAAGAAGAGAGAGTGAGGACTCACACTTGGATGAGGATCACCAAGTCCAAAGGTGTGGCAGATATAGGTCCCCTTGAAGAATAAATAAAGCAATCAATAAAAGAATTGGCCATGGTAAGGCATGTGGAAAGCAGTCGGAGGGCCAAGCTACAGGAAGAGAATGAGCTGCTAAAATAGCAGCTACAGCTACGGGGACACTATCAGGAAGACAGGCCCCGCATCTTGGGAGAACACTAGCAATAGGAAAAGCCCCCAATAGACAAAGAAACCCATGATGAACAGCAGAGAAAGGATGGGCTGCAGGTGAAGGTTGAGGCACTAACAAGACAGCTACAGGGGAAGGAGTTGCAGGCAGCAGAGGAGATACAGTCTCTAAGGAAACATGTACAAGAGAAGGAAGCCCAAATGGCCTGCATGGCTAGCTCGGCAATAGAGGTCGTGCAGTGTAGATAGCCTACCAAGTCATACGTCCTATACCTTAAGGATCAATGGCTACAGTTCCAGATTAACACCTTGGCCCAAAGGGGCACCATGCCATTTCAAAATTACCATCAATTCGTGGCTCTGTGTGACAGTAGCTCATTAGAAGACAAGGCCAAATTATCATAGTTTTATTTACACAATTTGTCCCTTCCAAGCATGAATTCGTGGGACCCCAATGTTGTGGTAGGAGATGTGCAACTTATGGCCATGGCCTCTTGGTTGAATCATGAGGAAAAGAGGGCAACAGAGGTCTGAAATATTATGAACAGGGAACTCAGTGAGCCACTAATGATCGGAGCAGAGCTGGAGGATCCCTTAGCATTGATAAACGCCTGCCAGCACTTGGCCAACAACTCTCAGGCCCTACTAGATTACATTGAACAACAAGCTCAAGCCATCGCTCACTTCAAGGACATGGAAAGACTGTTGGGGGATAACTGCGTTCATGCTTGCACAAGGAGGTGGAACACACTGTCCCATAGCCCAAAAATAAGATAATACCACTCCCCAAAAAGGATGAGGGAGGCCTTGACAAGAGTACCCCTCTACAAACAGTCAATGCAGAATCTCTAGGCCAACTGGATCGGCCTAAAGTTCAGTCCTCCCTTGCTTATAGGGCTACTGGAAGGAGTCAAAGAAGAAGAGGAACAGAGGTAGTGGGAGGAAGTGGAAAGAAAGGCAGGATTCCATGGCTGTGAAGAAGACATTAAGTCGGAGGCCTGGGATGTGAGGGAGGCAATCAAAGCAATAAAAGATGATGAGCTGGACTAGTTGCTCAGAGGATGAGCAACCCATTTAGTAGGGGGGTGATGATGAGCCCTAAAAATGGGTAACTTATTCGGCTCATTTTGTCTATTGTTCTCCATTAATCTACCATTCTTCATAGTTTATGCATGCCTTTGAGTATATTTATGTTGATTGAATGAATGAGGATAGTCACTTGACCGTGAAGACTAATACATGTTTATTGCAGATTTTTGGACAACTTTTGGACCAAGGTCAAGCATTTATGAGAAATTTGACAGCCGAATGCAAGGGGAAAAGGCTGAGGATTCCTAGGGAGGGTGCCTCCTGCACTAAATGGCCTCTTCCTCGAGTTCTCCACCATCAGCTCGGAGTTCAGCAGCCCACCAACGTTGATTCCCAACGGCAGCCGAGAAGCTTTTATGAAGTGACTGAGTACTGGCAGTTTTGAGGAGCCAGCCCCTTAGATTAAGGAGGACTGTTGGAGGTCCTCGTAGTGCATAAGTAGGAAGGCTTCCAGCCTTCGTAGGTTACTTTCTGAATAGTTGTATTTCACACTATAGTGCTGCTTAGTTTCTCAGCTCTTTTTGTAGCATCCGCTGTACAACTTCTTTTGTGACATGGTTATTTTTTAGTAATGGAAAGCAATTTCATTTGGCTTCAGTTCTAAGCTTCTTCTTAGGAGCCTGTAGCTCTTGGGGTTTGGCCCAACCCAAGTGCGAGGGCCTCCTTCGTGTATTTTTATATGTTTTTGATGTCTTTATAAAATAATTTATGTTGAGTAGATTAAAATCTTGCTTGGTTACCTAAGTCATTGTTGATGATTACAAAGGTTTTTCATCTTTAGATTGATTTGGTAGATTGATAATGGAGAGTATCTTCAGAAAAAGGCTATCAAGCACCCCTGATCTCACATTTCCCTCCGTGGGACCATGAGATGAGACCAAGGTGTCCTTGTCGCCACCAAAAACACTATCTTTGCTTCATCATGCAATTGTTAGTGTTAGATTCTCATTTGCAAAAGTTGATACCAGTTGCGGTTACATGCTCAGGTTCATGATTGCTTAGTTTGCACAGCTATTTCACATGATTTCGTTGCAAATAAACTCCTGTTCATTTTCTTTGCTGATATTTAGGTTAGATTAGGTTAAAGTAGCTAGGTCTTTGGTTTTCTGAGTCTTTGTTTGATGAGTTTCGAAAATAACTTGCAGAGCACCTGTGATACCTCTTTGCCTACCCCTGTTCCATCAATACCGCCTACTTCATCCACTAACTCAGATTCTTTCCCCTCATTTTCCACGTTACCTCACTTTGACCTAATTTCCATATTTTTGTGCAACATTGCTCTACCCCTCCTTGAGCAAATCCAGCCATCCTCAGCACTCATCCCTTCATTTTCCAGGTCCTGGACCCATCCACATCATCATCCAACCTCCATACCCACTTATTCACCATTCTTCCACCATCAACCCTCCAAAAATCCCTTTTGGAACATCCTGTAAAACATCCTGTAGAAGTTACAGAACATCCTGTAGAACCCCTACAGACTTCCTGTAGAAGCTCACGAAAGCAGTTCCTTGAGATCCGGTCACTGTGAGACACTATGGAAGGGTACTAAGGACCCCTTAGGCCCTCTTCTCACCTTCCCAACCTCCTGCAAGCACATACTCCATTTCCTTTCACCAATCAACCTCTGCACAGTCAAAATAGTCAAAACACATGCAAAGTGATTCCACAAATATCATTCAAAACTACAAAAAGATGTTTCTTTTCAGATTTCACTTCAGAAGTAGCTTAGACACATGCACTTTACCTCCCCAATAGCTAATGGCATCCATTTCCACCACTTTCATCTCTTTTCTTGCACGAGTAGGACTAGTCGGTAAAACTAGGGTTTGTTAGGGTTTGCGTTTCTTTTTGGCTTTCAACTTCTTTATGCAAGTAGATTAGCCTCTGGTTGAGTTCTCTTTCATCCATCACAGTTAAAAGCTTCTTTTGAGAGCTCATAGAAGTTGGCTTAAGCTCCTAGCGAACTTGTGCCAGCTGATCAAGTGACAGCCTGCGGCAAGAGCTAGTACTTGTGCATATAGCACCGTCGCTTCCAAGTTTGTTACGAACTACCAAGTTGATAAAAGTAAAGAAGGGAGTCCCGGGAGTTGTAGCATTATTGATGCAATACTAGAGCCCACCAATTTGTTAGAACTGTCGTGGTAAGAACAAAAATGAACCATCTAATTTTGTTTTAAATGGAGGTTTTTCTTTTTATGAGTTGATGTCCTCTCTTGGACCATAACTAATTCTATTTTTTTCTTCACAGTAGGAAGTCTAACTTCTCATGTGGCAGCTCCTCTTGTATTTTAAAGGTAACAAACAAGTGAATAATACTTATTCATAACAATATATTAAGCTTCACATATGTTATCCAACATTACTCTTGGCCCCATGTCAATGCCTCAAAAATATTTATAATTAAATATAGATAATTGTATTTGCAAAAAATTATTCCACGAGGGGTATCATAGATTTGCATGTTGAGATATTTGGTCCCTCTTGGTGCTTTGTAGAACAGCCCAACTCACAGGTAACTACCAGTAAACCTTTGGGGTCAATGATGTGTCCTCCTCTTCATAAACTAGGTCACAAATAAGAAGATTTGAACATTGGATCTCTCCGTTATCAAAGATTTCACATTACTTCCATCACCATTTGAGTTGCTCCCCCAAGGACATCTATGGCCAACATTGATATTTTTTTGCTATTACTAATTTTTTTAATCATTATTTTATTATTTTTAAATGTAACATTACCTGACAACATCTCCCTCCTACTAAGTTATAAAGTTCATATTGGTGCAATAAAAATCTAAGGTGTATCTTTTTTTGTAACTAGAATGAGAAGTTTGTATTTAAATGGAAGTTTGTGCCTACATCACAATGAATCCATCAAGAAATACATATGTATATATTAAAAAATTATTTATGATCCCCCTTATCCAACAAAACTACAAGCTTTTCTAGAGACACTCCAAAATGGAGAACATAAAAAGAATTTTGTAGGTATATATATTACAAAACTAGCCCAGTAAAAAATGAAGTTTACATGTCATACTATAACTGATTGATTGATAAAGGGGCCCTTTATAACTATTTAAAGTCAATTCATTTAGCTTCGATGGAGAGGACAAGGCCTGATTTGGCCACACCCTTTATTAGCACATAATTCCACATCTTTCTTGAAAGAACCCTATAGTTGCTTTCCTAGTTATTCTCATAGTAATTTCTAATGTTTCCTTCCCTTGGAGAGGAGCTCTCCACTGAATGTTGATTGAGCGGCGAGTTTCCCAAAACAATGAGAGATGCTACCTTTTTTTCTCCAACTAACTATCCCTAGGTAGAGGGCATAAGCTTCAACTTTGGTTGTTTTTCATGCATTTTCCCATTAATATTATGCTAATTTTAACTTGTAGAAATTTGAGGTGTACTATGAGGTAATTATTTTGATGTTTATGCATGATTTGATGTGTATTATTAGGTGGACAATAGGGATTTTAGGTTCAGTTAAAAATATTCATAGTAGTATACACAAATCAAAAGTTTAGATTTATGTGCAAAGTAGTTATGCCATGTTTTGTCTTTTAATTAAATTGGTTAACTAAAAAAGTATAATATGAACAAGTGTCATATGAAGTGAGTTGTGGTTTTGGGCAGGTGGAATTGATAAGTCATGGTATTGTAACAAATCCTAAAGTGGGAGTAAATGTCCATGGTTAAAAAACTTTTCCCATGTTTATTTAAATGTTTGACTTGTATATTAATTCTTTATAGTTAATAATAAAATAATAGTAATTTCAAATAAAAATATAATTTAGTTATTTTTTATGATTTTTTTAAAGTTTTATCAACATGACATGTATCATGTAGTAAGTGTTTTTATGCTAATGGGCATTTGTATGATTGTACTAATTTAATTTATATATCTACACTAATGATAGATTTTCAATCATAAACAAACAAAAACTGAATTAAAATATGACTAACTCTTTCTAACTTGTGAGATGTGAGAAATGCATAATGAAATAATGAATTAAAATATAAATCCCTCCTAAAAAATTCATATAATAAATTAAAATATAAATCCCTCAGCATAAATTCATAATTTTTAATGTTGGAGTATGAGAAATGCGTATTTTTTTAAACTATTTTGAAATGATTACTTAGTTTCTAAAATTATTTTGAAATGAGATATTCGATAAAATGGAACTTTTATTTTAACCAAATTGAGTGCTCAAATAAAATAAAATATATCCATATTGAAAATAATCGAATTAAACAATAAAATCAAATACATATATATCATAATATAAATGAATGAAATATATTTTAAGAATTAACTTTATTTTAATAATGAAATTTAGAATCAAGTTTCGTAACATGCATCCAAAACAAAAAGCTTTTGTTTGTCTGTTGCGTGACTAACCAAGCGTGGCATGAAACCACCTTCATTCTTCACGCGTCACTGAGGTTATCCGACACATACAACCATGTCCCCCGAGGGCTATAAAACCGGGGCGTCCTCAGCATAATGATAAGGATCGCAATAGCTTCTGGCATTTAAACTGATTATTAGTATTTGACGTGGCCATGAGGATCAGGGCATTTGGCTTCGGCTTCGCTTTACTTGCAATGTTACTCCTCCTGGTTGTGGACGCACGGAAACCGCAACGAAAAGTAGTCATAACCGGTGGCTGTAACTTGGAGAAAATCCCAATCAGAGGTGTTTTCTATACGACTGTCAATGCCCTGCTCGCGAATCTAGAAGCAAATACAATGGCCTTCCCATATTATTTTGAATACGTAATGGCCTTCCCACTTTTATAAGGGTATCGTAGACATACAATCCAATAATTATAACATGTTTTAGTAATATTGCATCTCCTTTATTTTCCTTGCTCACCAAAGATGTTGAGTTTTGTTGGAAATATCTGTGACAATAAGCATTTGAGAATATAAAGAAATGTTAATGACAAGACCTATTATAAGAGTTCATAATTGGAACTTTCCCTTTCACATTCACATCCATGCATAGATAGGGAAATTAGGGAAACTCTAGGTACTTAAGAGAGTTGAATATTCCCCTTATTAGGACAACTTCCGATTTCGCTACATCTATAATTCCCCTTTTGGTTCTTGTAACTAGCGATGACACAGAGGCAAGGAATTCCAATGGACAGAGGCAGGCAATCCGAAGAGCTAGAAGAGGAAGCGAACAGTCAAGGGACGAATTGGCTTTAAGCCATGATCAGACAGGGAGCAGGGGGAGATAGAATAGAGAGTGAAGCAAGAAGCAGAGAACAGAGAAGTTGAGCTAACCTGCAAAGCTAAGGCAGCATCGAGCAGACAGAACTGAGAAGGATTGAGAGGTTCAAGAAATCCCTATGAGGATATATGTCGGGAATTGAGTACCAAATTGGACTCATCCCATTAAGACGAGTTGAGGTCAAGACTTGGTAACGGGGAGTTTGTGTAGTCTAGTGGCTTGGGGAATCCAAGTACCACCCTACTAAGCATCATCTGTTACAGGAGACTCGAATTGAGCTCCTCATTGTAAAAAATCTTCTTAAAGACACCGTAAGAAAGGCCACCACTGAAAGCTAGACTTGGAGACGTAGCCCAGGTTGATTGGGTGAACTCCTTATTAAATTGTTGTCTTTTTTCATTTGTTTGATGTGTTTCTCTAACTGTTTTCCAATGCCTGTGCATTTCGCAATGTTATCGATCTGTTGCTTAAAATAACATAGGCATATCCGAGCGCATGAGTTTGTAATACCTACATTAATTAACTGAGATCATTCATAAGTGATTTTCAGATCACCTTCAAATCCTCCATGTGAACCACATTTCACAATATTTCAAACTAGGTTCTCAAATCTGCTCAACATGAGCAACCCAACAACCTCTCTATGTTCTCATATGAAAATGAAAACATATGTGAAAACTACTCAAACATTCTACATATGTACAATAGGCCTTACAAGCACTTGTAGCACTCTTTCACTCTCACCAATCTTTTTTTTTCAATAAACATGACACACACACACACACACATACACATACACATATGTATAGCAAATTATCCTAATCCACATCCAATCAAATACCAAGGGAAATACCATGGTATTATTATACTCATGCTCAAGCATACCAAGGTATTTTTTTATTCATGGTCAGATCCTCAGACACGCACTCCTAATTGGCACATCTCAGTTGCAGTCGCACACACCTACCTTCCTCGTAGCAGCTAAAGGCCTCTAGTCACATAAATGTGCCTATCTCCCAGTGGCTAGGGTAGATTATAGGGAATAATGAAATGCATCTTAGCCCAAACCTCTTCCAAACATCTAGAACTCATACCACAACTACTCCAGCACTTACACCATTAGTGAAAAGTCCTGGAAATGACATAGTTATCTCCACATTCCCAAGCAAAGCTACTCCACAACCTTCAAATCCACGTGCACATAATCGAATACCATCTAGTGGAATGAAACAATCGTACACAAGTAAATACAACATACAACTCCAACCAATCATGGTCAATACCTGTACCAAATAAGCATATGCATAAGCAATCATCTAAAACTCAACATCTGTAACACACAGCAACAACACTGTAACACAAACCAATGCTAACAATCATATAGCTCTTGTACTAACTAGTTCACATCCAACACAAATTCATAACCTAGCTTATATCAATGTCAACCATTAAAAACAACACTAATGCAAACAATGTACATCTTTGGAATTGATGGCAACTCCAACTTATCAAAACAACTGATAGTGACCTTTGAATATTGATAACTTCGATTACTTCCCTTTTAACATCAAAGATAAAGGGATATAATAAACAATGGTAACCATAGTTGAACAAACAATACTCCCCCTAGGCACTAGATAGATCTTATCATAATATATCAACAAGCAACAAAATCTCTTTCTCCCCATAGCAACATGACAATGAGTGGGAGCAGTAATAACTCTATCAAATACTCTCTCTCTTGAAGCAGCAACAACAATCTCTCCATGTCATGGAAGTAGTAGAAAATATGATCACCAACACATAGAGCCAACAACAACAACAAACCCAAACAATAGTTCCATCGACACCAAAAACACTATGAGGCCAACTCAAACAACATCACCATACTATAACCATAAATATAGAAGCACTATCTCTCCTAACTCAATCAGCAATAACACCATCCTGTAATCAACCATATTATCCTTGAAAAAATATAGTAGTAGCAAATACATAGATAAGGCCAAAGCAACAATCATGAGCATCCATACTCCCTCAAGTAGAAACACAACGACTATATCTTCTTAGCAAACACACTAGACCAACTCCCTCTCAGTGTTATCATCATCAAAAACCTACAAAGAAAGCCTTCTTGTTGAAAGTTACACCTCATGGACCAAATGACTGACTCTTGACCAAAGGGCTTCAACATAAATTACAGGGCTTCATAGATATCTTACATGGTTGTAGAAATCAACTGACACCAAAGACTCCAAGGACTCAATATTTACATCTTTCACCTAATGCACTGGAGCTATGAAAACCAAATACCAATTTGCACTAATGTGTGCTTACATGGTTGAATAATATTTTCATGAAAATGACCAACATAATTCACACACACTTTTATAGGACTACATCATCAAATACAAGACTATGACAATGAAATCCAATATCACATACACTTTGACTCAACACACCTGAGAGCCATTACAATCTCCAATAGAATGGATAGTATGCTCAGCTTTTGTAGTAGAAAATACAAGGATAGAGCATGATAAGACTCATCATTTTCATCATTACAAGGATTCATAATAAATAAAAAACATGTACACAAATCTAACAATCATATAGCTCCTATACTAACTAGTGCACATCTAGCACAAAGTCATAAGTAGGTTGAGTCTTGACATCAATGCCAACCATCAAACACAACACCAATGCCAACAATCTCCCCCTTTGTCATTGATGGCAACTCCAGCTAATCAAAACAACCGATACTAACCTTAGAAAATTGATATCCTTGATCACACCCCCTTTAAAATAAATGGGAAATGGATAAACTCATCAATGGTAACCATAGGTGAATAGATAATACTCTTCCGAGACACTAGCTAAATCTAATCTCAATATATCAAAAAGTTGGAAACTCTGAATATATGGCTGCTCATTACTTGCAAAGATTTGTTGCTCAGATCCTCGGTAAGCTTGTTGGAATTGTGGTTGGTTATATTGTACTAGACATGGTTGCAAAGCCATGTGCTGTTGTCCAATACTGACCGGTTGACCAAGATGAGGGGTAATGGTACCCATTTGAGCCTGGGTCATTCCGTTTAATGAACCACTAGTCAGTGATTGTGGTTGTGTTGCAGCGACAAGAGGTTGTTGTATTACGACCTGAGAAACTGGAGGTTGGGATACAACAGGCAATGCTTGTACTTGCGACACAGTCATAATTTCCGGCTTAGTGGGGATATTTGACACAGGTAGACTTTGTTGCATTGAGTATACAACTCTTGGTTGTCGAGGCAGTATCGGCACCCAACAGCTAGATGTAATTCTAGCATAACCTGAATTCTGTTGTGAACTCTCGTATGTTTGTTCTCCCGGAGGAGACAATGAAAGGGTATATTGCCCCCCATACGGCGGTAATCTAGTGCCTAAAGGAATAATTTGCCTTTGAGGACTGGACCACCCAAATTGACACTGCGAAGGATCAATTTGCTGAGACTCAACATAAGAGATTCCAAATATTATTTTGGATGAACAAATGGGAACAGACCATACTGTCGAAACAGCCCCTGGATGAATTCCATCCAGCAATTGAGAGCTAGTTGGGATAGATGTTACGCCTGCGAACATTGTTGGAGTAACAGCAGGAAGTTTTGCCACTGCTATGTTAGATGACACAGCCCTAAATGTCGACGGTTTTTCAGAAATATCTAGTCTATCCAAAATATTTCCTAGCGATTCTACAGGAACTTTCGATGATGGGAGACTAATTTCTGACGAAGAAGGATATAGGGTGATCCCAACTCCAAAATGCGATGCGGTACTAAATGGAGGATCTTCCACAATCTGTTCTATGGAAATCAATCCAGGTGGAAGAGGTAGATCGTCAGGTCTGTAAAATATTTCCGGTGCCGAAGAAGGTATAGATTCTGCAGCGATAGATGTTTGGGGAATAACACCTTCCGAATCAGCTGTAGATGGAACCGGTTCAGGAATAGAAGTGTTTACCGTCACACTAGGATCAGTTGTAATGTCCTCCTGTGGCTGCGGAACTTATTTTGTAGAGGCAGGGATACCAAAAATGTTTGGAGTAACCGGAGTCTTCGAGGATGTTGGAACACTTGTTCCAACTGAACCAGGGGACTTTGATCCAGTTAAACGAGTTTGCTTCGTCCGGAATAGTTTTGTTTCCGGAGACAAAGACGGTTGACTCGTAAGTCTCCGCGAACGACGGGTTTTTGATTGACTTTCTTCCACGATTGTGGATTACTCAATCAACTCAAAATAAAGGGGAAAAATGATTCCGAATTAAATGAATTTTAGATGCTTTTACACAGCTTGTTTTTTCAATTTTTAAGAGTCGAGAAAAAACAAAAGATGACTCTAATCGCCTTCAATTTTTAATGAGGCTGAAGTGACAAGTGCTCAGATGGACCTTTTCCTTTAAGGAGTCTGAAAAGGAACGAAGGAGACTACTCTGGAAATCTAGACAGAGGGATTACCAAACCAATCGCAAAACTGCAGAATACTTTTTACGGTACGACAATCAATCTTCCCAAATGCTATGTTCAGTGCATTGCAATCGATAGGGTGGTAGACATGGCTTCCTATGGATGAAGGATATAGCCTATTGTGGTCTCCCAATATATACTCGATGGTACGTGGGAGCACAAGTTCGTACTAGCACTTGTTGTCTCAAAGAGGAGGAATCACCCAAGCAACAATGAAAGCGATAGTTACCAAGCTTTACGACGCTGGAATATGTCTCTAGCCTAGACTTCTAAATGTTGTGCGTTAGATTCCAAATCATTTCTATGTTCATTGAATTTATTATATAGTTGATCTTGCTTAAGAAATTTTCCTTTCAGGTTCACCGCGTGATGTAGATATATAATTCCTAAAATGCAATCTAAGATGATAAACAATCGTTTAATCTTCTTTTTGCAATGAAAATCCTAGCTACTAAGGAAAGAGAAATGAGATTCTTTCAACATAGAGCATACAACACACACTAGATGCATTGTCATAAATCAACCAACAAGAAGTCTAAATGTAAATGCACATGCATGTATTTGTCTTCCGCTTTCTTAATGTGTGAATGAAAAAAAGAATGCTGAGTACAAATCTGAATTATCTTTTCAAAGCGACAGTATTAACAAGTCTCTTCGGAACGAAAGGAAGATAATGACGACATTTTGCGATTTTGAATTGAAAACTACTTTCGACACTTGAAAAACTACTAATTCAAATCAAATACAAGACTAACAGTATAATCGACCATCAAGAATAATAGGATTCTTTTCATTGACTGAAAACGACACTTGCAACACTTTCAAATCAAGAAACGATAGTTCGATTACACTACTTCTTTGTAAAAGAGAACTGTAAATGGTGCACAATACATAAAAACTTTCACAGTTCTTTACACAATGGAGGCAGAATGATGGAAAGGAAGGGAGTTTCTATAGTGATATACTAATCTCAGACATCAAAACTCGTGAATAGAGCTGAAGAGAGTGAAGAAAAACCAAAACCTGGAGGCAAAATTAGCCTTTTCTGATCATTGTAAATATAACACAGGGAAACAGGGATGCATCCCACCTACTGCACACGGGAGGTGCGATGCATACTGGTTTCCTTGAAGAGAGGGTGCGATGGTACTAGGATGAGACTTTAACTTGGTTCTTGATCATAGTTTG